>CM040117.1:236966886-237566886 GCA_022559845.1 Amorphophallus konjac | reverse complement strand
TCTTAGTTGTTAACCCCTAAAAAAATCGATATAAGGAAAAGGCCCCCAAAATCCACCTATTTAGCTAAAAGGCCCCAAATTCTTCGAACCCTTAGTAAAAAGCCCCTCGGGTTAACAGCCATCCAAAAAATGGAATATACCATCTCATTTTTGGGAATATTCGATCCTCCCACTCCGGTTAACTTTTTATTTCCCATTTTACCCTCCCTCCACCCCATTGGCGAGTGCCGGCACCGGAGGGGGAGACCCTTTCCTAGGTGGGGGTGCCAGTGCCGGGGGGTCTCTCTCTCTCTCTCTCTCTCTCTCTCTCTGTGCACCGCTGGTGGCGAACACCACGGTGGGGGCACAGCATGGACAATGTCACCATCTTGGACCGATCCATAGTTCCAGAAAAAACTCCCCTTGATGCATCCATCTCGTTGCCAATGCAATCCAATACATGGTTATGGCTTTCAACCTCTTCATGTATGTCTCTAATCAATCTCTTTAGTAGATTGACTCTATCTTGCAACCCATCAAGCGCTCTGTCATTATCAGGCTCATCAATTTCATGTGAAGTGTAGGATGAGGAGGCTCTGATTCCACCCACTTTGATACCATCAAACAGAGCAGCTCTATTGCTGCAATAATCTCTCCGGAATTCATTTCCTCGTCGCAAGGTCCAAATTCTGGGACCGAAGACTTCTCCTTCCTGGAAACACCGCCTAGGTTGCCAAATAAGTGAAACACTACACTCGGCTTTCCCCTCTCACTCTCTGCATGCAGCCATGTTCGAAATCTGCTCCGGTGGCAGATGGTCGACGGGCGCCGGAGATTGGCCATGGAAGCCGATTGCAGGGTTGGAACATGGGGTGGTCAAGAGGGAGTGGACAATGTCACACTTGTGGATTTCGCCAGTAGGGTCCTTGCAAGCGACCAGGCTGAGCTCATCAATGGTGTTCCATGATACTCGTCTCCCATTTGCGAGTGGGATCTTCTCTACCAGGGAAGCAGGGGCGGCACTGTGGCTGCTTTGCTTCTTGCTGCTACCATTGGCAACCGTGGAGGGGTTGAGGGCAGTGGGAAAGGAGGACGAGGCAGCGGAATAGAGTGGGTGTGGACAGCGCCGCAGAGGACGCTGCTGGAGGTGCAGTCACAGCAGATGGAGTTGTCCGGCACGGAGGAGCAGGGGTCCCAGCTGTTGAGGTCATCACCCCTCTCTTTCTCTCTCCCCGCCGCTCTCTGTCTCTCTCTCGGTCTAGTTTAGAGGCTTTTTTTTTTTGGTCATTTCATCACATCGGGTTAAGCCGCTTAACTGTAATTAGGTTAAATAATGTAGAGAAAACCAACGACTTTTTCAAGTAACGGAGAAGATTTTGGGGACTTTTAGCTAAATAGGTGGATTAGGAGAATCTTTTTCTAATATTGATTTTTTGGGAGCTAAATACTGAAAAACCCTTTACATTAAATGCTTTAGCTAACTAATACATGCCATATTATATTATCAAGAGGATGGAGATCCTTTTCAATCAGCAAAGATGAAGGAGAAGATTGAAGATGTCCATAGATAAATATCATCAACGTTACAATGAGTGATCCTAGGCACACCTCATCCGGAACTCGAAGATACTTGATCGTGTTTCCACGTATGTAGCATTCCGGCATTCTCCAGAACCGATCTCCGTCCTACAAAAAGGAATCAAATTAAACAAAGGAGAACGGCAGATGAAGCGATCCTTTTACAAAACATGAGAAACCACCACCCAACCTTCGAAGTACAGATGACCTCCCGGAGGTGGATGTTCATCCAGGTGTCGCAGTTCACCAGGTGACCGTTGTAAGTCTCCCCATTCTTCAACTCCACCAGCTGAAATCGCCACAAGAACAATACTTTAAAGGACATTCACTACAAAAACCACGATCCCAGCAACAAACTGATACTAAAAACCTGAACTCGGAAACTAAACAGTAACCAGCAGATGTCCAATGCCAAATTCTCTCACCATGGGATGGCCCTGCGCCGTCTTTAGCAGAGAAAGGGGGAGCTGGAGCGCAGTAAGATCACAACAATCAGCGACACAAAAACCACCAAAATGGGGACAAGGATTAAAACCAGATGCCTCAGAAGAAATGAAAACTATTCAAATCCCACGGAAATTAAACAGGTTCCGCAATCGGGGAGTAAGAAGTGCACCATTTCTTCACTTCTGCTCCACGGGATCAACCAGTTAAAGAAACCCCAAAAACGAGAGATCGCGAGCAGGCCGACGGCTTCGGACTTTGACTTCCCAGGGGAAGCAACTGGACGAACCCTAGCTCGTGGCGGAGACAAGAATTTTTTTTAGGGGGCGACGAGACGGAACTGGTTGGTCATATGTTTATACGGACCGATCGATCCCTCGTACGATCACCGGGTGGGCAAAAGCTCGGGTCCGATTCGTTTCGGGTCGCATTGAATTGGCTATCCTGGCGGCACTCCGTAGGGAACCCCGATGTTAATGGCTATACCACGATTAGGTTAGATCGATGGTACAGAAGATTTTGGTGGTTTAATAATAAATAGATGAATTAAAGAGATTTTTATTAATGTTACTGTCCTAAATAATATTATCAGAATCGAATCGGTAAATAATATTATCAGAATCGAATCGGTGTCTGAATCGTATAATGAGATGATTCGGTTCGAACTGATTGGGCCGTTCAATCGAACCAATTTGAACCGTGATGTTATTATAATATTGATATATAATCCGACCTGATTTTATAATCTAAGATAATAAGATATAAGATATAATGATCAAAATAATATACATGTATAATTATTAATCATGATTACGTAACTACTAACTATACAAATAAAAAAATAAAATTTTATAATATTTCATTAATATTCACTCTTCACAATTGGCATTTATATTCCTTCAAACATTTAAACTTTGAATATATCTAAAATAAAATGATAAATAATAACATCAATAATAATAAGATATTTTTGTTCACACGTACATATCATTTTGAATATTTAAATATTTTTATATTTTTTAAGGGTGAATTGGGTCGAACCGGTTCGGACCGATTCACCGGTCGAACTGCGATTCATCCGGTTCGTCCGATTTTTTAACATTAGACCGGACCGGGCCGAATCAGACTGATTCTTGATCCGGTTCACGGTCGAACTGGTTCGACCGACCAATCCGGTCCGATTCCGATAACACTGGTCTTAAAATTAAAAAACCTAAAATTTAAAATACTTTAAATTACAAGCTATACCAAACACGAACGGTACATCTTTTAAGAGTTCCTGATATCATTAAGCTTAGCTTTGGTACGGAGTTATCTTTTTGGGAGGTTAAGTAAACCCGATTAACTTAGTCCTGTATTAACTCGATTTTAATTTGATAGAATGATAGCTAACCTAGAAATAATAAAGTGGGCTAACCTAATTTTATTCTAGTGTGATTTGATAACAATTGGGTTAACTCTATAATTATGACAACCAAAATGTCATAATTGCCCTTCTTTTATGATTTTTTTATTGAATGTAATAATTATCTCATTCTCTCTCTCCTTCCCTCTCTCCCTCCCCACACTCTCACGTCACTCTCTCTCTCACACACACAAATTATTAAATTGTAAATAAATTATACATAGTTATATTGTTACAGGTGTTATAGTAGATAGTATTATTAAATGTTAATAACATTATAACTATATGTTATTACACTTTAAAAAATGAATATCTTGAACGGGTTGACTCAAATATAATCAATATGGACACCTGAAAAAAATTAATATTAATTTACGATTATCATAACTCGTGTGCATACTTTTAACCTCACAGACAAAAAGAAAATGACATTTCATTAATAAAAACATCTTCCCCTACACATTGACAAAAACTTAATTTATACAAATCTATACTAACATTGTTGTTCAACAACTAATTTGTCTTGTATTACTATCACCAAATAACATCACATTTTCTGTAAAACAATGTTCACAATTCTTATTTAAAACGAATAACAATACGAAACTTATGTTCGATATATCATACCTTAATACATGACAATTTTACATCCAAGCAAATTACACACATGGATAGTGTAATTTACGCTTACATCTACTAACCAAACACATGTTACATCCAAGAGCGATTGATACAATTACATACTCCACTTCCGCTGAAGGGTATAATGTTGAACTATTCTGGTGACGAGACACCTTTAAATTAAGGCAATCATGAACATGCAGGTCAAGACAACGTCCCCCTCTCTTCAGTCACAAGTATAAGCCTGCCACACTTCTTTTTTCCTGAGTATGTTTATGAACCATTATGGAACCTGCAAACATACAACCCGATGTCAAATACCGATGTTTGGATCTAAAAAATTAAGTTTCTTACCACTATAAAACAAACTATGAAAGCAGCACAAATATTGCTTACCGACTTTCCCCAGGATGATCAGGCTCCAGTTCGCTGGCATCTAGGTAAATTTATATAAAAACCTAACACTAGAATACAGATCAGGTACAAATGAATGTGGCTAGTGAGCAATTAATATTATTTACAAAATAAACTAAACAAGTTGGTAGACTAAGACTTGAACAAAAAAAATTACTATCTTACATTTCATATAAAGTTTTAACCATGATAAAATGTTACGTATAGGCTAACATGCAACGAGTATAAATTGCGATTATATCTGGGTACATAGAACTTGAGACAATAGAAACAGTACGGAAGACACAAGGGACGAAATCTTTTATGTTCGATGGTGGGGTGGGCTCAGTGTGGGTATTGGAGGTATGTGAAGTCATTTTTCATGTTGGGGTGTCACAAGTGCTCATCCTAATACAGCATGAAATCATAAAACCTATTACTCATCGCCCCAACCCTTAGACGGTGCACACATGATGCCACCTCATCCGGAGTAATGACCCAAAGAACACACGGGATATGGCTGTGATGGAGTTGCATTATTATGTCGTCTACGACACCCAACCATGCACACACATGACATGTTGGACATGCACCGGGGGCAACAAACATGGAGCCCTACTGTGGGTTGTTTTAAAAGAGCACCTGCAAATTGATATTACAAAAAATTACACATATAACAAAGGCCCTACAAAAGTGAAGAACGCGGATGTCAGTTGTGTGAGACACAAAATCTGTCCGACCAAGTTGTCATCTTTCACATGATTCATGCGTGAAATGAGCGTTAGATATTCATAACCATGTGTCCGCTGGTTTACAGCTTTTGGATGACTGCACTCATAGATGCTAACAATAAAGTGTTCAAATATATGATGTGAACTTGGAACATCCAAGTAGAATATCAAAGGAAACGATAAATAAAAAGATTTTTATCAGCAGATTATATGATTATCAGGGTTGGGGTAAACACAGGTGCACTTGTTCAAATCAGCCATATGCTATTGAATCCACCCTTCTTTATATGTGAATATATACCAAATAAGAGTAAAAGACCTATTTATAAGAGTAAATGCCATGTCCTCATGGTCAATATACATGTTAAATGGTAGTGCATATCAATTACATCACTCAGTTCAGAATACACCGAAATTAGTCTTGTTCAGACCTGTCAGCCACAGAACACATCAAAACAGTTCTAGCATGTTTGACATGATAGAAAAAGGCTAAGGCATGTGACCATAGATTAACCATATGGAGTAAGACCATACATCTCAATTGAATGCTACATACCTGTAGCGGGTTTTGAGGACACCCCAATGACAATTCCTTTTTACTTGTTCTCATTAGAGAAGACATAAAAAAACTGTTTGTAGGATAAATACGCAGGCAGCAGGCAGCACGCAGGAACCAAAAAGGCTCAGGTATGGAATTGCAGCAATCCACTGCAGTCATATAACATGCTAAGAAAGCATCCAACACACCAGAATCAAATTTGAATTATAATCAATATTACAGTAGCAGAATACAATGACAGTGGAACCATCTAACCTTTAACAATGATAGAATACAAATGTTAAACAACCATTTCATTATTGAACAAGCTACCTGGGTTCTGCAAAGAAGAAGCCATGGAGCCCTGCACAAACATTCTTTTCAAATAACACCCACATCCAAGGAATTACATCAAACTATTAGTACCCTATCCTGAAACTATACGCAAAGAAATTGAAAAGATAATAAGGCATGAGTTTACCTGTGTCAAAATTGGTTCTCGATGGCAGATGCTAAGGACAATCCAAGCTCAAATATATGATGTGAACTTGGAACATCCAAGCCAGAATATCAAAGTAAACGATAAATAAAAAGATTTTTATCAGCAGATTATATGGTTACCAGGGTTGGGGTAAAATATCTGCACTTGTTCAAATCAGCCAACTGCTATCGAATCTACCATTCTTTATATGTGAATATATACCTAATAAGAGTAAATGGACCTATTTATAAGAGTAACTGCCCTGTCCTCATGGTCAATATACAGGTTAAATGGCAGTGCATATCAATTACATCACTCAGTTCGGAATACACCAAAAGTTATAAATACCCAAGGGAAGTTAGTATAGGCATGAAGTTAGTATATGACATGATAAAGCATGATACACCTACAAAGTAAATCTGTATAAAAATAATGAAGAACAAGTCGGCCGATGTACAACAAATATCCAGATATGAAGGCACATGCACTTCACTAGAAATAAAGTTTACAAATGTACTACTGATGGCAAATTACACAAGTTGTCTTCCCTGTCTAAGAATACAAATTTGAAGCTGCTTTGCATCCTTTTGACTATAGACAACATATACATGATACTGTCCTGTGTAATAAGATTACTCATAATACACACATGCATAGTTATATATAGTCACTTGGATGGATGCTATATGTGGACACGACAATCCCACTTATATATATAACATGTTACATGTTTGTTACAATTCCCCCAATTGGTACCTTGGATATGCAGAGCATGGACCGCCATATATATAAGCTATCTTACAAGAATGATGAAAGTGTAATGATGTAACAAGTATGAGCATCGTGCACCTAGAAATCCGCTTAAGAGTGATGCTATCAATTTGATGTTATGTAATTTGACAAGTGTACAAATTCCTTACCATGGAGGTAATCAAATGATCATATCAGATATGTGATAGTCAGTCAAGTTTAACAATCATGATCTTAAACTATCAAGAATGAATAATATGCTCACACTAAATATCGTTGATTCTATTGTATCCCAAGTGATGATTAGATAATTTTGGCACAAAGTGTGAGGACATATAAATGAACATACTAGCACATTACCTGATCATGGGAGACTAAAAATGACTTCTTAACCCAACAGTGCAAATGGGGTGTAGAAAACATTGCTACAAGGATAATTTACAGATAGTATACTTCACTAAAAATAAATCTTTCGTGACTTTCAAAGAAGTTGTCATTCAAGTGAACAATACAGAAAAGTAAACATGGTGCAGCAAGCCCGAGACCTGCACAAAGATTATTTCCAAAGAGTTATGTGAGATGACTCACCTAGCATATGAACCGTATGAGTGGTCGGGAAAAGTACAACAAACAACAGCAAGTTAGTTGCCAACAAGTAGACCCGACATGGAAGACATGGAAACAATATAAATGTCACATACATTGAATTCTGTGGGGAAGTAGATAAGTCTGAAAATAGAAGATAGATAACATAAAAAACGTAAGCATGGAACTATATACTAATGGCAATTTGAGGAGAAGTAAAAGGTAAGAAAATAAAACCCTGCAACGCAAATGAGTGATTGGTCATATATTAACAAAACATATAGGCAAGAGACTGAGATGTTATATGTGTTTCCAAAAGTCATATGATATGACCGACCTCGGATTTGAACCATGCAAGTCATAAAAGACACATCAGACCAGAGCAACTTACATAAGATTGAGTATAAGATTGAGTCATAAAAGTCAGTAGTAGCAAAGCCACAGAACACATTAAAATTTTAGAAATATATAAGATTGAGTTTACTATATATCAAAACAAATGCCAAGTAAAGAAGAATATTATTTCTTATCATATGAGTTCACGAGGCACAGATTTTATGTATATATGTATAGCCTGATTTTGAGCAGCTTCGTATGACTGCTGGCATATGACTTCCTTATATATATATTGAGTCCCCGTGAAGTCACATTCAACCAAATCCGAACCTGTCACATGGAACTGAATATGCTTCAAATCACTTTCCTATATTAATCTATGAAGATATAATTTCAGTAACAAAATAATTAACGGCCACATATAACGCCCAGACAGCAGTAAAAAAAAAAAAGGCCCACATATAAATCTACGCAGAAAATGTAAGCAGAGTAGGGTAATACAAATGTCGATGAGAAGAACATAACACACATATCCCACATGGTAGATGCATGATATTCCTCCGTGACTACACATGAAATTTAGGATTACTAATATATACCGATTTTTAGGGGGAACAAGGAGAAGAAAAACCTTAGGGTTCACAGTGAACGTTGATAGCAACGACAGCAGAGATAGATCCGGCACAGCAGTCCGAGCACCACCGTGTTGCAGACAACGAGGAAGGAACGACGACCACCACTGTCACCGGAAATCAACAAGATATGGTTAAGATAGAATGAGGAGGCATCATCAATACGAAGCAAGAGTCAGTGAGAAAGGGGTAAGGGCGATCGTGGATGGGGTTTTGAGGAAGAAGATTTCATTGTTCAGTCACGAGAGAGATCCGGACTGCAAATCACGTACGTTGGGCCAGGCGAAGGGAGCGCAGCTACAGCCTTGGCCTGCAAGATTTGGCCCACCTTCGCGGGTCAAAGAGACGACCACCGGAAGGCACCACTGCGCGTAGAGCCGAGCGAGAACGAAGGCCTTCCGTCGGGGAACCACGGCAGAGGGAGTGGTCGTCGTCCGGACGGTGGAGGAAGGGCGATGAAGGATGGACGGGAGAGGAGCGCGGACTGACCTGAGATGAGGGTTCACCGCCTCCGTCGTTGGCGAAGGAAGGAAGACGACCTTCGCAGGCCCCGAAGCGACAGGCGACGGGGCGACAGGGGCGGGAAAGGAAAAGGCAAGCCGGGACAATCGGAACCCACCTCGCGAGGTGGGTTTCGAAACCCCGGTTTAAACCGAGGTTACCCCAGCGAAGCCCCAGGTTATGCCTGGCTCTCTTTCAAAGTGCATTTCGACATATGCAAAGGGTTAAACACAGGTAAACCCATTTCCAAAGCGGTGCTAAGTGTTGTTCGTCATGTGACTGGTCGAGATACAAGGAATAACCTTATCCCTTTGGCGTAACCGTTAAACCTCCCCCAAACAGGGATAAGTTCCGAGTTCGATACCCAACACTCTCCATGGTGGGGGTGTATGGCCGCCCCCAACGAAGGTAAGCAAGTGGGATACTCCTCTTCCTTCCGCTTACCATTATATTGGTAAGCTAGATCTCCGCTCCTCTCCTCCATGTTCATGTCTCCCCTCCCTACTCTCGTCCCAGAGTCATGTTCCCCTGACCAAAAAATAAGAAAAGGGTAGAAAAGTTATCCGTCCCGTTCATGTCTCCCCTCATTACTCTCCCTGACCAAAGAAAAGAAAAGGAGAAATATTAGTTACCCTCTTAGATGGATAGAAAAGTTATCCGTCCCGTTCATGTCTCCCTTCCCTACTCTCCTCTCAGAATCATGTGACGGGTAGAATAGTTATCCGTCCAATACACTATTGGTCCATGTCATTGACACGTGGGTCTCACCCATTAAATTCATTAAATACTTCTTAAATGTTTATATACACTTCCATCTATTTGTCACTCTTATTTACGTATTTGTCACTTTTAGATAGTTATTTGTCACCCTTAAATAGTATTGGAAGTCTCATTCGTCGTCTCGGGAATGCGTAAAAATTGACAGGAGTTGACTATTTGTCATCCTTATATAACTATTTGTCATCTTTAGATAGTTATTTTTCAACTTTAGATAATATTAGAAGTCTCATTCGTCGTATGAGAATGTGCGAAAACTGACAAGAGTTAACTATTTGTCATCTTTATATAGCTATTTATCATATTTAGATAATTATTTTTCACCTTTAAATATTTTTTTGTTACTTTTATAATATTAAAAATATCATTGAAAATGAAACCCAGACACTGCATATATGGTCCAATGAAAGATAAGGCGGATAATAAACTTACCCTCGTGTACAGGTAATAATTATTTCTCACCTATTTGTTTGGGAGATAAACTGGGATAAACCGGTATATCCAACTGAAAGTTAACCTATTCTATTTGATTGCTCGTACATGGTATTACATATCATAGGCTCTTATCCTGATTTATCTCGGGATAACTTGTTCTACTAAAAAGATAGAACAAGGAGGGTTAAATTTTTTCACAATTCTAAAAAATATTCCGGATTATCTTATCTCTCAATTAAAATATTTTGATAGATTTTATGAAATATCTTATCTACGATTTAACTTATCCACTTGACCTATTCCACCATCAATTTTTAGTGTATTCAACAATTTCCTGTTTGAGAAAAGATACGAGAAGTACATCAGCTAGCTGCTAGGGCAGTTAGCCTACGGGCTACGAGAAGAAGAGTATCATTTCCCTTTGTCTGCGCAAGAGTCGTGTGGTTGTCACGTTGGTCACAGGGTACGTGGATTAATTCGTTGGGCACAATGCATTCAAATACAACCCGTAGGTACATGACTCGGAGATTAAACCCATGCTTAGAAACAAAAACAAACCAACATATGTTTAGACGGTAGAATTGCTCAATATACACAATTTTGCCAAAGCTGTGAAGAAGTTTTGCTTTACAACTTGGAGATTAAAACTCCCCATTTGTCACTCGCACTCAAACATTGAATCTGATGGAGATTGGCGAAAATTGTCCTCCCTCCTCCAAGGAAGTATCTTCTGAACGAACATTAGATACTCCAGACACTTGAAAGAAAACAATGGAGGCAAACACGAGACTTTGAGAAAATAACAAGGCAAAGAATCCCCAGAGAAGAGTCAATTCCACCAAAAGCACCACAATGGATTGCGATTAAGACCATGCAAGGTGATAGATGAGTCATAACCTCACGCACATTATGCGTTGGGGAACAAGAAATATCACTAACTTGTCAGACTAAGTAAATACAATCCAAGGTTCTGTGGAACCAATAATGTTCCGGAAAAATTGCAGAGCCAACAATTCTACAGACTGTTGAAGCCCAGAGCTACCTTTTACCTTCCTCTCCCCTCACGTTTTCTTTTCATAGTTCAGGAAGAGACAGATTTAAGTAAAGTGCCATTATATTAGCAATACATTCTTGATGGCATAGAGAAAACACGGAACAAACACTGATATTTTCAAGGCGCCATTAATTAAGTCAAATGACGCTGCATGCATTCATTCACATGGCCCTCCCTAGGAAAGCATGGCGCCCAGCTTCCTAGCAAAGTCGTCACCATCTTCATCATCCGAGTCTTCATTTTCCCCGTATTCATATTCACCGGCTTCTGTGTTGAAATTTGCACCCTCGGCTGTCTCGTATTCAAATTCCTCGTCCCTCTGATCATAATTTTCGAGCTCTGGACTTTCCATGTCATCTACTGGCATGCCATCCTCTGTTTTGAGCATCTCTTCCTTGGGTGAAGATTGCTTTGGGTGCGGCAATCCTTCACCATCCTCCACCTTGGAGCTTTCCCCGTCTGCATTCTCATATTTAGATTCCACACCACCCAGGTCATTTCTGACCTCTGGGTGTTCATTGTCTGCCACCTTATCATATTCTGTCTCAAAAATTGCCCCCTTCGGTGAAGATTGGCCTCCATATGTCATCTCCTCACCATCTGACACAATCAGGCCCTCCTCTTCTTCTTCTACCACTGCAGATTTGGGTACCTCAATGTTACTGAAAATGTGCCTCTCCCCATTCTCAAATTCCACTGGTTGAACGGTCTTATTACCGGCAATGGCTGCAGCTGGACGACCACCTTCGCGCTCTTCTATAGCCCTCCGACTGTCTCATGCCCATTGCTCAAAACTGCATCATTCTCTGGTGTTACTTCTCTCTTTCTCTTCAGAATCACACTTAGTGGCTTTGGGGCCTCAAATGAAAGAGAATCTTCTATTTTCTTCTGCTCATTGGTATATGTAAAATCGTCAATTTTGGCCAATGTTACTTCTGATTTGCCAGAGAACTTTGCACCCTTGAGCTCTGCAAGGCTTTTGGGACCAGCAAAGTTCAATGTATCTTCTACTTCATCTCGTCTCCTTGGCTGACCACCCAAGTCCCTTGTTGCCTCGGCAGTTGAGTCCTTGTGTGCTCTCTGTTTTATCATCTCCGGATGCTTACTCTGGCTGTTTAATGGCCGTCCTGGTGACGATGATCTGCCCCAGTTCCTTCCCCTGTCCATCAATCCTTCAGAGTGCCGATTCCTATGATCATCTGCAGGTCTTCCAGGAAGTGTAATTCTACCTTGCAGGCGGCTGCTTACTGAGTTTTGAGGGAGATTACGCTGATCCCTGCGGGAGTTACGACTATGGTATCTCTGCTCCTCAACATGCTCATCACCCCGCTGATAAGGTTCACCATACCGATCTGGACTAATGGCTGATCTTGTTGGCCCATTAAGTCTTCTTTGCTTCAAAAGCCGATGACGTAGATCTGAACCATCTAACTTATCCTGGCTATTTTCCCTCCAAACCCCCCTTCTTTCAGGCATAGATGATCTCTTCACCGTCCTCTCAGAAGATCTGTGGCGCTCTCGATGATACCAGTCACGCCGTCCATGGTGATCATGCTCACCAATTTCATTATATGTTTCTCTTTCAAACTTCGTCATGGAATCATAATCAGAAGAATGGCTGTAGTCAAAATCATTGACCAGGTTTGGATTTTTTCCACCATAATCTGAAGCACCACCAAATTCATCATCCTTATGGAAGTACTCAGGATCTTCATGTTCATCATCTACTAGAACATCAAAACCGGGAGAAGACTCCCTCAACGAATCATCAGGCTCCCTGCCATTCTGAAAACATTCATCAACAGGTTGCACATTAGAACCTTGGGGCCTATCTGTAGAATCTGGAACACTATGAGCAATGTTATTTGGCTGGAATCTATGATCCATCTCATCAGTCGGCTGGAACCAGTGAGTCATCTCATCGGCCAATGGATAAGGAAGCATGCCACTCTTAACAGCAAGTCCATTAGCCAGTGTTATTTCAGCCTTAGCACTAGGCTTTGCCAGGGAATGTGGGACTTCCACTGGCTTATCAGCACTTATTTCTGCTTTATTTTGCTGCACACACTTCTCAAGAACCCATGATGGATTTTTTGATGTACTTGAAGGCTCAGTAAATGGTGTAGCATCCTTTCCTGTCTGCTGCGGATTAGAACTGTTAACAGGCTGCGGTCCATGCATGAAAGGACATCTATCACCTTTCAAACAGCCTCCCTTCTGGAAAAAATAGCAAGGGACACTTTGTTTATTCGAGGTATAAACAGGAGGTGCATAAGCTGCAGGAACTTGTGTTGACATTGCAGTGGGCACTGAAGGCAATGCAGGTCCTGAAGCAGTTGCAGTTGGAGCTCCTAACAAGCCATCAAGTGGCTGCATACAGACAAAATGTCAAAATCTTGTTTCTGGCAAGTGTTTTTCTGAATAGAGATTTCATGTTACATAAAGGAAATTGTTGAATATTTTGCAGAAACTATATCCTTACGAAAACATATAGTTGCACATAAAATGTAAAATTCGGCAATTCCAGTATCTAAAACAAGAATGACCACGAGAAACAGATCCTCAGAGTGATCCGATCTTCCAGTTCCACCAAACAAACTCAGAGAAGAGACAAATCTTCTTTCATGTACATGATTAATACAGATGTAAAGAGGTAATCCCGCCTTCTATATCCATGAGATTAGCCTAAATGCACTTCAAAAATACATGATGTGAAATTACTCACCGGGTGCCGAAACGAACACTTCGGATTGAGGCAGTTGCCATTTAACCAATACCAGCAATCCCTAGGATTAATCCTGGCACCTTCACTGTGACGATATTCACATTCACTTCCCTGAAGTACAAAGAAAGTCATATTAATATAAAATTAATGCCTTAAAGAATAAAATGTATCCAAAGAAATCTAAACCAGCATTCAGACAGGCAGACTAGCTCAGATTGGCATATCCTGGCCAATTCTGACTGGGTCCAGCAACAAACCACCCAGAACTGCTCGGTCAACCAGATTGGATAACCATGTCACAACCCAGATTATCTGATCATAGCTAGGATCAGCCAGCCTCTGGAATACTGGGAACTAGTAATGAGTAACCATATCCAACAGACCTAATCACAATCAAGATCACCCAATCACCACTTAGATCAGGTGACTCCTTTGAATAGATTGGATAAACAACTCACAACACAGATCATCTGATCACAGCTAAGATCAGCCAGTCTCTAGAACATTGGGAACTAGTAATGGGTAACCATATCCAACAGACCTAATCACAATCAAGATCACCCAATCACCACTTAGATCGGGTGACTCCTTGAACAGATTGGATAAACAACTCACAACACAGATCATCTGATCACCGCTAAGATCAGCCAGTCTCTGAAACATTGGGAACTAGTAATGGGTAACCATATCCAACAGACCTGACCACAATCAAGATCACCCAACAATCACCACTTAGATCGGGTGACTCCTTGAACACTGAATACCAAAACAATTAAATCTGCCGTACATATTTGTGAAAAGTATGGCAAGTCCAAATATCTTTCTATTTAACACATGAAGGTCCATCATGAACTTTTCTAAAAAGAAAAATGGTAAGTTTGCTGTATTGACAGCTCAATCTCTTTTTGACACAATAGCAAAAGGCATTTGGTCAAATCAGTAAAGAATAAAACAAATAAATGTAAGCACCATGCATAAGCTCAGGTAAAGTCCACATTAAAAGCATGAGGTATTCACAAGAGAAACCAATACTTCCTCCTGAAAAATTAAGGTCACTCCTACTGTTGCCGCTTCATAATGAAGTCCTGTTTTGGCCGGGTTGCAGATAAAATCAAGCCATCCAAATTAAATAGAAAATCATAGATGGTTCAGGCAACAGTAATTTCTGCCAAAAACTTAGATTAGGATGTTTTAAGTTTTTAGTAAACCTAAACCACTAACCATCATCAACAGCTTTCTCTGTCCTCTCCCATAAAAATGGGAAAAGCATCCCACTGTGGCAACTCATCAATTCTCTCCCATTTTGCTCTCCCCTTCTCGAAATTCTTGAGCCTCAATCTGTCACTTGCATCATTCTTCACGTATCACTGGATTTATGCACTAATGTGGATGGCAGTGTAGACTGGAGATGATGACGAATCAGCGAAGATAGATTATAAAAGGGCCTTGCAATCCTCCTTTATTTCCATGCTTCTCTGTTTAGGGTGGGGGAATTTCATCTCCAAATTCCTGCTTACATTTTTTCCCAATGTTTCCCTTATTTTATTTATTTTCTGGCCTTCATTGCACACTGTCACCATTGCATATTTCAAGCACCCTCTTCTATCACCTTCTCGCTGCCCACAATACGATGGGGAAGATAACAGGGGGGAAGCCTACAATAGCTCCTCTGCTTGTCCACAGCCACCAAACCCTCATCATCCCTATCCATCTTCTTCTTTGTCCTACCATCATTTTTCCTTTGCCAGAATAAAAAAGATGAGGGGGGGGGGGGGTAGAAGACAGACACAAAGAAATTTCTGAACAAGAACCCATGCGCCACTGGCAGAGATGTGCTGCCATCACAGCAATGTTTGAAGTGCATCATTGACCTCTTCCTCCAGCCACACTGCTGCTGCTGCTGCTATTCTCCTTCCTTCCAAAACCATCATCATGACTCGCTCTCCTCCAACAACCCAATTCTAACAATAGAGAATTTGTCCTCCCACCCACCCCCTTTATCTTCCCCATAAGCCCTGATTCTTTCTAATCAGTCACCCCAACTTGTACCCAGTACAATAGTCCCTGTTATGTTGTCCCCTTCTGTTTCCAGATAGGGGGAGGGAAAGGGTCTCCTTACAGCCCTTAGTTCTCCTCCTCTTCGCACCCTCTCACCTGAAGCACAAATCAACCAGATAAGTCCTGAGCATCCCAAATCTAACCAGTCCAGCAATTTCCCACCTCCACTAATTGGCGTCCCAATTTGCCTAACCCAACCAGGCCCCTTTACCCATTTCTGCATAGTGAGTTCTAGCCCTTTTCTCGGCTTGCATCAGTCTGTCTTCTTCTTCTACTACTATTTTCACTTTGTATAATCCTTGATTTTCTTATTCAACATTGTGCAGAAGATTCAACCACTCTCAAGAGTCAAACTACCTATTGTTCTACATATGAAAAGAGGAAGTAAATGAAGCTGTTACAAAAGTCAATATAGGAGATCCTATGAAATAAGTTTTTTCAATGAAACCTTGACAAATTCAACTCAGAAGTATAAAAAATAATAAGTTGTTTTTCTTTCAGACATATGGTTTCAATGAATGACCTTTTCTTTCTGTGTAGCACTTATGAACAAATTACTGACCAATAAGATGATATATGCACAATTTCAGAGGTGGGATACATCTAAACACATAGCAAATGATATCCTTATATATGTCTCATTATGGAAAAAGGAAATACAAACTACATTCTATCATATGGCATTTCTGCTCATTTTCATCTCTGATCATTGGCTTGGTAAGCTATTACCTCACCAACTAGCTAATCAGACGTGAGCCCCTCCTTGGGCAGATTCCTCCTTTTGCTGCTCAGCCTATTAGAAACAGCTGCTAACAGACAGCCTTTTTCCGCGGCAATTTGGGGGTGGCAATGGACAGGGTCACTTTAGGGAATCAGAGAGGGATGAAGAAGGAAGATATTAGTTTTTGGGTGGTTGATGGTTTTTGTGAGCTCAGGGTAGGGCGGAGTTGACAGCACAGATCCGTGGTTGGGCTTGAATGTCTTTTCTTGCGGGGGACAGTGTCTGGTGGAGAGGTGTTTTGCATCTTTCTTTTGCTTGCTCCCGAGGCAGAGAGTTGTCTGCCGACTTTTGTACTTGAGAGTTTTGGGGGAGCACCCCCTCCATACTTGTATGTTCTTATCTTTTCTTTTATATAATCGGAGGTACTATCCACTTAAAAAAAAAGCAGAAGAAAACACATATAACAACTAAATGAATGGCATACACATAAAACCCTTGGTAAACTGCTTGTGATGCACAATCAAAACTATTATAATGAAGTTATATATGCATATAATATTGTGCAACAATGTATCATAGGGAACCAAAGCATACGTGAATCTATGTTATCAAAAGTGCGCCTAGGAGCTCGCCTAGGTGGTTTTTGAGGCGAGGCGTCCCCAAACCGCCTCGCTTTTGCCTCAAACACCTCACTACCAGGAGGGCTGGTCCCAGGAGATCTTGATTAACTTACCCTATGTATTTTCGCCTCAAATCTTGATTGCAGTTAATTTTATTGAAAATCTTGATTGTATGTATGTATTTTTTTGTGACATTTAGACAAATATTTATATTTTTTGAACTGTCTATATATTCTTTAATAAAATGCCTCAAATGCCTAGGCCATCGCCTAGGCGTTTGAGGCATGAGGCGACCCCTTGGTCGCCTCGGTCGCCTCATGCCTCTGACTACATAGACGTGAATTTGAATAAAAAACAAATAGAAATCCATTGAAACTGGTAGATTTCCATTTCCCCCCTTTTTCATTTTGAAAGTTGACAGTATCACAAATTGTATTAAATGTAAAAGAAGGGAGATGTCCATTTTTCTCCTTCCCGTTTTAGGAAGGGGTTGCCAAAGACATGCCAATAAACAAAGCAGCAGAACATGGTTGGATTCTTGCCTTTCCCACTTTATGCCTTAGATCTTCATAAAGAGAAAAAAGTGACAAAGAAAGGAAATGAGGGAACTACACACACACATATCATCATCATCATAGCCTTATCTCATTATTCAGGGTCGGCTACATGAATCCTATTCCGCCAAAGAATTCTATCAAATGCTATATTCGTATTTAAACCCTAGTAAATGTATAGTATATAGATCCCCTTTTCAAACATGAAATATCCTAGAGCTACCATTAGGCAGTGCTAGTTGGAAATCAAGTTTTGGATTTCTTTCAAGGATCCATGGCATTTCTTGGCAAGTAGTGCTCTTGGAAGTTGCTTCACATGATATCAAGGCATGGTACTGTCCTTCAACAATAACATATATATCATGAATTTTAGCTCAAGCTCTAATAATTGTTTAGAAATTCTGAGAAAAGGTTATTGCAATTTTCTTGCTAAGTCTATAAATAAAAGAGATTTATTGAACAACTTTGATGTCTTTAACAAGGGCAAAAATTCCCCAACCGCCTCACCAAAGATCATGCAGATATAGTTGTCAATTCTATCTTAACCCCTCTCCTTTTATGCTACTAGGATAATACATCCCAGCATCCTGGACAGTTCTGACATCTCATTGCATGTCTTTCTCACATAAATATTCCCAAAACATACAGAATACATATAATAAAATAACCATCAAGATAAGCATATCATATGAAAATAACACAAGATTAGTGCACACATTTAAAATGAAGACTTCAACAAACAACTGGTCAATAGATACAACAATCCATAGCACAAAATATCAAATAATGCAATGTAACAACAGCAGAGCCAAGCAGGGCCAGTAGAGGCGACATGGATTGAGGTAACCCAGGATGTCGGAGGTGGACCTAGACGCCTGTTGGGACAGTAAAATTTGCCTCATCCTGTTTTTCTAATTGGATGGGACAACAACCTACCCAATTCCGGAAAGGATGGGATGAGATTAATAACTGCATACGGGCTGTCCCTTCCAAAAGGAACCACAACCACAGGGCTCGGCTGCACGAACATGAGCTTCTAACTTTGAACAACTTTAAGTCAAATCTTATAGAGAGTAAAAGCTGCATTTTATTATCGAAAATATTATTGAACAACTGAGATACGAAGATACAGTCAAGAGTGGAACAAGACTAATCAGGGATGGGCAAAACATATAATCATTGCAACCCATTTCAGTTCCATTTTTCATGGGTTGGGATGCAAGATCAGATCGTGGACTTAGCTCAAAAGGCTGCTATAAAAGCTTTTTCCCCCCTGAATAAACCTAAAATCCAGTTGAATTTCAATTAACAGATCTTTCAAGCAGCAGGTGAAGTGGGTTACCACGGAAAATCATTGGAGGCCCCAAAAAGAGTTAAACCATCCTTTTATCTTAAAATTGAGCCTCTAACATGGTTTTAGGGGGTTCAGTAGGCCGGAAAAGAGTCTACAGCCGTGTGATTCACCTAAGCAAGTAACTAAAACAAGATCTACGCCCAGACGAAAGTTCAATGACCGAATCCAGGAAAACCTCGAAAATATTAGCCAGTGCTCAAAGCCCAAGGCTTTGTCTCATCTTATGGCTCCCGAAGCAAAGTTTAGATAGGCCGTGCTTCCTACCGATTTTACTTGTTATGCGCCACTATCTGCTTAAAATCGTCCTCTTTTCCAATTTTAAACACATGAATTCCATCTCACGAAACTGCTATTTCCAACCACATCTTCTCTAATCTGCCAACGCAGTCTCCATAGATAGTGAAATCCCGAGAAAACCTCCCTTGGCTAAGCAAAGAAGAGAAGTACAACGAGAACCCAACAACAAATCTCAACACCACTCACCGCAGCTGCATGAGCTAATCCAAGCATTAAAAACAGATCCGATCCAATTAACCCAGAACCACCGGTCATCAGCTCCCACGCAAAACAGCCAACTTCCTCCCCGCCACCCAGATAAACAAGCCACAGAACAAAATCTAAAACCCTAACACCAGAAAGCCAGAGCCAACAGATTCGAACAGGCAGTGCAGGAGAGAGAAAGGGAGAGTGAGAAACCAAAACCAGAGCCCCGATGGGGGGTGTACCTTCTTGCAGGTTAACGGGGACGCCAGGAAGTAGACGCAGTCGGTGTTCTGCTTCAGGGCCTCCTCCTCTGCGGAGATCGGCGGGCAGATCGGATCCCGGGCGGCGGATTCCATGGCCCCCACCCCCCGCCGCTGCCTACTGCCGAAGGAACCGGTTCACCGGAGCTCGAAGTGGAGACCGAGCAGATTGGGGCGACGAGGGCGAGGGAAGCCCGGAAGGATGTGCGGGCGGAGAGCCGCGAGCAGAGGCGGGGAGCTCCTGGCCCAGGTGATCGTGGCTCATCTGGAAGGAGGTGATATATAACGCGAACAGCAGAGAGAGAGAGAGAGAGAGAGAGAGTATAAAGGTTATAAAATAATGGACTTTTTATGTCCCTAGGTCGAGTTCTTGCCTTCTTGGTTATTTTTCTATTTTTTTTATTTGTGTTGGTGGTGTGAAGCCGGGTTAGTGGGTCTCCGTCTGCCGGACCGGGTTGGGTCCACCGAGGGTGTGCCCACTGGAGCGGGATGGGGAACACCCGATGATCAATGTCGACCCAATGTAGTTATCGGGTAAACGGTAAGCAGTTCAGATTCTGGGTCTATTGTCGTTTATCGTTAGTGTCTAACGGGTTTAGAAAAGAAATTCTGTTCTCTTAAATTCCAACATAGAAGACGAATGTGCTTGATTTCAGACAAATTTACTGCAATTTATTCGTATTTTTATTTATACCATACGAATGGAGTTTGTTATTAGGTAAACATAAAACAGGTATATCCAGACCCCTAGTTTTCGGCCGTAACCAGTCTCTTAATGGGTCTGGACCCATTTCGACACCTCTGCCCTTGCCGAGCAAAGAAAAGATGATATGATTGGAGGGAGGGGTTAGGTGATGCAGATGGAGTATCATTTAAATTATTAAAAATTTTACCGATCTTAATTTCTGTTGATGTTAAAAGAAATTTAACGTGTATATAAGTAAATGGAGCTTAATAAAATTTTTAATTACAAGATGTTACGCATCGTAACATATGTATAATAAAATCCAAGGACAAATAAAGCAGTTTAATATTCTAAATAATAAACATATGTATACTCATCGTAACTCATATTTTAAAATAAAATTTAAAGAAAGAGCATTAAATATGTCAAATCTCGCGATCATGTCTTTTCTAGTTACTTTCATTGTCATTTTTATTTATTGATTTAAAAGGTCATCATATTAATTTATGTAATAAAGTTCGACCAAAACGTCACTTTCGTTGTCCTTTAATAGAGAGACATAGACAATACACAATAGAACGCAGTTTTACACTTTTATTCATATCCTCTCACTTGTAAATCTCAGGAATGTCCCAAGGAAAGTAGAGTTTTTTTTTTTTTTATAAACATACCCTCTTTACGATCATGATTTGTCGACCCGGTGCGTCTCGCACCGACTCGCACGACCCGACCCGACCCAGGCCGGGACCGGGTCGATCGGGCCGTGGGTCATGGACGGATCAGTCTATTATTTTATTATTATATTATATTATATTTTATATATAATGTGTGTTTTTTTATTTTATTTTATTATTTTATAATATATATATATATATATATATATATATATATAGTGGTGTTTTAAAACGGGACGGACCGGGTCAGACCGAGACGGGAGCGATCCGACCCGACTCAAGCTTAGATCGGGTCGATCGAGTCGACCAGGCCAGCAAACCCTGTTTACGATTCCGTCATTGAAAGGAAAAGTGAAGTTTTTTTTGTAAACATACCCTCTTCACAATTTCGTCTTTGAAAAATTGAAATTACCCTTTTTATGACCGCTCAAATGTCCCGCAGCTCTACTAGCTTGGCAGCCGCGAGTTGTTTCTTCACCTTGGCTGCTCGTGTCGCCGCCGCGTCTCATCTCTAGTCTCTCTCGCCTCCCCCGGCAACGTCTGCAAAGACCCCCGAGGACAACTGCCGCAGCTCGTGGGGAAAGGACTCCGACTGAAGCAGGCTTGAGCTGCAGTCGAAGCCCTCGATCTCGAAGGTTTGGCCCCGCTCCGAGACTCTCTCCTTCCCCCAACTCTCCTCCTGTTTCCTCTTCTCCTCCCTCGTGTCCTTAAGGGGGGGGGAGTAGAGGAGGGCACCCGCACATGGATTTTTAGGATGCCCGCCCCGATCGGGCCAAATTTGGCAGCCCCCACGATGTGAGTGGACGTGGGTGTGAACGATGGGCACTCCATCCAGCCTACGTGACATGGCAAGACAGCTTACTCGAGGTCTCGTCCCACCTGGGCAAGGTTGAACGCCCCGCATGCTTGTATAAAGGAAAAGGACAATTAACAAGACTCTTCGCAAAAAGAGGAAAGAGGAGACGCGACGAGGAAACTCACTGTTGGCCGAGTCATCCTCGGTTGAAGCCCGCAGAGTCACCCATCACCTCAGCCTTGGGAGTCGAGTTAGCCACAGATGGATCGCCTGCAAACCCACCTCATCCTCAAGGAGCTCGGACATGGAGATCGGGACATTGAGGAACACGACCACGGCCGTCTCTTGGCCAAGAAGGAGAAAGATCGGGACCTCATGGGTCCGTTGGCGAACAGACGCATGCGTCCGTTCACATGCAGTTGCCCCATCATGCACAGCCGCCGGCTTTTCCCCCTTCCCCAATCGTTATTAACAAGTGCCAACTATGCTGGACAGATATTGTAGAAGTGCATCGTAGAACGAATGAAGGGGCGAAAAGGAAGCTAGAAACCGACTCTCAGGTTATCATCGTACATTGAAAATGTTCTAAGAGACTCAAAGCATGCGACTCGGTGGGGGGATGGACGAAGAAGCTATACTCTCGGGGGAAATTGTAGAACCCATCAAATGACTCCACACTCTCAAGGGAAAAGATAGGACTCCACACTAGATATATAAATAGATCGGATACAGAGCGATAGTGTGATATCCGAATTCGTATCCGATAAATAATCGAATAATCCGTCAAATATTTTATTTAGATAATTATCTGATTATTATGAATTCAAATTTGATTCGAATTTTAAACGGATAATTGCTAGGTCTACTTAGAGATGAATCGTGTGAACTGTGTGGAGCGTTCTAGATTGTTTTCTCAAAAAAAAAGAAAGAGTGAAAGTTATTTTTATTTTAGGAGATATTATCAAAAATTATACTTCATCTTAAAAAATACGAGATAACTTACCAAACAGTGTAAGTGGAGTTCTTATTTTTAAATTATATTTTAAGACAAAAAAGGGTAAAAAGAGCAATCAAATAATATATTAATATTTGAGTTAATTATATATAGAATATGTGTATCATCTAAGAATTTATATTCGGTCGAATAATATTCAATATGGATATCCCAATATCCGAATTTGTATCTGATTAATAATTAGATATCTGATATCTGATTAAATTATCCGTCAGATATTATATTCAGATAATTATTCGATTAAACTAATATGAATTCAAATTCAATTCAAATTTTAAACGGATAATTGCTAGACCTACTCGACAATGCTTACCACCAAGTCAGCCACATTAAAGAACTCCTTGACAGCTGTCAACCTTAAAGGGTCAGGTTCTCAACATAACTGGTCAGGCGTTTCAGAGGAACGGAGACACCATCTCTTCACCCGACATAGTGAGAGAGGTTGAGGACATATGGAAGCGAGTACCGAGGTAAGAATTAGAACTTACCTTGGAAAACCCAAATGCTAGTGAAACAATAGTAATGATAGAGTCAGACTTGCAAGAGTTAGAAAACAAAGACTCATCTCCCAAAGTCACGGAGTTGGACTTGGAAGGACAAGGGAACTTCTCAACTTAAAAGAACAACGAGAGTTCTCTAACTCAAGAGGGGACTTGGATGACTATGAGGGCTAAGAAGACTCAGAAAATTTAGGAGGATGATGCATACGAGAGAGACCGTTACATACCTAATGCACAAAATCCCCCCCCCCCCCCTCGAGATGAGAAGAGTTGGCAGGGCACACATTTATAGACATGTGCGACATGAATTGGCCAACTCGGGGATGTAGCTGAGAAGGAATGGGGTGTCCCCTTCCCCCCTCCTCGTGCTTAAGTAGGCCCTCGCAAGACCATCTAAAGGCTATCGGGTGCCCGGGAGCTTAGAATGGTGACCGCCTGATCGGGTCACGTGGATGGTGTCTCACGTATCGAGCTAAGCGCTTCAACTCATGCTCTTACATTGGGCATGAAAATTTGAATCACCCACACCTATACCACGACATGACATGAGCCAAGATTTGAAAAGATAATGTCCAAATATGATGTGACACGTCATTAATGGGGGTCATATTCAAGGTGAAAGATGTCTAACCAAATAGAGATTATAAAATTATTTAATACTTATCTTAATCATCATCTTTAACTCGAACTAACTTGACTGTACGAGGGTCTTTCCTCGAGTGACTTTGCGAGGCCTTAATGACTTTCATCTTGCGAGAGTAAGACTCAGACTCTCGCCTCTCCCTCGGACCTTGATCACACTTGGCTACTGTTCTTTAGCCAACTTACCAAAACGGCTACATCAATGTCGATGAATAACAATATCAACGTTATTAACAGTATAGTTGTGCAATTTAAGAAGCAAGCATTTTCAAGTCTCGCATACTTGGCAGTCATGAAATGATTCTACTCTCCAATCACAACCGCTTTACCTTAAGTATTACTTGTTTCTTAGCAAAACGCTACAATCCTTTAGTTTTAGAATTATTGGTGTAAAAAAAACCTAATTTTTTATTTTGAAAACAGATATTATTTCATTTAAATGACTACAAAATAAAATATGGTATTCCGTTGATTTGTTATCATTTTAAGTCTTTTTATCTCCAGTTTTATTTTCCAGTGTCTATGATCAGAAAATGAAAATCAGAAAATTTTAATACAACATGGGTCAACATCTTACGAGAGTAATCTTATTTGCAGTCTTTTCTAAGCTAACAAAGAACCATAAAAATGCCGTAAAAAAATAATTGTAGAATTATAGAATTTCCTTAGCTTGAGTGAAGATTTCGAATTTATTCCTGTGGTTATCTAGAAACTCAGTGGTTTTAAGTATAACCATCCACATGCTAAAGACATCCTCTGATGTCCCAAATTGCAACCTGCAGAAAGGTTACTTAAATCTAAATCTAACAGCGGCATTTGGATAATCCACGTGCTAACCCCACTTTGTTTGGACTCCAACTTAAGTCATCTTGTTTAGACGGGAGCGAATTTGGATAATCCACTTAAAAATGACTTAAGTCGGATTAACTTAACTCATCTCCACAAGTGGGATAACTTAATTCGATGTCATGTCAAAATAAAAATGAATAAAAATAGATAAAATAAATTCACTTAACTTTAATGAGATTATCTTTAATTCCAAACCAACGTTAGGATGTGTTGCGAAAATCTTTCAGCTTCGGAGCCACTTTTGAGTTCCGGCCTTCCATATTCGAAATCCAAAGGAATTTTGACCTGACGTGACTTCAACAAAAAGAGACAACTCCAATCCCCATCCCCAGGACCCACTTTCGGAGCATTTCCTGAGGCTCTGTGTTGGGGTTTGTTTGGAATCCAAAAAAATATGAGGAAAGGAATATTATTCAAATATTCCTTTTTTTAAAGCAAAAAATTCCTAGTTTCTATGGCTACTTATTCTCTGCCATAGTAATTGGACTGATGACTATCAGAATCTAAAAATGCTTCCAAGAGAAAGGCAAAAAGTACACCAAACACACCCTTAAAATTTAATTCCCACTGCTTTGTGCCCATTGCAGCCTATCAACTTCTATGCTCACTAACCATTTGCGGAAGGGAATCACCTTCCCCATTTCCGGTGAGAAGATATTTGGTTTGATGTAAAATATCATAAAATATTATATTTTAAGATACATATACTAAATATTTTACAATATATTGCGTCGGACGAAACGTTCCCTAAAAAATACTTTTATGTCAGTAGGTCTACCACTAACAGATCATGCATCCTAGGTAGGTGAATCACCTGTAGCAAAATAAAGATTATTTTATTTTGTTTTGTTTTGTTTTTTTTCGGGGGAGGGGTTTACAAAGATTGAGCTAGAATCTTCACAAAATGGTTATTCCACATCGGATGAATGCTTGATTGAACCCGGGTTCATTCAAAGCACAGAATCTCATCAGTAGTTTCGAGAGGATAATCTGTTCCGGAAGAGAGCGAGCATATGGGAAGTATTTTGTTCGAGAAGTTGTCATCCAGCCCTCAGATATTTGAAGAGCAGGCAAAAAAATTTCGCGAGTTTGATAACGGAGTAGATTAGGGACGGATGATCTACCCAAGATGACCCACCCGACCCTTAATCCTAATCGGGGTCGATTATAAGGTGTTTGGTTATATATTTTTCTCTTTTTTTCTCTCAAAATTAAAATTAAGGAAGAGAGGACATTTAAACACGTTTAGTAAGACCTATCCTATTTTTTAGAGATGAATCTTACCATGTTTAAATCTTCTTTAAAAAAAATAAGTCTCGAACTACTTTTTTTTTGAAAAACGCCCACGATGTCCCGGAACTCCCCCTCCCTCCCATGCCCGACCGCCCTCCCCCGCGGCCCCCCTCCGCCAACGGCCGGTCCCTCCCCTCCCCTGTGGCTCCCCTCCGCCGGTAGAGACTCCCCCTCCCCTCCTCCATGACCGACGCCCCTGCACAGCCCCCCTCCCTTCCCTCTCTCTCTCTCTCCTTCCTCATATGAATACGTGTATTTTGAGTGCCAAACAAGGTTACATATATTTTAAAAATTACGACACTTTTGTCAAACAAAAAATATCAATTTTTATCAATTTTAAAATTTAAGTTAAAAATTAACATAACATAATTTTTTAGATAGAAAGAATTTTAAAAAAAAATTGTTCCCAAACACCCTATTAACTCACTTCACATATTTTTTAGGAACGAGTTAATCTACTTTAACCCTATCCGACCCCGGTTAAGAAAAAAAATGTCAAACAAAGAATAATCCACCCGACCCGGTTAACCTGTCTTACCTGGGCTTAACCCGTTATGAAACAGGTCACAGATTAAGAGAAGGTATAGCTATAATAGCCATCCAAACTAAAATATTAAGGGCTAGCCTTGACTTTTTTTAAACAAGAGGCACAGGGGACAAGTATTTAGTCCTTGCAATTAATTTGGAAAGTTCAGATATCCTTTGCAATTTCTCTTAAGCATTTTTTTACACAACTGTGACACTTTCACCTTATTTAGACAAATATATCAAATCTAAGAATCTTACCATAGAGAGCAATTATAGGTCTCCAGCCCTCCACAAATAGCCTAGGAACAATGCATAATTATAGGCCTCCGTAACCTACTAGACAAATCTCACTCTCCCAAAAACTACAGAAAATGAGATTTGATCTCGAGCTACATATTTTCAATTGTAAGAATGCGTACCTCTTCAAAAGGGGGGGGGGAGGGCCACGCCACCCCGCATTCATGTCCAACCGGCTCTCTCTTTGAACTGAGAAAAAGGAAAACGGATGGGATGGTAGTCCTGCCATTCTTCTTGAAGGAGACCTCATATAAATCGGAGACGGGCACACAAGAGCCCATAGTATGTCCTCGGCAGTAGTTTTTCCTTGGGCAAGGCATAGAACTAGATAATGTCAGTGGTTTCCCTGAATGCTTCAAAAGAGTCAAGAGAGAGAAATCAATAGAATGTGAAGGAATATCTTACCCTGATTAATACATCACTTTCTTGTGCAAAGGCATTCTCTGACAGGAACGTCATGATACAACCAGAAAAAAGACAGGATCGTCATGAATCCAAATGATGTGTGATGTTATTTGGTGAAATTCAGATCTCTACTTGGCCAAGAGGATTTAAGCTTAACCACAGTTTAATCCAATAAGAACAAAGACGTGGCTGCTATTAATTATGATATAAGCAAAGTTACATCTGTTGTTTGGAATTTACAAATCATTGGACCATCTTCCTGTCTCCCGAACAAAGGAGAACCTGCAGGAGAGAAAAGTAGAAAAAGAATCTTGTAACAAAAAGGCTAAGCATTTCCAGAAGATGGCTACATTTCATCAGCAATGAAGCAGAACATTATTCAATCAATGTAATGGGTACTGCAGGGGCTGCTTCCAGCATCTCAAGATCTCTATTCGCACCAACCCCAGCAGGAAAAAGAGGAAGGGACACGGCCAGTTTGTCTTATATACTCTGCCTGCTGTTCAGTTTTTGCTGCTTGACGGGTTCTTCTGGCTTCTGCTGCGGCACACTTTGCTTCGGCTTTATGTCTTGCTGCTGCCAGCGTGCTCATAAGCTTATCATGGGCACATGCTCTCATTCTTTCCACTTCAACCTGGGAATAAATGGAATCAGCAAATCTACAAACTGTGATATTCTGAAACATTTTTAACTTGATCTTGATTATCCTATCAGCCCTCCATGGTTTAGAAACGTAATCCAAAAACTTGAGAAAAGTCTATCCTGAGTAGGGATAAAGATGATCCGCATGTACATAAGCAAGGCAGCAATATCTTATGAGCCTTTTGTTTGATGAAAATTTTTAACATAAATCACGGTTATAAAAACTGATGAGCAGAGAGTTGATAGGCACAAATATAGGGGAGATTATCAAACTCGAAATTCCACTGCCAGCTCAGAGACTAGCTGCAAATCCAGAGACACGTTATGAAATGGCTGCAGAGAAAAAGACATCTAAAGGTCGAAACCTCCCGTTGCATAAAAAAAGAAAAAACAATGACAGTAAGGTGGCATGCAGCAATAATTTGCTGCAAATGATTCCCGGACCAAGGATATGGTTTTAACTGGTCACCATCTAAATGATGGCCTTGAGGTAAAATCACAGAAGTTCAACTCCAGTGTCAACACAGTTTTGTCTTGCACATCCTCTTTCGCAACAGATTCATGTTCCATGCTGTCAAAATTGCCCAGTAGGGTAATAATAGGGCACAGTGCTAAGTAACAAAATCCTTGTATGCCTATTTTCTCAGGCAGCAAATACATATGTTTGTCTTTTGTCAAAATGATACTGGATGTGCTATATTTATAATCAGCACATTTCACATGCACCAGAAATGTTATGCCGGGCAACCCATGCGGCCTGTTCATGCATATCCTAGGCTTTGAAACAAGAATGAGATTGGACAAGATCTCTGAGATTGGGCCTTGGCTTGGCCTTTAGGCCATGTCACCAGCTTTGCCAGGAAAAGAAGAAACAAAAAAAAACAGAAGATGGCTTCCAATTTTTCTCAGTAGTTTATAATGATTTGTACCTTTACGCCAGATTTATTTTAGAATCCATGACTGCTCAAATTCACTTGAAACATGTCACTACATTAACCTTTTGTGTCCAACATTTTAATTCTTGTGTTAAAATTGAACCATAGGCAACCTCGATGTGCATCCACATAATTGTTACATATATAACAACTGGAAAATAACTAGCTAGATGATCCATCAAAAGACCTTCGTATACATTGAAGGCATAGGACAAAAGTCGATACGTTAACCTTTTGTGTCCAACATTTTAATTCTCGTGTTAAAATTGAACCATAGGCAACCTCGATGTGCATCCACATAATTGTTACATATGAAACAACTGGAAAGCAACTAGTTAGATGATTCATCAAAAGACCTTCATATACATTGAAGGCATAGGACAAAAGTCGGAACATTAACCTTTCGTGTCCAACATTTTAATTCACATGTGTTAAAAGTGAACCATGGGCAACCTCGATGTGCATCCACAAAATTGTTACATATACAATGACTGGAAAACAACTAGTTAGGTGATCCATCAAAACACATTTGTATACATTGAAGGCATAGGACAAAAGTGGTAATACAAAGCTCTACTGCACTGTCTAAGATATAAACAATCAAAAATTATGTTCCACACTATAAGTGCCCGTACAGACCACTTCCAAAAAAAAGTGCATGCAAAGACAAAAAATATGGCTATCATGTAAAGGTGGCTGAGAACAAAGCTTATCATGCAAGAATAGCAGTGAAAAAGTTAAATGGATTACAATTTGAGGAAAAGGGAGAATTTCTCTGCACATTAGAAGGGAGTGGTGGCCTGTCAAATCCACCTCAAGGTTTGAAAAACCAGAGAGAAAATTTCTTTTGTGAAAGAGGAAGTCAGTCAAATAGAAGAGAAATAAAATGACAGAGCAATCTGAACATCATATCAACAAGTTATACAAACATTTATCTAATGAGGTAATTTTATTTCAAGCCACTGAACACCAGCTAACATATTTCTGGTCACAATTCACAAGCACATGAGGTTGGGGACTCTATGCCTCTTCTCATTTACGTAGGAAAGTTGCTGAGCATCTATATCTCAATCTCTCCTTTTCCAATGGCACCTGCGTCCTGATCTCTCTTTCAAGATATTTTCTTGTGTTGACCAAAATGATTATTTCATGAGAACATTTTGTGAGACATTATCATGATTTCCTAAATTTGTCCTCCAGTGGAGTGGTTTTTTTCCGGGAAAAGTGTCATGGATTGCACTACAAATTTTATTGCAATAAATAGAGATAATACAATTGGGTGAGGGAGGAGAGATTTGTTGCCCATCAACTACACCCCGGCTACAGAAAAAAGGTTCTCGAATACAGACTGCAGCAGTTATTCTCCCACTACTCTACTTAAAAGAAAAGTATATATATATGCACTCAAGTAAAACCATTCCACTCAAACAAGGCCTAATAAGAGAAGAACATAACAATATGAAAATGTATGTGAGCATGAATCTCCCTAAGTATCCTTAAACGTCCACTGATTGGAACAAAATGACTTAAAGCCTTAGTATCTATGTTAAAATTATTAATATACTCCCAGTGAAAAGTTCAAGAACTTGACTACATAAAGGGTAGATTCCCATGTCTCAGATTTTTCTCAACAAAGCAGGGTTCTTGCAGTAGAATGCAACAACAAAGATGGACCAAATTGCTTTTAAGTAACAAAATACCTCAATCTTCCTCATTTCTGCCTCCGCCTTTGCTTTTTGATGATTCTCCCATGCTTGGATTTTGATCTCTTCACGCTTGAACCTGAAATTTTCATCATCATCTCCAAATCTTATCTATGATCTTAAGTTGGTAATCATGGAAGATAAATGACCAATGAATGGATGGCAAAGGCACAACAATGGATGACCAAATTTGGAGGTAATTAACTTGTGCAGCCTATTATGGTAGAAGCCAAAAGAACTTCATGGTAAAGTTACCTTGCTAGGTACTTAGCCTTTTCTGCTTCCTCCCAAGCTGCTGCACGAATCTCAATAATGTTTTTTGATGACTGGTCGACAGACATAGTTTCATGCGATACTGATGCAGTTCTGTCTTCCTCTTTTTGCTCGCCCATGCAGCAATATTTAGTTTGCCTAGTTGTGTTCCAAGTACCATGATCTCCCTCCTCGTTTTCATTTGCAGTTCTTTTTCAGAGAGCTCTTTCATGCTAGAATCTTCCTGACGTTCAGATGAGTGGATAGGGCTTGAACTAGGAGCAGTTCTTCCAGGACTTGATGGTCTAGAGGAAATGGGACTGCGTGTTGGTGTTGTAGCTCTCACAGGTGTTCCAGTTCTTGACGGCTCCTGGCTGGCAACAGGAGTCATTTCAGTCCCCGTGTCTCTCATGGACACTGACCTAACTGTTGATGGAGGAGTAATGAATGCTGTGGAAATGTTGAACAACGTTGACGAGTCATGCCGGCTTAGACTAACTGTATGGTAATATACAAAGAGAAAACTTCAGATAAATTTCCTTTTTTCTAGAAGATTTGGAAAATATTGAAGCACAAACTAGAATTCCATGAAACAGTCATTCCAGATCTTGCATTATCTCCTTAGTCCAGAATGTCAATTGGTAAAATAAAAATAGGGATTTTTGCAAATAAATCATTCTTAAACATGAATTTGCAAAAAAATCACTCCTAGAAATGCATTAGCAGGCATATCATTGCGTAAAATCATATTGTGCAAATATGCCATTTTTATTTGCAGGCATACCACTTTTTTGCCAAAAACTTGTAAAAAAACCACGGTTAGAGGACCTTATATGACATTTATGCACTATTTGATTTTACGCAGTGATATGCTTGCTAATGCATTTCTAGGAAGTTTTTTTTTAATTCACTTATAACAATGGTTTATTTGCAAAAATCCCAATAAAAATATATAAAACCATCCAGATTTTCTAATGTTACCTTTGTATTCCAGGTCAAAACCAGCTGGAAATGATAAGGAAGCATACAAGAGATTTTATTTCTGTTTTAACCCCATGCATAGCAACAGAAGAAGTATTTATTTTCACAAGAAACCCAAAAGCCAAATTGTAACTCATTAACACAACATTTCCAACTTTATGAAATAGAAACTGAGAAACTTCGCATTTGACAAACTGCACAATGGGGGAGTAAACTTTTGTTTCCATAACAGATTGTTTCACAGAACAGGCATCCAAACAACCAACATATTCCTTTTCCTTCAATTTCATCTTCCTTCCCTCTGACAGTCCCAGAATGTCAATAAGTAGATAAAACTAAAATATAAAACTCACCAAGATATCATTAAGTTTGGCAACAAAGACACATTCATGAGTAATAAACGAACAGCTTTAAAGAAGTGAAATCCGAAGTTTGGCCCTAAAAAAGCATTGCCTAACAAATTTACATTACTTCGACCATAACACACCGAATTCACCAGCTCACCTGCAGAATCAGCAACGGAACTCTCTAGGACATGGATAGGCTTGGCACACTGTTCAGCCACAGGATACGGATCAGGCACCCAGCTCACTGTTCTCTGCCCGGCAGCTTCCTTCTTCGACTGGCTAGGGTCGATCCTTTTAGTGTCAACCTCCTCTGTGATCTCCAGCACCTTGGTGGCGCACTGCCTGTTCCATTGTCCGAGGATACCACCGCCCGTCCTCTTTGGATGAGCCCCGGAAGGCTTACTGTTCCGATTGGAAGTGGGGCTCCCAATCCATTTTTGGGCGTCATCCCACTTAGATGGTGCGGGTTTGCCAAATGGCGGCACAAGGGCCGGCCAGTGCTGCTGAGCCCTATCTGCCCTTTGGAACTCAAAGACCGAAGACGACACACTTTCAGCATCAAAGGGGGGATCTTCTTGGGCCGTAGGGACCCCCGCATTGGCAACCGCGAGGTCTTTCGACGGGTGATGAGCGCTTGCCACCTCCGTCCTTAACGTAGAACCCTCGTTCTGCGAGCACACCATGCCCACATCCTTGCAGGCCTCAGCGGACCCAACACCTGGCAAATCCAAACGTCAGTATTCTTTGTCGTTGAACGGGGAGTACCAAGGAACATGAGAAGGTTCTCTTGTGAAAGCTCTCACATCTGTCATCCACATCTGGAACTTCGGATCTCAGGGAGCGCCGGGCCTCGAGCTCTTCCTCTCCCTTCCGCCTCTTCTCCACTCCCAGGAGCATAAGCCGCAGCTTGCTGGGAGAAATCCCGCCGCCTCCTCCTCCTCCTCCCTACACATCAATCAGGGGAAGAAAATTAAAGAAGAACGAAGTAGAACAGACAAACAGATAGAAAAGAGAGAAAAACAGATTCGCCGCAAACTCCACAGACCACCACTACCAAGTAGCAACACCACAAATCCAGCAGAGAGCTAAGAACTGACGACCCACACCATCGGATCTTCCACCAGATAGATCCATCCTCCTACCGCATCACGATTTGCCAGCTCAGGTGCTCCAGTGAGGACACAAATCCCCCAGATCAACAGACTCCACCTCACTACGCAAACCGAAGACTCGCCATGAATCATCCAAGAACCGAACACGGATCCAGCGATTCACCAGAGTTCCCCCCGGGGGGAATCCCCGACCCAGTGACATGAGACACCAGGGAACGGAGAGCAACACCGAACACAGACACGCCTCCTCACCTGCGGGCCAGGCTTCTGTATCCGCTCGTAATCCATGTCCGCTCCGTCACGAGTTACTACGGCGTCGACGGTGCGGACGGGAGCGCCGGGGTGGGGACTAGCAAGCTCTGCGGCCGTCGCTGGTGCTGAGGGCGGCGCCGTGCCGCCATGGCGATGGATGATGCCGTGTCCAAGCGGAGGCCCGGGGATTTGACGGGTGGGAACCGGCTAACGAGCGGGGCGCGAACATTCAATTCTGCTGCCGAGCAGGTTTGGCTCGGTGGCGTGTGGGAGTGGGGCGGGGGAGGGAAGAGAGACGAAAGACCGATCAAATCTCCCACATCTCACACCCCTCTGAAGTGGGGAAGCCCGACGAATCAGAGGGTGGCGACTGGGGTGAGCGCGCGCGCTCTCTCTCTCTCTCGCTTTGCTTCTTTTCTAACGGGACGGCGATCCAAAAGAAGGGTGAGACTGGTGGGGGGAGGCTGGCCCCACATCTCCCCGGATATTTGACTGATAGACTCTCCCCTGGTCAGACGAACCGTAGTACGATCGATAAATCGATGAGATCCGATTCATCTTTTAAATAAAAAATAAAAATATATATATAAATGAAGCCCTCTCTCCTACTGCCCTGATTGTCTGCTGCCCTAATCGTAAACGAGAGCACCTCCCCCTTATTTATAGATGTTATATTTATAGATTAGTGTTTACATATTCAAAATAATATTTATGGGTGAATAAAATTATCTTATTATTATTAATTTTTTATTATTTATCATTTTATTTTAAATATATTTAAAGTTTTAAAATTTAAAGGAACGTAAATGTCAATTGTGAAAAGTGAAGATCAACGAAGTATTCCAAAAATTTAAGTCAATTTATTTAACCATGATATAGTTATTTTTTTATTTACATAATTATATAATCAATAGTTGTGCATGTATATATTTTTATTTTGATCGATCTTAAGTTATAGAATCGTTACTTCATATATAATATAATTTATTATATTATTTAAAATTATATATATTTTTAATATTATTATAAATTCATGACATCATAATTATAATACGATGACATCACGATTTAAATCGATTTGATTAAATAATTTAATTATTTCAAATCGAACAAATTAATTAGTCGGTTCAATTATCAGTTCGATTCTCGTGACATGACACGCAACTAATAAGAGAGGTAAGATTTTAACCATAGAGAGATGAGACGCCAAATGAGTCTAAAGACATGTTGGCAATATAATTCTCCACACACATTAGATGTGTTTAGGTCTTGGATGAATAGCGACAGATATTAATAACTTTGGGTCACGGACTGTCTAAATTCCAACGAGAACTTTGTCAAATTCTCCGCATGATATAGGATTTGATTATATGTTTAAACTGGACAAACAACTTGGACATCAAATTAATTTGATCGGTCTAAATGGGATATATTCTAACCGGCCATTTAAATAACATGATAACTTTAATGCTATGTGCACTTAATTAGCTGCGCAAAGTCACGTCAACATATTATATTTATTCTCGTCGGTCTAAAAAAAGATGAAATGATTATTTTTACGTAAAAAAAGACATCTCACATTAGAATCATACGGCTCATTTTTTTACACATTAAAGATGAAATACACTCGGCGAAAGATCATGTGACTGAAATATTTTATCAGATTAAAATATTTTACATACGATGAAATATTTTGTTATACGAATGAAATATTTTATTTGATTTTAAAATAAATCAAAGAAATATTTTTGTTATAAAGATAAAATATTACGTAAATAAAATATTTTATTATAAGAATGAGATATAATAAAATATTTCATTTTTATAATAAAATATTTTATTCTTATATTTATATGTCTGAGTGTCAATCGTATTTACTACGTGAAAATACGCGTGATACGGATACGATGGGAGACATCTTTTTGTAAAAATAATCTTTTTCATTTCTTTTAGATCAACGAGAATAAATATTAAAAGTTGACGTGACTTTATATACCGAATTTGTATAAAATATTACTCGTTTAAACTTGGCTACGCAATGTAATTCTCCACAACTAAACCCCCACCTATGAGAGTACAATGTACGTACCACAAACGCAGAAGACATTATTCCTCTCCCGACCTTCATTTACTCGATCAACTGCTGCCACTTTTCAATCCCGCAAGTTCCCTCCCAGCTTTCCCTTCAGATGCTGCAAGCTCCCCGTACATCTCGAATGTATTTGATGGATGGGGCCTGCACAACATGGTATGGCCCGAGCTTCCATGGTCGTTCCGGAGCAGCGATGGGCCATGTCCTGGGCTCGACCAATCATGTCTCCTAACACTGCAAACTAAAAGCCTGGGCAACAGTTTGGTTTAGCCCATTTCAAAAAAAGAAAAAAGAAAAAAAAACTCGTCCAGCCACAAGAACGTACCCTGGGATTGTGGGAACTGATGGCCATTCCCCACCACGGCGCATCGGCTGCAACGAAGTGTCCACCACAACAAGCAGCCTGGAGATTTGTGTTTAACATCCATTCTTAATTATTACAAAATAATAGACGTCAAACGCATTTATATTTTATATACCCTTGCTAACAGATCGAAGATCAGATTTGAAACCTACGTATTCAGAAACATCATTCAAATCCACATCACCAAATAAATATTTGACTCGAGGAGATAACATGAAACATCCCGACGGCATGGATACGATTCCCGGTGACGGCTGACGCGGTCTACACACCCACCACCATGATGTAACATGAACTAATTGGTGTTACAGGTAAAAAAAAAAAACTTGCCGAAGTCGAACCAGACGTTCAAAACGCAGGGCGACCAACCAGTGAGCAAAGACTGGCAGACGGGTGCACAGGAGACACCCCATCCCCCATACTTCACGTACATACATGCGGGTGCGCACTCTTCTGTTCCCGCTTCATCCGTCTAAGCGCCACGTCTGTAAAGCTGCTGATCCATCCAAGCAAAGGTTTTCGTCTTTCTCATGGGCTTCTATGTTTGGGAATCGGAGGTGGATACTGCCGTCCCATGGCCTCCAGGTGCTTGCGTCAGTCTCACAGGTAAAAAAAACCCATACTTCCCTCTGTTTCTTCTGCTGCTCCTACTACATCGCAATGCCTTTCCAGAGTCTGGTTTAAGTCCAGATTCTGAAATCCAGTTCCTTCGTAACCTTAGGAATCCCGATCCAATGCCTTTTTCCGCCTCGAATGATCATGAATCCACGTGTTTCCACTAGGAGCGGTTGCACATCCTAGGTTGTTTGGGGAACACCAAGTTGAAGAAGAAGAAAAATCTATGAAGTAATGCCAGCATAAGTTCAAAAATCTGATTTCTGTCTTCAGCTCCCAGGCAGAATTTTTGATGACAATTACTATATTGGTTGATTTTTTTTATAATGCCATTATTTCTACGTAGATAGTGTGACAAAAATGGAGACGATCTCCCACGTCTGCTCCAGGTTCTCCCCACAATACAATCTGATTCTTGTTGGCAAAGGGGGAGAATCAACAGATAACTAGTTTTAAAACTTCATGCTCCCAAATGAAACCTTAGTTGGGTATCTAAGGTTGCAGTCACAATAGACAGACAAATTGCATCGGCTTCAACCATGGAAGTAAATATGCACATCTCTGTGAGACAAGACAAGATTTCAACATAGAATGAACGAATGCCGCATACCCATAATTTCAAATACTGAATAATGTTAAAATCTCAGGAAGACCCTACACAACCATGAGCAGGATGATAGGCCTACCTAACAAAGAAAACAGAGGCCAGCCATGATTACAAAAGATGGCTAGCAGAGAGGGCAGTGATGCATAACACCATGACATTTCACATGGATGATGGCCCAGGGATATAGATGACGAGTGCACAACTGCAGTTGAGACATTTTTGAAATAGAAGAATGGAATAACAGCAGCTGGGCTATATTCTAGGATGCTCACACTTCGTGATAGTGATAAGACCAATATATCAACATCAACAAGAACAAGCATGGTCAGAGGCGAGTCAGGTATATTACACAGAACTTATCTTAGTTTGTCCCCAAATTTACAGGCTCCGCAGCAAACTTAGCTTTTCCATTTTTCTGGGAACAAAGTGGCTGTTTCTTTCGGGCGCCTTCTCTGGGCCGAGCAACATCGTTGGGAGTATCAGGGCTTACAACTCTGAACTTAATGGATGGGGTGATATTGAGTGATCCCACGCTTTGGAGGCAGCTTTCTCAGGATGAACAGCACTAGGGCTGAAGGAAGGATTTCCACCAGCTGCAATTTAAAGGGGACATAAACACGGAAGCTGAAATTTTAAACCTGAGTTTGCGCGCTCAAATTCATGGCAACTGTAGTAACATGGTCATATAATCTCCGAAAAGATGACAATAAAGGATGAATCACGAAGTATGTTTTCAAGGTGTTACACAAATAACTAACCAACTTGAGCCAGTTATTAAGCTTGACAAGGGTAGGATATCCAGAAGATTAGGTAATTACCTGTATTTTCGGTAGAGTTATGGAATATTATCCTCAGTAACTAGAACTTCAAAGAGAAGACTCATTCATGTGACAATGTGTCAACCAGTATTCAAATAACTCAAAAATACTAAATATCCCATTTAATGGCTGAAAAATGGAATTCATACTCTACATAAATGCAAATCTTATGCTAACCATATAAACTACTTCTGGGGTGTGAAATGTTGGATAACAAAAACATAAGAAACATGGGCCTGAATCTGTTGTCTGAATATGTCCTATTCATGGGTTAACCAGAAAATAGAAAAATGAGGGGGGGAGTCATCCACTTCAGGCACACACTTGTCAATTAAAAATGTCCTATCATATTAGACAGGATGAAATTTGACTTGGAGTAGACCGACCGACTGAAACGAAGAAAATCTCAACTTTATAGTTCAAAGTAAAAGCCTCCTCCAATTCATATACAAGAAACATTAATTTTCCGATAATATCTAATAAAATTCCCACTTGCTTTGGAAATAAATGTTCAACTGAGGGCTGGGCAAAAAGAGTGCATAATGACTTGACTCTCACCAGGTAGTACAAAAAGTTCAGAACCGGATGACTAAGGACATCAAGATCAGCAGCTTTATCGAATGCATTAAAACACATCTGCAAAATCAAGAGTTTTCTAACATAATTTGTATTAACAAACATTCAGACCGAATTGTAGAGAAAAAGGATAAAATATTCCTATGCACATGCACTTACCATCACACATCTGACTAAGAAGCAAGAGAAACAGATTGTAGTGACATAGCCAACCTGCACAAGGTCCAAATAGTCATTTTAGAACATTAACATAAAGGTTAATTAAATGTACTTCACCAGAAAGACGATCCAAAAGTCACCTCCTGCAGTTTTTTGCGTCGCCCTTTAGATTCAACAGGAAAGCGTTGCAACATTAAGAAAAGTCTGCCAGGATATCCAAAGAGAAGTTATTAGAAACGCAAACTGACGAACAGAGGAAAACTCCCCTTGTATTTCACCAAGAGAACTGAGACACCCCTTTCTAAAAGGAGACACAGAAACTGACTCATCTATAAGTGAGTTTATAAAACACTCAATCATTTAATTATACCAAAATGCAATGCTTTAGGTCATCAGAAATTGTTTTCCCATTGAAAAACACTCCTAATCTCCTAATCTGATCATGCCCTCACAGAAGACTGATTACTTTGTAATTTATCAACAGGAGCAAGACAGAAAAAAAGTCAAATGACTTGTAAGGCCTACCACTTCTATGAAACCAGAAATACTATTACATGGCATTCCAGTTCATGTGGAGCTTTTACACTAATTCATCAGAGCTGACTTTGGATCAACAGCCAGCTGGGAGAAGTACAAATATCATGATTCTTCATTCCTAGGCTCAACATTGATTCATAATAAGGCATCTTTGACTAGGATAGAACCAACCAGTTGGGATGTGAGGGCACTGTGTCCATTGATTTTTGATCGGATATAACATGCACCTCTCATGTATGACGCTAAGAAATTTTGAAATGAGAAAAGATGGGGGGGTCATGATATACATATTCACAGAACTCATTCGACTACAAAGTATGAGGACAGATCTGCTGGTAGAGATTCCTTGTGATCAAAATGAAGTTCACTGTCTAGTAAGAGGATCATTGAAGGCAATCTGACAGGCAAAATCCAAGCATAAGTCTAAACACCTTTGGACTCATTTAAGACAGTAGAGCCAGAATATGATTTTGGAGTACAGCACAAGCTGCTCAAGAGACAATGGCATATTGACAAAACTGATTTAAAAGAACACCTCAGAAGAAGACAAAAATGAAGGAAGAGGAATCAAAACTTGGTGCAGTGAATAACTGGTCCACAGAAGACATGCTAGGAAGAAAATGTCATATGCGATGCACGAAGCAAAAGTACAATATTCCTTCATCGAATCTCTACTATGAACAAATAGTTCAAGTCCCGAGTTCATCAAATGCTGCAATGTCCATCTGAGACTCTAAATCTCAAGCTTGAGAACCTTTTGAAAGGGTTGTCATTGCACAAAACACTATGGATACTAACAGAAGTAATTGAGAGGTTGCAGGATACTAAACCTGGTTAAAGGGGGATGTAGAAATTGGAAAATCACTTTGCACACTGTTTTCTCGTCTGGTGAGTGGTGCTAGTGTGCAGTCCCTGAATGAGACAGATTCTTCAAATCATGGGTAATTCTGTGCAATAAAGTGATGTAATTTTTGTTTTTTGTCATGAAAGTGCAAACTTTTAATGATTTTCCAGCAAAAATAACAGGGAGCTGAGATAGAAAAGTTCTTCAAAAGCCTTAGACACATCCAGGATGCCAAGGCTAGGCTACATTCATGCATGAAATTAATAGTATATGATGTGGTTCAGTTTAAAAAAGCTTTGATCTGCATAGTCTATCAAAGTGCAATCACATATAACCTGTTTCCCAGTCAATTATCAAACCCAGGGCTGCGCTACATGCCCATGTATGGAATAATTGGTTGTGGCATGGTACAGCTTAAGATTGCTCTAATTGGGCATGAGGTAGTGCTCTATTACAGTGGCATTACTATAGCTGATTCTTTCCACAGTCAATCATAGTCAATTAAAACCAAGATCAAGATCAAGATACATCACTGAGTCCTCAGTGCAGGCACCGGCGTAAGAATTGGGCTCATTTGTTAAAAAAGATGAACGTTGAGGGTTTTTGACCAGGGACTCAAGGATCAGATCAGATTGAGCCAGATCACCTGATCCTATCAGTTTTTCACCTGATTGACCTAATCCCACTCTCACAATGGCTGATCTCCTGATGGGCTCAGTTGGATCGATCCAGATCAGTCGGGACAGGCCGATCCGCTTGTTGGTGCCATTGGGGAAAGTGTACTACAAATTGTAAGATGGCTTGCAAGGGATAAGATGGACCATGGAGATAAAAAAGCCCTCGTTTGGCCCCTCCCAACTCCATCTCCATCTCTCTCCTCTCTCACCCTCCTTTTTGGTTTAACATGCATATTCCTTTTTTCCCCCTTATTCTTTTGAGTTTTTCTGGGATAGAAGTAGGGTTGTTCCCAGTCCACCTTGGGTCAGCTGAGTCAGCCCTGGATTGGCTGGATCAAGTTGGGATCAGCTGTCTGGGTCAGTCAAGCCTGGCTGATCCTGGTCCTGATACTCTGAACCTTGTTTTTGCTGAGCTCATGTGAACCAAGGGTTATTTAAACTGTTGCTCCATATTCAAACCCTTGTGTCTTTCTTTATGTCACGCCCCTTTTTTTTGAAGAACAAGAGTAACCCACCAACCCAGGATGAAGCCCAAATTGACGGTAACCCAAGCCGTGAGCAGGTCAAACGTCTCTTGGACAGTGGGCCCCTCCTCACCAGCGAAGTCTGTGAGGTCAGAATTCATGTGAACCTCGAATTGGTACCCGCCCTGCATTTTTGTCCACTGGTGGAATTCGACACCACGACCTCACAATTGCCCATGAAGTGCTTATCCAAATCTCCCACCCTTGAGGGAGTATTTGAGACTGGAGGATGGTGGTGGATTGGGTTCCCAACTTCCCACCATCATGTTGGAGAAAGAAGGGGTGAGGGGATGAGCGCCCATTCTCTTTTTTATTGTCTTCTTGTCCATGTTCTTCTGTTCCACTTCCTTTCTTATATTCTCAGGTCAATAACTTGATTCCCCAACTTGGGCCCTTAGTTCTGGCAAACTTAATAAATAATAAGGCAGGATACTCCTCACTCAACTTTCTTGGCCAAGTTATGCATAGGTTTATTTGTTGGATCTCCTGAAATGTAGTACTGCTTCCTAGATTATTCGACGACAGTGTTGCAATATCACCTACCACATTACTCCACTACACTGTTAAACTTATTCTACTTCAGTGTATGCTTTGGCAACAATAGAACAGAAACTGCTCTTCCCACCAACATGATGATTCATCAGCATATCAATAATACTATCAAGGTCTATCCTTGCTCCTTAAATATCCACGAAGTCTCACTTCAAATCATTTTTTAAGATGAAAACAATCCATCTAGAATCACAAAAAAACATCACAACATGCCTATTATAGGGACTTTTAAAATTTTCAGCGCTGGGTTCTAGTATGAACTTAAAGAATTTGCAGAAAAGTTCTTTGCTCAATCTGCTTTAAATTCCCACATTGCCGAAATATAGGAAACGTGCTTGTTTTTTCATCCCACAGACCAAGAAAATCACAACTAGAGTGACATATATATATATATATATATATATATCAGCAAGTTTATGATGCCTAATCACTTTCAGCCTCAGGAATGATTCATTTGTACTAAAAGCCGAAGGTAACTCTGAAACAACATATTTAGGTACACTCCACATCCACGCAGTTACCAACTACCCCTTCACATGCTATACAAAGCAAGTCAGATGATTCCATGTGAGATACAAAAAAAATCAAGTTTTCAATTCATTGGGCAGTGGCCACACGAGGAAAATGAATTCTCCTCACTGGCGGAAAAATGTGACAAACATTCCTTTACAAAAATTGACCGAAGGTTTATCATGTTATGTGTTCCTGCCCTCTTTCTCAGGAGGTTCGGAGGATTTTTGGGAATATCTTTTCAGTCAACTTCAACTTTCTCACAGTTCAGAACCAGCTGCTTAGTGCAGTTGGTTCACCACCCTCCCCCATTTGGGGGAGGTCCCGGGTTCGAACCCGATTATCCCCTCCCCATTTTTTTAAAAAAAGGTACCTATCGAAAAAAAAACTTTCTCACAGTTCAACAGATGTGGCAATTCTTCAAAGGCTGCAAAAGTTTGTCACCTAGAAATCCAAGAGCAAAGATTCTTAGCATTATACCCTATGCTGTGCGCTGAAGCAACATAGTTGTCAAGGCACCCGCCTAGGCAAGAAGGCATCTTTCTGGGAGCTATGGGCCTGTAAAAGGCAACCCAAAGCGCTAATAAGGCACGCCAGGCGGCCCGCCTTCGTGCCTTGGCCCCAAAATATTTTCGGGCAAGTGGGCTCCGCCCCCTTCCACCGCCCAAGAAGGGGTGCCACCCCCCCCCCCCCAACCCAAACCCGCGACCACAAAGGTCAATCCGCAATGCAAGGCCGGGTCAAAGGTAGGTCAAGTTCCACACACTCCTTCAATAGGGGATTTGCTACAACAGACCCTTCTGCTCTTTGACATACATCATCCATACACACACAAAAAAAGGGCTAATCTTGACCCTTGACTTTAGTGGTTTTGTTGTCTTTGTTATTTTGCTAGTTAATGCTTGATGTGTATGGTGATGTTTGTTTGCTATCAAATGATATGTTTGTTTGTAATAAATGGTAATATGTTTTGGTACTTTATTGCAATGTGTTTTTGATAAATGGTGATTATTTTTTCTCATATTTAATTTTGGTACTTTATTTTTTTGAAAGTGATTGGTACCACGGTATTATATTAAAATGGAAAATATGGATACATAAGTGTATAAAAGGTGTCCCCGAAAAATCCCCATACAAGAAGCCACTCACCACCCTCAAGTGACAGCCATTAACACTCCAACAAAACCAAAACGGAGGAGATATGTGTGTCCACTTTACAAAAGGTCAATGCCCATTCTCTCACTTTCTCCAAAATGAAAGAAACGATCATGTCAACTCACCTCATAGTTTCATACGGCTCCTCGTTCAATTCTTTCCAAGTAATTAGATCATTTTCCTCATTCGAGAATTTCCTCCCGAAGTTCTTCCACTCCGTCCCGAAGAGTGGTCCTCGCTTCCCTCTTGAAAATTCTATCATTTCTTTCTCCCCATAAGACCCAAAGGATGGCATGTAGGATGAGCCACCAAATGTGCCTATCCCCCCAGAGCGTCCATCTCTTGTGCCACATCCGGATTAGTTGCTGCACATTCCCCTTGAAGATCCTGGCATCAAGAAATCTACTCACCACCTAAGTCCAAATCTCCCTAGAGAAGGAGCATCATGTGAAAAGGTGGTCTATTGTCTCTGCCCCTTCCCCGCAAAGCACATACATAGTAGGAATATCCGTCATGAAAGTAGCAACCCTATCATGAGTCGGTAGCCGGCCGTGTGAGATTCTCCAAACACACAGCTTCATTTTTAGCGGGCTCCTAGGATTCCAAATCTGTTGTGTAAGACCATGCCGCACCCCTCCATCCGAAATAAGGTTGTATGCAGAGGTAACTAAATTTTTTTCTTCTTTATCCCATCTCCACCACCATCTATCACCAGTGTTCGACTACAGAGCAAAATCTAGAAGGGAAGGGAAAAGTTTCTCCATTTGTTCGGTCTCCTCCACTCTAAAGTTTCTCCTGAATGAAGGGGACCATGTTTCATCCGATAGTTGTGAGTCAGAACACTTGTGCCACTGAGACCTCCTGAGGTGAAGCAATCGCAAAGAGCTGAGGAAAGCGTTCTTCCATAGTGAAGTCACGACACCACCTATCTTTACAAATAAGCAATTACGTTCATTCCCCAGCCAGATCCTTCTACTAACCATCAAGATGTCTCTGCATTGTAGGATACCCCTCCAGATGGGAGAGATGTCGGGATGCAGCAATCAAATCTCATGCCCTAGTTCTGGCGTAGTATCTCTGGTGGATGACTTGCACCCAAAGTCCATCATTGACTGGGCCCAACTACCATAACCACTTACATAGCAAAGCTTGGTTGAAGTGCCATAAATTTTTGATTCCCAGACCTCCTAGCTCTTTGCTCTTGCAAATTCTGCCCCATGCTATATCATGCCATCCTCTGCTCCTACCTCCGCAGCCATGCCAGAAAAATCTCAGCTGGATGGACTCTTAACTTCTTTGCAATCATCCTCAAAATCTTGAAGATGGACAGGAAATAAATAGGCAGACTATTCAATGATGAATTACATAGCACCAATGTCTCTCCATAAGAAAGAAGTCTGGCCTTCCACCCAGCCAACCTAGATTCATATTTGTCAATCACACTATGCCAATCACTAAAATGGATAACTCCATGAGATAGAGGTAGGCCTAGATAGAAGATAGAAGATACATAATTATCCTATATGACAACCTAGAATAAAAGCTACTATGTACATGGCTCTCTCATTAATATTGATCCCCACAATCTGGTTTTTGTTGAAATTCACCTTAAGCCCACTAACCTCCTCAAGTAGCTCCAACAACAGTCTGGTGGTATATAACTGTCTCTTCCTATGCCAAGAAGAGAATAGTGTCATCAACATGCTGCAAGTGGATAATGTGAACAATACTCTAACCAAACTGGGAGCCTTTGATCAGCCCTTGTACTTCAGCTCGCAGCCAAGATATGTGTCACTAGAACAAAGAGGAGGAAGGAAAACGGATCTCCCTACCGGAGTCCTCTACCACCACGGAAGTAAGAGGAAGGTTGGCCATGGATCAACATTGCAAATCTGGCTAAGGTGATACATGCTAGAACCCATCTGATCCAGTTACTGGCAAACCCATCTTCTCAAGCACAGTAAAAAGATAATTCCAATTGACACTATCATAAGCATTTTCAAAATCCAACTTGAGCACCACACTACTCTTCCTCTGCATCTTCAAAGCAAACAAATATTCATGTGCTACCAAAAAGTTCTCCTGTATCTGATGGCCCCTGATAAAAGCCCCTTGGTAGCCACTAACTAGCTTGACTATAACCCTGTCCAGTCTCATGGCCAGCAATTTAGAGATGATTTTGTATGTTCCATTTAAGAGACTAATGGGTTTGAAGTCCCATAGGCTCTAAGCACTAAAATGATGTTGTTAGTTCCCCTCACCCTCCTGAAACTCTTGCACTGCACAAAAGAGATCTGCCTTGATGATGTCCCAACACTTCTTGAAGAAAGTCAAGGGAAAACCATCCGGCCCGGGTGCTTTGTCCCCCACAAGAGAGAATATTGCCTTCTATATTTCCTCCTCCGAAAATGGACATGACAAGGCCTCTCTTTCCTTAGCAATGATACGAGGAAGAAGCTCAATAGCAATAAGAGGACTAGCCGAATCCACCTTGAAGACGTGAGAGAAGAACTCCTTTGCATGTCTTCTGATTTCCCCATTTACAGAAATTAGTTAGTCGGCAGCTAAAATGCATTTGATTGAATTGAAACTCTTTCTGGAAACTATCCTCTAAAAGTAAGCAGTGTTCCTGTCACCTTCCTTTAACCACCTCTCCCTAGATCTATGCTTTCAATATATCTCCTCCCTCACAAGCATCTCCTCAAAATCTGCCTTGAGTTTGTCCCTGAGTTGTTTATCATGTTCGTCCAAGAGCCCAGCCGCCTCTAAGCAATCTAGACCCTCCAATTGTTCCAGGATTCTATCATTAGCGGCTTTGCCAAATAGCACCTTTGTTACGCCCCATTCCTTCAGCACATAGGCCACGAGCTTCAGTTAACACACAAAAGTAGCCATAGCCGATCTCTCATGGCATGGAGCATTCCGCACCTGCTTGACAATATCCATAAAATCCACCTCTCTGAACCAAAACCTTTCCATTATGAAAGGATGCCTCCCTTGTGCCCTGCAAGAAGTCTTAGTAAAATAGACTTGTGGTCGAACGCTGTTCTTGTCAAACACAAGGACTGCACATGTGAAAAGTGGATCCTCCCAATCCACGGAAACTAAGAATCTGTCCAACAGAGAACATGCAGGGTTTGTCCTCATATTAGACCAGGTGTTCTGGGTATTTGACAACCTGATATCAACTAGAGCAGCATCAGCAATAAAATCAATAAAATCCTCCATCACCCCCATGTAAGAGTTGACTCTTGTCCTCTCCCAACTGTCAGCAACAACATTAAAATCACCGCCCACACACCATGGCCTGCCAGAAGATTGTTGATTGCTCAGCAACTCCTTCCATAAAAGCTGCTTACCTTCCCTACTTTGAGGTCCATCGACCCCAGAGAAATCCCAAGAGAAATCATCCTTGAAATTTTTGAAATGAAGAGAGATAGCACCGCTGTCAACTTTTCTGTCCTCCTCCACCTCTTCAACCTCAAATTGATTCCATAGAATCATAATGTCTCCTGATCTCCCCACCGCCTGCGAAGCCACCCCCCTTGTCAACCTGATACCCCCAATCTCCCTCATAATTAACTCCCCTCCACCCTCAGACTTGGACTCCTGGAGACATAGGATGTCTATTTTACATCCCCTTATTAACTCCCTCACCGCCCTCCTCTTCTCTCCCCAACCGAGCCCCATCACGTTCCAAGAGACAATCCTCATTGAGAAACAATAGAAAGCCTGCCCCCCTCCTCTTGGGTCTCTCCTCACACCCCTCGTTCGTCTCTAATCCTCTTTTTTGCGATTTCCCTCCCTTGGCCTCCGTTGCAATGACATTTTTATCCATCTCTTCTTGAATTTGGTGAAAACTCCCATCACCTCCTTCTCCAACCCCACAAATGATATTCCCACTCTATCTGCCAACTCTCTGACATGAACCTCGGTCATTTTCTCAACCCCACCATCTCCTTCATCTCATCTCTTCCCACTTTGCCTCTCTCCTCCAAGCACTCCCTGTCCAACTCCCCTTCTTCTGGTACCCTCCCTCCCAGTGTCTCTGGGATATACTCTTCCCCTACCTCAGGATCTTCTCCCCCTGCCAAAACCAATAGCTAGCTGACCCTCTTCTCCTCCCTCCTTCCTCGGAAGGGGTTATCAGATTGTCCCGGGAGGCCCCCAAGAACTTCCAGCTCCTCTGCATTCCTACTTAACTCACCCGCACTAGCTTCCTTGCCTATCCTCCTCCCAGATCCGAAGGTCAACACCTCCCCCACGTGTAGATGCCAAGGTGTAGACGCCATGGGGTGCTATTCCTCCATCTGGCTCTTCGACCGACTGCCAAGCCCGTGTCTCCGGACGCCCCTATCTCCTCTAGAGAGTAGTCATTTGCCTCCGATAGGGAGGCGCGAAGCCATGGAAGAAGCAAGGGCGCCGCCTACACCGCCCCTTCTAGAAGCTCGCAAGGGTCATTTGTCCAAGGTTTGCAGCACAGCCGTAAACTCCTGCCGACAAGTTATTTCCTACCCTATTTGCATTGGTGTACTATCGATGGCAACGGGGATCCTAGTCCAGAGACAACCACTCGTTGCACCTACAACTAGGGCTGTCAATGGGCCGGGCCCGGCCCGGGCTTAGGTCGGCCCGACCCGGGCTCGACTTATCAAGATTATAAGGCCCGAGTCCGGCCCGGGCCTGACCTATGTCGGGCCGGGCCGGGTCGGGCCCGACATTATTTAAAAAATACAAAGCCCGACTAAGGCTCGGCTAGACAATTTAAATAAAAAAATAAAAATTAATAGATTTAATAATATAAAACTTATAATCTCACTAAATTAATTAAAATTTTGATATTAATTACATAATTTGTGTGAAAAGAGAGTTTTAAAATTTTTAATTAAGTAAACTAACATAATTTTAAATAAATAATTTTTAAAATTTGAAGTGAAAATAAAAAAAGAGAACGGGTCGGGCCGGCCCGCGGGCCGAACTCAAAGCCCGAGCCTGGCCCGCGGGTCTAGTCGGGCCGGGCTTTTAGGCCCGACTAAAAACCTGCGAGCCGAAAAAAACCTTGCGGCTGGGCCCGAAATCGGGTCTGCCCCGCAGGCCTGTCGGGCCGGCCCGGCCCATTGACAGCCCTACCTACAATTGCCCTGTAGCGGGGCGCCTCTATCCTGTAGCATCAATGGGGCAAAGAAGGGGGTTAATGGGTACCCAAGACCCATTTGGCTCAGACTCCCCGTATCAAGTCATGGGTCCGGATTATTGTGTCCGGGCATACTGTCGCCAACGCCCCATCGGCCCATCTAGGTCCATCAAGCCTCAATTCGACTGGCCCACGGCCCACTTCACCCCTATAGCCTTCCATCGGCCTAGCTACCCCTTGCTGTGCGCCCGGCCCACGCAAAATTGCCTTGCACGACCCACCCTGTGTGGCAACATGTTTGAAAATTGAACCAGGCACTCCCGGCGTGCCATGTATCCCCAGTTGGGGTTCATCCCCTACCTTCGACTACCACGAGGGTTGCCCTAGGCTTCTCTGCCACCGCTGCCGCCCCGCCTGTGGGCTCCGCCAGGTTGCCACCCGGACGACGGAGGTCGCCTCCCCAACACGACATGTGACCGCTAGTGACACCTCCGATTGGATAGCAACTTTCACAATGGCTTCCATCGTGTTCAGAGATCCACCATGAGCAAAGCCGACGGTGTCGGCCACCGCCCGTCCAAACCCTTTCGATAATAGGGCAACCCCCACCTCATCGTAGAGGATGAAGGGGACCCCAAAGAACACTACTCTTAGTTCAATTCTACTTCAATATGCAGAAGAGTGGGGTAAGTTCCCCTCTCTAGGTGCCAGCAATGGACTCGGATGAGAAGTCTACTCTCCACCAAGTATCAAGCTGCTGTCACCGCTTCCGCCACCTCCGCCGATCGTCCAATGGCCAGAAGGCCCTTGCTGTGCACCCAGCGCACTTCCCATCCTCCCTCCTTGCCCCAGCGGGTGTCAAACACAGACTTAACCTCCTCCGGATTGAGATCACCCTCCACTGACATCATCTACAAGCAACGCCTCATCCACTCAATCCGAGCCCTGAGCATCTCGACTGGGATGTGACCAGCTTCCAGACAAACCTTGTTCCCTCCCGGTGACGACAGAAGTTTGCCTCCTTCCCTGGACGACATCGGCAAAAGTCCTCTTGGAGGGGGTTCCCCTCTCTCCCCCTACGGCAATCGGGCACACTCTTTGGATGTGTCCCGTTCTCCCACAGCAAAAACAAACCGTACCCTGCCACTGTAGAGTCGGTCCCATTCTCTGTTCCCATGGCATCTCCCCCGAAGCTTGGAACGCCTTCCTCCAACTGCCTCTCCCCAAGGGAACGGGGTTCACCCCAGTGACGACCAGCAACAAGATGCGAACCCCACCCACCATGGCCCTTCCCCCAAAGATTCCCATAGCTTCTCTCAAAGGAAAGTCTATAATTTTGGTACTTTATTGCAATGTTACATCCTACTGCTTATGATTTATATGTCATATTATTAGTGTTGTTTTTAATGATCATGATAAACCTTTGTATGGAAGAGTTTATATACACTTCTTGTTGGCTGGTTCTTATGGACCTTGCAACTAGGTACCATATAGAAAAGTGCCGAAGTGCTTACATACTCGGGACCCCAAGTACACCTTGGGTCAACTTACCACCTTGACAACTATGTGGAGTACTTGGTAGGAGCGTAACGAGTGCATTTTTCGGGAAAGTAAAATTTATATTGAAAACACCTCTTTTAGAGTAGTTTTGTTTCTGCATAATTGGAGTCGGTTTCTTTTGCATTTGTTTGAGTAGTGGTAGAGAGAGATGCATTTATTGTATTAAAAAAAGTCTGTTTTGCATTTCTACTCCCCTCCTGATTGTACTACCTCTGTTTATTTTACAAAATTGATGGTACAGTCTACTCTTCCTCAAAAAAAAAACAGATCTAAGGTTTATTTTCTGCAAGTACACATTCCAATGCCTAGATGTACCACTTTGAAACATTTATCTTCAATGAAGCACAATGAGAATATCTAAACCCACTAAAGTGAATGTTTAAACCCGTTAGGATGATTTTTGAAAATAAAATAAATAGAAACTAACCTCCCTCCGTAGAGAAGAAACCCAAGGGCAGCAAACAATGAGACACCTGCAAGAATAATTTCTCAAGATATCATGTACCTGAGCACAATTTCTTTCTTATTTTAAGGGTGGGAGGTATGACTACTGAAAACGCACCTGCAAAGAAGACCTTGGATAAGATAAGCAGGGCTCGAACAGGCTTCCACCATAGCAGCAACCACAGGACAATCTGGAAACATATCATGTTTGAGACAGTAAATAATCCATGTTAATGACCAAAGAACAGTTTTGGACGTATTACATTTAATGAAGTGAAAAACAATGGAAAGTGATTTTGCATCTTTCACTTCATCTAGAAAATTAATTATCAATTAAAAATGCAACTCTAAGAGGAAAATAAATAAATAAATGAAGCCTAGATCCTGATCCATTTTAAAATGTTTGCAATTGTTTGTTCAATTTTGCTTAGTCCACTCTCTGCCAATTGGTTTTGAGTTGGATGCCCTAATATGGTATTACTGGCCACCTATACCCAACTGGTATTCTATCTCTCTGCTGCTATTTCAACCCCATTTGTGTCTTCTATCCTGTGTGCCAGATCATCGGCTTCTGTCTTGCCTTTGCCAGTCTCTAAATCAACCTAGAAGGATATGAGCTTGGTTAATCCTACATGCGTATAAAAGTGCCATATCATGGGTCCCCTCCCTCCCTCCATGTTTCAACCCCATTTGGTGTCTCCTGCCTCATGTCCAGGCCAACGGGCTTCTGTCTTGTTTTCAGTTTTCATCTAGTTTGTGAATCAACCCGGATGTGAGAAGGATGACAGTTTGGTTAATCCCACATCAACGTGTGGAAAAGTGGTGCCTTATATGGTCCTAGGCCTCTTCACTCTCTATCAATTGACTTTGGAGTTGGAAGTTCTAATAGTCTGGACTCCCATCTTAAAGACATACAACGGTGAAGGTCACCACAAAATGATTGGCATAATAACAAGAGGGAAATAAGGCAATGCATTTTTTAGCTCAATTATAATCTATAAAAAAAGGAGTGTTTCTGCATCAGTAGTCACCTCTATGGACATAATTAACACCCATCAGGTCAAATAGGGAAGGTATCTGCACCCTTATCCTTTAAGACGAAAAAGTTCTTCTGCTTATCCTACAAATCATTGTTAACCCAAAAACAAAGTCAAAGGTTAAATTGTTCCACAGCACTATCTGCCTACCAAACAGAAGGGAAGCTTCAGTGCAGGGCATGTGGTGAAGAAGGTCACCGACAAGTTTCCTGCCGGAGTTTGCCAGCTAAGGGAGAGCGCTGTTCCCATGCTGCGGTGGTTGCTCAGGCAAGAATTCCGGCGAGAAGGTGTGGACGCACTTTTCGTTTAACAGTTGTTATGTTCGTTCGTCGGTTTATTAAGTGCGTGGGCGTGCCAGTCACCGGAGTGACAATTTATTCGGGTTCCGAAGAGCCCATGGTGCGCTCGGACTGACTTCGTCAGACGATTGTGTGGTTCGTGTCGGGACCGAATCCCGTCGCGTCATAAAGGTCACGACGTCATTTACATCTCCCATACGAGGGAATACCCTTGATTAATTGCCGAAATTAGAGGCCCCGCGGCCGAAAAGAGTAATACTAATTATGCGAGAGAGATAGGGATAGATCACACTGAAGGTTGTATTAAGGCCATAAGGTGTCGGCCGTGTCGGTCACTCGTAGACCTTTTCGTATTCGGACACAGGTCCGTGGCAACGTCACGATGAGAAAACCGAGGTAGATCCCTTCAAATGTCTGCCGAGCATGCGGCAATTTTAATGAGGATTCGGAAGGTATCCGGAACGAGAAACGAATCCGGTTCGATTAAGATGTCGGCCCGAGGTTATATCAAAGCCTGGCCATATCGGGGTAATTCCCGAGACTCGGGCTCGACCTGAAAGGGCGACGTTGTTGTTCCTTTTGCCCCGGGTCACGGGGAGAGAGGGCTGCAGTGTGAGCATTAGCGTCTTTTATCTGGGACTTTCTTAGTTATATCTTCTGGGATTTCTGATTTGATGTTTACTGTTTGTTCGTGCCTTTGTCCGGGGTGATTTTTCTTCTTTTATTCATGATTATTCTTGCTATTATCATTCATTTGTTATTTATTTTTTATTACCCCTCCCGCCTCTTTATTGTGATTAATATTGCGCATTCGGAGTCCTTTAATCAGCGTAATTTTTACTAATTTATTTGCTATTATTAATGCCCTTATCAGGCTGTATATGCATATATGTATAGTGTGCCGGCGAAGGAGAAAACGGGAGTGTACCGCTGAGGGCAGAGAGCGTGCCGCTGGGAGGCTAAAGGGGTGTACCGCTGAGGGTTGAAAGGGGTGTACCGCTGAAGGGCAAGGGGGCGTGCCGCTGAAGGCCAATGGGGCGTACCGCTGAAGGCCAATGGAGCGTACCGCTGAGGGTTGAAAGGGGTGTACCGCTGAAGGCCAAGGGGAGCGTGCCGCTGAAGGCCAATGGGGCGTACCGCTGAAGGCCAATGGGGCGTGATGGTGGAGGCTCGATCAGTTTTCGATTATTTGTTTTAAGGCTTTTCTTTTCTTCTTATCTTAACTTTCGTGTAGTTTTATATAAAACTCCTCCCTTGTTTTGCTCTCTTTGTTCATTTCGGTCCCTTTTCTTGCGGGTCGGACGTTCGGGCTGCCGGGTAGTCAATTAGTTCGGTTCAGTTCTCGTTGTGATGCCGGCATGGGCTCGATGAGTTGGAAGGTTTCGTTAATTATGCTGTTCGTTTGTTGCCTCCTTTTGCCTCTTTTAATTGTTTATTGGTTTCTCACAAAAATTCGGCAACATCTCCCCTTGACCCGGGGCGTAAGGGAGATACAGGGGAACGCGCCCACATGGGGTGGCGGAACCCTACAACTGGAGGTGGGCCCCCGGAGGAGCAACACCTTTATAGAGCCTCGGAAAACGCGAAGGAGAACGACAGACTGAAGGCCTCAAAGGGGCATGGACTGGGGCTGGCCAAGGAGTGTGCCGCTGAGGGGGCCTGGAGAGTGTGCCGCTGAGGGCTGAAGAGGGTGTGCCACTAAAGGCCATAGGGGAGTGTACCGGCCAAGGGCCAATTGGGGTGTGCCGGCCAAGGCCAATCGGGTGTGCCGGCCAGGGGTGACAGGGTGTGTGTGCCGCTGAGGGCAGGAAGGGTGTGCCGCTGAGGGTAGGAAGGGTGTGCCGCTGAGGGCAAATGGGATGTGCCGCTGAGGGCCAAAACTAGTGTGCCGGCCGAAGCTCGGAGAGGTGTGTTGGAGGATTGAAAGGGCTAAGTATATGGGCTGGGAGGTTTTACAGGCTATTCACGGAAGGAGGGAGGAGATTCAAGGCCGGGGGTAGGCCACTTGATTACGGCGTATTCGGAGAGAGGGTAAGGGTCTCCCTCTCCCCTAAGCCAGTGAACACGGCAGATGGCCATGGAGAGGATGGAAGGGCCTATGAGACTAAGGCTCATAGGAGAGTGCTCACGTCGACATGGAGGTCCCAAGAACACCGGAGGAATGGGGAGACAGAGGGAGGAACGGACAGCCCGTCAAAAATCTGCAAGGCCTAGCATAAACTAACGAAATCAAAGAGAAACCCGTAGAGGGTGGTTTTCATTCATGGGAATCAAGAGGGCGTGGCCCTATATACACATTACAAAGGAAAAAGGAAATGCCCAGGGCGAGGCCATGGACCCCAGAAAAAGAACAACGAAAGACAAAAGATGAGAGGGGGAGGAACAGAGTGCAGGAGGAAGGCAAGACGCCCCTAACTCTTCCCCCCATTACATCGAACTCTCTCTCTCTTACTCTTGCTTCTTTCCGGTGGTGGTGGTCGTCGGAGGAAGCTCCCGACGGGGTGCCTCTTCCTATTCTTCTCTTCTTTCTTCTCTGTGCGTCCTCCTCTGTGCCTTCTGTTGGTGTCTTCCGTTTTTTTTCTCTCCCCCAGTCCCTTTTTCTTGTCGAACAGGAGCCCTTTTTATACCACCAGCCACCGGGGACCTCGAGCACGGCTGTCGAAGGCGGGAAGCCGACTGTGATGATGGGTTTGACCTGCCCCTGTCCTGGCTGTCAGTGGGGTAGGCTACGTGGCCCAGTCATCGACTGCCACCTCAGACGGCTTCACTGCGCGTCAAGGATGCGTAGGGCATGGGCATCACGTCGTCCGTTGAAAAGCTTCACCGCTGTACCGCTGGCGGGCTGAACAAGCGTACCGCTGGAGCCTCTGAGGGCGTGCCGCTGAAGGGCTTCAAATGGGCGTGCCGCTGAAGGGCTTCAAATGGGCGTGCCGCTGAGGAGCCAAAAGGGCGTACCGCTGGGAGCCCAAGTGGGCGTGCCGCTGAAGGGCTTCAAATGGGCGTGCCGCTGAGGAGCCAAAAGGGCGTACCGCTGGGAGCCCAAATGGGCGTGCCGCTGAAGCTCAAAGCAGGCGCGCCGCTGAAGAACCCCCTTGGGGGGTGTACCGCTGAAGGCCCCCCCAGGGGGGGTGTGCCGTTGAAGGCCCCCCCCAGTGGGGCTGTGCCGCTGAACCCCCCAGTGGGGGCTGTGCCGCTGGAGGCCCTAGGGGCCGTGCCGCTGAACAGCCCAGTGGGTGCCGCTGAACAGCCCAGCGGGGGCTGTACCGCTGAACCCCCCAGTGGGGGCCGTGCCGCTGGAGGCCCTAGGGGCCGTGCCGCTGAACAGCCCAGTGGGGGCTGTGCCGCTGAACAGCCCAGTGGGGGCTGGATGGGCAATGTTGAGCCCACTGTGAGCACGAGCTGTGGCCCGTTTGATTTTCTTTTGGGGCCCATGGGCTGTGGGGCCTTTTGTGCTTGATTTCTCCGAGGTTTCTTCACTCGGCGCCGTTGTTGATGCTGGGCCGAGCATGGCATTTGGATGTGCAATTTTCGGTGTCCACAGAAGGTTGAAGGCAGAGGCGATTGTGGTAACCTTTCCCCCCAGATTGGGTGGCTGTGTGAGCCCCATGGCTGAACTCTGTCTATGAGTTTCGCCCCTCGAAGAAACTCTAGATCTAGAGGAGGTAAGGGAGGCTCTGGTCAATGGGGTGGTGTAGGAGGATGGCAGATTCACAATACCGGGGGTCGGGGGTTCTTGGCCCATTGGGGAGTTTGTGAAAACGGTGAGAAAGTTGGTGGAGGGAGGACTCTTATGGGGAAGATGACCTTTACTTAGGGTGTCCAACTGGGAGAAACAGGAGGGGTTGTGTTGTCAAGGCGGGGGGCCTAGGCACTGCCTAGGAGACAATGCGCCTCCAACCTTCAAAGGCGTTGGACCGCCTTATTCAGACCTGAAAAGGCGACCAAGGCGGGCTAAGCACCAAGGTGCCCGCTTAGCCAGGGTCGGCCCACAAAAAACAGGCCCACGGAATCGCCCCATTTGTCCCGTAATAGGCAGACCCGCAACCAGATCCGGACGAGCCGGATCTGGTATTTGAACGAACCCCCACCCTCCCCGAGCCCACCCCCCCCTCTCGAGCTAGGGTTTTCCCCTCCCCATCCTACGCACACGGTCTTCCATCGCCAGAGCAGCCATCGTTTGTTGCCAAGGCCGTTGTCCACCACCGAAGCTGCCATCTTCTGTCGTGGTATAACTCTCTCTCACTCTCCCGGTCTTCCTCCCCCGTCTTCATGTCTTCCCCCTCCTCTCTCTCTCTGCCCCCTCTCTCTTCCTTGGTTCCTCCCCTGTCTTCCCACACCTCTGTCTTCTCCCCCCTCTGTCCTTCCCGTCAGGGCTCCACCACCCCCTCTTTCTCTCTCTCTTGCACATAGTCGCATGCACACACAAAGGGATGTGACGAGGGGGTGGGGGGGATCCGCCATTCTCTCTCTGTGTGTGCATTTGTGCCTGAGCAATAGAGGGCTCTATCACCCCCTCTCTCTCCCGTTCTTTCCTCCTTTGTCTTCCCCCACCTCTGTCTCCCCCTTCCGTGTTTCCGTCTCTCTCTATTACATGGACACACATAGGACCGCCTCCCTTCTCTTCCTCTGTCTCCCCCTTCCGTGTTTCTGTCTCTCTCTCTCTATCACATAGAAACACACACAAGGCCCCCTCCTCTCTCTTCCTCGGTTCCTCCTCTATCTTCCCTCACCTATGTCTCCCCCCTGTCCTCTACCTCATGGCTCCACCACCCCCCTCTCTCTCTCTATTTTCTGTAAGTTGCCATTATAGGTTCTGTAATTTTCTGAATTTTTATATTTATTTCTATTTTGTATTTATTTCTAAAATTTCTGTATTTTCTATCTTTTTATGTAATTTAATTTTTATAATTTTCATGCAATATAATAACTGCAATTTCTTCATGCAATTTAATTTTATGTGATTTTTGTATTTTTCAAATGTTGTATTCATACTTTATATATTGTGGGAATATATATATTTGGATTTTTTAATTAATGGCCGAAGTGTCGCCTAGGCGACACCTAAGCGAGAGCCTTGTCGCCTAAGCGCTTAAGGACCCCATGAATGCCTTGGGTCATCTTCTCACCTCGACAACTATGGGTAGGGGACATACCCCCATCCTCGACAGATCCGCGTGCAACTCAGCCTTAAAGGAGTCCCACTAACCCTCTGTGACCGAGAGGGAATCAGCCGGCTTGCTGAAACATTTGGAGCGCTTGAGGTTGAAGACCTCCACTTTAGACAGTCATCGATGATGGTCGTGGTGGAAGCAACCACTCAGGTCCCTTCCTTGGCGGTTATTCCGTCAATGATTGAGGACAATTTGGAATGAGAAATATTTTCCATCAAAATCTTACGTAGGGGAGAAGCTAAAAAGAAGGTGACACCAGGACTAGGCTTTCCAAGCATTCGGCGGGATGTAGGAGATGAGCCGACAAGGGGGATACGTGGCGGCTCAATAGTAGATACGTCGACGGGAGTTTAAATTTGAACCGGCCCGGGTTGCATGCTGCGGACGCATCGGGTGGTCCTCTTGTCGAGCGGGACTCGATGGGTAATTGAGAGTTTGCCCGTAACTTACCCAATATCACAGGTATCCGCACAAGCCCAATTCACCCCGTATAGAGTCATCGTCCCCACCCAATAGATGAGTCATCTTCAGCAGACCCTCGTCTCTCTGGTGAGGGGGTCTTTCTTGCCACTGGCCGGCAAGCTTTAGAGGGGACACCCACAGACGGGTTTTCGGCACAATAGGAAGATCTACAACTAGTGGGAGTGGGACCTCTGGCCTTTGTGACCGGTGCTCCCTCTGCGACGGATCTTGGTCCTTCGATAGCTGAAGGTGTCCATAATGGGGCAGTGGATATTAAGAGAGGCTACTGCCAAGGAAGGCAAGATCGCGGGTCAGGCACAAATCAGGGGCACAAAACCCGAACTAGAATGGCCGGATCGGGCGATGCCCAATCTAGGCGGAGCCCTTTTTTTAATATTTAAAGGTTCAACTATATTTATGCAAAGTTTAAGGGGTTTTCATACAAATACTAACCCTACTTTACCTTTTGCTACGCTTTCCTTGTCTCCCCCCTTCCCTGGCAAGTGGCAACTCCACTGTGGAGCAGAGGAATGGCCGAGGAGGAAGCGATGGCACAAAAATAGTGGCTAGTGGCAGTTGGCGCTAGCGACATGTCCAAGGTCGGCAACACCAACAGGTAAGTATTTTTCTTGAGAAGAGGAATGGCCGAGAAGGCGGCGATGGCGCAACAACAGTGGTTGGTGGCAACAGCAACGGCATGTGGCACCGGCAACGGGGCTAGGGCTAGTAGCACGAACAGGTAAGTATTTTTTTGTTCTTCCTTCTACTTTTTTTTAAAAACAAAACGTGGGTGAGACTGGCCTGAGGATCAGACTAGATCAACCGATCCCAATGTGGGATTGTCTGATCCGGCCCAATCCAAGTCCGATACACCCGAGCTAGCCGATTTTCAAGAAGAATCGAGGTCAGGGGGCTCAGGGTCAGGTCAGTTTGGCCCAAAACTAATCGGATCAGCCAATCCGATCCGATTCTACCTTCCATGGCTACCGTCTCCTTTTCAATCTGCCCATCTTCCTCAGACATGCTGCTAGCTAGGCTTTAGCGGAGAAGAAGGTAGGGTTTGAGGCAGTCTCCCAAGGAGTTGACCCGAAAGCTGACAGCCTGACAGTGAAAGCACATATGTCCCTTGCCCTCCACTCTGGGGGGTCTAGGAGGGGGAAGGATGTGCTTCTACAGATGCACCTACTTCCCCTAGTATGTCTGTGCAACGAGAGGGGGGGTCAGCGATCCCTCCGATAACCACCCCCAAACCCTGGGACGAGGCTGAAAGTTCCCTGTCAATCTAGGTGGCTTGCAGGGGAGTCTGAGATGCCAGCAGGTTCGCAACTCCGTCACCCTACGATGGTGGCACCCCGATCGCCCTCGACCTGTAGCAGAGGCTGCTCAAGGCCGCGCCAACAATGATAATGTGAGGTTGCCTTGGGTGTGTCGCCTTCACCGGCCTCCCAGACCCCATTTTCATCTCCTGACTATCTCCAAAACTTCCTGCAAATATCAGGCGAAGAAGAAGTCACGCATCGGGTGGCATCGAACCCGTTAGCCCAACCTTACCGGAGTCGGGTAAGTCCAGGGCGCCCAGAGCCAATTTGGCTCAAAATCGGCTGCCTAACCCAACCCAAGACTCACTCCAACCGCATTGGACTGTTGTGGCTGCTGGCCCGACCCATTAGAAGTCTCGCCTTGGTTTGAATTTGAACCAGTCCCCCTCAACCTGCCATGTACCCCACCGTCCACACCTTCTTCCTCCTCCTGCCCTAGGCATGGTTGCCTTAACTCCGCCTGTCGCTACTCTTCGAGATTTGGCAGAATGTGCACCTTGACCGCAAAGTTCTACCCTTCGATGGAGAAGAGAGCCACCGAGGGCACCTCCGATGATGTGCTAACCCTTACCTTCGTATGGATCGCCGTGATGGAGCTCGCCGGAGAAAAACAAGTGGACCTGATCACCACTGTCCCAAATGCCCTGACTAGGATCTCCACCCCTTATTCGTTGCATAGGACAAGGGGAACCCCCTCAAAGCGAATGCGGACCTCCACGATTCTAGGTTCGGGGAAGGTTCCCCTTTCCAAATTCCAACTGGATGTGGAGAAGGGTACCTCCACCCACCACATACCATGTCGTTGCAGCTGTCGCAGCCGTCTTCTCCAGCCTTCCAACCGCTACAAATCCCGCCCAGTTTATCCAACGAACCTCTCATCCATCTCCCCAGAGCTCCAACAACTCCTTAACCTTCTCCTCCTCCACCTCCCCATCCACGAGTGTGTCACCCAAAGGCATCGCCTTATCCATAGCAGACGGTCCTGGAGCAGGTCTTGTGGGATGTCGTCGATGTCGATCTCCTGGCTGCCCCTCCTCTCTAACCCTAGCGCATTGTGGTGGATGACGTCTACGTAAGTTCGAGCCAAGAACGAGGATCTCCCACCTCCCATTCCCTCCGGCCTCCAGTGCCAACAGTGCCGCTGGATGTGGCCCTATCCTGCACTGGTAGCACACCAAACTACCCTCGCAGGCCAACCCTCCTGCCCCCTCCTCGACCAAGTGTCTCCCCCATAGAGGGGGATCCAATTTGCCCCAAAGACGAGTGTCGGCGGATGCCTTGCCCAGCACGGCCCCTCTAGAGGGCGAGGCATTTCCCCGGACTTTCTCACTCTAGAAGGCTAGAGGGAGAGTCAATTGCAAAAAGCGGTAGTATTGAGCCCTAATATTCTAACAAGTAACTGAAGAATCATCAAGTGATTGATTTGAAATTCCAATAGAGTGTCCACAAGCATGTCTAGGTTTTGCATCATCTCCATGTTTTTTTTCCACACAACTCTCAAATGTAAATAAAAGTGCCTACCAAATCATATACATAGACTAGAATATCTAGAGGACTAGATATGCAAAAAGATTGTGCCCTAGGACTTTGGGACATTACAACGAAGCTATCCTCTCTTTGCCGTGAACTACAGTTTTCACCTTGTACACTAGCGCCGGTAAAAATAAGCCACATTGGCATCCATTGTAAGGCAAGCTAAAATGAGCTAACATCGAGAATCTAATATGGCACATCATTCTGATGGCCATACAAAAGGAAAGCAAAAAAAAAAATTTCCTCCCTAGAGTAGCACTATGACTTTAATAGGCAATGCAATCACCTCAAAAATAGCTTACTTAGATGTGAAAGCCTCAAATACCTATTGCATTACATGCCATTGACAGATGAAAACAAAGATGCATAAAGTGACCTCTAAGGAATGTTTCCTTTGTGTGGTTAAATCTAATGGAAAAACTGGCATATCCTTTGCCACCCTTTTATTGACCAATTTGCCACATACAGTCTTATTCGCAAGTCATAGTAATTCCACACTGTTCAGGATTCTTATACATGTCTGTTCCAAAAAACAAAAACACTAGTGAGAGGGAAACAAACTTGCCTGTACTGAATATATAACAGCATTTATTGAATAGAAACTTGGTCTGAGTGCATCAGTAGATTGTCCACGTGCCTGCAATAGCTTGCACCTTAGAACAGGCACAGCGATCAATTGCCACAATCCCCCCCCAAACCAAATAAAGTGTACACACCCACATGCAAATCAATTGGGCTCCAGAACCAAACAAATACCTAGTACCAACCTGATAATATATTTCTGCCCAGAATAGCACCAGGAGTGCATATGTTGTGAAGAACGCAAGGCCAGGCATGTCAAGGAGGATATGTTGAAGAATCTGCACCATTTAGGGAAAATAGAATCTCTTAACTAAGTGCGAAACAAGCCTTAATTTGAAGGACTAGAAGGAAGCAAAAAGGGGGAAACCTCGGGCTCCAGCTTCTGCACGCCACGACGGAACACAAAAACAACACAGCGAACTGCAAAAAGGAAACAAAGCGTCGACAGTGCAATAGAGAATCCGCAGCCGCATGCAAGCACTAGTTCCGCAAGCATGCAGAAGAGCAAGGGAAAGAACTCAGACCTGCGTTGACAAGAAAATTTAGAAAGTGAAAGACCTTCTGCGTTGTCCAACCGTACTCCGGAACTCTACACTCGATTCTGATCAGTTGGATCTGCACGTAGAGCCAGACATTCAGCAAAGGTGACAAACGGAACTCATCAACTGGATTTCCGCCAATGCAATACCTAATTCCCGGTTCAGCATTAGCTAACTATGCTGTTTCTGATCCCGAGTTTGTAATATAATCAACCCAAAACATATTATCAATAGCGTGGAAGCCCCGAGAAAGTTAATTTGGGTGAACTTGCTGGAGGTTGCTTCTCCCAGCGGAGATTCTTTGAGTAGAAATCAAAATGCACTCAACCCCACCCCAAGAGAATCAGGTCACGAACAAAAAAATCTTGCTCGTTCGCCAGAGACCCAAATCGCATGGAAGAGGAAGGATGGAAGAAAACTAATCATTCCACCTAACAAATCGAATCAAACAAAGAAAGGAAAAGGGGGGAGGACGTACGAGGGCGACGACCCCAACGATCCCGAAGAGCCCTGCGAGGGCGTGGAAGATCCAGTCCTGCCACACGGACGAGTTGTTCACATCCTCCCACCAATCCGATGCGCTCCGTAGCCCCTGCGCCGCTATCGCCACCGCCGATGTCGACGCCATGGATGGCGTCCGGGGAATCGCCGGGGGATGAGAAGGGCTCCGATCCCAAGAAAGCCGAAGGACGAGGAGGAGGGGCCTCGAAGGTTTCCCGCCGGCGCCGGGCTGGGATCGGACAGAGGGAACCCGGAAACCGGAGGAAGCTGCGGCGAGGGAGGGGGCACCGCCAAACGGCCGAGGGGGGAAATCGGAAACAGAGGAAGATGGTGTTAATCATTTGATTTGTGTCATAGGGTTGGCAAGCGGGGCGGCCACTTAAATGGAAATCCATGTTTGAGCCATTGCGCAATGAACCGAACCAATTGCGGACCCACATGGCCCCCTCGCCCTGTTTGATAACCCAATAAGTTATACCAAATTGGTATATTACTTATGGTTAGATAGGATATAGCGTAACGTAAGTGCAGCTTTGATTTTAAAATTATGATCTTATTTCACTGAAAATAAAAGAAAAGATAATGGATGAAAAAAAATAAGATCTAGTTTCATTCTATCTTCAGATATTTTTGAGTCAAATTTTGTAGAGTAATATTTTGTGCACCGAGTCTGATACACAAAGTCAACTCAAATTGTAATCTTCTCTCTCATTGGCCTTCCAAAAAGTTGAAATGACCATTTTATGTCAAAAAAGGATGTCCCGCGTCATATCCGTACGGCTCATGTCAGACTCGTCCAATCCTCTTTTTCACTCGATAGAAAAACACAAGAATGAAATATTTTACTATATGAATGAAACATTTAATATATAATTGAACTATTTTGTTGGGTTTTATTTGTATAACAAAATATTTCATTTATCTAATATTTTATCCTTATAATAAATATTTCATTCCTATAACAAATATTTTTATTTTTACAAAATATTTCATTTTTTCATTTCTATAATCAAACAAAATGTTTCATTCTTATAACAAAATATTTCATTCTTGTAACAAAATATTTGAGTCTTACAAAATATTTCACTCATGTATTTTTCCGCCGAGCGAAAAAGCGGACTGGACAGATTTGACACGGGGCCATACGGGTCTGACGTGAGACGTCCTTTCTTGACATAAAACGGTCGTCTTAACTTTTGAGGGGATCAATGAGATGAAAATTTATCATTTAAGTTAGACTTTGTGCACTAGATTCGGTGCACAAAGTATTACCAAATTTCATACTCCAATTTATTACGAGATAACTCGTTCTCCTTTGAATATCCTGTCCCACCAACCAAAGCCGCCCACGGTTTGTCAGAACATTGATCCGGATCAGCTATGATATGCTATGATACAGTCTGATTAAGATTGGCTTGAGTTTGACTCTAATTCACACTGACCATCTCAATTCCGATCTTAGTACAACATGATACAGTCGACTTAATACAACTAACACTAACACGACAAACCATGAAGTAACCAACCATCCAAATTAAGCGAATATCTCATTTCATTTGACCCTGTTCATTTATCAAATAGGTCCCCATTGTTTAAGAAAAATGTTACCATGCCACATGGAGAAGATCAAACTTATGTCCGGTACTTCTAAATTTGAAGAGCACAAAATTTAGATCTGAAATTGATGTTCTCCCAATTATTTAAGCTTAAGATCAAATGTATTAAATAAGAGTGGATAGGAATACTTTCTTCAATCGGTTGAATATTTTTGCACAAAAATATGACTATCACAATTCAACTAGAACCAACAATTGTTCTAGTCCCATCGCTGCTTGTGATGCAGTAAGATTCCATTGAGGATAATAGCCCACTAAAATTTATAAGTGACTGAAGTGATGCTATATTTTTATGACTTAGAGTCATTTGGTGTACTATAAAACATTACAAAATATCATAAAATGGCGTAATCTCATTTTTAGAATGTTGTAGATCATTTTACATTGTTTTCTTTGAAGTTTTGAAATTATTAAAATTTTAAATTAGTTTGCCGATGTGACATCCTTTTTAATCGATTTTAATTTTCAGCTCAAAATCCACGGAGTCCAAAACCAAATATTCAAAATCATTGAGTTTAGAACCTCCAAATGTTATTCTCATGAATTTTAAAATCAATGATCTTAATACAAGTGTTTTACATTATTTTATGGCATGTCTTACAGCCCGTTAATCCGATTCTAAATTCTGAAAATCAGATCGAACCACTTGCAGAGATGGCCACTTTTAAATTTTAATCGCCCAAATTCCTATTAATGGAAGTTCCACAAGGATCCACCAAGAAGTGATCTCCAATAAAGATTATGCTAATATGGTTCAACTCTCAAAAGATCTAATTAACAAGAAGCGGTGGGTGAGTTGTCGAGGAGGTGATAAAATTAATGATCTACACCGTTCACCTTCTCCTGAGTTATTCGTTGCAGTGACGGCATACCAAGGTCTGGCGCAGAAGCGGTTGTGCCGGGTTTCGTGTACCGGCACGTGTCCCCGGCAACGGAACAGCACAATCTAGGTGTCGGTCCCCAGCAGGGGCGTGCCGGTCGCGACTGCCAGCTCAGCTGCGGGGCCACGGTCATGATGCGTTCCACGAGATGGAGCCGGAAGGGGCGGCCAGGCCAGGCCAGCTTTTGTGTGCGCGGGCGCGCGCGGCGTGTCCGAAATTTTCCTTGGCGCGGACAGCGTCCGGATTCGGTGGCTGGGGAGCCCGGGCGGGGATGAACTGCGTGTAGGGCTGTTCGTATTAGTATTTTTATTTTATATACATAAAAATTATTATATTTATATATCACATGTGTACCTCTTTACGTGGGTTTCTAACATCTCGCCACGCTTCCCTACACGGCACGGCCCCTGATCTGCTATATTTTTCCCTCACCATTCTATTAACCTCAGAGACGAACAACTCAATGCTAGATACAATGTATCTCCACTTATATCTTTTTCATCCGAAAATAATATAATCACTCAAGGCTTTCTCTTCTTACCCTTTTCCTCCTCTGTTGCTCCTACAATCATTCTTACTTCTCCACCGAGTGTTCACGACAGATAAAGGGATTCAAGATAAGTAAAGAAACAATAGAAGAGGTAATAAGAGCTTAAATAGACTATCAGCAAGGCTAATTAGTAGATGATTGTTTAATTTAAAAGTCCCTCTAATTCTGATATTTCCTATTAATTTTTTTAGGATCTTTCCACTTGTTAGCAGGACACATTCCACCTGTTGTAACCACTTTTATCACTTGGTAAAATCACTCTCCAATTATTGCAATTGTGCGCTAACACCTGGCATATGCACTTATCTTACACGTTAACCTTTGTCATTCATTTTTGACCACCCCCGTAAAACTTTGACCTATGTCAGAAAATACTCGAGTTCATTCTCCAAATTTTAAAGTCCTTTATTTAATTTCAATCTACCAAAATCCATCATCCACTTTTACATTGTCTATGTTTATTTCCTTCACTTTTGTTATCATCCAATTCTTTCTTCTAAGTGTAAAAAACTCTAAAAGCTATCCTCTAATTTTTCAGTGCCTACTGTTCATCGTCTATTTTCATGGCCTAATCGTTTATTGTTCATCGTCCAGTCTATATAGTCTAATCGCTTACTATCCATCTTCCAATCTTATCGTCTAATCACTTATTGTTCATCGTCCAATCTTCATCGTCTAATCACTCAATGTTCATTGTTTAACTTTGTCAACTTTAGGCGGAATATCGTCTAATTTACATCGTCTCAGGGATTCCGTCCAACTCTATCGTCTAAGTCCAACGCTTCATCTAACACTTAATCGCATTATTTACTCTTCAAAATTAGATGATACATCGTCTATCTCTCACCTAATCACTAGATTTTCTAACGCTTCCTTTTAATTTTCTAATGTAGACGGAACATCGTCTAACTCTTAACTTTACATAAACGCTACTTCATCTAACTCCTTTCACTTAGATGCATTTTCATCTAACTGTCTTTAATCTTAGATGGAACATCGTCCGACTCCTCCATTCCTCCATCTAATTTCTTTTGTCTAAGTTATCATCTAACTTCTACACCACCTAATCTCCGCGCCATCTAAGTCTTTGGTATGGTCTAAGTTCTCCCTTTCCATATATTGTCCATTTTCAACTTTGTCGATTTATCATCTATCTTTTCGTCTACTCTTACAACTTAGGTGATCCATCACGTATCACAAATTGTCAAAGGTTTCGTCTAAGTTCCTTCATCTATCGTTCCACTTCGACGAATCATCACCCAACTTCTCCCACTTAGATACTATACTGTTTACCTCTTCTAACTTAGACGAACTATCGTCTATACCTTATTCAGCCTTTCTCCTATCATCTATCTTCCACTTAGATGATTCACCATCTGCCTTATTCTATCTATATTCCTTCTCACTTAGACAGATTACCATATATCTCTTCATCTACCCCCTCCCCTCTCTTCCTCCGTCTAAATTTTTGCTTATCTTCTTCCACCTAAGTTTCTTTCTACCTTCTAACATCAAACTCTATTATTTAGTATTTCTAAGTCATCAAATTACATAATCTCAAAGGGTGTTAAACACAAGATCTGCATATTATTACGTTGTATTTTTAGTGGGCCTAATTTCACTATGTTGAAATATTTCTATGTGAAATTATGCTATAATTAGTGAATTACTTAAACAAATTTTGTAATTAAATGGGTGTCCAATTAATTATCTACCAACCTATTGGGTCATTATCAGAACATCATATATGTTTATTTATATGAGGGCCCTACATCTGTGATGTTACAGTATCGCATGCACTGGACTGTGCCAGGAAGAAATCGGTACACTAGTACGACATGGCATAGTGGCTGGCAGAGGTGATGGAGGGCGGTGGTGGCGGCCGAGGGGGAGGCAAACAGAGGAGGGGGAGGCTGTCATTGCCAAAGGCAGAGGCTATCACTGTCAGAGGCAGAGGCATGCCCAGATCATTGCACTGTCATTTTACTGACCCGATCTTGGTGCTAACGATGGGGACAACAATACCTGAACTTCACAAGGGTGAAGGACGTCGTGGCATTCACGTCAAGCAACATTGGCGACCGCAATGCATAATGCCAACTAGTAGGTGTCGTCGAAGAGGGCAAAGAAAGAAAGGAAAAAAATAAAACAAAAGGTCACGGCATGGCACGACACTGTAGTATTAGAGCACCGACATGGTGTGTACTAACGGTACGACAAACCTTCCTGGGATGGACGGTTATAGTACGATTGTTTGTGCAAATATTTTAGTCTAATAGGAACATACTAACAAATATACATATAGGAGAAATTTTTACACAAATACAATTTTAACAAATATATATGTACATATATATAGAGACATATATATACATATATATAAACCTTAAAATTAACTACTCCTAAAACTCTCTCTCCCTCTCTCTCTAATAGCATATGGATAATAAAATTAGAGTAATGCCTGTGGACACCGAAAATCGCACACCCAAATGTCACGCTCGGCCCAGCATCAACAACGGCGCCGAGTGAAGGAACCCCGGAGAAATCAAGCACGAAAGGCCCCACAGCCCATGGGCCCCAGGAGGAAGTCAAACGGGCCATGACTCGTGCTCGCAACGGGCTCAGAACGGGCCCCAAATACACACCCCGTGGGGAGCCATTCAGCGGCACGCCCAGCCCCTAAGGGGCCTCAACGGCACGCCCTGTGGAGCTCCAGCGGCACGCTCCTTCAGGGTCCCAGCGGCACAGCCTAAGGGTTGCTCAGCGGCACACCCCCGTTGGGGTTCAGCGGCACGCCCTCAGTGCTGTTCAACGGCAGGCCCCTCAGGGCCTTCAGCGGTACACCCCCTGGGGGTGGCCTCATCGACGCACCCCTTTGGGTGTTTAGCGGCACGGCCCTTTGGGGCTTCAGCGGTACACACCCCGTGGGGAGCCATTCAGCGGCACGCCCAGCCCCCAAGGGGCCTCACCGGCACGCCCTGTGGAGCTCCAGCGGCACGCTCCTTCAGGGTCCCAGCGGCACAGCCTAAGGGTTGCTCAGCGGCACACCCCCGTTGGGGTTCAGCGGCACGCCCTCAGTGCTGTTCAACGGCACGCCCCTCAGGGCCTTCAGCGGTACAACCCCTGGGGGTGGCCTCACCGGCGCACCCCTTTGGGTGTTTAGCGGCACGACCCTTTGGGGCTTCAGCGGTACACCCCCATGGGTTCTTCAGCGGCACGCCCATCAGGGGCTCCAGCGGCACGCCCTTCAGGCCATCCAGCGGCACGCCCTTAGTGGCTTCAACGGCACGCCGTTTTGGCTCTCCAGCGGCAAGCCCCTTCAGCTCGCCAGCGGCACATCGGTGAAGCTTTTCAACGGACGACGTGAAGCCCATGCCCTATGCATCCTTGGCGCGCAGTGAAGCCGTCCGAGGTGGCAGCCGATCGTTGGGCCACGTAGGCTACCCCACTGACACCCAGGATAGGGCAGGTCAAACGCCATCATCACAGACCACTTCCCGCCTTCGACGGCTGTGCTCGAAGGCTCCGGCAGCAGGGAGTATAAAGCCACTCCCGCTTCAAAGAGAAAAGAAAAAGAGCAAGGGAAGAGGAGGAAGGGAGACAGACGAAAAAGGGTCAGACAGACACACAGAGGAGAAGAGAGAAGAGCGGAAGAGGCGTCCCGGCGTGAGCTTCCTCCGGCGATCATCGGGAAGAAATAAGAGTAAGAGAGAGAGAGCTCGGTGTAATGGGGGGGGAGAGAGTTGGGGGTTTTCCTTTGTACTCGGTTCCTCCCCCTTCTTGTGCTGTCTTTCTTTCCGTTTCCCGCCTACGGCCTTGTCGTGGGCATTTCTTTTGTCATGTATGTGTAGGGCTCCGGCCCCTTTGCTCCCCATGAATGAAAGTCACCCTTCTTGGATCTTTTCTGCCATTTCCCGTCGATTTTACTCCCGTCCTCGTAGTATATGATGTATTCATCCGTCCCTCCCTTCTCCGGTATTCTTGGAGGCCCCGCAGTCACATGATTCTTCCTCTGCGAGTTTTGGCCCCCATGGGCTCTTCACCCACCAGGGCCACCTGCCGTGCCCACCAGCTTAAAGAGAGGGGGAGACCCTTGCCCTCTCTCAGAACACCCAGTTACCAGTGACCGTCCCTTGCCCCCCCCCCCCTTTGCCATTCCCCCAGCGGTACGCCCTGTTGGGCTCCTGGCCGGCACACTCATCAGCCCTTGGCCCTTGACCGGTACACCCCCAGCTGGCCCCAGCGGTATACTCTCCTGGTCTTCAGCGGCACACCTGTTGGCCAAGCCCGAGCCCGTTGTTCTCCTTCGCGTTTTCCGAGGCTCTATAGAGGTGTTGCTCCCCCGGGGGCCCACCTCCAGTTATCGGGTTCCGCCACTCCATGTGGGCGCGTTCCCTTTACCTCCCTTACGCCCCGGGTCAAGGGGAGATGCTGCCGAATTTTCGTGAGAAACTAATAAATGATTAGAAGAGGTAAAAGGAAGCAATAAACGAACATGATAATTAATGAAATCTTTCGACTCATCAAACCGCTGCCGGCACCACAACGAGAACTGAACCGAACTCATTAACCACCCGGCAGCCCGAACGTCCGACCCGCAAGAAACGAGAACCGAACCGAACAAAGAGAACGAACAAAGGGAGGAATTTTGTATAAAACTACACGAAAGTTAAGATAAGAAGAAAAGAAAAGCCTTAGAACAAATAATTGAAAACTGATCGAACCTCCAACATCACGCCCCATTGGCCCTCAGCGGCACGCCCAGATTGGCTCTCAGCGGCGCGCTTCTATTGGCCCTCAGCGGCACGCTCCCATTGGCCTTCAGCGGCACACTTCCCTTGACCCTCTCAGCGGTACACTCCCCTCAGCGGTACACCCCAATATCCTTGGCCGGCACACCTGGTTGCCCCCCCCCCCCCCAGCGGTACGCCCTTGTTAGCCTTCAGCGGCACGCTTTCTACCTTCAGTGGCACACTCAGGTTTTCCCCTTCGCCGGCACACTACATATATATACGCATACAGCCTGATAAGGGCATTAACAATAGCAAATAAATTAATAAAAAAATTACACTAATCAAAGGACTCCGAATGCGTAATATTAATCACAATAAAAGAGGCGGGAGGGGTAATAAAAAAAATAAATAACAAACCCATGATAACAATAAGAATAATCATGAATAAAGGAAGAGAAATCATCCCGGACAAAGGCACGAATAAACAGCAAACATCAAATCAGAAATCCCAGAAGATATAACTAAGAGAACCCCAGATAGAAGACGCTAACATCCACACTGCAGCCCTCTCTCTCCCCGGGACCCGGGGCAAAAGAGAATAACAACGCCGCTGTAAGACCCCAAATTATTTAATTGAGCCCAATATTTCTTATTTAGCTTTTATTAATTGAGAATAGAATTTTATTGAATTAATAATTGAATTTCAGATTTATTAATATTTAATTCGTTAGAAATAGTATGAGTGAAAATTCGACTACCTTAGAAAAATCTGTAAAAATAGTAAATATGTTAAGGTCGAGGTAGATAACAACTTTTCCTTCTGGCATTAGGCCATTGTAAATCCGTGGTAAGATCTATTTAGAGTTTAAACCCAAAAGTGCACACTTTTGACCCATACCTAACCCTTAGATTAAAACACGAAATTCGACCTCAATACTCAACCAAATGATCTGAAATCAGTGTCAAATGGAAGGCCACAATGTAAGGAACACTTACCCTCAATCAATTTGAGGTAAACCTAGCCCCAGAACGTGTTGCCGACATAGTTTGGTCAAGTCAAGGATTTCGGCGCCGTTTCTAAACACGTAGCTTGCAGCAGCGAATACTCCCAACTCCGAAGGCTCCAGAAGCTCTATGAGCTATCAAAATGAAGCCCTACGAGTCTTCTTTCATTTGGCTGCTGTGGGGTTCGCTGAAGTTTCAGATCTGGGGAGATCTAGCTCGATTTGTGGAGGTGGGTCAGCAGGCCGTTGGCTTCCCTTCATCCTTCTTTGATCCATCGATTGAGGTAGGAATTCTCAACCAAATTTTGATCATGAGTATAGCAAGTTGTGCATCTCGTCGAGATCTATCCATTGGGACTGAAAGCCCCAATTTTCATCAGGTGTGGAGTGAGTTATCACGGGTTTTCTAAGGTGCTGTCCAAGTGTTCTTCATCCTAGGGTTTGAGTTTTCTCTCTCCGATTTGAGGTAGGATCTAACAACCAAACTCTAATTAACTTACATGAAGTAATCAGCATGTTATTATCTTTTTATTTAACGTAGAAAGCCCCAAATTCCATTGAGCATGCCTCGTGAATTTCAAATTTTTGTAAGAGCATATCTAGAACATGTTTCATATAGTGTTCCTTTAAGTCAGAGTTTAATTTCGGGCTAATTTTTGAGCCCTGTAACTTGATCTTCATGTAGCATACCATACATGGTTGGATTCATAATCGAGTTAGCTTTCTTTGGACACCAAAAGCCCTAAATTCCGTTGTGTATGTTAAGAGAATTGCATGATTTAGTAGAAGTAGGTTAGGAACTAGGGTTTTCATGAATTTATCATATATAAGTTGAGATTCAATCAATTTCTGTAACCATCCGTGTTTCAAAATTGTAGTTTTATGACCCTAGAATGTCTATTAATATTCCTAGATCTTGTGGTTTTGATTTCAACTCAAGTGGACCCCATTTGGATGAGTTCATGTGGTTTTCGGTGGCAACTCACGTTGCTGTTCTTGCAGGGGTCGACCCCAGGGGTCGACCCGTTTTCTGGGCAACCCTACAGGCCCGAGGGTCGACCCCAGGGGTCGTCCCCTCCTGTTCCTGCATGGGGGTCGACCCCAAGGGTCGACCCATCCAGCTCCCTGCATGGGGGTCGACCCCAGGGGTCGATCCATTGCACAGGAATGTAGGGGTCGACCACAAGGGTCGACCCATCTGAAGGAAATGGTGGTGGTCGACCCCAGGGGTCAACCCATCTTCAGAAATTGCTGGGGTCGACCCCAGGGGTCGACCCATTCAGCTTCCAGACCCCAGTTTTTCAGGGGTCGACCCCAGGGGTCGACCCGTACACCAGAAACTCGATTTTCATCATTTTTCGACCCGAAGATGGACCCGAATCAGTGGGGAATCAACCCATTTAACTTAGACCCACTGGAATTATATTTTTGAAGAACAATTGACCTATTCATGTACCCCCCTTGATTTCAAATTTGCATTGGTCCTTTCTTGCAAACATAGTACAAAACACGATATTTACCATCTCCATTACAACACTTACATTGGTTAAATAGAAACTCACATAATTAATGATTAATGGTGTAACTAAAACCCCTGATAATGCATTCTATTTCACCGCTGTGAGAGCTTGTTCTTTACTTCGACAACTTGTTCTAGCTTGTTGGCACTTTGGCTAATACAAATGATAATGGTTAATCATGATATCTTAACTTGGTGATTAGGATTAATATGTTGATTAGCTTGTTTGATTGCTGCTGTTTTACAGTAGCGCAGCACGATTAACTCTTGTTGTGACTTGGTTTCGATCTCCTTGATGATTATACTTACCTTGAAATTCTGGAAATGAATCTCTTTCCTACTTGAAGTTGTTATTGCTACTTAGTTTAAACCTTGGAATTCTGGCCATAAACTGTGGAAGTCTAGATTCGTGGGATCTTTGATCCAAAGAAATCAATGCCTGGCAAACAATTAAGGGCTCGGTCTAGTCCTGGGAAGAGCGCCCGAACACTACGTGTACCCCCGGGGAGGTGAATGACTAGGTGTGACATTTGGCACCAGTACTTGACATGTGTTAAATCTAGGACTGTCCACTACTCTCTACATTACTTTCTACTACTTTTCACTTTCCACTCTTCACTGTTCTATACTCTACTTGTTGTTACTTTACTTGCTGATTACTTGGACGTGGAAATAAAATTACATACGTGCTTGACATGACTTGAATTGTCTTGATATGGCCAACTTTTTATCGTTATCTCCTGTAGTAAATTCTTGTCTTACCATTCTATTCATTATATTTCTTGACCTTGCAAGATCTTTGAATTTTGTTTCGTGATATCATCGTTATCTTTTTATTGTTTTATCATTTGTAGCATGACATTTTAAAATGTAATTAAACTGTTAATCACTTATACATGTCTGTTATTTCCTACTGAGCGTCAGCTCATAGTTGTGTTTCCCCCTTTTCCAGGCTGTTCAGGTGACGCACTTACCGATGGGGAAGGGCAGGAGTGATGTCTTGAGTGTATCAGTTCTAGTGTGTTAGTAGTGTGTTATCTTACTTTTAGTTGTGTTTTGGAGAGCATTTAGTCTCAGTCATGTTATTGAGCTTTAGTGATTGATTATTCCAGTTGTATTAAGTTGAACATGAGGTTATTGTATCAGTTGTGGTTTGTTAATGATCATTTAGTATTTCCATCTTGTAGCACTTGTGTATTATTTTAGATTAGTTCTCTCTCTTGCCAGCGTGTCTCTAACTGTACGTCCCGATATTTCCGCCTTGTTCGGGGCGTGACAGTTTAGTTGGTATCAGAGCCCTAGGTTTCACATTCCTAGGTTCCCTAAGTTTTAGGTTTTCTTACATTGCATCCCAATAACCGGTATATCAAAAGGTGTTGTCCGAACGTTAGGCTACGCCTATCGGGAAGGTCGCACACTTGCGCGAGTGGTCTTCGGACCGATTACCTCCGCCAGGTACCGAGTTTTGGTCGTGTCTAGGTGCACTAGATCCCTAACCTTGTGAAAGTTTCAGACCTGACCTGTGAGATTGGGTAGAACTTGGGTTAAGTTCGTTCCTTAATCGTGCTTTATCTATCTTATTGGACCTAAGTAATCTATTTCTCGTGTAGATGGCAGCTGATCGTGCTGAATGGAGGAACCTGCAGCGTACGGTTCAAGGCCTTACTCAGGCCCTTCAGCAAGTAGCTCAGGCAGGAGCGGCACAGCATGGCACCGGTGATCTATACCGGAACTTCCGCGGAATGAATCCGCCTAGATTCGCTGGTTCGACTGACCCGACCAAGCCGAGCACTGGCTAGATGAGATGGGGAGAATCTTTGAAGTTATGCAATGCACCAACCAGGAGCGTGTCCTTTTGTCCACATTTCAACTGGAACATGATGCACGTACTTGGTGGGATTCTATCAAGGCAACTCTCGGTGATCGGCAAGTTATGTGGGAAGAGTTCGAAGAATTCTTCAACAGCAAGTATTTTTCTGATAGAGTGCAAGAGAAGAAAGCGGCAGAGTTCGCGGCCTTGAAACAGCGAGGTTTGTCCGTGGCAGAGTATGAGGCTCAATTTGCACGGCTTTCTCGTTATGCTACTCATCTCATTTCCACCGAGAAGATGAAGGCGAAGCACTTTCTCAATGGATTGAAGCTTCATTATATCAACCAATTGGCACCGATGGAGATTTCCACGTATTCTGAGGTGGTAAGGAAAGCGTAAGTTCTGGAGGATACTCTTGAAATGACGGAGAGAATCCGTGGGAAAGGCACCAAGAAAGAATTACCTACGGGTTCCGGGAGTGTCAAACCCGGGTATACCAAGAAGAGGCCTATTAGTGGACCTGGTTCGTGGAGCGGGTCCGGATCGTGGAAGGGCAAGACGCCGAGGCATGAAGACAAGAAGCCTGGCCCTATTGTTCCATTCAAGGGCGTGTGCAACTATTGTGATCGTCCGGGTCACAAGATAGAGGAGTGCTGGCGCAAGCTAGGCGCCTGTTTGCGATGTGGAAGCAAGGAGCACCGTATCCCCAATTGTCCTCTCATATCGGAGCAAGCTACACCGGCAAAACCTCTAGTCTTCAAGAAACCACAAGGCAAGCTTCAAGCTTTACATGCAGATGAAACTGGGATTTCTGATGATGGCGGACTCGTCGAAGGTACCCTTACTATAATCGATAAGCCCGCATTTGCTCTCTTTGATACTGGTGCAACACATTCTTTATTTCACGGAGATTTGCTAAGTCATTAGCTGTGGAACCTGTTTTGATGAATACTCCGTTAGAGATTTCAACCCCTATTGGCACTAGATCAACAATCCAGTATTTCTATCCTTCTAGTAAGGTGATGATTGGTGAGCAGAACTTACCAGCAGATTTGGTCTGCATGGACATGAAGGATTATGATGTAATCCTAGGAGCAGATTGGTTGGCTCGATATGAGGTTAACGTTCACTGCAGTTCTAGCTCCGTGTCTTTTACTAGGCACCCGAGACTTTCTTTTGTGGGTGTTAAGCATCACAACTCGGTGTCACTTATTTCGGCTCTCCGAGCTGATAAGCTATGAGACGTGGATGTGAGGCTTTTCTAGCCTTTGTTTGTGCAACCCCTGAGCAGCAGATTGAGATCAAGGACATTCCTGTTGTCCAAGATTTTCTTGATGTCTTTCCGGAGGAACTACCAGGACTTCCGCCTGAGCGGGAAGTTATCTTTTCTATTGATCTTATTCCTGGCACATCTCCTATTTCCAAGGCTCCTTATCGTATGTCTCCTGCGGAACTGAGGGAACTGAAGCAGCAACTGATGGAATTGCTTGAGAAGGGTTTTATTCGTCCTAGTACTTCTCCGTGGGGAGCCCCTGTGTTATTCGTCAGGAAGAAAGATGGTTCGATGAGGTTGTGCATTGATTATCGGCAAATAAACCAGCAGACTGTCAAGAATAAATATCCCTTGCCGAGGATTGACGAGTTATTTGACCAGATAGCGGGAGCTCAATATTTCTCTAAGATCGATCTTCGATCTGGATATCACCAGTTGCGGATTAAGGAGGAGGATATCTATAAATCAGCTTTCCGCAGCAGGTATGGTCATTTTGAATTTGTCGTTATGCCTTTTGGTCTAACGAATGCTCCAGCAGCTTTCATGCAGTTGATGAACAATGCATTTCGACCCTATCTTGATCAGTGGGTCGTGGTCTTTATTGATGACATCCTGATTTATTCTAAGAATGAGGAGGAGCATGCTGAGCATCTGAGAATGGCATTGCAACTGTTGAGAGATCATCAACTATATGCTAAGTTCAGTAAGTGTGAATTCTGGTTGCAAGAGGTGTCCTTTCTAGGACATATCATTACGAAGAACGGTATTTCTGTTGATCCTTCGAAGGTCGAGGCAGTGAAGAATTGGGAGCAGCCTACTAATGCAACTGAAATCAGAAGTTTCCTAGGCCTGGCAGGCTATTACCGAAGATTTATTCAAGATTTCTCCAAGATTGCGGTACCTATGACAAGATTAACCCGCAAGGAAAATAAGTTTGATTGGTCAGATGATTGTCAACGAAGCTTTCAGACTCTGAAGGAGTGTTTGACTACTGCACCTGTTTTGGCTTTACCTTCTGGTGAAGGAGGATTTGTTGTTTATACTGATGCTTCAAGTATTGGCTTAGGCTGTGTACTCATGCAGCATGGGAAGGTGATTGCCTATTCCTCTAGGCAGTTAAGGAAGCACGAAGATAATTATCCTGTTCATGATTTGGAACTTGCTACAGTCGTGTTTGCTTTGAAGATATTGAGGCATTACTTATATGGAGAAACTTTTACAGTGTTTTCAGATCATAAGAGTTTGAAGTATTTATTTTCTCAGAAGGAACTCAACATGAGGCAGCGGAGATGGTTGGAGTACTTGAAAGACTTCGACTTCTCGATTGAGTATCATCCTGGCAAAGGTAATGTTGTGGCAGATGCATTAAGCCGGAAGCCGGTAGCTAGATTGTCAAGTCTCATGTTACAAGAATGGAGTTGTTGGAACAATTATCTAGTCTGGATCTTAATATTGACAATGATCGGATCTTGATTGCTCAGATCCAACTTAAGCCCGAATTGTTGATAGAGATCAAGTCCTTGCAAGATAATGATCCCGAGTTGGTAGAGATCAAGGGAAGCTTGAGCAGCAGACCTGACTTTATGTTGGCCGATGATGGTAGATTATTATTTAAAGGCAGAACTTGTGTTCCGGATGAGGCTACAATAAAGAACAAAATTCTTGAGGAAGCTCATAGATCCAGATATACCATTCATCCTGGAGGCACTAAGATGTACCGAGATTTGAAAAGGTCATTTTGGTGGCCGAATATGAAAAGAGAAGTTGCAGATTTTGTGAGCAGATGCTTGGTATGTCAGCAAGTTAAGGCCGAACATTTCAGACCAGCAGGGAAATTGAAACCACTCGACATACCCCAATGGAAGTGGGAAAGCATTGGCATGGATTTCATTATGGGTCTACCTAGGACTCGTGGTGGATTTGATGCGATATGGGTGATTGTCGATCGATTGACAAAGTCGGCTCATTTCTTACCAATTAAGTCCAAGTGGACGATTGATGTATTGGCTGCTTTGTATATAAAGGAAGTGGTGAGATTGCATGGTATCCAGTGAATATAGTATCTGATCGAGACCCCAGATTTACTTCACATTTCTGGAAGGGACTGCAAGAGTCTTTGGGTACTCGTCTGAATTTCAGTACTGCTTTTCATCCACAGACAGATGGACAGACTGAAAGAACCAATCAGATAGTGGAAGATATGTTGCGAGCTTGCATGATTGATTTCGGTGGTAATTGGAGTGAGCATTTGGCATTAATTGAATTCGCCTACAATAACAGCTATCAGTCTAGTATTCAGATGGCTCCTTTTGAAGCACTATATGGTAGAAGTTGTCGTTCCCCGTTGTGTTGGGACGAGGTAGGTGAGAAACAGTGGCTTGGACCAGATCTTGTTTCGGAATCATCACAGAACATCCGTGTTATCCGAGACCGGTTACAAGTAGCCCAGTCAAGACAGAAGAGTTATGCCGACAACAGAAGAGAGCATTGGAATTTCAGGTTGGCGAGCATGTGTTCTTAAAGGTCTCTCCGACGAGAGGGATCCGAAGATTTGGCATTCATGGCAAGCTGAGTCCGAGGTACATTGGTCCATTCGAGATTCTAGATAGAGTGGGAGAGGTGGCATACAGACTGGCTTTACCACCGCATTTGTCTGGCGTACACAATGTTTTCCATGTGTCTATGTTGCGGAAATATGTGTACGATCCCACTCATATCATTCAGCAGGTGGATTTTGAACTGAAGGAAGATTTGACCTATGAGGAAAGACCTGTCAAGATTCTGGACCGGAAGCAACAGCAACTCCGGAATCGTTCGATACCGATGGTCAAGATTCAGTGGAGTCGGCGTGGGACCGAAGAAGCTACATGGGAGTCTGAAGAGACTATGCGAAAGCGGTATCCCGATCTATTCTAGGTGAGCGATCTTTTTCTACTCTCAGTTTTAGTGCAGTGAATTTGGAGGACCAAATTCCTTTAAGTAGGGGAGGGTGTAAGACCCCAAATTATTTAATTGAGCCCAATATTTCTTATTTAGCTTTTATTAATTGAGAATAGAATTTTATTGAATTAATAATTGAATTTCAGATTTATTAATATTTAATTCGTTAGAAATAGTATGAGTGAAAATTCGACTACCTTAGAAAAATCTGTAAAAATAGTAAATATGTTAAGGTCGAGGTAGATAACAACTTTTCCTTCTGGCATTAGGCCATTGTAAATCCGTGGTAAGATCTATTTAGAGTTTAAACCCAAAAGTGCACACTTTTGACCCATACCTAACCCTTAGATTAAAACACGAAATTCGACCTCAATACTCAACCAAATGATCTGAAATCAGTGGCAAATGGAAGGCCACAATGTAAGGAACATTTACCCTCAATCAATTTGAGGTAAACCTAGCCCCAAAACGTGCTGCCGACATAGTTTGGTCAAGTCAAGGATTTCGGCGCCGTTTCTAAACACGTAGCTTGCAGCAGCGAATACTCCCAACTCCGAAGGCTCCAGAAGCTCTATGAGCTATCAAAATGAAGCCCTACGAGTCTTCTTTCATTTGGCTGCTGTGGGGTTCGCTGAAGTTTCAGATCTGGGGAGATCTAGCTCGATTTGTGGAGGTGGGTCAGCAGGCCGTTGGCTTCCCTTCATCCTTCTTTGATCCATCGATTGAGGTAGGAATTCTCAACCAAATTTTGATCATGAGTATAGCAAGTTGTGCATCTCGTCGAGATCTATCCATTGGGACTGAAAGCCCAATTTTCATCAGGTGTGGAGTGAGTTATCACGGGTTTTCTAAGGTGCTGTCCAAGTGTTCTTCATCCTAGGGTTTGAGTTTTCTCTCTCCGATTTGAGGTAGGATCTAACAACCAAACTCTAATTAACTTACATGAAGTAATCAGCATGTTATTATCTTTCATTTAACGTATAAAGCCCCAAATTCCATTGAGCATGCCTCGTGAATTTTGAATTTTTGTAAGAGCATATCTAGAACATGTTTCATATAGTGTTCCTTTAAGTCAGAGCTTGATTTCGGGCTAATTTTGAGCCCTGTAACTTGATCTTCATGTAGCATACCATACATGGTTGGATTCATAATCGAGTTAGCTTTCTTTTGACACCAAAAGCCCTAAATTCCGTTGTGTATGTTAAGAGAATTGCATGATTTAGTAGAAGTGGGTCAGGAACTAGGGTTTTCATGAAATTACCATATATAAGTTGAGATTCAATCAATTTCTGTAACAATCCGTGTTTCAAAATTGTAGTTTTATGACCCTAGAATGTCTATTAATATTCCTAGATCATGTGGTTTTGATTTCAACTCAATTGGACCCCATTTGGATGAGTTTATGTGGTTTCGGAAGCAACATTCGTTGCTGTTCTTGTAGGGGTCGACCCCAGGGGTCGACCCGTTTTCTGGGCAACCCTGCAGGCCCGAGGGTCGACCCCAGGGGTCGTCCCCTCCTATTCCTGCATGGGGGTCGACCCATCCAGCTCCCTGCATGGGGGTCGACCCCAGGGGTCGACCCATTGCACAGGAATGTTGGGGTCGACCCCAGTGGTCGACACATCTGAAGGAAATGGTGGGGGTCGACCCCAGGGGTCGACCCATCTTCAGAAATTGCTGGGGTCGACCCCAGGGGTCGACCCATTCAGCTTCCAGACCCCAGTTTTTCAGGGGTCGACCCCAGGGGTCGACCCGTACACCAGAAACCCGATTTTCATCATTTTTCGACCCGAAGATGGACCCGAATCAGTGGGGAATCAACCCATTTAACTTAGACCCACTGGAATTATATTTTTGAAGAACAATTGACCTATTCATGTATCCCCCTTGATTTCAAATTTGCATTGGTCCTTTCTTGCAAACATAGTACAAAACACGATGTTTACCATCTCCATTACAACACTTACATTGGTTAAATAGAAACTCACATAATTAATGATTAATGGTGTAACTAAAACCCCTGATAATGCATTCTATTTCACCGCTGTGAGAGCTTGTTCTTTACTTCGACAACTTGTTCTAGCTTGTTGGCACTTTGGCTAATACAAATGATAATGGTTAATCATGATATCTTAACTTGGTGATTAGGATTAATATGTTGATTAGCTTGTTTGATTGCTGCTGTTTTACAGTAGCGCAGCACGATTAACTCTTGTTGTGACTTGGTTTCGATCTCCTTGATGATTATACTTACCTTGAAATTCTGGAAATGAATCTCTTTCCTACTTGAAGTTGTTATTGCTACTTAGTTTAAACCTTGGAATTCTGGCCATAAACTGTGGAAGTCTAGATTCGTGGGATCTTTGATCCAAAGAAATCAATGCCTGGCAAACAATTAAGGGCTCGGTCTAGTCCTGGGAAGAGCGCCCGAACACTACGTGTACCCCCGGGGAGGTGAATGACTAGGTGTGGCATTTGGCACCAGTACTTGACATGTGTTAAATCTAGGACTGTCCACTACTCTCTACATTACTTTCTACTACTTTTCACTTTCCACTCTTCACTGTTCTATACTCTACTTGTTGTTACTTTACTTGCTGATTACTTGGACGTGGAAATGAAATTACATACGTGCTTGACATGACTTGAATTGTCTTGATATGGCCAACTTTTTATCGTTATCTCCTGTAGTAAATTCTTGTCTTACCATTCTATTCATTATATTTCTTGACCTTGCAAGATCTTTGAATTTTGTTTCGTGATATCATCGTTATCTTTTTATTGTTTTATCATTTGTAGCATGACATTTTAAAATGTAATTAAACTGTTAATCACTTATACCTGTCTGTTATTTCCTACTGAGCGTCAGCTCATAGTTGTGTTTCCCCCTTTTCCAGGCTGTTCAGGTGACGCACTTACCGATGGGGAAGGGCAGGAGTGATGTCTTGAGTGTATCAGTTCTAGTGTGTTAGTAGTGTGTTATCTTACTTTTAGTTGTGTTTTGGAGAGCATTTAGTCTCAGTCATGTTATTGAGCTTTAGTGATTGATTATTCCAGTTGTATTAAGTTGAACATGAGGTTATTGTATCAGTTGTGGTTTGTTAATGATCATTTAGTATTTCCATCTTGTAGCACTTGTGTATTATTTTAGATTAGTTCTCTCTCTTGCCAGCGTGTCTCTAACTGTACGTCCCGATATTTCCGCCTTGTTCGGGGCGTGACAGTTTAGTTGGTATCAGAGCCCTAGGTTTCACATTCCTAGGTTCCCTAAGTTTTAGGTTTTCTTGCATTGCATCCCAATAACCGGTATATCAAAAGGTGTTGTCCGAACGTTAGGCTACGCCTATCGGAAAGGTCGCACACTTGCGCGAGTGGTCTTCGGACCGATTACCTCCGCCAGGTACCGAGTTTTGGTCGTGTCTAGGTGCACTAGATCCCTAACCTTGTGAAAGTTTAAGACCTGACCTGTGAGATTGGGTAGAACTTGGGTTAAGTTCGTTCCTTAATCGTGCTTTATCTATCTTATTGGACCTAAGTAACCTATTTCTCGTGTAGATGGCAGCTGATCGTGCTGAATGGAGGAACCTGCAGCGTACGGTTCAAGGCCTTACTCAGGCCCTTCAGCAAGTAGCTCAGGCAGGAGCGGCACAGCATGGCACCGGTGATCTATACCGGAACTTCCGCGGAATGAATCCGCCTAGATTCGCTGGTTCGACGACCCTGACCAAGCCGAGCACTGGCTAGATGAGATGGGGAGATCTTTGAAGTTATGCAATGCACCAACCAGGAGCGTGTCCTTTTGTCCACATTTCAACTGGAACATGATGCACGTACTTGGTGGGATTCTATCAAGGCAACTCTCGGTGATCGGCAAGTTATGTGGGAAGAGTTCGAAGAATTCTTCAACAGCAAGTATTTTTCTGATAGAGTGCAAGAGAAGAAAGCGGCAGAGTTCGCGGCCCTGAAACAGCGAGGTTTGTCCGTGGCAGAGTATGAGGCTCAATTTGCACGGCTTTCTCGATATGCTACACATCTCATTTCCACCGAGAAGATGAAGGCGAAGCGCTTTCTCAATGGATTGAAGCTTCATTATATCAACCAATTGGCACCGATGGAGATTTCCACGTATTCTGAGGTGGTAAGGAAAGCGCAAGTTCTGGAGGATACTCTTGAAATGACGGAGAGAATCCGTGGGAAAGGCACCAAGAAAGAATTACCTACGGGTTCCGGGAGTGTCAAACCCGGGTATACCAAGAAGAGGCCTGTTAGTGGACCTGGTTCGTGGAGCGGGTCCGGATCGTGGAAGGGCAAGACGCCGAGGCATGAAGACAAGAAGCCTGGCCCTATTGTTCCATTCAAGGGCGTGTGCAACTATTGTGATCGTCCGGGTCACAAGATAGAGGAGTGCTGGCGCAAGCTAGGCGCCTGTTTGCGATGTGGAAGCAAGGAGCACCGTATCCCCAATTGTCCTCTCATATCGGAGCAAGCTACACCGGCAAAACCTCTAGTCTTCAAGAAACCACAAGGCAAGCTTCAAGCTTTACATGCAGATGAAACTGGGATTTCTGATGATGGCGGACTCGTCGAAGGTACCCTTACTATAATCGATAAGCCCGCATTTGCTCTCTTTGATACTGGTGCAACACATTCTTTTATTTCACGGAGATTTGCTAAGTCATTAGCTGTGGAACCTGTTTTGATGAATACTCCGTTAGAGATTTCAACCCCTATTGGCACTAGATCAACAATCCAGTATTTCTATCCTTCTAGTAAGGTGATGATTGGTGAGCAGAACTTACCAGCAGATTTGGTCTGCATGGACATGAAGGATTATGATGTAATCCTAGGAGCAGATTGGTTGGCTCGATATGAGGTTAGCGTTCACTGCAGTTCTAGCTCCGTGTCTTTTACTAGGCACCCGAGACTTTCTTTTGTGGGTGTTAAGCATCACAACTCGGTGTCACTTATTTCGGCTCTCCGAGCTGATAAGCTTATGAGACGTGGATGTGAGGCTTTTCTAGCCTTTGTTTGTGCAACCCCTGAGCAGCAGATTGAGATCAAGGACATTCCTGTTGTCCGAGATTTTCCTGATGTCTTTCCGGAGGAACTACCAGGACTTCCGCCTGAGCGGGAAGTTATCTTTTCTATTGATCTTATTCCTGGCACATCTCCTATTTCTAAGGCTCCTTATCGTATGTCTCCTGCGGAACTGAGGGAACTGAAGCAGCAACTGATGGAATTGCTTGAGAAGGGTTTTATTCGTCCTAGTACTTCTCCGTGGGGAGCCCCTGTGTTATTCGTCAGGAAGAAAGATGGTTCGATGAGGTTGTGCATTGATTATCGGCAAATAAACCAGCAGACTGTCAAGAATAAATATCCCTTGCCGAGGATTGACGAGTTATTTGACCAGATAGCGGGAGCTCAATATTTCTCTAAGATCGATCTTCGATCTGGATATCACCAGTTGCGGATTAAGGAGGAGGATATCTATAAATCAGCTTTCCGCAGCAGGTATGGTCATTTTGAATTTGTCGTTATGCCTTTTGGTCTAACGAATGCTCCAGCAGCTTTCATGCAGTTGATGAACAATGCATTTCGACCCTATCTTGATCAGTGGGTCGTGGTATTTATTGATGACATCTTGATCTATTCCAAGAGTGAATTGGAGCATGCTGAACACCTGAGGATGGCATTGCAACTGTTGAGAGATCATCAACTTTATGCCAAGTTAGTAAGTGTGAGTTCTGGCTACAAGAGTGTCCTTTCTCGGACATATTATCACCAAGGAAGGTATTTCAGTTGATCCTTCGAAGATTGAGGCAGTGAAGAATTGGGAGCAGCCTACTAGTGCAACTGAAATCAGAAGTTTCCTAGGCCTGGCAGGCTATTACCGAAGATTTATTCAAGATTTCTCCAAGATTGCAGTACCTATGACAAGATTAACCCGCAAGGAGAATAAGTTTGATTGGTCAGATGATTGTCAGCGAAGCTTTCAGACTCTGAAGGAGTGTTTGACTACTGCACCTGTTTTGGCTTTACCTTCTGGTGAAGGAGGATTTGTTGTTTATACTGATGCTTCAGGTATTGGCTTAGGCTGTGTACTCATGCAGCATGGGAAGGTGATTGCCTATTCCTCTAGGCAGTTGAGGAAGCACGAAGATAATTATCCTGTTCATGATTTGGAACTTGCTGCAGTCGTGTTTGCTTTGAAGATATGGAGGCATTACTTATATGGAGAAACCTTTACAGTGTTTTCAGATCATAAGAGTTTGAAGTATTTATTTTCTCAGAAGGAACTCAACATGAGGCAGCGGAGATGGTTGGAGTACTTGAAAGACTTCGACTTCTCGATTGAGTATCATCCTGGCAAAGGTAATGTTGTGGCAGATGCATTAAGCCGGAAGCCGGTAGCTAGATTGTCAAGTCTCATGTTACAAGAATGGAGTTGTTGGAACAATTATCTAGTCTGGATCTTAATATTGACAATGATCGGGTCTTGATTGCTCAGATCAACTTAAGCCTGAATTATTGATAGAGATCAAGTCCTTGCAAGATAATGATCCCGAGTTGGTAGAGATCAAGGGAAGCTTGAGCAGCAGACCTGACTTTATGTTGGCCGATGATGGTAGATTATTATTTAAAGGCAGAACTTGTGTTCCGGATGAGGCTACAATAAAGAACAAAATTCTTGAGGAAGCTCATAGATCCAGATATACCATTCATCCTGGAGGCACTAAGATGTACCGAGATTTGAAAAGGTCCTTTTGGTGGCCGAATATGAAAAGAGAAGTTGCAGATTTTGTGAGCAGATGCTTGGTATGTCAGCAAGTTAAGGCCGAACATTTCAGACCAGCAGGGAAATTGAAACCACTCGACATACCCCAATGGAAGTGGGAAAGCATTGGCATGGATTTCATTATGGGTCTACCTAGGACTCGTGGTGGATTTGATGCGATATGGGTGATTGTCGATCGATTGACAAAGTCGGCTCATTTCTTACCAATTAAGTCCAAGTGGACGATTGATGTATTGGCTGCTTTGTATATAAAGGAAGTGGTGAGATTGCATGGTATCCCAGTGAATATAGTATCTGATCGAGACCCCAGATTTACTTCACATTTCTGGAAGGGACTGCAAGAGTCTTTGGGTACTCGTCTGAATTTCAGTACTGCTTTTCATCCACAGACAGATGGACAGACTGAAAGAACCAATCAGATAGTGGAAGATATGCTGCGAGCTTGCATGATTGATTTCGGTGGTAATTGGAGTGAGCATTTGGCATTAATTGAATTCGCCTACAATAACAGCTATCAGTCTAGTATTCAGATGGCTCCTTTTGAAGCACTATATGGTAGAAGTTGTCGTTCCCCGTTGTGTTGGGACGAGGTAGGTGAGAAACAGTGGCTTGGACCAGATCTTGTTTCGGAATCATCACAGAACATCCGTGTTATCCGAGACCGGTTACAAGTAGCCCAGTCAAGACAGAAGAGTTATGCCGACAACAGAAGGAGAGCATTGGAATTTCAGGTTGGCGAGCATGTGTTCTTAAAGGTCTCTCCGACGAGAGGGATCCGAAGATTTGGCATTCATGGCAAGCTGAGTCCGAGGTACATTGGTCCATTCGAGATTCTAGATAGAGTGGGAGAGGTGACATACAGACTGGCTTTACCACCGCATTTGTCTGGCGTACACAACGTTTTCCATGTGTCTATGTTGCGGAAATATGTGTACGATCCCACTCATATCATTCAGCAGGTGGATTTTGAACTGAAGGAAGATTTGACCTATGAGGAAAGACCTGTCAAGATTCTGGACCGGAAGCAACAGCAACTCCGGAATCGTTCGATACCGATGGTCAAGATTCAGTGGAGTCGGCGTGGGACCGAAGAAGCTACATGGGAGTCTGAAGAGACTATGCGAAAGCGGTATCCCGATCTATTCTAGGTGAGCGATCTTTTTCTACTCTCAGTTTTAGTGCAGTGAATTTGGAGGACCAAATTCCTTTAAGTAGGGGAGGGTGTAAGACCCCAAATTATTTAATTGAGCCCAATATTTCTTATTAAGCTTTTATTAATTGAGAATAGAATTTTATTGAATTAATAATTGAATTTCGGATTTATTAATATTTAATTCGTTAGAAATAGTATGAGTGAAAATTCGACTACCTTAGAAAAATCTGTAAAAATAGTAAATATGTTAAGGTCGAGGTAGATAACAACTTTTCCTTCTGGCATTAGGCCATTGTAAATCCGTGGTAAGATCTATTTAGAGTTTAAACCCAAAAGTGCACACTTTTGACCCATACCTAACCCTTAGATTAAAACACGAAATTCGACCTCAATACTCAACCAAATGATCTGAAATCAGTGGCAAATGGAAGGCCACAATGTAAGGAACATTTACCCTCAATCAATTTGAGGTAAACCTAGCCCCAAAACGTGCTGCCGACATAGTTTGGTCAAGTCAAGGATTTCGGCGCCGTTTCTAAACACGTAGCTTGCAGCAGCGAATACTCCCAACTCCGAAGGCTCCAGAAGCTCTATGAGCTATCAAAATGAAGCCCTACGAGTCTTCTTTCATTTGGCTACTGTGGGGTTCGCTGAAGTTTCAGATCTGGGGAGATCTAGCTCGATTTGTGGAGGTGGGTCAGCAGGCCGTTGGCTTCCCTTCATCCTTCTTTGATCCATCGATTGAGGTAGGAATTCTCAACCAAATTTTGATCATGAGTATAGCAAGTTGTGCATCTCGTCGAGATCTATCCATTGGGACTGAAAGCCCCAATTTTCATCAGGTGTGGAGTGAGTTATCACGGGTTTTCTAAGGTGCTGTCCAAGTGTTCTTCATCCTAGGGTTTGAGTTTTCTCTCTCCGATTTGAGGTAGGATCTAACAACCAAACTCTAATTAACTTACATGAAGTAATCAGCATGTTATTATCTTTCATTTAACGTAGAAAGCCCCAAATTCCATTGAGCATGCCTCGTGAATTTTGAATTTTTGTAAGAGCATATCTAGAACATGTTTCATATAGTGTTCCTTTAAGTCAGAGCTTGATTTCGGGCTAATTTTGAGTCATGTAACCTGATCTTCATGTAGCATACTATACATGGTTGGATTCATAATCGAGTTAGCTTTCTTTTGACACCAAAATCCCTAAATTCTGTTGTGTATGTTAAGAGAATTGCATGATTTAGTAGAAGTGGGTCAGGAACTAGGGTTTTCATGAAATTACCATATATAAGTTGAGATTCAATCAATTTCTGTAACAATCGTGTTTCAAAATTGTAGTTTTATGACCCTAGAATGTCTATTAATATTCTAGATCATGTGGTTTTGATTTCAACTCAATTGGACCCCATTTGGATGAGTTTATGTGGTTTCTGGAAGCAACATTCGTTGCTGTTCTTGCAGGGGTCGACCCCAGGGGTCGACCCGTTTTCTGGGCAACCCTGCAGGCCCGAGGGTCGACCCCAGGGGTCGTCCCCTCCTGTTCCTGCATGGGGGTCGACCCCAGGGGTCGACCCATTGCACAGGAATGTAGGGGTCGACCCCAGGGGTCGACCCATCTGAAGGAAATGGTGGGGCCCATCTTCAGAAATTGCTGGGGTCGACCCCAGGGGTCGACCCATTCAGCTTCCAGACCCCAGTTTTTCAGGGGTCGACCCCAGGGGTCGACCCGTACACCAGAAACCCGATTTTCATCATTTTTCGACCCGAAGATGGATCCGAATCAGTGGGGAATCAACCCATTTAACTTAGACCCACTGAAATTATATTTTTGAAGAACAATTGACCTATTCATGTACCCCCCTTGATTTCAAATTTGCATTGGTCCTTTCTTGCAAACATAGTACAAAACACGATGTTTACCATCTCCATTACAACACTTACATTGGTTAAATAGAAACTCACATAATTAATGATTAATGGTGTAACTAAAACCCCTGATAATGCATTCTATTTCACCGCTGTGAGAGCTTGTTCTTTACCTCGACAACTTGTTCTAGCTTGTTGGCACTTTGGCTAATACAAATGATAATGGTTAATCATGATATCTTAACTTGGTGATTAGGATTAATATGTTGATTAGCTTGTTTGATTGCTGCTGTTTTACAGTAGCGCAGCACGATTAACTCTTGTTGTGACTTGGTTTCGATCTCCTTGATGATTATACTTACCTTGAAATTCTGGAAATGAATCTCTTTCCTACTTGAAGTTGTTATTGCTACTTAGTTTAAACCTTGGAATTCTGGCCATAAACTGTGGAAGTCTAGATTCGTGGGATCTTTGATCCAAAGAAATCAATGCCTGTCAAACAATTAAGGGCTCGGTCTAGTCCTGGGAAGAGCGCCCGAACACTACGTGTACCCCCGGGGAGGTGAATGACTAGGTGTGGCATTTGGCACCAGTACTTGACATGTGTTAAATCTAGGACTGTCCACTACTCTCTACATTACTTTCTACTACTTTTCACTTTCCACTCTTCACTGTTCTATACTCTACTTGTTGTTACTTTACTTGCTGATTACTTGGACGTGGAAATGAAATTACATACGTGCTTGACATGACTTGAATTGTCTTGATATGGCCAACTTTTTATCGTTATCTCCTGTAGTAAATTCTTGTCTTACCATTCTATTCATTATATTTCTTGACCTTGCAAGATCTTTGAATTTTGTTTCGTGATATCATCGTTATCTTTTTATTGTTTTATCATTTGTAGCATGACATTTTAAAATGTAATTAAACTGTTAATCACTTATACCTGTCTGTTATTTCCTACTGAGCGTCAGCTCATAGTTGTGTTTCCCCCTTTTCCAGGCTGTTCAGGTGACGCACTTACCGATGGGGAAGGGCAGGAGTGATGTCTTGAGTGTATCAGTTCTAGTGTGTTAGTAATGTGTTATCTTACTTTTAGTTGTGTTTTGGAGAGCATTTAGTCTCAGTCATGTTATTGAGCTTTAGTGATTGATTATTCCAGTTGTATTAAGTTGAACATGAGGTTATTGTATCAGTTGTGGTTTGTTAATGATCATTTAGTATTTCCATCTTGTAGCACTTGTGTATTATTTTAGATTAGTTCTCTCTCTTGCCAGCGTGTCTCTAACTGTACGTCCCGATATTTCCGCCTTGTTCGGGGCGTGACAGCCGCCCTTTCAGGTCGGGCCCGAGTCTCGGGAATTACCCCGATATGGCCAGGCTTTGATCTAACCTCGGGCCGACATCCTAATCGGACCGGATTTATTTTCTCGTTCCGGATACCTTCCGAGTCCTCATTAAAATCACCGCATGCTCGGCAGACATTTGAAGGGATCTACCTCGGTTTTCTCATTGTGACGCTGCCACGAACCTGTGTCCGAATACAAAAGGTCTACGAGTGGCCGACACGGCCGACAGTTTATGGCCTTAATACAACCTTCAGTGTGACCTATCCCTATCTCTCTCGCATAATTAGTATTACTCTTTTCGGCCGCGGGGCCTCTAATTTCGACAATTAATCAAGGGTATTCCCTCGTATGGGGGATGTAAATGACGTCGTAACCTTTATGGCGCGACGGGATTCGGTCCCGACACGAACCACACAATCGTCTGACGAAGTCAGATCGAGCGCACCATGGGCTCTTCGGAGCCCGAATAAATCATCACCTCGGTGACTGGCACGCCCACGCACGTAACAAAACCCACAGACCACATGGAACGATGGTTCGACGAGAAGTGTGTCCACAACTCTGGCACGCCCGGTGGGACCGATCCACCCTTCATCTTTTTGCCGAAATTAGGGGCCCCGCGGCCCCCTTCTTGTAATACTAATTGGGCTACTTTCTTAAATGCAGAAAAAGAGAGAGGCATCATGGAACCAACGATGGCGGTCATCTGCCTCACCTTCGGGAGCTTCCCTCACCCGTCCAGAACCACGTTCGGGGTGGGTACTTGGCGATCTCCCTCACCTTCGGGAGCTTCCCTCCCACCGTGGGTTTCCCCAACTTCCTGGGGGTGGCCTTCGTTGACATCCTCGACGCACGAGCGCCCGAGGAGCCCCAAACCAACGCTCCCGCTCCGGGAGCCGTCGAAGCTGCCGCCGGCCGAGCTGTGGCCAAGAACAACAACATCGTCCCTACAACGACGCTGAGCTGCAACGTGCACCATGTGCACCAGACTACCGGCCCATCCCACCAGGGGTCGGCATCTCACCGGAGGAGGCTCCGGAGAAACAACATTAGCGCCGGCCCGGGGCGCCGCATGTCCAACTCTGGGAAGACCATGACTATGGGGACCCACCGAGTCCGTCTGGACGGGAGGAGATCCCCTGTGGCACAGGACCGCGTCGTCCCGACCGTGCCGGTTCAAAACTCCTTCCAAGAGCTCCGGAAGTTGAAAGAGGAGGCAGCACCCGCCGCTGTCGCCACGTCACCAAGGACTGCGCCGACCCACAGGTCGGCGAAGCTGAAGCAAGTCTGGATACCTAAAGAGACCCAGCCCACTGCACCCGCCCGGGCAGGGCCCAGCACTTTCCGCCCTAGGAGGGCCCGACGCGATGACAGGGTCGAGGTAGTGACCCCCACTCTCCCACCGGCACCCGTCATCCCGGTGCCGTCCGAGAATGTTCACCGCCGTCGCCGAGGGCGCCGGCACAATGCCGCCCGCCCGGCTCTCACGGCCTACTCCCCTCCTGCCGCTGTCATCGATGCATAACCCCAGGCCGCTCTCCCTGACCAGGAGTGGGAAGGGATCGAGCAGGCCATGAGGAACTACCTCTGAGGCCCGGGTAGCACCCCCGCCGGCCGCCAGAGACTACTGGGGGCAATGGCCTCTGCCTTCCAGGAAGAAAGGGGGGGACCTGCACCTAGCATGGAATCGAGGACCCGCTCGGAGGAGCCGCGCCAGTCCCCTGTACGAGAGGAAGCGCCGCCCCGACTGTCGGTCTTCGACAGGCTGACATTCCCAGGAGGATCGTCCAGGAGGGCGACAAAAAGAAATAAGAGTAAGAAATGGCAGACATTCAACTGCAATATGGCAGGAGTTCATGGTCGGTATGGGGCCTTACCCACCGACCCGGAAGAATTGGCCAGAATAGCCGTTAGACCGGGACCCCTTACTAGAAGAGGGAGAGCGGCAGGCGGCGCGACACCCGTAGGCGCCGAAGAGACCTTACCTGAAGAGCCCCTTGCGGCCCTGACGGCCAATGTGGTCACCACCGGCGACAGGAGTGGCGAACCCTCGACATCAGCCGAGGACGCCCCGGCCGGAGAGACAGGGGGCATGCCTAGTCTTCCCACAGCTGACCCTACAATGCTGCTCATGATACAACGATTCCAGCAGGAAATCGAGTCACTCAAGAAGCAGCTAAGTGAGCGGGACGCACCGCCCCCGATGTCCTGGTAGACCAAGGTTATACCCGAAGTACCCAGGGACAGGTGGCAGTCTTCAGAGGCAGCTCTTCCAGCAACCCTCAATCCTCTCGGGGGCGCGCCCCCACAGCAGACACATTATACAGTAGTGGCCCCGCCACAGGCTCCGCCTTCACAAGGGTCCCCTATGGCCCCCCGAGCGACCGTGGTAGCCACCCCGAACGCGCAGCCCGCTCACTTTTACCCGAATCCGGTCGACCCGGCAATAGTTAGCCGATTGATGCTGGAGCAGATGATAGATATGAAGCTGGCCGAGAGGGGCGAAGGGGATCAGACGCCGTTTGACGTCTACCGGGTACCCTACCCGGCTCACTATGCTGCCAGGAAGTTGCCGGCTGGCGTCACCAAGCCGCCGAAATTTAAAAAGTTCAACGGGCAAGGGTCTCCCAGAGAGCACATTGCCTACTATGTGAACGTCATGGGAGACCTGGCAGCTGATGAGGCCTACCTCCTGAAGTTCTTCGGCTCAACACTTACCGGACTTGCCTTTGAATGGTACTCCGGCTTGTCACCCGGGTCGGTGGCCGATTGGCCCGACATGCAGAAGAAGTTCAAGGAAAGGTTCTACGTTGCCGAGAGAGAAGTTACCATGGCTGAACTCTACACCACAAGGCAGAAGAATGATGAGTCAGCCCTCGACTACATTAAAAGATGGGGGAACCTTAGTATGAGGTGCAAACGCCCCCCGCATCAGGAGGACGCAGTGTAGATCTGCAAGCAAAACTTAAAGAAAGAAATCCTAGAAAGGATGATCGGCACTGAGGTCAAGACATTTGACCGCCTGAACAATGTGGTAGCGGAGATCGAGGCATTCTTGGCCCGATACTCCTCCACTCCAGGCATGTCAAGCCAGAGAGCCAGACAGGCCGAGAAGAAGCCAGCTCCCCCGGAGGTGCATGCACTAGACTTCCAGGCTTTTGAAAAGCAGAAGGAGAAAGCCAAGGGAGCTGCCAACCCTCCGCCGCCCAGAACCACAGAGCGGCGGGAAGGCCCCTCGCTAAGGGAGAAGATGTGAAACAAGTTATATTCCTTCTCCCGGGACAAGTCCAAGCTCCTGTTCGAATGGGCGACCAGCTACAATAAAATCACACTTCCAGAGCCGAAAAGGCATGGCGACTTGAAGAAGAAGGATGACCCGCGCTTCTACATGTACCACCGGGTGCTCGGGCATACTATTGAAGATTGCTACGTCTTCAAGGACGTTATTGAGTCCTTAATCAAGAACGGGGAGCTGGACATGGGGGAGCATAAAGTAGACCCCCCCCAGCCACACGAGCTGCCCTGCATAGCCTCCTCAGTCAATATGATCTCACTATATCAGGAGTTGCCAGAAGAGTGGGTGGCAGCCTGTGCCCGCGCCACTTATGAGACTTTTGTCCTGGCCCCGACCCAAGATCAGGAGGGTTGGCAGACGGTGCCCGGAAGAAGTAGAAAGGCACGCACCCCTCGGTCCGCCCCAGGGATTCATCCAAGGGACGCGACACCCTTGCCGGCACCACCACCGGCGAGCCCGGTTCGCCATGACACGGCCCCCAGGCTGGTCATGAGGCGGCCCACCCACAACAAGAAGAGCTCTGTCCCGCTGCGAATGCACCAGAAAACCAGCCCGGCGGTCGAGAAACTCCAGGCTATTATTGACGGGCTTGAAGATTATGAACAGCCCAAAATCCGGCCCGTGGAACTAAAAGAATATGTCCCCTGGGAGGAGTTCGAATCACTCGAGCTGGCTCCAGGAACAAAAGCTGAAACAGAAAAAGAGCCTCCCCTGTGGGGCGAGCTTCCTCAGGAGCAGCCAATGGTCGCGGCAGGGAAGAAGAAGAAGAAGAGAAGACCCAGGGGTAAGAAGAAGAATGAGGTCGTCCTCGCCTGCAACACCCTCTCGGCGCTATTCGACACCGCTCTCTCCCTGGAAGAAAAAGAAGAAGACCCACCCCATGAACCAGCAGAGGTGAGTCAAGCTGAAGCATCCACCTCCCAGCACGCCACCAGGTCAGGGAGGAAGTGGAGGCGCCCTCCTTAGGGCAGCCTCAACATCATGCTCAGGGGGGGACAACCTTACCAGGTTCCCGAGCCCGAGGTCCGAGGCACCGAGGTCCCTCCCCCGTCAGGTCTCTACCCCGGAGACACCAAGAGTCAAGGCACCCCGTCATTCGCCGAGTTCCTGTCAGCTCGAGCAGGAAGGCTGGCGCACCCCCAGGGGTCCTTTGTGACCGATAAAGCAAGCATTCCCCAAGCTCCACCAGCTGCAACTCCTGCCCAGCCAGAGGAAGAATTCAGCGGCACCCCAAACCTCGCTGAATTCATGCGAGCAGCGGAGGAGGCCCAACAGGCCCCGCCTACTCAACGAGCTACAACATATCCCGCAAAGGAGGCGTCCCCTGATCAGACATCCCAGCCTCAGGAGAGGAGCAGGCGCGGCAAGCCCGAAGAAATGAAGTTGCTCAAGGTGCGGGCCGCCGAGCGCATAGTCAGACACCTCAAGAAGATCCCGACCCGGTTCACTGTGTGGGAGATGCTGTCTTTAGATGAAGAAACACGGCAAGCCATCATCGCCGCACTCCAGACGCCAGCCCACCTTGAAGCCAGTTTGGCAGAAATAGCACCCGAAGTGACTGTGGCGTTCACAGAAGATGACATGCTCCTGCCGACCTACAGTCACAACAGACCTCTCTACATGAAGTGGCAATTGAATGGTCAGCCCATCAACAGGGTCCTGATCGACCCAGGGGCAGCAGTGAATATACTCCCTTACCGGGTGTACCAGAAACACTATTTCGATGTGCACCTGGTTGAGGTTAAAAATGTCAAGATTGCTGGCTTTAACCAGAAATGTGAAGTGCCCATGGGGGTTGCAGAGTTCAACTTGACCTTTGATGACTTCACCACCAAGGTCCAGTTCCACGTCATCAACTCCAGCACTTCCTACAAGGCGTTGCTGGGCCGGCCTTGGCTACACCAGAATAGGGTGGTACCCTCCACTCTGCATCAATGCATCAAGTACCCCTGCGAGGGAAAGGAAGTCAGAATCTTCGCCGACCTCCACCCGTTCGAGGTGTTCGAGTGTCACTTGTCGGATGCTAATCTGTACTTGGAAAAGGCGAAGCAAGCTCCTCAAGCTGCCCGAGACAAGGGAAAGAAGAAAATGGAATCAGGAGGCTGGTTTCCTCCGCCGCCCCCAGGCTATGTGGCTCCCCCACATGTGCCATTTATTGCACAAGAAGAAGGGGTATTTAGGGCAGCCCCTCTCGCCATCTACCCCACACCAGGGGCACCCTGCCTCGAAGACCTGCTAGAAGATGTCAGGGTCCCGCCGGGGATTGTCAAGCCGATAGCGGAAATTGAATGCCAAGCAGCTGAACAACTGAGAACCTTCGAGGTACCTAACCCTGAGGGGCCGCCCACTATCTTCTATGTGGCCGGGGAGAAGCCAGTCAGGGAAGACGATGATTGCCGATTCCCTGACGAGTTGCATGACCCGCACGTCCCCATTACGGGACTTCCCCACATGACTGACCAGGCAACCCGAATGGTCAGAAAGCAGAAGATTCCCCTCTACCAGCCCTCCAGCCGGAAGAAAATGTTTGAAAGAATGTGGAACCCACCAAACCTGGATCGACGGTTGCTGAAAATCACCAAGCGCCCTGGTCTGGGCTTTTCACTAGAGGAATATTACGAGACTGACGTCATATCAATCTCAACATGGTCTGGCAACGACCCCGCAGAAGCTACAGATTCGCGGGAAGCCTGTCAAGATGCATATCCTGGGCCCCCGGTTCAGGAGGCACAAGACGAAGAAATCTTCCTTTGGAAACATCTCCGCCGCCGCTGCATGGAGAAGACCCCCTCCTTCTCCGAAGTGTCGACCTCGAGAGGGCACACCAGCGAGGCACCTCCACCCCGGTCGGCCGGCGAAACAAGGAGCAGAAGCATGGGCCAGGCTCCGAAATCTCCTCGATACGACCCCGCCATGTACGCCTTGTACCATAGGCAACAACGTGAGAGCGAGACACTAAAAGTACGACTGGCTGAGTTGACCTCGCTAGTCGCCGACCTGATCCAGGGATCTCTTCCCCCGCGGGGTGGCCGCATGCCTCGGCCCCGAGATGCCAGTCCTGACACCCCCGTCTGGTCAAGAAGGGAATTGAGAGACATGGCAAGCCTGTTGATCGGGCGACCAACCAGGCAGGGCCTAACACTCCAAGAGAAGCTGCAGAAGCCCTACTCCTTCCCGAGAGAGAAGACCCGGGGCATCTTCGACTGGGCCTGCCATTACGGCAAGGTCTCCCTCCCACGGTCCAAGAGGCCACAAGACACTAGAAGAAGTGGGGACCCACTATTTTGCCCTTACCACCAGATGCTGGGTCACGCCATTGAAGACTGCTATGTCTTCAAAGACATTGCTCAAAGCCTCATTGACAGGGATGAGCTCAGAATGGGGGACTACGTGGTTGCCCCGCCACGCCCCCATGTGGCGGACAGTCCCAGGGCAGGAGCCTACACTGTGTCCATGCAATACCAGGTGTCGGAAGATGCGGCTACCCCGGCCCCCGCAGGAGTGGTCTATGATGAATACACAGAAGAGCCCGAGATGGACCTATGCCCCTCTGAGCCAGCGGACCTCACGTACCCGGCGGCTACGGCCCAGGAGGAGTGCGAGGTGAATGCAGCCTCCATGCCCAGTCATGATGAGCAAGAAGAGAGAGATGGCACCCTCGAGCCCAAGGACAATGAAGACCAAGATTTCGTCGATCTGTCGCCAGCCCCGCCGGAAATTGAAAATGGCGGCCAGGTCACGGTCGACGAGTTGATTGAGGTCAACCTAGGTACAGAAGACGACCCCAGGCCAACTTTTCTGAGTGCTCTCATGCCCCTACAGGAGAGAGAACAATACACGAAGTTGCTGCAAGAATTCCGGGATTGCTTTGCCTGGAACTACAAAGAAATGCCTGGGCTCAGCACCGAAGTGACTCAGCACATCCTGGCCATTGATCCCAAGGTGGAACCAGTGAAGCAACCTCCCCGGCGCATGAGGCCGGAGCTAACCAGCCAGATCTGCAAAGAGGTCGACAAGCTCATAAATGTCGGCTTCGTGGCAGAGAATCAATACACCACATGGCTGGCCAATATTGTACCAGTGAAAAAGAAGAATGGACAGATCAGGATTTGCGTGGACTTCCGCGACCTGAATAAAGCATGCCCGAAGGATGACTTTTCGGTGCCTATCTCCGAAGTGATGATCGATGCAACCACTGGCCACGAGGCCCTGTCCTTCATGGATGGGTCGTCCGGCTATAACCAAATCTCGGTCACCCAAAGGGATATTTCACTACAAGAGGATGCCCTTCGGCCTCAAGAATGCCGGTGCCACATACCAACGGGCAATGACCAAGATCTTCGACGAGCTGCTGTACGGCTAGGTCGAGTGCTACATTGATGATCTGGTCGTCAAGACGAAGAAAAGAGACGAGCACCTGAGTGACCTCAGGGTTGTCTTCCAACGGCTCCGGCAGTACGGGCTGAAGATGAATCCCATGAAGTGCGCCTTTGGCGTGTCCAGTGGGAAATTCCTCGGCTTTATTGTCCGGCACAGAGGGATCGAGATCGACCCCCTGAAGATAAAGGCCATCCAGGAGCTGCCTCCTCCGAAGAGTCTGGGAGAGCTGAGGTCCCTGCAGGGGCGTTTAGCTTACATCCGCAGGTTCATCTCCAACCTGTCAGGGCGCTGCCAACCCTTCCACAGGCTGATGATGAAGAATGCACCCTTCAGCTGGGGCCACGAATGCCAGCACGCGTTCGACCAGCTAAAGGAGTACCTGAAGACCCCGCCTGTCCTGGGGGCACCTGTCAAAGGCAGACCGCTGATTCTGTACATAGCGGCCACCGAATATTCACTGGGGGCAATGCTCGCCCAGAACAATGATGAGGGAAAAGAGCAGGCTCTCTACTATCTCAGTCGAAGATTGGTGGGTGCAGAGGCTAAGTACACCCCGATTGAGAAGATCTGCCTTGCCTTGTCTTCGCAGTCAAGAAGATGAGGCACTACATGCTGTCCCATGAAGTCAGCTTAATATCCAGGGCCGACCCCATTAAGCACATCCTCTTCCAGCCAGTCCCAAAGGGGCGCCTTGGCAAGTGGGCCGTGCTACTCATGGAGTTTGACATCACCTACGTGCCACAGAAGGCCGTAAAGGGACAGGCCATCGCTGATTTCTTCGCAGCACACCCCGTGCCCGAAGACTCCCCTTTGGCCACGGAGCTACCTGAAGATGAAACACTAGAGGTAGACCAAGTACAACAAGCCATCTGGCAGCTATACTTCGACGGGGCCTCGAGAACAGAAGCGACCCCGTCTGGGCATGCCAAGGTGCGGGCCGGAGCTGGCATCGTCCTCAAATCCCCAGACGGAGAGGTCATGCATACTTCCTGCTGCATTAGCAAGCCCTGCACCAATAATGAAGCAGAATATGAAGCTCTGATCATCGGCCTCCAGGTTGCCCTTCAAATGGAGATCAAAATGCTCCAAGTGTTTGGCGATTCGCTGCTAGTCGTCAAGCAAGTCCAGGGACAGTTTGATGTCCGAAAACCTGAGCTGCTCCCTTATCACACTAAGGCGAAGCGGCTCATGGAGCGGTTCTACCTCCTCGAGATAGGCCATGTCACCAGAGGGGAGAACGCACAAGCCGACGTATTGGTAAAATTGGCAAGCTCACTGGCAGTGCCTCCAGATGGATCTCTCCATATCCAAGTAATAAACCAGCGCCAGATGCCCAGCATGATAGAAGAGGAGCCAGAAGAAAAAGAACTAGAGGTCACTGCAGCAGAAGCCGTCGGCCTACCTGACTGGAGAGCCTCCCTGATGCAGTGGTTCAAACACCAGCAATTACCTGACCGAAGAGAAGAAAGGGTCAAGCTAGTCAGAACCAAAGACTCCTATGAGCTCCGAAACGGAATACTGTTCCGAATTGTGGCGGATGCCAAACAGAAGCTACTCCTACGATGCTTGTCCATTGAAGAAGCTTGGAGGGTTATGAAGGAGGTCCATGCCGGCACAGCTGGCGCACACCAGGCGGGGCCGAAGATGAAAATTGAAATCAAGAAACTTGGCTACTATTGGCCTGCGATGTTCAACGACTGTTGCGAGTACGCTAAGTCGTGTCAGAGATGCCAGGAGCATGCCACTATACCCAGGAGGCCTCCCGTGCAACTGCACCCAACCGCGCCCAGTTGGCCGTTTGCCCAATGGGGAACAGATGTTGTGGGCCCCTTACCCGCATCTTCCACAGGCTGCAAATACATTCTGGCGACAACCGACTACTTCTCCCACTGGGCAGAGGCTGTTGCCTTACGGGAAGTCACCGGAGAAATCATGGTCAGGTTTGTCCGCCGCAACATCATATTCCGGTTTGGCGTGCCCGACCGGATTGTGTCGGACAACGGCAGCCACTTCCGTAACCAGAAGGTTTACCGACTAGCAGAAAAATACAAAATCGACTGGAGGACATCGACTCCTTACAACCCACAAGCCAATGGGCTGGCCGAAGCTTTCAATAAGACGCTTTGCACTCTCCTGGCCAAGACTGTTAGCTCTAACAAAAGGGACTGGGAAGAAAGAATGTATGAAGCGCTTTGGGTGTACCGAACCGTATACAAGACCCCAACGGGCTGCTCGCCCTTCTCTCTCGTATACGGCTCGGAAGCAATCGTCCCCGTCGAACTGGAGATACCATCCCTCAGGGTCGCCATTCAGCATGGGCTCGTCCCCGAAGGGCAGACCAATACCGAGCGAAGGCTCGATGAACTCTCCAGTCTGGAAGGAAAGCGGCTTCAAGCCCAACAGAATATCCAGGTCTATCAGGCCCGGATTGCACGTGCCTTTGACAAGCCCGTCAAGGAACGCGAATTCAAGAAGGGCGACCTTGTCATGGTCAAGAGAAGAGATCTCATGGCGGCCAACCCCAAGAGTAAGCTAAACGAGAACTGGCTCGGACCTTACATAGTCCAAAAAGTCTACGAAGGTGGGGCCTATATAATTGTCAACTATCGCGTGGAGGTTCAGTTCCCGCCTCTTAATGGAAGGCACTTGAGGCTGTACCACGCTCCGGCGCCCCCATTCAGGTAATAATATTACTCTTCGCCCCGTTTTGGGGCGGATTTGCGTGATTAATGTCCGAGTGATTTGACCACCAGCCGGGTTTTCAAAAAAAAAGGGAGAAAGAACAATAGGAGGAGAAGAGAGAAAAGAAAAGGAAAAAGACAAAAAGGAGAAGAAGCAAAAAAAAAGAAGAAGAAGCAAAAAGGAATAGAAAGAGAAAGAAGGAAGAAGCAAAAAAAAAAGAAAAAAAAAAGAAAAAAAAAGAAGGAAAGAAGAAAAAAAAGAAAAGAAAAAGAAAAAAAAGAAAAAAGCCAGAAAACGGGAACGCCCCCCCATTTTTAGCCACCGCCCCACGTCAGCGGAGGTACCAAAAATTGACTAAAAAAAATAACTAAACAAACTCTTCTCTCCGTCCTCCCCAGGCGGTGAGTACCCCTTTGGCTCAGACCTCCCATCTGAGTCATTGACTAAACAAACTCTCCTCTCCGTTCCCCCCAGGCGGTGAGTACCCCTTTGGCTCAGACCTCCCATCTGAGTCACTGACTAAACAAGCTCTTCTCTCCGTCCTCCCCAGGCGGTGAGTACCACTTTGGCTCGGACCTCCCGTCCGGGTCATTGACTAAACAAACTCTTCTCTCCGTCCTCCCCGGGCGGTGAGTACTCCTTTGGCTCGGACCTCCCATCTGAGTCATTGACTAAACAAACTCTCCTCTCCGTTCCCCCCAGGCGGTGAGTACCCCTTTGGCTCAGACCTCCCATCTGAGTCACTGACTAAACAAATTCTTCTCTCCGTCCTCCCCAGGCGGTGAGTACCCATTTGGCTCGGACCTCCCGTCCGGGTCATTGACTAAACAAACTCTTCTCTCCGTCCTCCCCGGGCGGTGAGTACTCCTTTGGCTCGGACCTCCCATCCGGGTCATTGACTAAATAAACTCTTCTCTCCGTCCTTGCCGGGCGGTGAGTACTCCCTTGGCTTGGACCTCCCGTCTAAGTCACTGACTAAATAAACTCTTCTCTCCGTCCTCCCCGGGCGGTGAGTACCCCTTTGGCTCGGACCTCCCGTCAGGGTCATTGACTAAACAAACTCTCCTCTCCGTCCCCTCTGGACGACGATGATTGCCGGTCCCTGACCGAGGCCCCCCGCTTGAGGCCAGCACGTGCTTCTAATATTGCGAAGAAACCAGGGAGTCGCCCGTTCGGTATGGTGGAGTGGTCCCCTCGTCCTCCCCCTGGGAAGGCGAGCACTCTCCTGTACCCTGACATGGGTCCCTGCCTGGTCCTTCCAAAGCGAATCCTCGCAAAGACTCATACCCTGCCAATGGGTCTCAACACAAAAGGGCGGAAAGATACAATAGCAGGGGAAGAGGAAGAAGGAAACAATATGCACAAAAGAGAAAGAAGGGTCAGAAAGCTCCCTCTGGGACGAATGCATACACAAAGAATGCGTGGAATCATAAATGCTCTGCTTTACTCAGAAAAGGGACCAGACTACATGTGCTGCGGGGCATACCCCTGTGTTACATTCGAAAGAAAAGAAAAAAGGAATTAAGGGGATGCAACGCTTAGTCGATGTCCCTGAAGATGTCCTCGAGAGGGAGGCTCCCAACGCAAGGGAAGTTCGTCATATCGCGTAGTCGGCCCCTCAATTCCTCAAGACGGGCGAGCTCCGCTTCGACGGACGCCATTTCAACGTCGGTGACGGCAAGAGCTTCCCTCTCCTCCGCCACCCTCCTTTCCGCCTCGGCAAGGCCAAGTTTAGCCGCAGCGAGGTAGCCCTCCAACTTCTCGATCCGGTTCTTGAAGGAACGAACGCTGCCTTCGCCTTCCTCCAAGGCCTTTCCGTGGCATTCTCTATTATGGCGTCGGGCCTCCAAGGTCTGCAGGTACTCGTCCGCCTGGGCATCTAGAGCGGCGCGCTCGTCAGGAGCTTGGGTCTCCAGGAATTCACGGCGTTTGACGTACTTCAATAATAGCAAGACCCGCCGTGACCATTCCCCCAGCGGACAGCCAAGCACTTGCAACGCCCCAGTTAACTGCGTCACTATGGTATGCACCTCCCGATACGACAGAGAAGCATCGGCGAGGAGCATTGTCCGTAAAGTGATCAGCATCTGACGGACTGGCGCCTCTGATGACGTGTGACTGACTGAGGGCACGACCGGAGGGATGAATTCCATGGTGCTGTCCACCTCCGCCCACAGATCGGCATCCACGGCGGCCGAAGAGGATGGGAGAGCAAGGGTTAAGTCGCCCGGCCGGTGTGGCTCGACTAAAGACCCCTGGCCAACTACTGTTGAGGAGATGGCTGAGATCATTGCCGAAGCATCCAACGCCGCTATCATCAGCTGTTCTCCTGCCTCCTCCGCCTCCGCCTGGTGCGATGCCGGCACTGATTTAAGGGGCAGGGGTGCAGGTGCCTCTGCTCCGGTCAAAGGAGGGGCCTCAAGCAAGGCTGGGCCCGCTGCCATCAGTGGCCGACTCCGCCTCTGCGGCTCCGATCCCTCCAGATGTGCGCGGAGCTCCGCGAGTATTTGCTTCAGTAAGGGGTCCTCCATCTGGGCCGGAAGCTTTGGAAAAGGCGGAAGCGGAACCATTAGCCGGGGTAGACGTCCCGTCTCCACGAGCGCCGTAAGGCCCCCCGCTCCCAAGCCCGCGATCGGAGCCAGTCCCGCCACTGCTAGCGGACCAATATTTGGCCGCCGCTTGGCAACGGCCTTCCGGGCACGGCCAGACGACCCCCCTGGCGTCGGCACCACCTGACCACAAAAAGCAGGATTACTCACTTGCCAGCAGGAGTAAACCTCATGAGGCCCAAAGGGCGAGAAGGGTTATGAGACCCGTGTCCTTACCTCGGCCACCGGGGCGGTACCGCTCTCGGGCGCGAGCTCCCCCTCCTCCAGAGGCTCGCCCGCCAACGGCTCCTCCGACGCCTCCTCCCCAAGAGCTTCGAATAGAAGGGCTAGCTTGCCCATGCCGACATCGACCCCCGATGGACGGTCAACCGGCGCAGCCGAAGCAGCCTCTTTCGCAGCCTCCGGCTCAGCTGATTCCCGAAAAGGTCAGGGCGCAAGGAGGACGATGTCAGTAGGCGACCACAGAAGTAGCCCCACGCCAATGGAATCACGCTTACAGCGGCCTCCTCCGTCAAGCTTAGCGAGCTAGCAAATGAAGAGGCCTTAGGGGCCAGCTCGGGCAGCCCCGATGCCCCAGACGTTACATCCCCAGGAGCCACCTTGCCGGAAGAGTAGTTGTAATCTACCTCTTCCCCAGACAGAGACTCGACCGTTGTCGGCTCGGCCTGGGCCGGCAGAAGAGCTTCCACTTCAGAGTCTCTATCCGGCACGTCCTCCCTCGGGCTAGGCGAGGCTCGCACTCTGATCCTCTTCCTCCTCACATACATCAGCGTCGTCGGGAGGTCGGGATCAGGCCCCAATGACTCGGTGGCCGCCGCGGCAACGCCTGTCGTGCAAAAGAAGATAAGCCATGTTGAATCTACTAGCCCCCAGGATAAAAAAAAGGGGAGCTAGCCGAATGGACGGAAATATTTACCCCCTTCGGCCCATACGGTCCGGGATGACTCGCCGGCTTCTTCGACGGACAGAGCCTTCGTGGGAGCCGCAGCCCCGCTCTCGCCCGGGAGCAACACGGGCCCCGGTTCCTCCGTGCCGCCCGTATGATAGAAGCGCATCATCACCGCGCGCGAATCCGAGGCCAACTCGGGAGGCCGGTCGACCGCAGACGACCTAGGCGGCCGAGGAACCTCACCAGCTTCGTGGCTCGGTTCGGTCCGCGTGGCTTCGAATTCCTCGAAGGACAAGACAGGGGCCGCCGGCGAGGTTGCCGTCGGAGCCGGGGATGCCTCGGTCCGCCTCCGTTTTACCGTCTGTTGCCCGGCCACCTTGGCAGTAGCCAGTGCCTTCTTAACGGGCAACTATGCCCAGGGCCTTCCCGTTGCCTGTGGCAAGGGAGCCGGAGCCACCGTCGAGGTCGCCTTTGCTGGGACCGCAACTTCACCCATGTCAGGCGTGGGCACGGGCTCTCCCACAGGAGCTGAGACAAAAGAAATATCCGGGTGTCAGGGCTCCACTCCAAAATAAAAGGGGGGGGGGATTCGAGAAACACACTAATGACCGGGGACACTGACCGGCAGGTTGGCCTGGCTCGAGGCGGGCAGCTTCGAATTCCTCGAAAGATGGGACTTGTGGTGCCGGAGGAACAGCCGTCAAGAGCCTTAGCCGATTCCGTCTTCCTCCGCTTTGTGTCCCGCTGCTTAGCCGCCTTGGCGGCATCCACCGCCTTCTTCACGGGCGATTTAGCCCGGGGCCTCTTCGCAGCCTTGGGCAAAGGAGCCGTGGTCGGGGCCAGCGGCGCGGCTTCAAAATACGCAGGCTTCTTCACCAGCCGGAGGAGGTTCCGGTACGTGGCCATCTGCGTGCTGTCGGGATGGTCTGCAAAGAAAAGAGGGAAAGAACGAACATGCATTTACGATTAGTACCCAACTCACCGCGAAGGCCGCAGTGCTAAGAGACAAAACCGAAGAGCAAGAAGAGACTGAATACCATGAGGGCCAGTGTACAGCCGCAGCGTGATCGGCCAGTAGCTCAGGGACGTCTCCTTGTCCCGACGCGCCGCCTCCCGGACTAGCCAGCAAACGTCTTCAATCGTTTGGCACCGGTCCGTAAGGTTGGCCAGATCCGCGTGCTTCTTTGAGGAGAGGTGACAGAAAAGATTAAAGTGGTCCATGCCCCACCCGTCAGCATAATAATAAGGGATGTGCAGGCGCTTGCCCAGGAGGGAGGCCGTCAGATCTTCGATCTTCATCCCATTCACCCGGAGAAGGACGTATAGCCACGTGGTATCCTTATAGTTCTCGGGCTGCCTCTCCTCCCGCCTCATAAACGTGCGGTACGGGCAAGCCGAATCCCTCTCTGGACGCCAGCTCCTGGCAGGAGTCCCCTCTTCCTCTATAGGGAATGGATAATTGATGAGGTCCAGGCGGTCGCTCCCCACTTGGCACAGGTCCCTCAGCGTCTTCTGATAATGATCCTTGGCCACCGGGGGTAGCTCCACCTTCGGCGTCGGCCTCTTATCCCGGGCTTCCCGGCGAGCTATCATATATGCTGCCACCTCCTTTTCCTGTTTATTCCTGAGCCGAAGAAGATGGTCCGGCTCAATGTCAAGAACCGGCACCGGCTGCCGACTAAGGAACTCCTCTCGGCCCCATCCCAGCAATCGGTCTTGTGTAACCGATAGAAGGCCGTCCGGCTATTCCACCACTTTATATAATCTGGGTCACTCGGGGAACACGACCCGGGGCCGGTACCCTGAAGGAGGCAGAGTCCGCCCGGTGGAAGAAGTCCCACCAGCTCTTGCGTGTTCAGCAACTGAGCTCCCCCGGACACTCCGCAAGGGCAGGCCGAACTGTGCATGATAAGTAGGGATATGCTGGTCATACCCAAAATTGCGACCGAACCGGAAGGGGTAATACGGCTCCAGCAACACGTTCTCCCCTTTCCTGAACACCAGGACGCTCGGACGAATCGACAGCGCCCAGTCCCTCAGCTCCGACTCCAGCAGTGGGCGGATCACATTCTCCTGGCTAATAGGGTGGGTGTACTTCTCCACCTGCTCGTCTTTGCACTCCCTCTTGTTGTTCACCATAGGGCTCGAATGTGCCGCCAGAGTCCAGAAATGAATAGTCCCGACCGCATCCCGGGGAACCGTTGTCAACCGGCCCCGAATATCATACATCCGCATGGAGGTGGAGCCCGGCGCAGCACTGGCAAATTCCAACATCCTCGGCATCAGCCCCCAGTCCTGGAGAACTCGCGGGGCAAACTCCGGGAACAGCGAACAGACCCACGCGTTGAAGAAGTGTAGTGGGCACACATACCGGGCCTGCCGCGGGAACTGGTGCGTGCTGATTTCCCCCAGGGCCTTGTAAATCAAGCAAAGGGTCGCCGGGCACAGCGACAGCCTGACACCCCATGCCATTTGACATGCCGGGTAGATGGCATCCGGCCAAATCACTGTCTCGTCGCCGTATGGCATGGCGAATGAGCATAGCCAGTACGTGAGATAGGCGGCGCAATGGGTCTGGGGATCCAAGCCCATCTGGTTAGACCCGCTTCGACGCCCTCTAGATGGGATCTTCACATTGAGCTTGGGCTTTGCACGCTTCTTGGGGGCAACAGCGGTACCGACACAGGGGAATTCCTCGTACCGCTTCGGCCCGTCATAGAAATACTCCAGCCACAAGGGCATGCGTACCCTCTTCCTGTCCCCACGAGCGGACTGCTTTCCCTTATGCGAGCATTGGTACAGCTCCCGGTACGCCTTCATGAGGTACCGATATGAATACCCCAGAGAATAATAGCCATCCCCGTTGGTCTCATCCTTGATCAAGTCGGGGAGGCATACTTCTTCATAAGGCTCCCCGTCAATGGGCAAGCCACTTAGCTGACCAAGACTCCACAAATCAAGTGAAGTCTCGCCCTCTGCCGTATAAAAGGTGTTGGTCTCCGCGCTAAATACCTCTATCATGCCGCAGCAGAGACCCTTGGAGATGGGGTAGCCGTACCGGAAAGCGTACACGCTATGATAAATGCCGACCCGAACCAGCAGCGGAGCATAGTTGAACAGCACGTGCTCCGTAAACTCCACCGCCCTCTCCCGGAAGCTGTGTGCATCCTGAAGCTTCAGCTCCCCAAACCAGCCCAGTGACAGCTCATACTTGAATCTGACGGCCAAGCAGTCCAAGATGAACGGCTCTTCTCTATAGCCCCACTTCAAGGGAGCCAAGAATAGGCCAAATCGAGGCGCCTCGTTGTGCACCTTCCCGGCAGACAGGTCCCATCATGCCGGAGTAAACTGAGGCGCCCGCACCAGTTTGTCTTCGGTCGGCAGCACCCCCTCAATCTCCAGAACTGGTTTCCACTCCCGGACTTCTCCCACCAGATACATCGGAATACTCCGGGGGACGCTGTACAACAAGCTATCCCGGGCTTGCAGAATGGCCTGCTCAGCCTTCCTCACGACTCGGAAGTCTCGCCCTTCCCGCGAGCGAAAGTGCTTCAAAAAGCGAATGAGGTGCCTATCCTGAACTCCCCGGTGGCCCGGTCACGCCCACAACTGAACTCCCCGGTGGCCCGGTCAAATGTGAAGCCGCTGTCAACTCTGGCAAGCCTCTGGAAATCCATGGTCTCCCCGTCAGACTCAGATGACTCTGCCAAAGCGGCTATCTCTGCATGTTCCCGATCCAAGTCCTCTACGTTCAGCCAGGTGACCACCGGCACGGGACCCCGCGGAATGAGGTCGGCACCGATAGCAGCAGCGGGGGCAGAAGAACCACTTGGGGCAGCCATTTATCTCCAAAGATACATAAATAGAAGGTCAGAATAAGCCACATGCAAAAGGAAGTGAAAGACTGTAAAGGGGGGGGGGCTTTGCTACAAGTCAGATGAACAAATATTGCCAATTTCTGACGAAATTTCGGCAGAGTTTCCCCTATGCCAGAGGCGTAAGGGAAAACACGGGTGCGCGTCCACAAGGAGTGACGGCCCCAACAAAGCATGGTGGGCCCCGAGAGGCAACACCAGAAGTCCGCCGATCAAAAAGTCTTCTTCCCCGGGTTTAAGGCCCCTTTGCTGGCTCACTGACTAGTGCCTTCCCCGGCACGCCCTGAAGCTGCCCTCGCCGGCACGCTTCGAGCGGCCTTCCCCGGCACGCCCAGACGGGCCCCTCACCGGTACGCTCTTGGGCCTCTTCACCGACACACCCGCCAGGGTTGTTCCCCGGCACGCCCACAACTGCCTTCCCCGGCACGCCGGACGACACCTTCCCCGGCAGGCTCCGCGGGAGCTTCCCCGGCACGCTCCCCCGTGCCCTCACCGGCACAGCCGTCCACCACCTCCCACGGCACGCCCCTAAAGCTGCTTCCCCGGCATGCACTACCGGTGGCTTCACCGACGCGCCCTGCGGCCCCCTTCCCCGACACACTTATACCACCACTCCCCGGCACGCCCTAAAGGGCTTCCCCCGGCACACTACTGGCGGCTTCACCGACACGCCCTGCGGCCTCCTTCCCTGACACACCCCGTGAAGTCTATCCCGACACGCCCAATCGGCGACCTCCCACGACACCGGAGAAGAAAAAAGAGAAAAGAAGGAAGAAGGAAGAGGAAGGGAAAGCAGGGTGGGGGAGGGCCTCCACTCTGTGCTCCGGCCATGACCGAACGGCGAGGAAGACGGAGGAGACCAAGGAAAAGAGAGGAGAAGGAGGGGAAGGAAGGGAAGAAAAGGGAAGAAGAAGAAGGGGAGGGCCTACACGGCGGTCCCCTCACCACGACGATGGCAACAGCGGCGATGGCGCTCACGGCGGCGTCTGGCGTCGGGGAGGACGAAGAAGGAAAGAGAAGAGAGGGGGGGTGTTTGCCCGCCGAAGAGAGAAAGAGAGAGGAGAGAACCCCCCCCCCCCCCCCCCCCCTTTTATACAAGAGGGGAATAAAAAAGGAAAAAAAGGGGGGGAAAATAAAAAAAGGGGAAAAGAGGGGGACGGGGAAATGAAAAAAAGGGGAGAAGATAAAAAGAGAGAGAAGGAAGGGAAAAGGCAAACAAAAGGGATAAAAAGAGGAGAAAGGAGGGAAATAAAAGAAAAAAAATAAAAGAAGAGAAAGGAGGAAGGAGAAAAAAAGAAAAAACGGGGGCGATGAAAGAAGAAAAACAAAAAAAGGGGAAAACAAAAATTATTATAAATAATATATATATATATTTATATACATATATATATATATATATGCACACATACGTACATCCATCCACTTATATATATGTATGTATATTTAGATGTGTGTAAATGAGGCACAATAATAAGGTCCTTCCGAGGGGACGTCCCGTCCCCACGGTCTCGGGCGGACGCGCACCCGTGCAAATGAAAGCAACGTTACCCCTACACACTCCACCTCTGCAATGACGCCACTACACTGCCCTGCCAAGACCCTCCCAGGGACGAAGCCCCGTGCCTCAACCACCTCCCGTCATACAGAAGTACCGGCACGGGCCTTACGCTCGGGTCGGTAAAACCTCTATCTTTGCGTTGGCATTAGCCCCTTGCCAACGAATAAGTCCCTTTCTGGCGCAAGGCCCCGTGCCCTAGGCACCTCCCATCACACAATAGTGCCATTACAGACCCTACGTCCGAATCGGCACAAATTCTCCCGTTGCGCTGGCATTCTATTCTTGCCAACGAATGAACCCTATCTTCCGGCGCAAGGCTTCGTGCCCTAGCCTACACACGCATATCACTCACTCGTCAAAAAAAAAGAGAGAAAAAAAATAAAATGGGGTTAAAAATAGAGATACCCCGCCGGACTTGCCCCTATACGGGGACAAGGGTAAAAATGGCAATAACCCGGCTGTGGCAAAAACCCGAAAGGGCGCTACGGGCAAAATTGGGTACCCCGCCACGTGAAAACCCGAAAGGGCGCGTGGACAAAAGCAAGAGGGGGCCGGTACCGGCGAAAACCCGAAAGGGCGCTTGTATCGGTAATGTGGTCGAAAAAAAAGAGAAGGAAAAGACAGGAAGAGACCAGCAAATCATGTCAGTTCCCGACATCCTGTCGGCACTGACGAAGAGACAAAGAGGCCAAGAGACCTGGTCAGTTCCCGGCATCCTGTCGGCACTGACGAAGAGACAAAGAGACAAAGAGACCAAGAGACCTGGTCAGTTCCCGGCATCCTGTCGGCACTGACGAAGAGACAAAGAGACCAAGAGACCCGGTCAGTTCCCGGCATCCTGTCGGCACTGACGAAGAGACAAAGAGACCAAGAGACCCGGTCAGTTCCCGGCATCCTGTCGGCACTGACGAAGAGACAAAGAGACCAAGAGACCAGGTCAGTTCCCGGCATCCTGTCGGCACTGATGAAGAGACGAAGAGACAACATACTACTTCAGTTCCCGACACCCCGTCGGTGCTGATGAAGAGACGAAGAGACCAATATGTTGCTTCAGTTCCCGACACCCCGTCGGCACTGATGAAGAGACAAAGAGACAACAAACTGCTTCAGTTCCCGACACCACGTCGGCACTGATGAAGAGACAAAGAGACAACAAACTGCTTTAGTTCCCGGCACCCCGTCGGCACTGATGAAGAGACGAAGAGACCAATGTGCTGCTTCAGTTCCCGACACCACGTCGGCACTGATGAAGGGACCAACATGCTGCCTCAGTTCCCGACACCACGTCGGCTCCGATGAAGAGACGAAGAGACCAATGTGTTGCTTCAGTTCCCGACACCCCGTCGGCGTCAACAAAGAGAGAAGAGACGAAGACACCCGAGGGCACCGCCCGGCTCATCCTTCGCCTGCGCTACCCGTGGGTGGGGGGCATTTGTGGACACCAAAAATCGCACACCCAAATGTCACGCTCGGCCCAGCATCAACAACGGCGCCGAGTGAAGGAACCCCGGAGAAATCAAGCACGAAAGGCCCCACAGCCCATGGGCCCCAGGAGGAAGTCAAACGGGCCATGACTCGTGCTCGCAACGGGCTCAGAACAGGCCCCAAATACACACCCCGTGGGGAGCCATTCAGCTGCATGCCCAGCCCCCAAGGGGCCTCAACGGCACGCCCTGTGGAGCTCCAGCGGCACGCTCCTTCAGGGTCCCAGCGGCACAGCCTAAGGGTTGCTCAGCGGCACACCCCCGTTGGGGTTCAGCGGCACGCCCTCAGTGCTGTTCAACGGCACGCCCCTCAGGGCCTTCAGCGGTACACCCCCTGGGGGTGGCCTCACCGGCGCACCCCTTTGGGTGTTTAGCGGCACGGCCCTTTGGGGCTTCAGCGGTACACACCCCGTGGGGAGCCATTCAGCGGCACGCGGCGAGTCACTTCCCCAATGGCCGTTTAAATTTTCGTTCTTATATTCTCTTTATACTCTGTTATATTCTGCTCATATTCTCGAGGCCGCGGCGAGTCACTTCCCCAATGGCCGTTTAAATTCCCGCTTTTATATGTTATATTCTTATCTATTCGTGTTCTCGAGGCCGCGGCGAGTCACTTCCCCAATGGCCGTTTAAATTCACGTTCTTATACGTTATATTCTTATCTGTTTATGTTCTCGAGGCCGCGGCGAGTCACTTCCCCAATGGCCGTTTCAATTCTTGTTATTTAATTTTTACACCATTCCCGTCCCCCCGAGGCCGCGGCGAGTCACTTCCCGCTATGGCCGTTTAAACCCCATATTTTGCTATATCACACTTGTCCCGCTCGCCCCGCCGGAGCAATCTCCCATGGTGGCCCCTTCTCTCTCTTCTCTTATTTCTGTGTTGCAGCAAACAAACACCAAAACCAAAGAAAAGAGGAGCCCGCGCGCTCTCCGCGTCCTCTCTCCGCTCTTCCCCGAACCGCGTGACGTCGCTCACAGATTGGCGATCATGGTGGGACGTCTACTGCTTCCTTTCGACTACCCTTGCAAGTTCGCCACCACCCGTGCCTCTCCACCTTCGCGCCCGCGCGCGCCTCCGTTGTGCTCACGGCAGCACCGTCAGTTTTGATTGGTTCTTTGTTTATTATATGTCTGTTATTTCTGTTATTTTCCCACTCCATATATCTGTCAGCATTCCATTGCATACATCCATTCCTCTTTTCTATCCTTTTTTTCATTTTTTGAGGATCACCCTTTCCCGGTGAAGGAAGGACTCTCCGTTTGGGAATTCCTCTCAACGGACTAGAATCTCCTACACTGGGACCTCCGTAAGTCCCCGACATCGAAGAATCTCCTCTTCGTTCACTGGGCTGGTTGTACCATTGAAGTTCCCCGGAGTTAGTCATTTCATTCGTGGTGAGACGAGAGACCCTAGCTGACACGGCGGTGAAACAAAAATAAACTAGGGTCCCCATTTTGTGTGAACTTCGGATCTCGCTAAAAATACAAAAAAATCATCAAAATCAAAACACAAAAAAAGGGCGTAAAGGCATCCACTTGTTTGATAATCTCTGCTACCTACTTGCTAGTGTATGTTTTTACGTTCTGGGAAAACTGTGAGCATGTCTCACGAGTCTTTTGAGGAGAACCACCCTAGCCGTGGTTTGTCAGCCGACCCGCGAGTCTATGCTATGGACTCGGGTCCTTCTCATGACCCCTCGCATGAGGTGCAGGTTATTGCCGGGGACACGTCCCCTGCCACAGGATATCACTTCCTTACTGGGCGTCCTCGCCAACACGGAGCTTACCTCTGAACAGCTCCGGGCCTTCCAGGCCATTCTAAAAGGGAAATCTGTTTCCCCCACGCCCCAGGAGTCAACTCGGCCATCGCACCTCTCCAAGAGTCCGTGCAGGCCATTCCATCTCCCTCATTGGCGCAAGCCATCCAGTCTCCCTCGCTTCAAGGACAAGCGAGCCAACAACCACCCTCATTCCAGTTCCCATCACAATCTCAAACTCCCGTTGTTCCCCAGACACCGCTTCAGCCGGGGCCAACTGTCGGCGGTCCGACAGCTCCCTCTCATTCTGGGTTCCCCCCTCAAGTCTCCGGGAGACAGTTTCTCCCCCAGTGGCAAGTGCCACCTTCACCTCCAGAGGAGCTCGCCCAATCGCTCCTCAATAGGTTCAACCGCATGGACGAGCAGTTTCAAAATCTGAGAAGGATGGTGGACGTGAAAGCCACCCCGGAGGTTGCTTTGCCAATCCTTCCCGTCATTCATCTTCCTCCCTCCGAAATGCCCACGTACCGCAGATACAATGGTACCGGCAACCCCTTCATTCATCTCAAGGATTTCATGTATGAGTCCTCTTACTGGCAAAACGATCAGAGGTCCCTGGCATACCTCTTTCGGAGATCATTGGATGGTCCCGCGCTTGAGTGGTTCTATTCTCTGGAGCCCCGCGAGGCCGAGAATTTTGAAATAGTCCAGAGAAGGTTCTTGCAGAAATATAGGGATAGGGTCGGTCCCTCACTCTCCATTACCGACCTAGTGGCCGAAAAGATGAAACCCGACGAGGATTTTGTCCGATATGCTGATAGATGGAGGTCTCTGGCGGAAAGAATAAGGGATACCCTCTCCGAGCCCGAACAAGTGAAGATGATTGTGTCTAATGCAACCCCACAGTTCAGACACGTCCTGGCCATGAATAAACTTACTACAATGGAGGAACTCTATGAAAGGGCCCGATACATCCAAACCCAGCTAAAAGACTCCCCCATCATGAACATGTTTGAGTCGCCGAAGCCCAAAGTGGTCAGAAAGACAGGCGCTGGTGTCCCGGGCGGAGCCACAGAAGGGGTCGTGACAAATGAGCAAGTCAGTGCGGTCAACAATGCCAACTATGCAGTCAACCCAAGGCCTCCACAAATGCCCCGACTTCCCCTTCAACCGGGTCCTTTCCCTCTTCGTCCTCCACCCCAAAATAATCCACCCCAGGATAATATGCCTCCATTACGCCAACCCCAGCAACAACAACCACAACCTCAGCAACAACAACCACCGCTTCAGTACAACCAAGTTCCACCCCCGGGGAACTATGGTCCCCAACAGCAACAAAGGAGGCCGCTCGGTCCCAAGAGAGCCTACTATCCACCATTGCAGAAACCTTAGCAGACATTTTTAATGCCCTCATGGCATCAAACCAACTCGCCCTACCCAGAGAAAGGCCCGCGTGGCCCCCCAATGTTGATACCTCTAAATACTGCGTCTACCACAGGCAGCCGGGACACACAGTAGATTACTGCTTCCATTTCAAAGATTACATCCATGATATGAATGATGAACATCAAATAGATTGGGATGAGATGAGACGGTACGTCGCGGCTCTCAAGGCTAGGAGACCTCCTCAGAGGCCACAGCAGCAGTTACAACAGCAGCAGCAGCAGCAACCACAACAACAACAGCAGCCTCAGCAGGCCCCACAACAACAGCCCGACATGGGAATAATCCAGAATCTATTACCGGAGCACCAACAGCCCAATCATCAGGTTAACCCCATCTCCTCCTTCCCGGAAGTCGGGAGAGAGCAGGTGTGGCACCAGGAAAGTACCTCCATTCTTTCTACCTCCAACCCTATCGTCATGCAACCCCCTCACCTTGCCCGGGTAGCACCTCTCTCTCATCAACCCGCGTCAGTATCACCTTCACCATTTCCACTACCATTACGCCCTCTCATCCGCACCCCGATCTCCTATCAACCGACACTCTCCACTACGCCTTCGCACCCTCTCATCTTCTCTCATTCCCCCACTTTACCATCCACCTCTACCACATTTACCCCTACGCCTTCTAAACCCCTTATCATCCGTCAACCATACATAACCCCGTCTTTCTCCACCACATCACCACTAATGCCTTCAAAACCACTCATCACCCACCATCCACCTCAAAACCCTTACCCGTTTCAAACCTTACCTCCACCTCCACCTTCCAAACCCCTTATCCTTCATAATCCGCGCGATATCCCCTCTACCTCCGCCATGCCTCCACCTAACAAACCCCTCATCAGAATCCCTGCTCCCGTCATCACCCCTGCTTCATCAACCATTCCTCCACTACTACCCCTCAAACCCCTGTTAAAACCCACTGCTACCCCCACAGAGGTACAAAAGCCGCAGGCAATGGTGCTCCGGAGTGGAAGGATTTTCCACAGGGTTTTCCCCCACAACAGTCAGAATCCCGAGCAATCTCAGCCAGAGAAGGATGATGCAGAACAACCAGAAAGAGCTATCCCTGGAACACAGTATGATCTATTGAAACACTTGGACAAGACACCTGCCCGGATCTCCATCCTAGAGCTACTTCAAAGATCCACATCCCACCAGGCGGCCTTGATGGAATATCTTCAAAAGGTCATGGTTAATGAAGACCTCCCCGTGGAGAAGATTTCGACCGTCCTGACCCCAACAGACACACAACCAGCCATCATGTTTCACAACTACGAGCTCGCTCCCAAGGAAGCTCGGAAATATGCATTGTGCATTTCAATAAAAATTAATGGGGTATCCATAAACCCGTGTCTTGTGGACACGGGTGCGTCCATAAATGTGATCTCCATGAGCACTCTTCAGTTGTGTGGGGTCAACGAGGAACAAATAAGACCTTCCTCGATCACGGTCACGGCTTATGACAATAGCAAAAGGCCGCCGCAGGGGATGATTATTCTGAAGGCAGAACTAGGCCCCATGGCAATTCCCACGGAATTCCATGTCCTCGACATGGACCCCACATTCAAGGCTATACTGGGTCGCCCTTACATCGAAGCCATGGACGCTGTGCCTTCCACCAACCATCAGTGCCTGAAGTTTCCTTACAATGGGAGAATTATTAAAGTGGTCAGTACACCTGTCCTTCACACAGTGGATGCTATCAACACCTCTCTGCCTTCTGTTTGGCCGTCTCATCGGCCCATATTGTCACTGCTGGACGTACGTGATCCATCTCATGTTCCACTAGCACCAAAGGAGCCGGTCAGGGCAACACAACATCATGTCTCCCTTTTCACTCCAAAGGTTGGGAGATTATGAGGAACATCGGCTATCAACAAGGAAAAGGTCTGGGCGCACAGTTACAGGGTATGCTCAAACCGCCAAAGGAAATTAGGCCGAACCGCAGGTTTGGCCTAGGCTTCAAAGGACCGTTCAAGGCAGATTGGAAGCCCCTCACATGGACTCTATCAAACCACTTCAGCAGAGGACCCGTTGTTCAGATGGGAGATCACCCACGAGAAGCATATGGGGGATCACATGCTGTATATTTGGCTGAAAAATGTCCGAGGATCACCAAAAGAGGCAAGATCAAAGATCCGGAATGCGAGTGGGACAAATGGTTCGACATACGGGACATTTCCGTTGCACTGGAAAGGATGTTCTCATCTCCGCAGCTTGAAGGACCACCATTGATCTCCGAAATACCAGAGAATATTACCACTCTTGCCAAGGTTCCAAACTATCCTCGTCCTCGCCAGAAGGACTCTGTCATCGACGGATCTTCATCCGTCCTCAACATTGCCGTCGACGGCTCATTAGCCGCCATCCTCTCCATCCACTCGTCTCAGCCTTTGCTGATATCTTCTTCCTGGGCCAGACAATTGTCTGATGATCTTCCCAGGTCCCCTTCTTTGCTTACATACCTACGCGGGCTTTTCAACCCGCGCCAGGTCTTCAACCATGATCTGCTCTATGAGCCTCACAATCCTCTAGCCATAACCACTTTTCTCTCTCCTCCAATCTCTTTTCACTGCTTTGTCATTAAAAATGAAAACGAAAAAAAAAACGTCAATTTTCAAACTCCCCAACAACACATCTTCGTTGAGGAAACCTCCTACATCTCCCACGGGTGCGTACCGCCTTGCGGACCACCCGTCCAAGGTCCGATGAGCGACCTTTTCTACCCCTCCTCTGAGGGGTCTTCTCCTGTACATTCTACACCATCCTCTTCGTCTTCCTCTTCTTCTGTAAATATTGTCAGTCAATCTAGGAATAATAGGCCAAGGGTAGTACCTAGGAAGAAATCTAAGGGTAGGCAGATCCCTCGTCGATTCCTTCTGGATTTGGCCGCCAGGTGTCAGGCCCTTCTTGTCATCCCCCAGTTGTTAGAAAATCCCATCCAGCTACCCGAAATAGAATGCGAGGGCGACTGTGCATCTGATGAAGGGTATGGAGTCTACGAGATCACGGATGAAGAATGCCCCACTGAAGATGAGGGTGAAGAATATGAGGATGCGGCGGGCGCATACGCTAGTGGAATGAGGAGATTCGACGAGCCGTCAACCGCCGTAGAAGAATCCACCAAAGAAGTCAACTTGGGAACTGAGGAAGATCCTAGGATCATCCTCATAAGTGACAACCTACCACCCTCTGAAGAAGAGGCATTAATTGAGGTTCTCAAGGAATATAAGGACACGTTTGCATGGAGCTACGAGGATATGCCGGGTCTGGATTCAACCTTGGTCGAACACCGTTTAACCCTAAAACCAGGGTCCATCTCGGTAAAACAAAGGTTAAGGCGTTTCCACCCTCAGATGGCTTTGAAAATGAAGGAAGAGGTCGATAAGCTCCACAAAGCCAGGTTCATTAGAGTCGTCTTTATCCTCAATGGGTGGCGAACATTGTCCCGGTCATGAAAAAAGATGGGAAAGTCAGGATTTGCATCGACTTCCGGGACCTTAACCGCGCGTGTCCAAAGGATGATTTTCCCTTACCTCACATTGATGTGCTGATTGATAACACGGCAGGCTACGAAACCCTCTCTTTCATGGATGGATTTTCAGGATACAATCAAATTCGTTTGGCAGAAGAGGATCAGGAAAAGACGTCATTCACTACCCCTTGGGGAACATATTGTTACGTGGTCATGCCGTTTGGGTTAAAGAATGCTGGAGCTACTTACCAAAGAGCGATGATGGCCATATTTCATGACATGATGCACATATATCTGGAAGTGTATGTGGATGACTTATTGGTGAAATCAAGGACCAGGATGGAACATCCAGAAGTTTTGGCTAAGGTCTTGCAAAGGTCAAGAGAGTTCCAATTGAAAATGAACCCGAAGAAGTGTGTGTTTGGTGTGTCGTCGAGTAAATTGCTGGGGTTCATTGTGAGTAAAAGAGGGATCGAGATAGATCCCGACAAAGCCAAGGCTATCAGGGATATGCCGCCTCCCAAGAATTTGAGGGAAGTCCGAGGTTTAATCGGGAGGTTGCAGTTTATTCGTCGGTTTGTGTCCCAACATTCACAAAGGTGTAGACCTCTCTACGAGTTGACCAAGCCAGGAGTAGAATTCCACATGAATTCTAAATGTCAGAAAGCTTTTGAAGGGTTGAAGGAATATCTGGCTAGTCCACCCGTTCTCATTCCACCCAAACCAGAAAAACCTCTGATCCTTTACGTCTCAGTCTTGGATGACTCCGTGGGAGCCGTCCTCGCACAAGCTGATGAAGAAGGCAAGGAACGGGCAACCTATTACTTGTCCAAACTTCTCAATCCCTGTGAGCAGAAGTACACCGGCATGGAGAAAACCTGTGCTGCCCTCGTTTGGGTAGTGCAGAAATTGAAGCACTACTTCTTGGCTCACGAAGTCCACTTGATTGCTCGAATGAATCCTATCAAATTCCTTCTGGAGAAAGCCGTCCTTACGGATAGGCTAGCACGCTGGCAAAGTTTTCTCTCTCAGTTCGACATCACCTACATCCAGCAAAAGGCGATTAAAGGCTATGCCATAGCCGAGCATCTCGCTCACCATCCTCTCCCCAAGTTCGATCCCGTCCAATCAGAGTTTCCAGATGAGGAACTAATGTCCATCAACCAATCAGATGAGCCAATGTGGACACTATATTTTGATGGAGCTCTGAATTCTCAAGGGAGAGGAATCGGCATCGCCCTCCTGTCACCTGAAGGCCTCACATTCCCATTAGCATACCAGCTCAAATTTCCAGTTACCAACAATATAGCCGAATACGAAGCCCTTCTAGCTGGCCTAGAACTCGCTCATTCTTTTCGTATCACTGAGTTGCGAGTCGTAGGTGATAGTCAACTCATCCTTCGCCAGGTGCTCACTAAGTATCGCACTCGCGATCCCAAACTCAAGCCATACCAAGAACTCACTGCTGCCTTTGCCAAACTATTCGCCAAACTGATCTTTGTTCATATCCCTCGTCATCAGAATATTCTCGCCGATGCCCTCGCCTCGTTGGCATCATCCATAAGGTTCCCTCTAGGAAGATGGTTTAAGTCCATTTCCATCTATAAACTTCACGCCCCTGCAATCGATGATGCTTCCTACGTAAATATCAAAGACAGGATAGCAAGGAAGATCCTGCAGGAAGATATCCTTGAAAAGAGGGAAATCATGTTGGCAGAGGCCGAAGAAGAACTGGCTGATGAAGAGAAACCATGGTTCTATGAAATTGTCAAATACTGCCAAGATCAGTCTTATCCTGAAGAGGCCACCGCAGAGGACAAGAAAGCCATAAGAAGGGTGGCTCAGAAATACACATTGGTTGGAGGTCTACTCTATAGGAGGAGCCTTACTGGTATTCTGTTAAGATGTCTTGGTGACGATGAGGTTTGGAAATGTGTAGAAGAGACGCACTCGGGTGTGTGCGGTGGCCACGTGAATAGTCAGATGCTCGCCAAGAAGATCATTCGTCAAGGCTTTTATTGGCCCACTATGGAAGAGGATTGTGCTATCTATGTCCGTAGGTGTGTCAAGTGTCAACTTCACGCCGATAAAATCCATTCACCATCTTCCTCACTTCATCCAATATCCTCCCCATGGCCTTTCTCCATGTGGGCATTCGACATCATTGGTCCCCTAGGTGATCCCAATTCCCTCACCAAGCAGAAATCTTTCATCCTTACTGCGACGGAATACTTCACCAAATGGGCCGAAGCCGAAGCTTACGCGGAAATCAAGGCGTCAACAGTCTGCAAGTTCATCATGAAGAACATCTCGCCAGATTCGGCATCCCAAGCACGATCGTCACCGACAATGGGCCACAATTCATTTCTCAGGACCTACAGGACCTCTGCAAAAGGTACGCAATTGCATTGCATCATTCATCGCCTTATTACCCACAAGGTAACGGCCAAGCGGAGGCCACCAATAAAACATTGCTCAAAATCATCAAAAAATCTGCGAGTCTAGTAAGTTTTCAGACTGGCCAGAAAAGCTTATCGAAGCTCTATGGGCCTATCGCACTTCAATCCGTACCCCCACCGGGCAGACTCCATTTGCCCTTACTTATGGTATGGAAGCGGTAGTCCCGTACGAGACTCTGATCCCTTCTCTCAGGGTACAATTGGACGAGGAATTTCCCCTCGACGATCGTCGTAATTCACTCCTCGCCCAGTTGGAACTCTTGGATGAGAAGCGGCTGGCCGCTGCCGAACACGCGCGTGTGTATCAAAATAGACTCGCTCGCTTTTACCAAAAGAAAGTCGTTGAGAGAAAATTCAAAGTCGGTGAGATGGTCGTAAAAAGAATTTTTGTCAAACCTGGAGGGCCGCGTTCTAAGCTCCAACCCAATTGGGAAGGACCATTTGTAATTCAAGCCGTGTACCCTGGCAACGCCTACAAGCTAGTCAACGCCGAAGGGACCGAGTTATCCCACCCTTGGAATGGGCTTTATCTTAAGAAATACTACCCTTAGCACAAAACAAAAAAAATGATGAAAAGATAAAAAACATCAAAAACAAAGAAATATTGAAAACCACTAAAAATATGGAAAATTCAAAATGCCGATGCCTGGCAGTCACCATGTAGTTAAGTCCCTGCATCTAACCTTCATGTTAGGATAGGGCCCATTAAGGCTTGGTAGGCACCGGGTCTTGGTTTGCCAGAACCGTGGAGACCCCTGTCCGGCCACGTCGGCCTATGCTCGCTCGAAGGAAGCTAACATGTGTTCACTTATGTATTTTATTCAAAAAAGTTGGTAGCATCACCTACGGTAGGGCCACACCTAGAAGATCTCCGGAAGCTGTAATCTTTATTCTTTTCTCTTCGACCAAATGAGACAGTCGGCGCCCTTAAAACGCTGAGCATGAGAAACCGAAACTCAAACCCCAAGGGCAAGAGTAGGATCCATTTCCTCGAGCATCGATCAGTGCACGAGAAGAGGGCAGTGTCCCCGCAGGCATACAAAAAGGGAGCCCACAAACGTCAAACGACTATATCTCCCTCACAAAAAGAAATATAAAGTCAAAATCAAGAGAAAAGCCTGGTCGTGACCGTGCCTGTTGCGATAAACGGAACCCCTCAAAGCAAAAGTCTGAATCCACAAAAGGGGCCGTGGAATGTAAATGCTCGAGATTTGGTCCGAAGTTGTCCGAAAGGAAAGAGTTAATGGGCCCTTATTCGCTCGCCGGGTTAACGGCTTTGCCGGTCCTCTCAGGAGGTTTATCCCCTACACTCTTCCTTCTCCCTCTAAAGATGAAGGTTCGATGGAGTTTCTGAAAGGTGAAAACTGCCCAGGGTCTGCGACCTTATTTTAATATACACATTTGGTTGCCCACTTTGAAAAGCAAAAGCTATCGCTGCGAAGGAGTCTCCGTGTTTCTGGCTGGTCAAGACTCCTGTTTACCACCTTGATGTCTTCTTGTTTAACCTCGGGCTTAGGCCAATGCAAGCGCGTCACCTATGGGTGCGACGGCGTCTGATTCCGGGTCAGCGTCGCGCGGTTGGTCGTTAGGGTTCCAGGGTGTTCCATCTTATACCATCTAGAGTTGTGAGGAAACAGACCCGGGTCGGGCAAATCATTTACCTCAAACACCTTTTGGGTGAATCCCTGTGGTCGGAAGCAACTGGGAGCCTAAGCATGGCATGACGGTATTGTCATCAGGGTAAGTCTTAGCCGGCGGGATCATCATTCGAGGGGTCTAGAGGCCCAAATCAACCTAGATGTGCACTTAGGATACCTGGGAGGTTAGTAAGAAACCCCTGTTCTCACGAAGGTTAGGTGCCATTTGGGTGCTTGCCGGGCGTTAGCAATAAAAAAATTGAAATGATAAAAGCACAAAAAAAATGGAAAAGAGAAATGTACATATTTGCAAACTAAAAAATCTTTTTATGATAAAACAAAAAAATATCAAATATAAAAAAGAAAACAAATCAATTTTGCATGATTACATTTGCGTGCAGCATCTCACTTTTAAATACCGCTTGCATTCGTGTGCTTGCCTGTCGCATTTATCATCACCGCATCTTTCCCTTGCCTTCGTTAAATAAAGGCTTGGCCCCTTGACCAGTTATCAAGGACAGTCACAGTGACCATTTGCTTATTGAGCAAGGGGCCAAGTCAGAACAGAAATTCTGATTTATTTGTTTCAGTGATGTATGCAGGCAACAGAAGCATAGGTGAAAAACAAACAAACCGAACCTTGTGTTTTATTCCAAAAACTAAAAAAAATTACATCAAGTTCCGCCCTCTCTCTCTGCATCACTCGTCCCACTACTCTCCGGGCAAAACGCTCTCAAAGGTGCTACCCAACTACGAAAAGCGGTACTCCTACCGCTCTGTACTCCCCTTCCTATTCCCACATCCCGGCGTTGATCCACGGAAGCAGCAGAGAAGCTACCAACACGAAAGCCACGCTCTCGTGCTTTTCGGTAGCGCTCCTCATCATCTCTCAGCCACTGTTCAGCAAGACCAAGGCTGATTCGGAGTTCGAATAGTTGGACCTCCATGGCCCTTCGTTCCTCCCTTTCAGCCAAACTGTTGGCTCTTTCTCTCTCTACGTCTCTTTCTCTCTCTGCCCGTTCTCTCTCACGGTCTTCCCTCTCCAACTGGAGAGTGATCCTCAGTTCCACGGCATCCCTAGAGGAGTCGTCATCAGGATGACGCCGCAGTTCCCTCTCCAGTTCTGCTATCCTAGCCTCCTTCTGCGCAGCTTGGGCAAGCGCCCGTCTCCTTTTCCTGCCAAGTGTACCATCTCAGATACGCGATAAGGCGTAAACCAAGAGAACCCAACACTGAAACTTTTACCTGTATACAGAGCATCCCTTCTGCCTCCGCAGCACGCTGCGTGGCGTGAGCAAGTTGCTCATGAAGCGAGTCAAGTTCTGAGGTGGGAATCCACAAGCTGGAAGAGGCACCACCCACTCCCATCGCTGGAGAAGCCGCGCCAATCTGGGCATGCTACGACCGCGTGAATTAGCAGCCAACATCTGGAATCTAGGGTTTTAATTAAGAACGTACTGTACACCTACCAAGGCGCTCGTAGCTCCGCGGGCATCACCCAACTGTTGTTCCATCTCTGCAAGGCAGTTCGTAAATTCGCTATCATGGTATCACGGATATCCTGCAGCCATGCAAGTCAGCATTTCCACTAGAAGACCAAAAGGGGAAAAAGAAGAAAAGAAAAAAGGGGGGAAACCTACCTCCACAAGTCCCCGGGGTTGGAGCCGCTCTGCGTACTTTGTCCTATATAGACGCAAGTAGTCTTCGCTATCCCGCGCCTGCGATTCTACAATCATGCCACCCCGTTGCCAATCTTCGTACTGTTCGGGGAATCGCACGCGCCAGTCAATACAGGTCGCCGGTCCCCGCGTCTTTCTCCCGACACGAGGTGGCGCAGCTGTATCCACCCATTCCTGAGCCAGTCCTAAAGTCCTCATAACTAATCGTAGCCGAAGCGGCTCGATTTCATTCAGGCAGTGCATCCACAGTTCCCGTCCGAACCGGGCACGACTTGCTAGAACCCACGGCTGGTCGGCATCGACCATGTCTGAGTAGGGTCTCCAGTTTACCATCGCTGCAGGGAACTCCTATAGCTCCCGCCTTAGCACCATCAGTTGGTAGGTTAGGGGTGCCGCACTCATGATAGGTTCCCACCGCCTGGCTAGCGGCACCATCGCAGGTCGCCAATGCCGAGCTCTCCCCATAGGGAGGTAATAATAGCTCCACAGCTGCTCGGCGCAGGTCATCAGAACTTTGCAAAAACACAAAAAAATATAAAACAAGCAAAACCAAAAAAATACCTGGATGAATGGTGTGAAACCACTCACAGTCATCTCACGATCCGTTTCTTGGAAAAGGCCTGCAAACAAGTGTGCCAGCATGGCGGCTCCCCAGGCATAATACCCTACTCTTTCAAGGTCTGACAGCAGCTCCAGGAAGCAACATTGGATACCATCCCCTTTCGAGCTCAGTACCAATCTCCCCAAAAGAAGAGGAGAAATCTCCTCAAATCTATGTTGCATCTTTCCCAGTCGCCGAAATCTGTGCAGTACACGGCGCGACATCCTATTTCTATCCTTTCCATGAACTCTTCTGAGGATTCATCGTCCCGCCGACGAGTGTCGGTGAGCCCTAATGCATCCATCAGGGACGCCCTAGCTACCGACCTATTTTTTTGACCATCCAGGTCCAGACCCAGTAACTTCTGGGCACCTTCTCTGTAGTCCGCGTAAGTGACTCCGGTCACTGCCTCGCCCTCTACCTTCAGGCTTGTGATCCGGACCACATCCTCCAAGCTTGGCACCATGTGCCCCCAGGGCATCAGGAATGCCCGGCTCACTGGGTCCCATCTCTCACACAAGGCTTGGATCAGAACCAGGTCGGGCTTGATCGGCTCGATCCGAAGAAAGGTACCAAATCCCATCACGTCTAGCCTCGCCTTCTGAAAATCTGGGAGGCCCCTGTACGCTGCTACTACCAACTCCCATAAGATTTGTGATTTCATCACAACCTACGCATACAAGGAATGGGGGTGAGGTTTGGTCGGAAGAAAGGAAGAAAGAATGAGAAAAGGGCAAGAAAACTTGGCTTACGAGTTGAGATTGGGCCCTTTCGCTGAAGTGCCCTTCAAGGTCTGAAAGCCTCCTGGAACTACTACCACTGGACCTGCTTCTCTTCGAGGAATGGGAAGATTCGCCCTCCATCCAACTCTCAGAATTTTGAACTCCTCCTCTCCCGTAAGAACTTGTGCTCCTCGAGTTAGTCCTCGATATACCTGGGAAGATAAAAGGGACAAGAATTTATAGAAATGGAAGGAGTGCGGGCCAAGATTGCCTCCATCACCTGTCAATGATAGCCCTCGCAATGAGGCACCGCGCAAGCGGTCCCATGTGTCGCTTCACCGCTCGCACAGGGTGATTGACTGGACGAAGAATAGGACGAATAGCCCCTATGTTGTCTAGGGATACCCTATCATAATTTGGAGGACTTCCGCAAAATTTGACATAACATCCGGGAAAAGGAACTAGGGCCGTCAGTATTGATTTCGACGGCATATTCCCGTGGAAAATGGTCACAACAAGACGCGATTCTCCGCTTGGAGCAGAGTCTCGACAGACCTATCACATGGGAACAGTGCAAAGGAGGAGAAGCGTAGGGAAGAAGGAACGCACAAGCAGCAGAAAATCAAATCACTCCATTCATAATTCTACACAAGCTGTCATAAACACTACAATCATAGAGAGGTGGCGGGTCCACTAGCTCGCCAACTCTTGACATTATTTTCATGCTCGTCCCTCTAGGCGTCCCTCTCCTCTCCCCTGAGGTGCGGGTCCCTCAGAAGCCTCTGGGATCCTCGTGCAGCAGCACCTGCCTCGCCTCTTGGCGCCTGCTCCGCAGCAGTGACTCGCTGCTCCTCCCCTGGCGTGGCGAAGAAGCCACTAGCGGCAAAGCGACCGGACTGGCGGAGTCGCTCCCCGAACTCTCGCGCTCTCTCGTAGCGCGTCTCCATCCCTCCTAGCCTCTGCACGACGGCCTGAAGGCCCAGCTGGAGCTCCCTCACTTGGGCCTCCAAGGCCCTCCTCTCGGTCAGATCCCGCTGTCGCTCGGACCTTCTCTCGGCTTTCTCTCTCTCTGCCTCTCTCCTCATCATCTGCAGAAGAACCCTTAACTCCAGGATGTCTGGAGAAGGTCTCTCCTCACCGCGATGCCGCAGCTCCGCTACAGTCGCCACCCAGGCGTCACGCTCCTCTTCCGCCCGGGTCGCGCGGGCCACCGCACCGGCAAGTTGCTCCCGGAGGGAGGCAATCTCGAGAAAAGGGGCCGAGGAGCTGGAAGATCCGCCAGCCACTCCCACCGTCGCTGTCTGCTGGGCACGCTGGAACAAAATAAACAACGGCCGTCAGTGAAACTCCAAAATCTGAAGTTAAAAGTGCGGCACGTAACTTACCAGGAGCGACAACTCATGTTGAGCGACGGCCAGCTGCCGCCTAGTCTCTGACAGTTGCGCGCGCGAGCCGCCGATGCCACGCGTGTCCCCAGCTTGGGGAAGCCCCGCGTAACTCTCTCTCTGCCGTCGCAGGAAGTCGGCACTGTCCTGCACCAGTACACCCCTTTGCTGTCCAGGGAGACGTACGGGCCAGTCCTCGAGCCTCGCCTTGCCGCGACTCTCCCTCCTGACGCGGCTCGGCTCGTCCGCACTCGCCCACTCATCGGCCAGACCCAGGGTCCTTGCCATGTCCTGCACCAAGAAAGGGGTCCCACATCAGTCAAAAGGAACGCGTCCCCTGTCTAGGACGCGTCCATCATTTGAGTGCAACACTCGCCGAACCCTTTCACCCTCGCGCGGCTCGCTTCAAAACCCAAAATGAATTAAAAGAGGAAGAGATCGAAGCACCTACCGGACCGTGTTCACCTCCTCCCACGCCATCGGGACCCTCAGGTCCCTCGGGGGCCCGGAGCGGCCCTTCCTCCTCCATGGACGCCGTTCCGTGCTCGGGCGCGTCCCTCCATGGGCGAGGGGTCCCGCGTCCCTCTCCACCTTCACCGTGGTCAGGCCCACCGAACTCCATCGATCAAAAGAGGAGGAAGACGAGAAAGGGGGCAAGTGAGTTTCGGCAGAAGGCGGGCTCGTTTGCGGGTAAGGCACGGGAGAAGAAAGGCCACCCGACGCTTTAAATTTGAATTCAAGGATTAAGACGCGTCCTCGCGCCTGGACACGCCCAAAAGGGGGAAAAGGAAACAAAATTCCCCCGTGCAAAGCGTAGTTCCCCGCTGTTCAGGGCAAGGTCTCGCGGAGCGTGCCTCAAAGGACAACTCAGTGCAAAGAAGAAAGTGTGGGAGAGAGAAAGGTACACACAACACAAAAAAGTCATTTTCACTTCATATAATAGCCGAAAGTACATCATACAGTGAGAAGGGTGACGTACAAGCAACTCTCTAACTCTCACCACCACCCTCCTGGTCATCTCTCTCCTCCCTCCTCTGCCGGGGATCCCTAGGGGGACTCTGTGAACCCTGAGAAGCCGTGCTCGCCTCGCCCTGCGGTGGCACTCCAACCTCGAAGGCGCGACGACGCTCCTCGGCCGAAGAGACCAGATAGCTGCCCATGGAAAAAGAACCAGACTGACGAAGTCGCGCCCCGCGTTCCTTCGCCCTCTGGTACCGCTCCTCGCTCTCCCGAAGCCTCCCCTCCGCAATCGGAGCTCCAGCAGCTGGGCCTCTAGAGCCCTCCTCTCGGTCTGATCCCGCTGTCGCTCCTCCCTCTCTCTCTCCCTAACCCTCTCCCTCTCTCTCTCCACGCTCTCCCTCTCTCTCTCTCCACGTTCTCCCTATCCCTCTCCCTCTCCTCTCTCTCCCTCATCGCCTCTCTCCTCGACAGCTCGAGGGCGATCCGCAAATCCAGCATGTCACGAGGGAGCTCCTCAGCCTCCCGTCGATGCTCCTCCTCCAGCTCCGCAATCCGGGCGTCACGCTCTGCCACCCAGGCATCGCGCTCTGCCACCCAGGCATCGCGCTCCTGCTCAGTACGAACAGCATGGACCAGGGCCTCCCGAATCTCGGCCACCTGTCAAAGCACGCATGCACCGTAAGAGAACAGTGATAGAAGGAAAGCAGCTAGAAGAGGGTCAGGGCCAAGCAAGCACTCACTCGAGCCTCGCGGTCACGCTCGGCCTCCTCAGCCCGAGCCACCGCATACGCCAGCTGCTCTTGGAGGTCAGAAACCTCCGGAGGAGGGCCCCGCGAACTGGAACCCGCTCCGCCAGCCATCCCGGCTGTCGCTGTCTGGTGGGCCCGCTGAAACACGGGGCAAACGTCAGTCAAAGGCTAAGCATCAAAAATCCAGGTCACAAAAAATGCATCACATAAACTCACCAGGATCTCCAACTCCTGTCGAATGGCCACCAACTGTCGCCTGGCGTCCGCCAACTGGGCTCGCAGGTTGGCGATCATGGTATCACGAGCATCCTGCATTACACATAAGTTAGTATCCCATGCATATACATATAGAAAGGTGGAGCAGTTTCATTTCACTTACCCCTGCCATACCACCCAAGGAGAGGCGGTCCCCGTACGTAGCTCGGTACCGTCTCATGTAGTCTGTGCTGTCCTGTACATGGGACACCACTGGGACCCCGCCCTGCTGCTAGTCCTGGTACTGTGCTGGGAAGCGCGTACGCCAGTCCATAATCTTCGCCTTCCCCTTGGTCTTCCGCCCAATGCGGGCCGGCGCATCTACGTCAACCCACTCCTGGGCTAGCCCCAACGTCCTCATGACCAGTCTAAGCCGCAGCGGCTCAATCTCGTTCAGGCAATGGACCCACACGTCCCGCCTGAAGCGAGGAAGACCCGCTACAACCCAGGGCTGGCCAGCATCGCCCATGCCCAGGTAGGGCCTCCACACCACCTGCATCACCATACATACATCATATTAGTTACCATTCAGTCACACGCATAAACACAAAAAAAATCATACGCATCATACCATGTGATGCGGGACGGACACGGGAGACGACACTATTAGGTGCCACCCCCAGACTCTGAATGAAGACGCGACCAGCATCACACACCAGGGAGACACTAAGCCCGACACTACGAGCTCCTAGTGGCAAAACGTCGCTAACAGAAGTGGAAGCTCACTCGTCGTCCCAAGCGAGGGAAAGCGCGGACCGTGCGCGGTTAAGGAACCGGCGGGGGTCAAGGGTAGTCCGACTCAACTTCCGGACTCGGATCGAGTCACGGGACGGGTCACTCTCACTCTCACAGCGGTGACATGGACACACGGGCTAGTACCTACACTCTCGGCAGCGGCCTAAGACCGTATACTAGCTAAGCAATGTAACGCCAAGAAGTTAAGACCTTTACCTCCACGCACCCGGCGTGGCGAAGACACCCCGGCTGACTTACGGACCCCCCGGTTAACATAATTCACAGCGGTACAAAAGGATTCGACCCACTCCACGCAGGGAGGTAAAAGGTCACATGTGGGCCACGAGGATCACGCAAATCAGGTTGACAGGCAGCATCTTGATGTCGACTCGACGCGCCGAACTCCGCATTTTCGTGCTTCCCGAACGGCGGGTTCTGCAGGCCCGTGGGGCCCACGGATGGCGCTGTCCTCCGGATCTGCGGAGGTGGGTCCCACTATGATGGAGACCCTTGGTGGCGCGCCTCCACGGACGGCGGTCGGCCGGAGACACCGATTGGTGGCCGGTCGCGTCCGATCTTCAAGTTGTGGAATGGCTGCCCACGGATTTCAGTTCTATTTTCCCTGCGCGCGCTCCGGCGAAAACAGCCGCTGCGGTCGGCCCCGACGTCGGATCGGGACGCATGAGCTATCGTTGGAAAGCTCTCTTCAAATGCTTCAATCTAGACTCAGAGAGATCTGATGGATCTAGCTGGATCTAGACTTTAATGAATTTACAAATCCCTGTTGTACAGTAACCGAGACATCAGATTTACAGGGTACTTGTCTGAGAACCACCGTTGACCGCCTACTTTCCGTAGGAATCAGACTTCGAGCTCTTCTTCAACTTTGTAGATAATCAAACCATGAAGCTGGGAAAATTTTTGGAATTGGATTCTGAGGTGGTGGTGATTTGATAGGATTTTTAGAGTGTCGGGTGGTCAGATCTGGGAACTGACAGAAAGTACTGTAGCTAGGGAAGAACTCGATTTTTGTAAAATATAAGATGGACTCACAAAACTTCAAGAAAATTTGGGGATGGAGGGGATAGTGGACAGAATTCCCAGTAAAATTGGACGAATCAAAAAAAATCAAAAAGTGGACCTAAGACTTAAAACTCATGGCGGGTGGAAATGGAAATAGACAGGAGACAGATCTGGAAACTGAGATTGGACGAAAATAAAAAAATACCAAATGAGATCTTTATGACCAACCAAAATTCTGAGGATGTGCTGGACACCTCTGGGACATCCAGTAAAAGTCCTAGCTCGATCTGAGGCCGTGGCTGAGACTGAAATTTCGTGGAAGTGGCTGTGGTACTGCGCGGATAGAACTCCGGCGGTGGGGATGGCGGCACGTGGCGGCGGCGACCGGAACTGATAGGGTGGAGTCACACCACCAAGAGGCAGCCTTCACAGCTGCAAGGGGGAGAGGGAGAGAGGAAGGGGGTGGCCTAGGCCTTGCTCCAACATTAAGTTTGATTCAAATGGCATTAATTCATCAAAATGGAAAAATACAAGCATATATAGGTCACCCATCTAATCCATCCTCCACCGTTGGATCTAGGGGTGTGAGATGGAGGGTTGGGATGCCTTGTGACCATTCCATAAAAATACAATTAAAAAAATAAGGGGGGGACAGCCTATTGACTAGGGGGGGAACAAGCTTGACATGGTAGGTGGGTGTTGGTTGGAAATGTTGACTATTTTGGTCCCTTGTCCCCCATGTGGATAATTGACCATTCAAACTTCTAGATGCTCCCATGTGGCATGTTGACTGACCCCACGTGGGACCCTAGGTTGAGGTGGCCCAATGGGGTGGGGCCTGGGGGGCCCGGGGGGCCCACTGGGTCCGAATTGCACATAAGCCCCTATTACAATCAAAATGTCAAACCGAATGCAACGAAATAAACACAAATTAAACACACATAAAGTCTAACTAAATATAATAAGTGGGGAGGCTCAAGGCGGAGTCTCCAGGCGGTCTCCGAGCCAGATGGACGCTGAGGTGACTCGTGTCATGCTCCGTGTGCGGTACCGGTGGCTCGGCGTATCGTGCCGATCAACGGCTCGGGTGTCCGCACCAATTCTCCCCGGGTGGGAGAAACTCGACCCTGTCGAGTAAGGGTCTGCATCGCTCCTGTATCGCTCCAAAAGGTCTGGATCAATCCGCTGCAACTCGCCATGTGTGATCCATGTGTCCTCAGTAGCGGGCCGTCCTCTCCATCGCACTAGGTAGCGCGGGTAAGATCCACTCCTGGTAACTGTCACTTGCTCGTCCAGTATACGATCTATATGCTCACGCTGCCGTGAAAAAGGGGCTAGAGGTGGAAGTGGACACTCAAGTGTGGGATCACTCTCAAGGGGAGGAGATGGCTTAAAAGGCTCACTAGGGATCACCGCTGGGTCCCTATATGGAACAAGATCCGATACATTGAAGGTAGAGCTTATACCATATTCCTCGGGCAGGTCCACAACATACGCATTGGATCCAACGCGTTTCAACACTCTAAAGGGACCGGCTCCGCGAGCTTGCAACTTCTTAACGGTTCCAGAGGGAAACCGTTCAGGTCTTACCCTGATCATGACATATTCACCCTCTTGGAACTTTCGGTGGTGTCGGTGGGCATCGGCTAACTCCTTGTAGCGTGCATTGCTGGCCTCAACTGTGACGACGGACATCGTCATGCAGACTCCTAACATGATTAGCAAAAGAAAAGAAACACAGGATGCACACACGACCTAACATGCTTAGCAAAAGAAAAGAAACACACGGATGCACACACGACCTAACATGCTTACCAAACGAAAAGAAACACACGGATGCACACACGACCCTAAACAACCCTACAGTTAGTAAAACCCAATCATATGCAAGGTGGTCCAGGACATCCGAATGTGTGCCATGCATGCATTTGACATAACCGGAGGTTAATGTCATGGTGGACTCCTAGACATCCTACGATGCACCAACCATGGACATGGGCTTTGGATGTGGGAAGTCCGGGAGGTTTGGGTGGTTGAGGTGGCCCGGGGAAACCAAAGTCCTCATTACCCCCAAATGACGGTTCGGACCTATTGCCATGTAAAGGTTGCCAGGCCCGAGTAGGAGGGGTGTGATAGTGGACTTCCTTAAAGAGGTTGAATGGAGGTTGTGGGCCAAAGGGCCCATGAAGAAAGGGATCGAAGGGATCAAAGAATGTGTGACCCCTCGATATGGATTCCCTCATTTCAAGGTCCCATGTGTGGAATTCTAGAAGGTGTTGATGGTCACCTTCATCCGTGAAGGGAGATGAGACGGTGGGGGTATGATGGTGGACTCTCTTGAAAAGGTGGTGTAAATATGGTGGGTCACGGAGTCCATAAGAGAATGGGTCGAAGGGATCAAAGAAGGTATGACCCCTCGGACTAGGCTTCCACAAATTACTGTCCCACATTTGGAAATCTTGGAGGTGTAAATGATCACCTTCATTCATTGCGAGAGATGGGACGACAGTCATAGGTAGAAAGTAAGATTCCACCATTGGGCAAAGGGGAATGAAGTTGGACTCGGCCGGCAAAGGGAGGAGTAGAAGAACCTCCGTGGTAACATGACCCACGGTGTACACGGAGGTGATGGACCCTAAAGCGGGATGAGTGAAACTACGACCTGTGGGTCGGTCGAAGCCTGGAGCCAACAAGTGCGTAAATGTCCACTGCCGGTCTAACCCTTTAAGAAGGTCATCCAATGTATCCACATAGTGACTAGACCGGAAAGTGGTGTGAAATGAATTGATTGGCACCAGAGATAGGATAGGGTCCATAGATGGGAGGTGAGATGGGGCCAGGCCATTCTTAAGCCAGCTAAGGAGTGGCTCGGCTATAAGTAGCTTTCCCGTTAGAAACACGGGTAGCTGTGGCTGAGGTGGCTCCGAATAAAGATCGGAGAGTGAGGTTTCTCCAACCCCTTTATCCCCTAGGGATAGAGATGTCCGAGTGGGACACTGTCCGACAAAGTGGCCAAACCCCTGGCAGCGATAACACTGTTGTCGCGATCCTCTACGCTCCTTGATAAGTGGACCCTTACCCTTATCCTCTTGACGGACAGGGGGTGTAGGCAATGGAGCTCTCATGGGTGGGGGAAGAGGATCCACCAAGATGGGGAGAGGACCTCGGGATGGCACTCTAGATGACACTGGATTGGGGCTACCGGTTGCTACCTCCTTAGGGTCATGCTTGGTTCTATCTCGGCTAGGAGGTAGGCAAGGGGGAAGCATGGACTCAATATAATCACACTTCCTATCCACCTTATCCAAAATGATTTTGAAGAGTTCGGCAATGGTGGGGTTTGGAGTAGGAGTGATGTGATGGACTCCCCCATATGAGCTCGGCTTAGTTGTGGACCTAGGCTCTTCTACATGCGCGGCGCGTTGCCTCCGATTATGGCCCACTTGGGTGGATGTGATTGGGTGGGGTCGGTTGGAGGTGACCGGGCCGGGTAGGTAGACCTTCCTAAGTTCATCCTTCATCTCATGCCACGACTCGATGGGCCTTTGCCTCCTAACCTCTCTCATGCGCTCAATGCTCTCCCATTTCCAGGCGGCTTTGTGGACAAGCCTCTCTCGGGCAAAACTAACTTGCATGGCATCGGACATAGTATAACAATCAAAGTATGTGTCCATGGTGGCCTCCCACTTGAGGTAGTCGCCCGGGATATTGGAGCCATAAAAATCCGAGGCTTCGGGCCTACGGAAGTGGAGTGGGTGGTTGCCAAGCCCATGGATGGACCAAGGGCCATATTGCCCGGGTGATTGGGAATCCATGGGAAATTGGGGGGGGGACTACATGTTGGACATGCCGACACTTGGACACGACACTAGACCGGCTATGCAAGGTTGGAATGCACTAACTAATGCAAACACCGACTAGATGATGCACTTAGACCTAACCAATATCTGGTACGTGGCGGAGATAAGCGACCCGAAGATCACTCGCGCAAGTACGCTACCTTCCCGATAGGCATAACCTAATGTTCGGGCAACGCCTTTTAATATACCGGGCTATTGAGTGAAATGCAATTTGAAACACTCTTTTTCGTTGTTTTAAAATGATGATCCTAGACTCGACTTATACCATGATGCATGTAAGACATATGCAATGACTACCCTAGACTCGACTTGCTCTGATACCAAACTGATGCGGGACGGACACGGGAGACGACACTATTAGGTGCCACCCCCGGACTCTGAATGAAGACGCGACCAGCAGCACACACCAGGGAGACACTAAGCCCGACACTACGAGCTCCTAGTGGCAAAACGTCGCTAACAGAAGTGGAAGCTCACTCGTCGTCCCAAGCGAGGGAAAGCGCGGACCGTGCGCGGTTAAGGAACCGGCGGAGGTCAAGGGTAGTCCGACTCAACTTCCGGACTCGGATCGAGTCACGGGACGGGTCACTCTCACTCTCACAGCGGTGACATGGACACACGGGCTAGTACCTACACTCTCGGCAGCGGCCTAAGACCGTATACTAGCTAAGCAATGTAACGCCAAGAAGTTAAGACCTTTACCTCCACGCACCCGGCGTGGCGAAGACACCCCGGCTGACTTACGGACCCCCCGGTTAACATAATTCACAGCGGTACAAAAGGATTCGACCCACTCCACGCAGGGAGGTAAAAGGTCACATGTGGGCCACGAGGATCACGCAAATCAGGTTGACAGGCAGCATCTTGATGTCGACTCGACGCGCCGAACTCCGCATTTTCGTGCTTCCCGAACGGCGGGTTCTGCAGGCCCGTGGGGCCCACGGATGGCGCTGTCCTCCGGATCTGCGGAGGTGGGTCCCACTATGATGGAGACCCCTGGTGGCGCGCCTCCACGGACGGCGGTCGGCCGGAGACACCGATTGGTGGCCGGTCGGGTCCGATCTTCAAGTTGTGGAATGGCTGCCCACGGATTTCAGTTCTATTTTCCCTGCGCGCGCTCCGGCGAAAACAGCCGCTGCGGTCGGCCCCGATGTCGGATCGGGACGCATGAGCTATCGTTGGAAAGCTCTCTTCAAATGCTTCAATCTAAACTCAGAGAGATCTGATGGATCTAGCTGGATCTAGACTTTAATGAATTTACAAATCCCTGTTGTACAGTAACCGAGACATCAGATTTATAGGGTACTTGTCTGAGAACCACCGTTGACCGCCTACTTGCCGTAGGAATCAGACTTTGAGCTCTTCTTCAACTTTGTAGATAATCAAACCATTAAGCTGGGAAAATTTTTGGAATTGGATTCCGAGCTGGTGGTGATTTGATAGGATTTTTAGAGTGTCGGGTGGTCAGATCTGGGAACTGGCAGAAAGTACTGTAGCTAGGGAAGAACTCGATTTTTTTAAAATATAAGATGGACTCACAAAAATTCAATAAAATTTGGGGATGGAGGGGATAGTGGACAGAATGCCCAGTAAAATTGGGAGAACAAAAAAAAAAATCAAAAAGTGGACCTAAGACTTAAAACTCATGGCGGGTGGAAATGGAAACAGACAGGAGACAGATCTGGAAACTAGGATTGGACGAAAATAAAAAAATACCAAATGAGATCTTTATGACCAACCAAAATTCTGAGGACGTGCTGGACACCTCTGGGACATCCAGTAAAAGTCCCAGCTCGATCTGAGGCCGTGGCTGAGACTGAAATTTCGTGGAAGTGGCTGTGGTACTGCACGGACAGAACTCCGGCGGTGGCGATGGCGGCTCGTGGCGGCGGCGGCGGCGACCGGAACTGATAGGGTGGAGTCACACCACCAAGAGGCAGCCTTCACAGCTGCAAGGGGGAGAGGGAGAGAGGAAGGGGGCGGCCTAGGCCTTGCTCCAACATTAAGTTTGATTCAAATGGCATTAATTCATCAAAATGGAAAAATACAAGCATATATAGGTCACCCATCTAATCCATCCTCCACCGTTGGATCTAGGGGTGTGAGATGGAGGGTTGGGATGCCTTGTGACCATTCCACAAAAATACAATTAAAAAAATAAGGGGGGGACAGCCTATTGACTAGGGGGGGAACAAGCTTGACATGGTAGGTGGGTGTTGGTTGGAAATGTTGACTATTTTGGTCCCTTGTCCCCCATGTGGATAATTGACCATTCAAACTTCTAGATGCTCCCATGTGGCATGTTGACTGACCCCACGTGGGACCCTAGGTTGAGGTGGCCCAATGGGGTGGGGCCTGGGGGGCCCACTGGGTCCGAATTGCACATAAGCCCCTATTACAATCAAAATGTCAAACCGAATGCAACGAAATAAACACAAATTAAACACACATAAAGTCTAACTAAATATAATAAGTGGGGAGGCTCAAGGCGGAGTCTCCAGGCTGTCTCCGAGCCAGATGGACGCTGAGGTGACTCGTGTCATGCTCCGTGTGCGGTACCGGTGGCTCGGCGTATCGTGCCGATCAACGGCTCGGGTGTCCGCACCACCATGGCCTCGGGATACTCGCTCAGCTCCCGACGAAGTGACGCCAGCTGGTAGCCGTGGGGTGCTGCAACCACGACCGGCCTCCACTGCCGCGCCAGAGGCACGACCCTCCTGTTCCCATGCCTAGCCCTCCCCATCGGGAAATAGTAATAGCTCCACACCTGCATCCATCATACATCATTAGTACAATAATTACATATTTAACTGTGGGAATGCATAAATAAAATGTTTACCTGGAGGAAAGGTGCGAAGCCGCTAACTGTCGTCTCCTTCTCCGAAGTCTGGGAGAGATCAGCAATCAAATGGGCAAGCAGAGCCGCTCCCCACGCGTAGTGCCCCACTCTGTCAAGGTCCGCCAGGATCCCGAGAAAGCGGCAGTGGATGCCATCCCCCTTCGTCCCCAGCAGAAGGCGGCCCAAGAAGAAGAAAAGAAACCTCCGGAGGTCTAGATCCACCAGCTCCCGCTCGCTCGGATCCTGGGTGAAAGCTGCACGAGCATCCCCCTCCAGTCGAGCCAAGAACTCCGCTCCAGTCTCGCTAACCCGCTGGCGCGGGTCGACGAATCCGAGCGCCTCCATGATCTCCACTCGACCCACTACCCTGCTGTCTCTATCAGTCACACTCGTCTCCAACCACAGCAGGTCCAGGGCGCTCTCTCGGTAGTCGGGGTAGATGACCCCGCTGACTGCCTCTCCGTCAACTCGTAGCCCGGTGATCCGAGCCACGTCCTCCAGTGACGGCACCATGTGCCCCCAGGGCATCAGAAACGCCCGGCTCGGTGCGTGCCACCGCTCCCTCAATGCCTGGATAAGAGGAAGGTCGAGCCGGAAGGGCTCGATCCTAAGGAAAGCTCCAAAGCACATGGCGTCCACACGCGCCCTCTGGAAATCCGGCAGCCCACGGTATGCTGCCACCACCAAGGACCAGCTGATCCGGCCCTTCATCACGCCCTGCACACCACAAAAACCAACAAAGAACACATCAACATCATGAACAGTAATAAACAATAACACTGTATATACTATTTATTCTTTTTATTTTATTTTTTTTAAAAAAATATATATATTGTTTTTTGGAGGCGTCCAGGCCCCTGGACGCCTCCTTCCTATTTTCTTTATTTCTTTTTTCGAAAAAATCCAAGAACCAAAAACAAAAAAAATATATATAATATATATATTATTATGGAAGCGTCCTAGGCCTTGGACGCCTCCTTATTTTTAAACTTTTCTTTATTATTTACGTAAATAAATAAATAAATAAAAATAAAAAGAAAAAGTGGGGGCGTCCAGACCCCTGGACGCCTCCTTCTCTCACTACCCGCCCTTCTCTCACAGCCTCTCGCACGCCCGTTTTAGCCTATTAAACCACAGAGTGAGAATTCCGAAGTACTTACCGGGTCGTGATCATCCTCTCCCGCGTCACCAGCATCCGCAGCGGCCTCCGCGGCCAGAAGCGGCACCACCATCTCCTCCTCCGCAGCAATCTCCTCTGCTACGGCCTCCTCAGCATCGTCTCTCAGTCTCCTTGGACGACGAGCCAGTCGTTTACGCTTGTCTCCACCTCGGTTCGGGCCTCCTAACTCCATTGGGGCGAAGAATGGGTCTGTCTGGTTTGACCGGATCGTTTGAATGAACAGTAAGTGAGTAAGGGGGGGGAGCCCCCCCTATATATAGATTGAGCTTTAATTGGGGCGTCCAGGCGCCTGGACGCCCCCACTTTATTATTTTTTTTAAAAAATTCAAAAACCTTAGGGGCGTCCAGGCACCTAGACGCCCCCAAACCAAAAAATGAAAAAATAAAAAAAATAAAAAATTAGGGGCGTCCAGGACCCTGGACGCCCCCAAAAAATTTTTTTATAAAAAAATAGGGGCGTCCAGGCCTCTGGACACCCCCATAATAAAAAATAATAAAAAATATAATAAAAAGAGAAAAGGGGTTAGAGTATGTATATAATCCAAACAAAAGAAAAAAAGGAAAGAAAAAGAAAAACCACAAAAAAGATAATAATTAAGGGGACGGGGGTCCGAAACATCCAAATGCCAGATTTTATTCCATCAGAAAGCAGAATGAGCTACATCAGGAGTTTAGGCGCCTTAGGCCTTAACTTCCCCAGTTCGGTTACATAAGCCCTCCACGGCTCGCATTCTTCCACCACGTGCGCTAATGCCTTTCCCGCAACACTTGTCTTCCAGGGAGCTTTAATGGCCTTCGCTTCCTTCGCGTCCGCTTCAGTGCCCAACTCCCTCTTCTTCAAAGGAACGATGCCAGTCGGTGGCGGGAACGAATGGCGTGGGATGCCAATCTGGAGGCAGCACCGATGCGCATTATAAAGGACGAACTCGGTCGCGCCGATCAGTTGAAGATCAACTTCGGGAGAAGACCTCATGAGGAGATCTAGCGAAAGCAAACATGCCGGTGCGCAAGTAAAGAAGCCTTGTGTCACGGTGCGAAAGTGAGACCGCCAGTCTTCACGTTTCTTTAGCCACGGAACGCGGTTCACTACGGTACCACCGAAGCCTAACACGTCGGCTATGTGATGAAGAGGGCTTTGTTGGAAGAGCTTCGAAGCGGTTGGCATTCCCTCGCGGTGGTCGAATTTGAAATGCAGATCCAGCCAGCAATTCAAGACAAGTGCACAACCAAATGGAGGCTTACCCATGCTCGAGGCAGTAAGACCGCTGTAAAGATAGGCAAGGACGGCAGGTCCCACCCTCTTTCCACGCCAGATCCCGCAGAAAGCACCCAGTTGGTCTTCTTCCACCATATTGTCGGTATAAGGGAACAAGAGTGCGCCCGCCAGACAAATGGTGAACCCCTTCATGATTCCCTCCAAATAGTCATCGTCTGGTGACCCTCTCAGGGCGTCCATAACCCACTCCGCAAGCTTTTGGAGATCGATCCCCTTTTGAGTACGGACCTTTCTGGCTGCGTCGGGCGGCATGAAGCTTCCAAGGACGCTTTCAGAAGTCCCCCGTGTCAGCATCCGCATAGCCTTCACCTTCCCGTCACTCTTGAATTTCTTCAATCCGAGCAGAAGTTCCACCTCCTCGAGGAGGATGGTCACCTCGAAGGTCGGGAAGATAAAAGTGTGGGTCTGGGGATGCCAGATCTCCACTAGTGCGCCCATAGCCGCCCAGTCCATACGAATCTTCTCGTAATGCTTGGCGTGAATAAGGAGCCCCTGCAAATGCCACTTCGAGAGTATGGCCCTCATGCCAATAGAGATATTGGAAGTTAGCTTTGAAAGCCATGGCAGTTTGGAAAACTTCCTCGGGCCTGGGAAGAGTGGATATGGCTGGAAGAGGAAAGAAATAAGAAATGAAGGAAGTAAGAAGAAGGTTCACATGGAGAAATTTGAAAAGAGTCAGCTTACCATATGTGACATGATCGTCCCACTCAGATGACCCTCGAGGTCGGAGAGTCGCCTGATCTCGCTGCTAGGCTTGCTCCTCTTCATAACGCGGGAAGACTCTCCTTCCATCCTGAAATCTCTAGATTCTCCTCTCCTTCCTCTCCTGAGCTTCCAAAACCCACCTTGGTGCATTTGAATGAACTAGCCTAATGGGAGTTCTTATAGGAAGGGAAGATCGCTACAGGACAGAACATGTCACATCAGCGGTCGCTATCAGGATTTTGTCTGGATCTCCTTTGAACTGTGGTGCGATTCTGCTACGATTCTGCTACTTTATGATGTTGCTAACCTTTGCTGGCCTGTGCAGGTTTTACTAACGGACGTCTTTGTCCTATCTCCTGTCCCACCTTTCATTGGTTGGTCCCACCATGTCATGCATCGTAGTATATGATACGTACGCTACTAGAACATGCCGAGGACCGTGCGGCCCGAACGAATCTGGGATCTGAGTTCCCCTTCAACAAAAACGGTGATGATCCCGGAAGAATTTGGGTTGTACGGATAGGCCGTCAATTTGTGATAGAATGGGGACGACGGTTCCATTCAGTGAGTTGATGCGCGGATAAACGGGCCCCAGCCCAGTATCAGCTCACCGGGTCGGTATCCTGACCCGTTCTTCACAAGTTGACAATATTATCCTTGGCTATTTTCTATTTTAGTTTGTTTTAAATTTTTCTTGGATCTTTTCTGCCATTTCCCGTCGATTTTACTCCCGTCCTCGTAGTATATGATGTATTCATCCGTCCCTCCCTTCTCCGGTATTCTTGGAGGCCCCGCAGTCACATGATTCTTCCTCTGCGAGTTTTGGCCCCCATGGGCTCTTCACCCACCACGGCCACCTGCCGTGCCCACCAGCTTAAGGAGAGGGGGAGACCCTTGCCCTCTCTCAGAACACCCAATTACCAGTGACCGTCCCTTGGCCCCCCCCCCTTTGCCATTCCCCCAGCGGTACGCCCTGTTGGGCTCCTAGCCGGCACACTCATCAGCCCTTGGCCCTTGACCGGTACACCCCCAGCTGGCCCCAGCGGTGTAGACACGCCATTCCTGACGTCTCCTGAGAAAGTCTCATATTACTATACAACGCCCCGCGACGGCTTACGCGTTTTGAATCACTTGAGTGCTTCCTTTTCTTGAGTCTTCTTCCGTCCTTTTCGGCATCCGGAATCGTCTCGTCACGGCATTCGGACGGCATCAACACCAGTCAGACGCATCAGAGGTTCTGGAACCAAGAAGGGTATCTGCCGGGCAGCCGCCAACACGTTGTCCGAGGACCCGGGTGGGTCTTTATGGGGGCGTCCAGGCCCCTGGACGCCCCCAATCTTTTAATTTATTTTATTTTTATTTTTCAAGGCCCAAAACTAAATAAAAAATAATAAATTAATGGAGGCGTCCAGGCCCCTGGACGCCTCCATAAAAACAAATATAAAAAATATAAAATGCCCGTTGGCATAAAAGATAAAAAATAAATAAAAAATACATATTAATGGAGGCGTCCAGGCCCCTCGACGCCTCCATAAAAACAATTATAAAAAATCAAAAATACCAGCCCTGACATAAAAGACAAAAGAAAAATAAAAAATAAATATATCTTGGAGGCGTCCAGGCCCCTGGACGCCTCCATCAAATCCCTCACGGGCGCCGGCCACCGAACGACGGTTTGTCGTGTGTGAAAAAATCCAAAATATAGAGACGTCCAGTCAACTGGACGCGCCCATTTCTGAATCACGAGGCGCCGCTCACAAAACCACGCGCTGTGCCAAACCGCGTGCGGCCATCGTCGGCTTTCGGTGGACCTGCTTGAGGCGTCCGGGACCCTGGACGCCTCCACAAAAGTATTCCAAAAAAAATATATAAAAATGGAATAAAATATTATTTCGGCCCTGATGGAGGTGTCCAGGGTCCTGGACGCCTCCACCCTCCGGAGCCCTATAAATAGGGGCCCACCCCCTCAGTTCTGAAAGAGCTTGGAAGTGATCCGATAGGCTGCCGGAGCCCAGAGGCTACGGAGTCATTTTCTAACCCGTGGGTTCTTTTGTAGGTGGAGGTTCTGCCGGCTTCTCGGGTGCTCACGCTCGCGAGAGGAAGGTCGTCTTCATCCACCGCGCTTCCACGTCGTCCTCACGCTGCCGGAGCTCCGCCGGATTTCACCCTCGACTCATCCAATAAGCCTTTTCTTCCCCTTTCTTTTCTTCGTAGTTCTTTTGCATTCATCATCTCGCATCCTCTATCCCCCTTCATAAGGGCGCCTCTTCTTTTATACTTCTTGCATCCATCATCTCATTTTCCTCCTACTCGAGTCCGAGAGGGGTTTAAAAGATAACACCAACCAGGTGTGTGTCTTGCCATCATTTCGTTATTTTTATCGCAAGGATTTGAATACTACACCTCCATCTTTCTAATCCACTTGTCATTTGTTTGTCGTTGTTTTGCAAGGGTAGCCGAGGAAAGCCCTCTCCGTCGGCCGGCCGGAGGGAGAGGAAGAAACAACCCGCCATCTCCCGCTCTTGAGGAAGGCGCGATCACTTTCTTATTTTGGGGTCTTTCGGCCCCTGGCGATCACATCTTATTTTCGAGGCCGCGGCGAGTCACTTCCCCAATGGCCGTTTAAATTTCCGTTCTTATATTCTCTTTATACTCTGTTATATTCTGCTCATATTCTCGAGGCCGCGGCGAGTCACTTCCCCAATGGCCGTTTAAATTCCCGTTTTTATATGTTATATTCTTATCTATTCGTGTTCTCGAGGCTGCGGCGAGTCACTTCCCCAATGGCCGTTTAAATTCACGTTCTTATACGTTATATTCTTATCTGTTTGTGTTCTCGAGGCCGCGGCGAGTCACTTCCCCAATGGCCGTTTAAATTCCCGCTCTTTGTATTCTCTCTATATTCTGTCATCTTATTATCTGCTCATATTCTCGAGGCCGCGGCGAGTCACTTCCCCAATGGCCGTTTCAATTCTTGTTATTTAATTTTTGCACCATTCCCGTCCCCCCGAGGCCGCGGCGAGTCACTTCCCGCTATGGCCGTTTAAACCCCATATTTTGCTATATCACACTTATCCTGCTCGCCCCGCCGGAGCAATCTCCCGTGGTGGCCCCTTCTCTCTCTTCTCTTATTTCTGTGTTGCAGCAAACAAACACCAAAACAAAAGAAAAGAGGAGCCCGCCCGCTCCGCGTCCTCTCCGCTCTTCCCCGAACCGCGTGACGTCGCTCACAAGCGGTACACTCTCCTGGTCTTCAGCGGCACACCTGCTGGCCAAGCCCGAGCCCGTTGTTCTCCTTCACGTTTTTCGAGGCTCTATAGAGGTGTTGCTCCCCCGGGGGCCCACCTCCAGTTGTCGGGTTCCGCCACTCCATGTGGGCGCGTTCCCTTTACCTCCCTTACGCCCCGGGTCAAGGGGAGATGCTGTCGAATTTTCGTGAGAAACTAATAAACGATTAGAAGAGGTAAATGGAAGCAATAAACGAACATGATAATTAATGAAATCTTCAGACTCATCAAACCGCTGCCGGCACCACAACGAGAACTGAACCGAACTCATTAACCACCCGGCAGTCCGAACGTCCGACCCGCAAGAAACGAGAACCGAACCGAACAAAGAGAACGAACAAAGGGAGGAATTTTGTATAAAACTACACGAAAGTTAAGATAAGAAGAAAAGAAAAGCCTTAGAACAAATAATTGAAAACTGATCGAACCTCCACCATCACGCCCCATTGGCCCTCAGCGGCACGCCCAGATTGGCCCTCAGCGGCACGCTTCTATTGGCCCTCAGCGGCACGCTCCCATTGGCCTTCAGCGGCACACTTCCCTTGACCCTCTCAGCGGTTCACTCCCCTCAGCGGTACACCCCAATATCCTTGGCCGGCACACCTGGTTGCCCCCCCCCCCCCCAGCGGTACGCCCTTGTTAGCCTTCAGCGGTACGCTTTCTACCTTCAGCGGCACACTCACGTTTTCCCCTTCGCCGGCACACTACATATATATACGCATACAGCCTGATAAGGGCATTAACAATAGCAAATAAATTAATAAAAAAAATTACACTAATCAAAGGACTCCGAATGCGTAATATTAATCACAATAAAAGAGGCGGGAGGGGTAATAAAAAAAAATAAATAACAAACCCATGATAACAATAAGAATAATCATGAATAAAGGAAGAGAAATCATCCCGGACAAAGGCACGAATAAACAGCAAACATCAAATCAGAAATCCCAGAAGATATAACTAAGAGAACCCCAGATAGAAGACGCTAACATCCACACTGGAGCCCTCTCTCTCCCCGGGACCTGGGGCAAAAGAGAATAACAACGCCGCCCTTTCAGGTCGGGCCCAAGTCTCGGGAATTACCCCGATATGGCCAGGCTTTGATCTAACCTCGGGCCGACATCCTAATCGGACCGGATTTATTTTCTCGTTCCGGATACCTCCTGAGTCCTCATTAAAATCACCGCATGCTCGGCAGACATTTGAAGGGATCTACCTCGGTTTTCTCATTGTGACGCTGCCACGGACCTGTGTCCGAATACAAAAGGTCTACGAGTGGCCGACACGGCCGACAGTTTATGGCCTTAATACAACCTTCAGTGTGACCTATCCCTATCTCTCTCGCATAATTAGTATTACTCTTTTCGGCCGTGGGGCCTCTAATTTCGGCAATTAATCAAGGGTATTCCCTCGTATGGGGGATGTAAATGACGTCGTGACCTTTATGGCGCGACGGGATTCGGTCCCGACACGAACCACACAATCGTCTGACGAAGTCAGATCGAGCGCACCATGGGCTCTTCGGAGCCCGAATAAATCGTCACCTCGGTGACTGGCACGCCCACGCACGTAACAAAACCCACAGACCACATGGAACGATGGTTCGACGAGAAGTGCGTCCACAATGCCTTGTGCACTGAATCCGGTGCACAAAGTCATGTCATTATGCAATATCCCCTCTCATTGACCCAAAAATTAGGTGAAAAGACCATTTTCACACAAAAAACAGCGCTCGCGTCAGACCCGTACAATTCGCTTTTGGTGGGGACACCGGGTCCACTACTGGGCCCACTAATCGGAGCCGACGCCGCACTGCCCCGACACCGAGCTTATGGCTCGGAGATCTCAGAGATCCTTCCTGAAGACTCGGCTTACGACTACTGTAGATATTGCGTATTGAGTATATGTATTTGTGTGTATGTATATATGTATCTCTACATGTATTTTTACTTTCGTCTTATTAGGCTAAGTCATAGTCAATAAACATGTGTGTTTTGTGTATTTTATTTGGTTAAAACCCCCAAGTCAAAAGTTAGGTAGGTAAGCTTGTTTTATTAGGCTAAAGACATATGTGCTATTTGTAAAGTTTGAAAGGTGTGGTTGCTATAGCCTCCCTCCTATATAAAGGGAGGCCAATGCTTGTTACGTATGATATGAATGAAAGAATGAATGAGTTGATGCTTTGTGTAAGAGATTTCCACTCTTGCCTTCCCCTTCTCTCTCTTCTCTTTTGTGAGGATTGAGCGTCGCCCGGTGTGAGCCCGTCCGGCGTGAGGCCGAGCTGTGTGAGATAGCAGTTATCCGTTCCCGTCCTGTTCACGTCCCGGAGTGCCGTCGATCCATTCTCACGTCGCCACCGCGTCAAATTAGTATCAGAGCCCAACACGGCACCTCTCTCGATCCCGACGTCCCCGACGTCGTCTCCCTTTCTCTCTCTAGGTTGATAGAAAAAAAAAGAGGAGAAGAGTAGCAGAAAAACAACTTGGTTAAGAGGAGTTTTGAAAAAAAGGAGAAAAAAAAATTTAGAAAGAAGAGGCTTACGGTTGAGAGGAAGAAAGAGAAAGAAAAAAAAATTTTCTGTTAATCTCTCTATCTCCGTGTTAATCCCTCTCTCTCTTTCTGCTAATCTCTCTATCTCCTTCTCTCTCTCTCGGTTCTCTCTGTCTCTCTCTCTCTCTCCCGTTCTCTCTCCCTCTCTCTACTTTCTCTCTCCCTCGTTCTCTTTCTCACTCGTTAATCTCTCCCTCTCTCTGCTTTCTCTCTCCCTCGTTCTCTTTCTCACTCGTTAATCTCTCTCTCTCTCTCTCTCTCTCTCTCGTCCCTGGGTTCCCCCCCCGTCCTCTTCTCCAACTCCGATCGCCGCCCCACCGGCGACAGTTGCCTGCGCTGCCGCATCGCCTGCCGCGCCCGGCCCCTGCGATCGCCGCTGCTGCGCACGGTCGACACGCACGGCCCGCTCCGACCCGTCCGGCGCTCGCCGCTTGCGAGCGCTTCGCCCGCGCCCACAGGCGCCTGTGCGCCCGCAAGCGCTTCCCCATCCGCGTCCTGCGGCCGCCCACCGCAGCGCGCCCGCACCCGCGCCCAGACCGTGCCCTCCAACCGGTAGCGGCCTCGTCGCCCGTGCCTCGCCCTTCAAACTTTCTGGTCCGCAACGGCCACGGGCCTCCGCCGCGCTCCGCGGCCACTGCCGCCCACCGCCGCACGACTGCCGCACACCGCAGCGGTGCTGCCACCCCTGCCTTCGCCTACGCACGCGCCCGAGCCCGCTCGCCCCGCGGCCGCCCCCGCCGGGCGTAGGCCCGCGCCCGCGCCCTGCTGCAGCGCCTGCCCGCACTCGCTCGGCACCTGCGCACGCGCCCGAGCACCACGCCCGATCGCGCCCGCCGCCCTGCTGTGCCGCCCCTCGCCTGCGCCCGTCGTACGCCAGCGCTCTTCGCCTGGCCGCTGCCGCCTTGCGCCCACGGCCGCTCACCCGTTCTAGCGCCTTCGCACCTTACGAGTGCGCCCGGTCGAACGTAGCACCGGTGCCTTGTCGCCCCTCCTCCAGCCGCTTTCTTTGACCATCGAAGAAGCCCGCTTGCCATCCGCGTGAGAAGGCCGTAAGGGAGAGGAGGTCGTGTGAGTACCTCGCGTGAAGAACGGCCCGTGTGAAGGGGGCTCATGCCCACGTCGACGTCCGCCATGGCCACGTGAAGAAGCACGGCGTTGAAACGCCGACCTCCTGCCTTTACCTTTTGCTGGCCGCCCCCCCTGGCCGACCACTTCATGCCGTGGAATCCGCTGAAAGAGTTGGTAAATTTTGAAAAAAAGAAACGTGGTTTGAAAAAAAAATAGAGAGGTTTGAAAAAGTTAAAAAAAAGTAGGTGAAAGTTGAAAAAAAAGGAGTTTGAAGAAAAAAAAAATAGAAAAGACAAAGAGAAGTCAAAAAAAGTGGAGTTGATATATATATATATATATATATATATATATATATATATATATATTATATATATTGGAAAAAGTCATAAAAAGGGGTTTAAAAAAGGGCGGTTTTAAAATTGAAAAGAAAAGAAGTGTTGAATATATATATATATATATTATTTGATTAACTTCTTAGTTGTGGCACCCAAAAGTCCATAACGACGGCTAGGACGGTGCTCGAGTCGCCCGGAAGCCGACAGAAGATCCATAAATTACGGAACGTGGGTACCCTAGAGTCTCCCTGCGAGGAAAAGCTTGATCTGATTTATTCCCCTGCGTGGGAAATTTTAAAGCGGTTTTGTAATAAATTAAAATCCTCCATGCGCGGAGTGAATTCATTGTAACCGTGAAGCTTCGTCGACGCCGTGCGGGCACGCACGTCCCCGCTCACCTTCGTCTCCGGTCGGAGCTTGACTTCTCAGTCAGCTAGGTACATTGTAATGCCTTGGGTTTTTCGGATCCTTCTTCTCGGGTCCCAGATCTGGTTTCTTGTAGTATTCGACTCCGTTGTGTCCGGAATTTCGTTTCGGACACCTTTCGTGTTCGGATTGGCGCGATCCGGAGTCGTTTCAGAGGCCGGAAGAGCTCCGCGGCTTTTCTGCGTGTGTTTTCCGATTCCCGGTGTGTGTTTCGGAAATTCCTTCGGAACCTCGTTGCGGGTGAACCGGGCTGTTCACCTGGGCGCGAGTGGTACCGTTGTGATCAGCGCGTCGCGAGGTTCGAGGAGGTGTATTTTTCTATTTTTCAGAATTTTCTCGATTTTTTGGATTTTCCTATATAATCCCCCCACCCTCTCTCTTCTTCTCATTTCTCACTCTCACCCTCTCTCTCTCTTCTCCCACTCTCTCCTCTCACTCTCTCCTCTCCAACGGCCGACGGACCGAGGCGGGGGCGAGGCGGGGCGATGCGAGCGAGGAGGACGGCGAGGATGGGTCGAGGATCGAGGCTCGAGGGCGCGGTGAAGCCGGTTCGCGGGCGTGGAGGCACCGGCGGGGTTTTGGAGGCGTTTCTTCGTGGATCGATGTCCACGGTGCCCGAAATCTTCGGTGGAGGTAGGGAGATGGACCCCCAGCTCGTGCACTTTCTTTCGCGCGAGTTTCGTAGGCCGTGGTGAGCCGAGCAGGTGGAATCGGGGTTTTTTGGGCAAAACCCATGTTTTAGGGCTTGTGGGTCGATCTCTCATTTTACGGTGTTTTTGGCCGATCCAGGGGTTTAGATGCATGCCTAGGGGCTTGGGGATGGATTCCCCTTTGTTTCCCCATCACCCGGGGGTGATCGGGGCGTGGATCGGTGTTTTGGATGGTTTCCCGCCGTAACGTTCTCGGGAGGGTGTGACAGTCACTCTAGTGACCGTTACATGCGTGTAACGCGCCTGGGCAGGGGCGTTACATTCCCTTGGCTTTTGGCTTTGGTGTTCGTGGGTGTGGCGGTCCCACGATAAACCGCCACAGCCGTGTGACGCGCCTGGGTGGGTGCGACACATCCCCTGTTACCCAGCTGAGGGCTGGGGATGTAACAGCCCCCGACGGACCGTTACATGCATGTAACGTACCCGGGGAGGGCCGTCAGGGGCGTTTCAACCATTGTCTTCCTGACCGTTGGGGGTCAGCGCGTGTAACGCGCCAGGGCGGGCGCGTTACATTCATGTAACGCGCTGGGGCAGGCGCGTTACATCCCGTTTTCACGCTGGGAGCGTGAGGCGCGTGTAACGCGCCAGGGCGGTCGCGTTACATCCGTATAACGCGCGGGGACGGGCGCGTTACATTTGTGTAACGCGTTGGGCCAGGCGCGTTACATTCTGCATCCCTTTGGGCCGTGTAACGGCCTGCGTTAGGCCGCCAGGTGGATGTGACGGTCCCGCCTAGACCGTTACAGCCCAGTGACGGTCTAGGGCTAGACCGTCAGGCGTTGTATTGCACCGAGACGAGTTTTTGTGTTCTCCGCCTTGTTCCGCGATGTGTGGGTCCCCGGTCGACCCGGTTGGGACCCAGTGGTCGACTTGCGGTCTCGTGAGTGTCCCAAACACCCGTGGGATTCTGTGTTCGTGTTTTGAGGGTGTCGGGAAGAACGTGTTATCTCATTTAGCGTGCCCGTGGGTTTGAGAGTCCGGGTGACTTCTCGCGTGTCGGGCTTTCGTGTTACGTTAGACCGAGTCACCGCGTGTTGGTGGGTGTGTGGTGGGGTCTCCCCCGCATGCCGTTAGTTTTCCTGGAAGATGATTCCCGGGTGGGCCATGTGGTTGGCCTTGGACTGTGAGTCCAGTTACCTGCATGGCAGCTTGTGCGTTGCCCTGGGAATCATGCTTCTGTGCTTTCCACGTGGGCCATGCGTGTGGCCTTGGACTGCGAGTCCAGTTGCCCAGCCTGGGGCTGGAGGGTTCCCACCTTTCCCTGAGAGTGGGATTTGGTGCGGCGGCCTGTGAGCTGCCTTCGGAACCGTGTTTTAGCGTTTCTGCGTGGCCGAGCGTGCGGCCCGTGGACTGTGAGTCTTGTTTCTCCTCCGACTGTGGTCACCGTGTGACGGGGCCGGTACGTGGGGTGGTCCCCGTACGTCGTCGGATGCGGACGTTGATTTCCATGACTAGAGAGTCTACTCCTTCAGTGACCCTCCACTAGTCGTAGCCTACCAGTACGCGGTACCGGTCGCACCAGGGAGTGGTGTACGGGCTTACCCTTAGAGGCGGTTTGTGGACCGGTTGCCGTCGGGCCCCACGTCTTGCAGCCAGAGTCCGACTGAGGGGAAAATCGGTCAGAGGGCCAGACCAGGGACGCACGGTCTGTGTGTGCACACGTGGTTGGGGGCGGTTGGGCCCACGTCGACGGGCGTGACCCCAGCTAGTCACTTGTTTGTGGTTACTTGTTCGGTGTTCGTGCCTTTGGTAGGCGCTACCACGTCAGGCAGTTCACCTGCAGCGTGGTGTAAGACGTCAGGGGACGCTACCGGCTGTGCTTCTAGTTGGAGGTACTCCTGTCGAGTTGGGAGTGACAGGCTGTCGGTTTCTGTGACTTCGACCTTCGGGTTTTTCGGTCGTATCGACTATTGAGTTTCGGTTGTTTCACCGTGGCGCAGGTGTCGGTCTCTACGCCGTGAGACTGGTGCTAGTGGCTTTACCGAGGTTGCATCTTGTTGTGAGGTACCCGCGATCGGATGGTCGGGGTTGCACCCTGAACAGCGTGTCCAGGTAGGCTGTGTCCGGGGGACAGGCCTCTACGGCGTGGTTGCCGTGTGTTTTACTTCGGTAAGCGGTGCTAGTGTAGTTCGGTAGCCTCGACCGCGAGGTCAGGGTGTGTTTCTGGTACAGTAGGAGTAGTTGTACCGGGTTTACTGTTCCTGCTGTTGCGGTTACTCTTGTAGCCTTCCTTTCCGCCACCGCCGTTGTTTCCGGGTGGGGTTCCGCGGGATCCCTACTGAGTCTCTATTTGGAGACTCATTCCCTGCTTTTCAGGTGTGGCGGTTCTTCCTCGAGGTTCGAGGGTGCGGAGCGGAGGTTCTCAGTTGCCAGCTTGCCGGACCGAGTGTTCACTTGGCATGTGGTACGTTTTACTGCTTTAGACTGTACTTTCTGTTGGACCGGACTCTGTTGTAGCTGTAGTTGTTCTTTCTTTCAGCTTGTTGTTGTTGGTTGTCCTGCTTTATTTCCTATTTCTTTGTGCCTCTACACTCCTTTTAGCCCTTCCGAGCCCTCCCGGCTCGTGGGCGGCGGTGCGAGTCTCGGGTTATCGGGCCTTCTCGGTAATCGGATTCTCGGATCGTTACAGCTGGTATCAGAGCGGTGGTTGTGGGCGTACATAGGAATTCGAGATATTGCAGTGATCAGAGTCCATAAGGTCCAGTACAGTCGGCAGCTAGCTTAGGGTTTTGTGTTCGCTTTCCGCCTAGTTTCTCGCTTGAGAGCTTGAGTGCGTTGTGCGGCACTGTGAAGGTGGTTGATGTCCGCGGCTTTCGTGCCAGCATGGGGTCTAAGGATCGAGGTTGAGAGCCTTCTCCCTCATCGGTGGTGGCCCTGGTTGTGTTGCGTTGGGCAGAGGTTGCTGGCAGGCGCAAGCTTGCGGTGCTGCGTTCGAGGAACCTGCGGCGTGGTCAGGTGGCTGGAGAGGATTTTTCGTGGTTAAGTGGCCGTGAGTGTGCTCTGAGGGAGCTGCTGTCGGTTTTGGCCACTCCAGCTTGAGGTTTATCCAGCCCCTGAGGTGTTCAGGACGTTGTTTAAGGTGGCAGTGCGAGTCTCGGGTTATCGGGCCTTCCCGGTAATCGGATTCTCGGGTCGTTACATACGTGCTCCAAATCACTTGCTTATTTAGTATCTTTATCATTTGCCGCGCGACGAGGTGAGCGAGAGCCCGATCCATGCAACCAGTCTCCTGAGTGCATCGCTGTGTACGGAAAGAGAGAGCTTGCTTGCACCCATCCTTAGGCCCTAGACTGCCGTATTAGAGCACCCTAAATGTCAAGATGTAGTTCCACAACTACTTCACCTACGGGTGAGCAACTTTCCCCTGACCGATCCCTTCAAATTGACCCTTTGAATATCAGCTGGGTCCACAACTTGCTAATTTTTGGTCTCAGGATTGTATCACCTAGGTCCAAGCTCGTGCATGCCACGTTGGTCTAGGAATTCATCAGGCCGTCTAGAACGCATGGAACATGAAAGATATATGGCCGATCCTGACCTCATCGCCTAGTTTAAGGGAATGGAGACAATATTTGATGGCACACATGTCGAGTACATGCAGGTAGGTGACATTTTCGAGAGTTCTAGCCAGAAAAGATTGGGTGTAGTTCGCTGTCTCTCAACACCCCATGAGGACGATTGGCGTCGAACCTCTATCTTTCAAACCTACATCATGGTGAACTCTCATCCCTGCAAGGTAATCATTGACAACGGGAGCAGTATCAATGCAGTCTCTTCAGACTTTGTCTCCCGTTTAGGTCTACCTACGCACCCTCATCCAAGGCTGTAATATCCCGGACCTTTCGGATCCTTTCTTTGTGGGTCCCGGATCTGGTTTTTGAAATGTCCGGCTCTGTTGTGTCCGAAATTTCGTTTCGGACATCTTTCGTGCTCAGATCGACGCGATCCGGAGTTGTTTCGGAGGCCCGGAGACGTTCCGCGGCTTTTCCGCGTGGGGTTTTCGATTCCCGGTGTGTGTTTCAGCTTTTTCTTCGGAAGCTCGCTGCGGGCGAACCGGGCGGTTCCCCCAGGCACGAGTGGTACCGTTGCGATCGGTGCGTTCCGAGGATTCCGAAAATGTATTTTTTCTATTTTTTGGTATTTTTCCTAAAAATCGGATTTCCTATATAATCCCATTTCTTTTCTTCGTTCTCTTTCTTCTTCTTCTTCCTCCTTCCTTCCCCAACCGTGGCCGCCCTCCTCTCTCCCTCTCTCTCCCATTCGGACGCGGTGAGCCCCTCCCCGGCTGTTGACGGCGGCAGGGCGACGGCGCAGACGCGTGGGTGGTGGCGAGGCGAGCTCGTGGGCGTGCGGCAAGCGTGGGAAGCGTGGGGAGTTCGTGAAGCTTCAAGCGTTCTTCGCGATTCGTGGGTGATTCGACAGAGCATTCGCTCCATTGAGGTAGGGTGACGTTCCTTAGCCTCTTGCCGATCTTTTCCGTGATTTGTAGGCCGCGGGGAGGCCGAGAGGGGCTTGTTTGAGCATGCTTGGGGTTTTTCCATGATTTGGGGAGAGCTCGCCCGATCTATGGTTTTAGCCCGCGATTTCACGTTTGGATGGCTTAGATGCATGCTAAGGGTCCCCAGGGGTCTTCCCCTTTGTTTTCCCCCTCTCCGGTGGAGGCATGGGGGCGTGGATGGTGTTTTTGGCCGTTTCCCGCCGTTCTCGGTTTTCCGAGATGGTAGCGGTCTACCAGTGGCCGCGTTCATTGGTAGCGGTCGGGTGGAGACCGCCTTCACCAGGGTTTTTGACCGTTGGGGCTTGTTCTGTCGGCAGGCGGTCGCGGTCGTACGACTGACCGCGACTGCTGGTGGCGGTCAGGGGGTGACCGCTTTCACCATGGGGTCCGGCACGGTCTTCGAGACGGATTTTTGACCGTTGGAGTCTGGTCGCGGTATCCTGGAGACCGCTACCAGGTGAAAACGGTCATCAGGCGACCGCGTTCACGTTTTGCGCACCAGGGTGGTCGCGGTTCCAGGAGGACCGCGACTAGGTGGTAGCGGTCCTGGGTCGACCGCGACCACTGGAGGCGGTCCTCCGGTGACCGCGACTCCTTTTCCTTGCCAATTCGAGTCCCGGACGAGCTAGTCTCGATCCCTGTGCTGACCCATAGTCCGACTGATGCGGGGCATCATGTGGGGGCTACACGTGGGGGTGCCGTGGGGTCCCGGGAGGTGGTGACTTCGGTTTGCGTCACCGTGCGTTAGTGTGGGTACAAGGAGCGTTCCTCGTACCTGTGGTTGCAACGTTATTTTCCGTGACATGAGAGTCTACTCCTTCAGTGACCCTCCACTAGTCGTAGCCTACCAGCACGCGTGTGCTGGTCGCACCAGAGAGTGGTGTACGGGCTGACCTTTAGAGACGGTTTGTGGACCGGTTACCGTTGGGCTCCACGTCTTGCAGCCAAAGTCCGGCTGAGGGGAAAACCGGTCAAAGGGCCAGACCAGGGACGCGCGGTCTGTGTGTGCACACGTGGTTGGGGGCGGTTGGACCCACGTCGACGGGCGTGACCCCAGCTAGTCACTTGTTTGTGGTTACTTGTACGGTGTCTGCGCCTCGGGTAGGACCTACCACGTCAGGCGGTTCACCTGCGGTGCGGTGTAAGATGTCAGGGACGCTACCGGCTGTGCTTCTAGTGAGCGATACTCCTGTCGAGTACGGAGTGACAGACTGTCAGTCGAGTGTTTCAGACCTTCGGGTTTTACCGGTTCGACCTTTGAACTTTGGTCTTCTTACCGTGGCACGTGTGTCGGTTTGCGTGCCGTAGGGTCTTGTCTTGTAGAGTACAGGGCTTTCCCTTCCGAGGTACTCTCCTACCGCTAGTGTAGTGGTTTCTCGTTTTACGAGGTAGGGTCCGAGTGATCCCTGCTGAGTCTTGTTCCGAGACTCATTCCCTGCGTGTTTTCACCGTGTTTCAGGTGAGGCGCCACCTTCGGGGAGTGCGTCAGGAGTGCAGCGTGGTGCGGGTGCCCAGAGGTAGTGCCAGAGGTCAGAGCCGGGGTATGCCCCGTGTAGCTGTACTTTTCTTCCTTGTCACTGTACTAGTCGTGGACTATTGTTATTGTTGTTAATTTCTATTGTGGACCATGTAAAATGTTAATTTATTTCCTGCTTATTATTATAACTGTTTAATTTCTGCAATTATCTGTGATACTTGTGTAGTCTCCACACCATCCTTTTAACCCTTCCGAGTCTTCGGGCTCGTGGGTGGCGGTGCGAGTCTCGGGTTATCGGGCCTTCCCGGTAATCGGATTCTCGGGTCGTTACAGCTGGTATCAGAACGCGGTTGTGGAATTACATGAGAATCATAGGTAATTGTAGTGGTCCACTAGTCCACAACGATGATGTATAGGTGACGCTGGCATTGGGCACCGCGGGTTTTTCTTGACCTTGCCGTTTTCGTGTTTTCTGTCTTTTGCTTCAGGAGCGAGTATGGCGCCGAGGCGGAGCTCTCGCTCTCAGCAGGGGCAGTCGGCTGGAGGTCAGGAGATCCAGCAGGGGGTCCAGAGAGACCAGGAGGAGCATAGTAGAGCGCCACAGGGGGCTACCGAGGCCGCGGATGCTGCGAGAGTTCCGGGGGCCGAGGATTTCTTCCGTGGCATGTACCAGCTTATGTCTCAGCAGTTCGGCGGAGAAGCTGGTGAGGGCTCGTCAGCTAGGGGTGGGCCAGGCCGAGCAGTGAGGGACTTCATGCAGTTCCATCCACCTTACTTTAGCGGCCAGGCAGACCCTGATGCGCCTCGTGATTGGCTCGATGAGATGGAGCGGGTGTTCAGTTCTGCGAGGAGTGCTGCCGAGGACAGAGTGGTGTTGGCCTACAACCAGTTGCATGGTACGGCTCGGAGGTGGTGGTCTTCTGAGTGGAAGACGTCTTTTCAGCTTCGTCCACTTAAGCAGATCGAGTGGGATGACTTCGTCAGTGCTTTCGAGCGTACGTACTGTCCAGATATTGTTGCTACGCCGCGGATGCGGGAGTTTCTGGAGCTGGTGCAGGGCGACATGTCCGTGTTGCAGTACAGGGCCCGATTTGTCGAGCTGGGTCGGTACGCACCTCACATCATGGAGCATGAGAGGGTGAGGACCACGCAGTTTGTGCAGGGCTTGAGGCTGGAGCTGAGGCACCATCTGATCGCGAATGGGGCCACTGATCTAGAGACGGCGTCTCATGTTACGATTTCTTTGGAGATGGATATGCAGAGGACTCGAGGACCGATCAGCCAGGGGCAGTCCTTGTCAGGTCGCAGCCAGCAGTCGGCTACCCAGCAGCAGGGTTTCTTCCAGCATGCGTCGGGTGGTTCAGGAGTACCGGCATCGGCAGCTTCGGTGACAGGATCTGCGTCCTTTGGCTCGAAGGTCAAGAAGTTCTTCAAGAAAGGGTTCGGCAAGAAGAAGTCCAGGGATCAGGGGCAAGCTTCATCGGGCAGTGTACAGCAGCTGGTTCCCTTGCAGCGTCAGGGATCAGTGGGTGGATCACGAGGACCTTGTCCACGGTGTGGTGGGACCCACCCAGGCAGGCAGTGCACGTCGCCGATCGTCTGTTTTCGGTGTGACCAGCCAGGGCATATGGCGTGTGACTGTCCTCAGAGACCGCCGCAGCAGCAGTTTCCTCAGCAGCAGCAGGTTCCCCAGCAGTAGAGGCAGCAGCAGGTTCCCCAGCAGTAGAGGCAGCAGCAGCAGCAGGGACAGTATCCTCCGCTACCCAGGTCAGCTAGTGTGGGAGGTAGGCAGAGAGCCCGGGGCCAGATCACGCACATGACCAGGGCAGAGGCAGTGGCGTCGCAGCTCGTGGAAGGTACCGTTCAGATTTTGGGTTGTGCGGCTCGGGTTATATTTGATTCTGGCGCGTCTCATTCGTTTATTTCGGAGGATTTCGCGTCGAGCGTCGAGGAGCCGGTGACCCAGTTGTCCTGTGATTTGACAGTGGAGTTGCCTTCGGGTGACTTTATGATCACTCCGTATTGCTTCGATCAGGTTTCGGTTTGGATCGATGGGCGGAGTATGCCAGGCAGGTTGTATACGTTGCAGCTTCGGGATTATGATGTGATTCTAAGCATGGATTGACTCGAGACTCATGGAGCGGTGGTGGATTGTGGAATGAAGAGGGTCTACTTCTAGCATCCGAGCAAGAGGACCTTCTATTTCCAAGGTATCTGTTCCGCCTCTTCTCGATTCCTTATCTCTGCTATTCGAGCCCGTCGGTTGCTTGATTCTGGTTGTCAGGGTTTTCTCGCGTCCGTGGTTGTGTCGGACCGGATGGAGCCGGATGTCGAGGACATTGCGGTGGTGTGCGAGTTTCTCGACGTTTTTCCTGAGGAGTTACCTGGATTACCTCCCCAGCGGGAGATCGATTTCGTGATCGAGGTTGTGCCTGGTACGGGACCTTTGGTGAAGGCTCCCTACCGTATGGCCCCCGCTGAGTTGAGGGAGTTGAGGGCGCAGTTGCAGGAACTGTTGGCCAAGGGGTATATTCGTCCTAGTTTTTCCCCTTGGGGTGCACCCGTGTTGTTCGTGAAGAAGAAGGATGGTAGTCTGCGGTTGTGCATTGACTATCGGCAGCTGAATGAAGTGACCATTAAGAACAAGTATCCGTTGCCGCGGATTGATGATTTGTTCGACCAACTACAGTCTGCGCGAGTGTTCTCGCAGATTGATTTGTGGTCCGGTTACTATCAGCTGAGAATTCGCGAGTCCGATGTAGAGAAGACTGCATTCAGTACGAGGTACGGGCATTATGAGTTTCTGGTGATGCCGTTTGGACTCACCAATGCCCCTGCAGCCTTCATGGACTTGATGCAGAGGGTATTTCATCCGTATTTAGACCAGTTCGTGGTCATCTTTGTGGATGACATCCTTATTTATTCGCAGTCTGTTGAGGAGCATGCGAACCATTTGGGTGTGGTGCTGCAGACGTTGCGAGATCACCAGTTGTATGCGAAGCTCAGCAAGTGCGAGTTTTTGCTCAGCGAGGTGCACTTTCTGGGACACGTGATTTCTGGTGATGGCATTTCCGTGGACCCCGCCAAGGTCGAGGCAGTAATGCAGTGGCCGAGGCCGAGGTCGGTGACGGAGATCCGGAGTTTCTTGGGGCTTGCGGGTTATTATCGCCGGTTTATCCAGGATTTTTCTCGCATTGCGACCCCCATGACTAGGCTCACGCGGAAGGATGTGCCTTTCGTTTGGTCCGAGGAGTGTGAGCAGAGTTTCAGGGAACTTAAGAGATTGCTCACCTCGGCTCCGGTGTTGGTTTTGCCTTCTGGATCGGGAGGTTTCATGGTGTGTACTGATGCTTCCGGGGTCGGATTGGGTGCTGTTTTGATGCAGCATGGTAGAGTGGTGGTTTATGCATCTCGGCAGCTAAAGCCCCATGAGGAGAACTACCCCACCCATGACCTTGAGTTGGCGGCGGTGATCTTCGCGCTGAAGACTTGGAGGCATTATCTGTACGGCGAGAAGTTCAAGGTATTCACTGACCATCAGAGTTTGAGGTACGTGTTCTCGCAGAGAGATCTGAACCTCAGACAAAGGCGTTGGATAGAGTTCATGAAGGACTATGACTTCACCCTGTCTTATCAGCCGGGCAGGATGAATGTCGTCGCCGATGCCTTGAGTCGGAAGGTTGCAGTCAGTACCTTGATGTTGAGGAAGTGGAGGCTCTGGGAACAAGTGCCCGAGGTATCCTTCAGGCTCAAGATTCCCCAGGATCCAGGGTTGGCAGTGCTTGCGAGTCTGACTGTCACTCCTGCTATCCGTCGTCAGGTGACAGAGGCTCAGCATGCGGACCCTGAGTTGCCCCGGATTCTGGCTATGGCTGACGTAGAGCTCGGCGAGGACGGTGCTGCAAGGTTTCGTGGCAGGCTGTACGTCCCAGCGGAGGAGCAGGTTCGTCGTGCGGTGTTACGCGAGGCTCATGGGAGCAGGTACACTGTACACCCGGGTGCGACGAAGATGTATCAGAACTTGCGAAGGTAGTTCTGGTGGCCTGGCATGAAGAGAGATGTCGCAGAGTTTGTGGCCAGGCGCCTGATCTGTCAGCAGGTGAAGGCGGAGCATCAACGACCAGCAGGTACTCTCCAGCCCTTGGATGTTCCTGCTTGGAAGTGGGACCATGTGACCACGGATTTCGTGGTGGGGTTGCCGAGGACCCCGAGCGGGCAGGACAGTATTTGGTTGCTGGTGGATCGACTGACGAAGGTGACTCGGTTGTTACCGATCAAAGTCAGCTGGAGCGTGTCTAAGTTGGCTCGTTTGTATGTGGAGCGGATCGTTCCGTTGCATAGGATTCCCATTTCGATCGTGTCAGATCGGGATCCGCGCTTCACTTCTGGATTCTGGAGGAGTTTCCAACGAGCTCTTGGCACGGAGTTGGCTTTTAGCTCGGCGTATCATCCTCAGTCAGATGGTCAGTCTGAGAGGACCATTCAGACTTTGGAGGACATGCTGAGATCCTACTGTCTGGAGTGGCAGGGGAGTTGGATTCATCACCTACCGTTGGTGGAGTTTGCCTATAACAACAGCTATCATTCGAGCATTGGTATGGCTCCTTATGAGGCTCTGTATGGGCGTCCTTGTCGGACTCCACTTGATTGGTTTGAGGTGGGTGAGCGTATTTTGACGGGACCGGAATTGGTGCAGCAGTGTGTGGATGTCGTGCACCTGGTTCGTCAGAACATGTTGGCGGCCCAGAGTCGGCAGAAGAGCTATGCTGACCGCAGCAGGCAGCCTCTCGAGTTCGCCGTGGACGATCATGTGTTCTTAAGAGTTTATCCGATGAAGGGGGTGATGCGTTTTGGACGGCGTGGGAAGCTGAGTCCCCTCTATATTGGTCCTTTCGCGATTGTGAAGCGCATCGGTGAGGTTGCTTACCGGTTGCAGTTACCTCCTGAGTTGGCGTCGGTGCATGACGTGTTCCACGTCTTGATGTTGCGGAAGTATATGCCCGATGACTCTCATGTGCTCGAGTTTTCCGTTTGGCCTGAGGTAACTCCAGATCTTTCTCTCCCAGAGTTTCCGATCCGCGTGAAGGATAGGCGAGAGCAGCGCCTGCGGAACAAGGTTATTCCCTTGGTAAAGGTCGTGTGGCAACGACACTCTGGTGGTGAGGCTTCGTGGGAACGTGAGGACGAGATGCGTCAGCAGTTCCCGTACCTATTTGAGTGAGTCTTCCTCTTCTTTCCCCTTGGGTTGTTCGCAATTTCGAGGACGAAATTCCTTAAGGGGGAGGGCTGTAATATCCCGGACCTTTCGGATCCTTTCTTCGTGGGTCCCGGATCTGGTTTTCGATGTCCGGCTCCGTTGTGTCCAAAATTTCGTTTCGGACATCTTTCGTGTTCGGATCGGCGCGATCCGGAGTTGTTTCGGAGGCCCGGAGGCGTTCCGCGGCTTTTCCGCGTGGGTTTTCCGATTCCCGGTGTGTGTTTCGGCTTTTTCTTCGGAAGCTCGCTGCGGGCGAACCGGGCGGTTCCCCCAGGCACGAGTGGTACCGTTGCGATCGGTGCGTTCCGAGGATTCCGAAAATATATTTTACTATTTTTTGGTATTTTTCCGAAAAATCGGATTTCGTATATAATCCCATTTCTTTTCTTTTTTCTTTTCTTCTTTCTCTTTCTTCTTCTTCTTCCTCCTTCCTTCCCCAACCGTGGCCGCCCTCCTCTCTCCCTCTCTCTCCCATTCGGACGCGGTGAGCCCCTCCCCAACTGTTGACGGCGACAGGGCGACGGCGCGGACGCGTGGGTGGCGGCGAGGCGAGCTCGTGGGCGTGCGGCAAGCGTGGGAAGCGTGGGGAGTTCGTGAAGCTTCAAGCGTTCTTCGCGATTCGTGGGTGATTCGGCGGAGCATTCGCTCCATTGAGGTAGGGTGACGTTCCTTAGCCTCTTGCCGATCTTTTCCGTGATTTGTAGGCCGCGGGGAGGCCGAGAGGGGCTTGTTTGAGCATGCTTGGGGTTTTTCCATGATTTGGGGAGAGCTCGCCCGATCTATGGTTTTAGCCCGCGATTTCACGTTTGGATGGCTTAGATGCATGCTAAGGGTCCCTAGGGGTCTTCCCTTTTGTTTTCCCCCTCTCCGGTGGAGGCATGGGGGCGTGGATGGTGTTTTTGGCCGTTTCCCGCCGTTCTCGATTTTCCGAGATGGTAGCGGTCTACCAGTGGCCGCGTTCATTGGTAGCGGTCGGGTAGGGACCGCCTTCACCAGGGTTTTTGACCGTTGGGGCTTGTTCTGTCGGCAGGCGGTCGCGGTCGTGCGACTGACCGCGACTGCTGGTGGCGGTCAGGGGGCGACCGCTTTCACCATGGGGTCCGGCACGGTCTTCGAGATGGATTTTTGACCGTTGGAGTCTGGTCGCGGTCTCCTGGAGACCGCGACCAGGTGAAAACGGTCATCAGGCGACCGCGTTCACGTTTCGCGCACCAGGGTGGTCGCGGTTCCAGGAGGACCGCGACTAGGTGGTAGCGGTCCTAGGTCGACCGCGACCACTGGAGGCGGTCCTCCGGTGACCGCGACTCCTTTTCCTTGCCAATTCGAGTCCCGGACGAGCTAGTCTCGATCCCTGTGCTGACCCGTAGTCCGACTGATGCGGGGCATCATGTGGGGGCTACACGTGGGGGTGCCGTGGGGTCCCGGGAGGTGGTGACTTCGGTTTGCGTCACCGTGCGTTAGTGTGGGTACAAGGAGCGTTCCTCGTACCTGTGGTTGCAACGTTGTTTTCCGTGACATGAGAGTCTACTCCTTCAGTGACCCTCCACTAGTCGTAGCCTACCAGCACGCGTGTGCTGGTCGCACCAGGGAGTGGTGTACGGGCTGACCTTTAGAGACGGTTTGTGGACCGGTTACCGTTGGGCCCCACGTCTTGCAGCCAGAGTCCGGCTGAGGGGAAAACCGGTCAAAGGGCCAGACCAGGGACGCGCGGTCTGTGTGTGCACACGTGGTTGGGGGCGGTTGGACCCACGTCGACGGGCGTGACCCCAGCTAGTCACTTGTTTGTGGTTACTTGTACGGTGTCTGCGCCTCGGGTAGGACCTACCACGTCAGGCGGTTCACCTGTGGTGCGGTGTAAGACGTCAGGGGACGCTACCGGCTGTGCTTCTAGTGGGCGGTACTCCTGTCGAGTACGGAGTGACAGACTGTCAGTCGAGTGTTTCCGACCTTCGGGTTTTACCGGTTCGACCTTTGAGCTTTGGTCTTCTTACCGTGGCACGTGTGTCGATTTGCGTGCCGTAGGGTCTTGTCTTGTAGAGTACATGGCTTTCCCTTCCGAGGTACTCTCCTACCGCTAGTGTAGTGGTTTCTCGTTTTACGAGGTAGGGTCCGAGTGATCCCTGCTGAGTCTTGTTCCGAGACTCATTCCCTGCGTGTTTTCACCGTGTTTCAGGTGAGGCGCCACCTTCGGGGAGCGCGTCAGGAGTGCAGCGTGGTGCGGGTGCCCAGAGGTAGTGCCAGAGGTCAGAGCCGGGATATGTCCCGTGTAGCTGTACTTTTCTTCCTTGTCACTGTACTAGTCGTGGACTATTGTTATTATTGTTAATTTCTATTGTGGACCATGTAAAATGTTAATTTATTTCCTGCTTATTATTATAACTGTTTAATTTCTGTAATTATCTGTGATACTTGTGTAGTCTCCACACCATCCTTTTAACCCTTCCGAGTCTTCGGGCTCGTGGGTGGCGGTGCGAGTCTCGGGTTATCGGACCTTCCCGGTAATCGGATTCTCGGGTCGTTACAAAAGCCATACAACGTGACTTGGGTCGATGACATTTCTATCCCAGTCACCACCACATGTGTCATTCTCATCCAATTCCAGTCCTACCAAGGACAAATCTTATGTGACGTAATGCTTATGAAGGCCGGAAGCGTCATCTTAGGACGACCATAGATCTATGATGTCGACCTCTCTACCTTTGGTCGGTCCAATCAGTGTTCCTTCTCTTACAACGGGAAGAAGATTCAGTTGTACCCGGTACCCCCAAAGGTGACCCCGGGAAAGAGTTCTACCTCCACCCCCCCCCCCCGGAACTCCCAAAATTCAGGAGAATCCCCAAACTCCCACTGAAGGGCAACCTCTCCTTCCCTCTTCTCCTACATCTATCACACCCGTTTCTGAGGCCCCTAAGGTTAGTCATGACCTAGTTAGGTGCCTTGACTCCATGAATGTCGGTGAGCTAGACATAGAGGTTGCTGAGGGTGCCTCTGTTTTGGCTGTTGACGTCACCATCACACCCGAGGAGTCTCGAGTCTCAGTCCTAACTGAAGACCCGGCCATACTACCGGACTTCCAAGGCATCGTCCCCGAGGACTTACCTTCTCAACTCCCTCCCATGCGTGATATACAACACGCTATTGAGCTTGCCCCTGGGTCCACCCTACCCAACCTTTCCCTCGAGTCTAGACTGTCCAAGTCAGCCGAAGAGTTTGCACAGCACGTCATTAGTCTGCATGAGTCAGCTGATTCGCATAGGCGTCACCATGAATCTCAAAAAGGTGACTTAGTTATGGTACGGGCCCGGCCCGAACGACTTCCCTCGGGAGCCGTTAAAAAGTTACAAGCCTATAGTGATGGTCCCTTCCCAGTCCTACGGAAGATTAGCGCCAATACCTATGTTGTGGACTTACCTCCCGAAGAGGGGATTAGCTCGACCTTTAATGTGGCAGACCTAGTGGCCTACAAGGAACCCACATCGATTCCTAGTGACCCTTTCGAGCCTTCTCCTCCCCTTGAGAGTGAACCCACCCCTATGCGTCCCACATCCTTGAGAGCACTGCGCGAGCATATTGAGAGGATACTGGATGAGCAGGTGACCACTACACGGAGCAGGGAGTACCAGCGCTACTTTGTCCGTTGGCGGGACCGTCCACCTTCTGATGATTCCTGGATCAGCCGGGAAGATCTCCAGCGCCTCGATCCAGATCTGCTGGAGCACTACCACAGCAGTGTCCCCCCTTACTCGACGGAGTCGAGTTCCAGCCGCCCCGAGAGGGTTGGTGGGGACACCGGGTCCACTACTGGGCCCACTACTCGGAGCCGACGCCGCATTGCCCCGACACCGAGCTTATGGCTCGGAGATCTCGGAGATCCTTCCTGAAGACTCGGGTTACGGCTACGGTAGATATTGTGTATTGAGTATATGTATTTGTGTGTATGTATACATATATCTCTACATGTATTTTTACTTTCGTCTTATTAGGCTAAGTCATAGTCAATAAACATGTGTGTTTTGTGTATTTTATTTGGTTAAAACCCCCAAGTCAAAAGTTAGGTAGGTAAGCTTATTTTATTAGGCTAAGGACATATGTGCTATTTGTAAAGTTTGAAAGGTGTGGTTGTTATAGCCTCCCTCCTATATAAAGGGAGGCAAATGCTTGTTACGTATGATATGAATGAAAGAATGAATGAGTTGATGTTTTGTGTAAGAGATTTCCCCTCTTGCCTTCCCCTTCTCTCTCTTCTCTTTTGTGAGGATTGAGCGTCGCCTGGTGTGAGACCGTCCGGCGTGAGGCCGAGCTGTATGAGATAGCAGTAATCCGTTCCCGTCCTGTTCGCGTCCCGGAGTGCCGTCGATCCATTCCCACGTCACCGCCGCGTCAGCTTTTTCATGCATTAAATGCAGAGCGCACTCAGCAGGAAATCATATTACTAAAATATTTTGTAACACTGAAATATTTTGCATATGAACGAAACACTTTGTTACAAGAATGAAACATTTATTACATGAACGAAATATTTTGTTTTGTTGTGTCTCTGTGATTTTGATGATGTCAACTATTATGTCATTATATTCAACTTTGATGATAAAACCTGGATGCATAAATTAATGATCTTATCATATATATATATAAGTATGAAATATGTCAGAACAGGTTCTAAAGTTGACTCAAAAAGTCATGAAAAATAAAAACATGTCAATGCAAGTCAATGCAGGTCAACGCTAGTCAACATAGGTCAACTGATCAAATGGTGAGTTAGCTCATTGATAGGTAAGGTCAATGCACATGTCAGTCTGATACATATCAAGGTCGGTGCAACTATTCTAAATTTGCTACCAAGGTTGGTGCACATTGTCATTATTTCATACTAAGGTCGGTGCATATGCATTATCTATTTACATAAAAGTCTGTGCACACTGGCATTGCACAGAGTAAGGTTGATGCACTTTATGCCTTGTGCAGAACCAACGTCGATGCACCTTGTCAGAATGAATCACATAGGTCGGTGCACATTTCCTTCAGCCAGCATCAAGGTCGATGCACACCCTGCATCGTGCACACACAGGTCGGTGCACATTCTGTTGGTATGCATATAGGTCGATGCACATTTTGCATTGTGCATATAGAAGGTCAATGCTAGTTACCCTTGCACGTAATGAAGGTCGATGCATATGTATAAAGTCGGTGCAAATTTCTGTTCACAGTTTAACAGGTTAGTGCACATGTTGTTGGTCTGCATATAGGTCGGTGCACGTTCATACATATTGCATATAAAGGTCTGTGCACCTTTTGGCATCTCGCACACTAAGTTCGGTGCACCTCTTTGCCTTGTGCATATAGGTCTGTGCACATGCACATGCATTATGCAAGTCTGTGCACATCTGTTTACCAGGTCTGTGCACAACTATTCATATGCTATCTAAGTTTGTGCACATTTGCTCAATATACGTTTGAGGTCTGAGCATATGTGCAGTACATGGTCGAAGCACATGACTCATGCAAGTCCTTGCATATAGCGCAATTAAGTCTGAGCACATATACAAGTCAGCATAACAGGTCGGTGCATCTTCTCACTAGAAGCATATCAAGTCCAAGCACATGCATAAAAGACCTAGTTAAAGTCGAAGCACATATTGCACCAGGTCTGAGCATATGCATAGATTTTTGTCTACGCAAGTACAGGCACATGCACATACAAGGTCTAAGCATATAGCTCTATAGGTCTAAATGTGCATCTAATAGGTCTGAGCATATTCATATCTTATTCTTTCTAAGGTCAGTGCAACTGCAATAACATGACTGCATTCAGCATTAATCCATAGATCGGGCGAACTCTCCCCAAAACATGATTTTACCCTAACTCACTCAAAACACCTCTCTCGGCTCTCATTCGGCCTACAAATCACGGGGGATGACGGGATGAGCATAGGGATTCGTCCCCCTATCTCAATGGAGCGAAAGCTCCGCCGAATCGAGCTCAAACCACGAAGAACGCTTTTAGAAATCCTGCTCCTTCACGCTTCCCACGGACACCGCACGCCCACGAGCTCGCCTCGCCGCCGCCCACGTCGTCGCGCCGTCGCCCCGCCGCCGTCTGCAGCCGGAGATAGGCCCGCCGCGTCGAAATGGGAGAGAGAGGAAGAGAGGGGGGGCGGTTCTCACAGAAGGAAGAAGAAGAAGAAGAAGAAGAAAGAGAAGGGTGGGGGAGAGAGAGAAAATGAGAGATATTTATAGAAAATTTAGAAATTCCGAAAAATACCAAAAAATTAAAAATTACATTTCCGGGATCCTCGGAACGCTCCGATCGCAATGATACCACCCATGCCCAGGTGAACGACCCGGTTCACCCGCAACGAAGTTCCGAAGAAATTGCCAAAACACACACCGGAAATCAGAAAATACACGCGAAAAAGCCGCGGACACACTCCGGGCCTCCAAAACAACTCCGGATCACACCGATCCGAACACGAAAGATGTCTGAAACGAAATTTCAGACACAACGGAGCTAGACACTCTGAGAAATTATATCCGGGACCCACGAAGAAGGATCCGAAAGGTCCGAGATATTACATATGCTGACTTGTATATATGCTCAGACTTAATAGTGCTATATGCAGGGACTTGCATGAGTCATGTGCTTCGACCATGTACTGCACATATGCTCAGACCTCAAACGTATATTGAGCAAATGTGCACAGACTTAGATAGCATATGAACAGTTGTGCACAGCCCTGGTAAACAGATGTGCACAGACTTACATAATGCATGTGCATGTGCATAGACCTATATGCACAAGGCAAAGAGGTGCACCGACCTTAGTGTGCGAGATGCCAAAAGGTGCACAGACCTTTATATGCAATATGTTTGAACGTATGGCTACCCACTGGGATGAGCTGCGTGTAGGGCTGTTCATATAAGTATTTTTATTTTTTATTTTATTTACATAAAAATTATTAGATTTATATATCACATGTCTACCCACTGGCAGAGCCAGGGGAGGCAAGGGGGGGCAATTGCCCCCCTTGACTTGGGTAAATTTGTTTACATTTTGCCCTCCCACCCCCTGTTGAGTTTTTTTGGGCCATTAGATGTTTATGGATGGTGGATATCTAAGTTTTACGATTAAGTTAAAATGTCTACTGATGGTGGGCATTTATCACCCACATTCATTGGTTGGTTGTTTAACCGTAAATCAACGATGGAGATTTTCTTTTGTAAGATAGAAATCTAAAAGAGACAAAGAGGACAAAAGTAGTACATTAGAATCGTAAAAGGGTTTTGCGGCTGCCGACTGAGAAACTCTGTCTGTAGCTATGTAGGGTTATTTTTTGATGGTTGAGCAGAAATAAAAAAAGGCTATCGGGCTGTGCACAGGGTTGATTTGCAGGCTTGTAGCAGATCTCTCCGATCCGCACGTCCGGCCCCCCACACCTCACTTCACCCTGAGGACCTTCTCTGTCAATACTGTGAGTTTTTCTCCTTGCTCAATTCTCTTGTTATCTATTTGGTGGGTTTTGCTGGAATCGTTAGGGCTTTACCATGGGATTTTACCTAGGGAAGACATTTCATTCAGGACTTTGATTTTATCTTTCTTTTCTTTGATTTTATCTTTCTTTTTAATTCTTGTTTCGTGTATTTTCAATCACGGAGATTTTACATATCTCAGTAGCTTAACTTGGTTCTTCCTCTCAGTTGTTATTGTTTATGATTCATTATCTCGATTATATAATACAAAGTTAGCTCCCACTCGTCGAAAACATTGCACCTGATTTTGAAGCTGAAATAATTTTCGTGGTGATCAATAGATGAATGGTAATTTAGTGACATATATTGAGAAGGAGGCATTCGAGAGTATTGACAATGAGATAATAATACAACGCTTTCAGAATATGAGACCCGTCGTTGACAAATAACTTGTAAAATGTCTTCTATTTAAATAATAATAATTTTTATTATATTAATTTTATTTTGCCCCCCCCCCCTTTCAAATATTTCTGGCTCCGCCACTATGTCTACCTCTTTATGTGGGTTCCTAACATCTCGCCACGCCACCCTGCACGGCACGACCCTCTGATCTGCTATATTTTCCCCTCACCATTCTCCCAACGTCATATACGATCAACTCAATGCTAGGTACAATATATCTCTACTTAGATCTTTTCATCCGAAAATAATATAATCACTCAAGGCTTTCTCTTCTTACCATTTTCCTCCTCCTCTGTTGCTCCTACAATCTTTCTTACTTCTCCATTGAGTGTTCACGATAGATAAATGGATTCAAGATAGATAAAGAGACAATAGGAGGGGTAACAAGGGCTTAAATAGACTATCCGCACGGCTAATTAGTAGATGATTATTTAATTTAAAAGTCCCTGTAATTCTGATATTTCCTATTAATTTTTCTAAGATCTTTCCACTTGTTAGCAGGACACCTTCCACCTGTTGTAACCGCTTTTATCACACGGTAAAACCACTCTCCAGCTGTTGAAATTGTGCGCTAACACCTGGCACATGCACTTATCTTACATCGTTAACATTTGTCATTCATTTTTGACAACCCCCGTAAAACTTTGACCTATGTCAGAAAATACTCGAGTTCATTCTCCATATTTTAAAGTCCTTTATTTAATTTCAATCTACCAAAATCCATCGTCCACTTTTACATTGTCTATGTTTATTTCCTTCACTTTTGTTATCATCCAATTCTTTCTTCTAAGTGTAAAAAACTCCAAAAGCTATCATCTAATTTTTCAGCGCCTACTGTTCATCGTCTATCTTCATCGCCTAATCGCTTATTGTTCATCGTCCAGTCTACATAGTCTAATCGCTTACTAACCATCTTCCAATCTTGTCGTCTAATCGCTTATTGTTCATCGTCCAATCTTCGTTGTCTAATCACTCGATGTTCATTATTTAACTTTGTCAACTTTAGGCGGAATATCATCTAATTTACATCGTCTCAGGTTTTCGTCCAACTCTATCGTCTAAGTCCAACGCTTCATCAAACACTTAATCGCATTGTTTACTCCTCAAAATTGGATGATACATCATCTATCTCTCACCTAGTCACTAGATTTTCTAACTCTTCCTTCTATTTTTCTAATGTAGACGGAACATCGTCTAACTCTTAACTTTACATAAACGCTACTTCATCTAACTCCTTTCACTTGGATGCATTTTCATCTAACTGCCTTCAATCTTAGATGGAACATCGTCCGACTCCTCCATTCCTCCATCTAACTCCTATTGTTTAAGTTATCCTCTAACTTCTACACCATCTAATCTCCGTGCCATCTAAGTCTTTGGTATCGTCTAAGTTCTCCCTTTCCATCTATTGTCTATTTTCAACTTTGTCGATTTATCGTCTATCTTTTCGTCTACTCTTACAACTTAGGTGATTCATCACGTATCACAAATTGTCTAAGGCTTCGTCTAAGTTCCTTCATCTATCGTTCCACTTCGACGAATCATCACCCAACTTCTCCCACTTAGATACTATACTGTTTACCTCTTCTAACTTAGACGAACTATCGTCTATACCTTATCCAACTGAACAAGGTGAACTCAACCCAACTTAATTAAGATATATGGTGACTAGAAGATAGCAAAATAAAGAATCCGTATTCCCAACAAAGAATCCTCCCCTCCTTAATCTTAACCTCCAAAACAAAAGTAAGAATATGAATCCTCAATCTTGAACTGAAATCTCATTTGCATAATCTTTTAATGATTATTTCACTTTATCCCAATTGAACATATACTCCATTGTGGCTTACGTTTGGTGAGTGACAGGCTGCTGCCACGTACAACCATTTGGTGTCAGATAATGTGTCCATAATAATTAATAAGTTATCTATGTTCTAATGTGGGTTATGTGACACAAATGTAACTTTTTCACAAATGCTAGATGCTTTATTAGACTATTCATGTTCACCTTCATTGGCATGTCTCAAGTCCGCTTAGATTATATGGAAAACTAAACTACATCCATGAATAACTATCCAATATGGACTGAAAATAGTAAATTTACCCTCTTAAAGATGCCAAAGAAATGGAAATAATATAATTTGTCTTGAATTTTCTAATAAGGATTAATTGTACCTATCAAAAGATTGGCATTTGCTATATGTTTGTGCAGAGGTAAGGATCTCGTAGCTTCTCAGTACTGTTGGATGATTCAGAGATTTTTTTATGATGGGAACCAACTCTAGTGCCCTCCTAGTCAAAAGTTCAGCCATCAGAGAAAGAAGATCAGGGAGTCGTGAGAGTTTTTCCGGGAAATTTTTTTACGATGCTTAAGTTAGAGTAGAAAAAATGAGAGATTTTCAAGTAACAAGCGATTTATGTTTTGCAAGATCTCTTTGGATATGTCATGGAAATCATCTTTAAATAGATGATGGTGGTCGGCCATCTTGATATCCGTATTATTCCATTCCAAAAAAATGTGAGCAGTGACACGTATTTAATACGTGCCTATAGCTTTGCCTTGTTGGTATCTGGGGTGAAATAAGTCACGCTACATGTGGAGATTAGGAGACCTTTTACCTTGATAATATACATATGATCTTGGTAATGTTCGAGGTCCGTTGTTGGCTACTTTGACACCATCATTTTATCTACTTATCATAGTCGGAAGATGGATAGTGGCCAAAAATAAGGGGAAGCTGGCACGCGGCATGGGGAGTTGACTCTGCATACGTCACTTACAATCATGACGTCCACGAGGGTGTGGATCTCATCGTATGATGTGTCCCTTATTGCTGACGTCTGATATGAGATGGGCGGTGGATGATAGGTTGATGATCGAGTTTTACGTGCCTGAGCTATAGATCTTTAGACATGGTGCGTCCGTGGAGGTCGGGATTGGGATGGCCCGGAATGAAGCTAATTCTCTTGTCTGAGGATCCAGTTAGTGTTTGCTTTTGTCATAGTTTTGTGGCCAAGTTAATACTCAGTTTCTCCTGATGTCCGGGGTTGAGCTAATACTCAATCTCACTCGGGGCCTGGGGTTGAGTTAGTGCTCTAAACCTCTCAGGATGGCCCGGGAGCCCAGGGTCGAGTTAATATTCTAGCTCTCCTGAAGCCTGAGGCCAAGCTAACACTCATCTCGCTCGAGATCCAAGGCCGAGTTAATTCTCTAGGCCTATGGATGCTCGGGATTGAGCTAACGGTGTTTATATCCTGCTTGGTTGGAGAAGGCTGGGGGCAGAGTTGGCACTCTGCTCAATATTATTTGAGCTAACCCTAAGGGGGTTTTGTGATGTTTTATCCTAGGCTTTCCTCTCGACCTGATATCTGACAGAGAGGCATGTCCACTACGTACGCGGGGTGTGCTGGGCTTGACAATATATATTGGGCCTTTGGATGCTCTAAGTGAGCTGGGTGACCTTAGTGCGTCATTTCAACGGGGGTGGACTTAATAGGTCAACATTTGAACTTCTGAACTTTGACGTGCCACTGGTCTTTATTCTGGAGGGAGAAATTCCCCCTCTCCATTATGAACAAAAATAGGAATTGACCTAAACACAGGGACAACAAAAATGAAACATCAAGTTAAGAATACTACGCCAAAGACGACATCCTAATTAATTTACTAGAAAATCTTCGGATCGAGGAAAACAAATCACAAGACATACCCAATCCACCCAGTAAAAGGAATAAGACATCTACTCCCCCTCTTAGATCACGACACGAAATCCATAATCTCCACAAAATAAAATCGCATGACTGAACTTTGCCAAAAGAACAAAAAAACAAGATAAAACATTAAGAAGAGCAATGTTTGCTGCACACTAGGTATGCACCACGTGGTGCACATCCGGTGCGCGATTAGTCCATGCGGGATGACATGGACCAATCTAGGCGCGGTGTGTGCACCTATTGCATTCTAAGACATACAACAAACATTATTTATTCTGCCAAAAAAGGAAAAAAATAGAGAGATGTCAGAGAAATTTTAAAAACAATACTGGTCTCCCCCTTCTCTCTCCCACACACATGGGGCCAGTGCACAGAGGAATAACACTGTCATAGCCCACGTTTTCTCCGTTCTTTTTCATGTCTGACTTCCCCAAGAAAGGGATTCACGGGAGAGGGCACCACATGAAGTGGAGAGATTTCTAAGATATAATTAGGAAACCAAAGGCTTGGGGAAGGGGGGTGTGGAGTAGGTTAGCGCATCTGATGAGAGAGAGAGCGATGGTGTAATGTCTCAGATTTTTCGGATATTTTTCGGATCTGAATCTGTGGGTTTCGAATCACTTTCGGGGATGTCGCAGTGCGTTTTGTGGCTTATGCGTATTTTTCCCTGACGAGCCTTTGGAACCGTGTGTAGGGTAAACCGTTGTATTCTCCTATTCCGGGATGGTACTAGTGCGTCGAGCGTGTTTCGAGGATCGAGGAAATGATTTTTTTTTCTAATTTTTTATATTTTTCATATTTTTTAAATTTTCCATATATAACAATTTTCTTCTCTTTTTCTTTTCTTCTTCTTTCTTCTTCTTTTTCTCCCCCGTGAGCCGGCCAACCGTTGCAAGCCCTCTCCCCCGTCCAAGCTCACGGCGCCCTTTCCTCCTCCGGTGACGGGCAGTGGACCAAGGCGGCGACACGGTGGTGACGGCGGCGGCGAGGTAGTCGTGGCGGTGTCACTCTCGCGGGAGGACGTGGAGATCGGGGTTTTGAACGTGATTTCGAGATCGGCGACGATCCGGCAGATTTCGGGCTTCCTTGAGGTAGGGGGACGGATCCTTACTCTCTTTCCTGCATTCCCCGTGATTTGTAGGCCGATGAGAGGCCGAGAGGGGCGTATTTGAGCCGGGAGGGTGAAAATGCATGTTTGGGGTTTGAGAGCTGGATCTCTCGTTTCTCGGGATTTTTGACCGATCTATAGGTGTAGAATCATGCTAGGAGGGTTGGGGATGGATTCCCCTTCGTTTCCCCATCATCGGGGGATGATCGGGGCGTGGAATGGATTTTTTGGCCGTTCCTGCCGTTCCCGTGCTCGGGTTGGGGTTGTGGTCCTACCAATGACCGCTAGGCCCCTTTGGCGGCCCCCAGGGGACCGCTAGGTCTGGTAGGCTATCTCGCGACTGACCGCTACCCATTGGGTAGCGGCCAGCACATGACCGTTTGCCTTGTTGGTCAGAGCACCCTCGGGGTGCGTGTTTTTGACCGTTGGGAGTCACGTGCAGGGTTGATGTCAGGGCATGACCGTTTCTTTGTGCCTTGCGGTCCGATGAGGACCGTTTGGTTGGGGTAGCGGCCTGGCGATAGACCGTTTGTCCCCCTATGGCTCGCCGCTTTGCGGTCATGGCTTGACCGCTTGGCTGACCCTGGCGGTCTCAGGGAGACCGCTAGGCCAGTTTTGCGGTCTAGGGAGGGCCGCCAAGCTGAAGGCAGTCCGGGGTGGACCGCCGCTCCATTTCCTTTCGATCGGAGGTTTCCGTGAGTTGAGTCTCACCTCCAGTGACCTGTCCACTAGACGTAACTTTCCTGCGCACGCGTGGGCAGACCCACCTGGGAGTGGTGGAGAGCGTGACCCGGAGAGAGATAATTTTTAGGCTGGTTACCGTAGGACCCCTCGTCTTTGCAGTCTACGTCCGGGCTGGGGGGAAGTACCAGCTAGAGAGTCTGACCTAGAGCGCATGGTTTGTGTGTGCACACGTGGTTGGGGACAGTCGGACCCGCGCTGACGAGCGCGACCCCAGCTAGTCCTTGTTCGTGGTACTTGTTATGTGTCTCAGTCTCCTCCTGGGGCGTGTAGGGAGACACTGAGGCGCGGTGTAAGACGTCAGGGGACGCATCCGACTTTGCTTCTAGTGGGTGGTGCTCCTGTCTCCTGGCAGGTACGGACTTGTTTTCCCATTGGTTCGAGGTCGGTTTGTTCGGTACGGTTAGTTATAGTGAGCTTTTCCGTTTATTTGTTATTGCTTCTTGCTTCTGTCGGACTCCTGCTAGGTAGCGTTACCTTTCGTGCTCGTTCGCGTCTTGCTGTCTTGTTTCTCTCGTGCGAGGTGAGGGTCCGCGGGATCCCTACTAAGTCTATGAAATGAGACTCACCCCTGTGTTTTCAGGTGAGGCGAGGTCGTCGAGAGGCGCGGTGGAGTTTCAGCGTGGTTCTAGTAGCCAGGGTTAGTCACTAGTTATCAGAGCCGGGGTATGTCCCGTGTACTTGTACTTTTCTTTCTATTGACTGTACTTATTTTGGACATGAGATACACTGGACCTTGTAGTTGTTTAGTGAATATTTATCTTATTTCCTGCATTATTTTTAGATTATTGTGTTAGCTCTGTAGTTATTTTAGTTTCTCGTGTACTCTCACACCATCCTTTAACCCTTCCGAGTCTTCGGGCTCGTGGGTGGCGGGCCGAGATTCGATTCGCGTCGGTTCCTTTCCGATACTCAGATCTCGGGTCGTTACAGATGAACCCCACTGCTCTCTCACTCACAGATGCGCTAAACGTGACCGGTTAACAAACACGCCCACTATCTCGAGTCATGTAGGACTCACGAGTCATGTGTTCATGTATTCATTTGATATTTGTAGTTGTCTACGTTGCACGAACAGACTCTGCTGAAACCTGAGCTTGACTTGGGCCAACTTTGTTTCTCAAATGCTGAAGCCCTCTGTCACAGTTGTTGAAGAGTGGGCTCTAAATTCAACATGCAAGCCCGGTTGGAAGACTCCGCCGACAGACTTTGCTGATAGGCTTGGCCGGCAGACTCAATTGGAAGGCTTCGTCGGTAGACTCGGCTGGCAAACTTGGTCGATAGACTCGACTTGAAGGCTCGATTGGCAGGTTCAGTTGGAGAGTAAGATCCCACTGCGAGTGAAACTATCGCTGTAACTAGACCTGTAAACGGAGCGGATAGTATGATATCCGAATTCGTATCCGATTAGTAATCGAATTATCCGTCGGATACTTTATTCGGATAACGATCGGATAAATCCGAATTCGAATTCGGTTCGAATTTTAAACAGATAATTACTAAGTCTACTTAGGGGTGAGTTGTGTTAACCGTGTGAGAGCATCATATATTGTTTTCTCTAAAAAATAAAGAAAGAGTGAAAGTTTTTTTTATTTTGAGAGATGTTATCAAAAGATTAGACTTCATCCTAAAAAATAGGAGATAATTTATCAAGTGGGTGTAAGTGAATTTCTTATTTTTAAATTATATTTTAAGATCAAAAAATATAAAAAATAATCAAATAATATATTAAGATTTAAGTTAATTATATATAGAATATGTATATCATTAGATTTCTATCTAAGAGTTCATATTCGGTCGGATAATATCGGACACAGATATCTCAATATTTGAATTCGTATCCGATTAATAATCGGATATCCGATATCGGATTAAATTATCCGTCAGATATTTTATTCGAATAATTACCCGATTAAACGAATACGAATTCGATTCGAATTTTAAACGGATAATTGCCGAGCCTAACTGTAACACCACAAATCAACATATGTGCTCAGGTCGCAAGGGTCACAGAGACGACGTTTGTTTAAAGATATTACTATAATTGGTGATTTGTGGTGCCCTTATCTCTATAATATCTAAATAGCATCTCTATTCATTGGATTGGGTTCGGCATTGTATTCCTCTAGTTTTCTCCGAGAAGTGAAACCTCGCTGTAACCGTGAAAGTAATAAGACACGTCAATTTCGAATCACGCAAAATCTCGACATCCTTGTATGTATTTATTTCTCTTCTTCGTTTTCATGATCTCACTGGCATCTCGACACAGCTTGCCTTGCATTTAATAACAAGGAGTATGCGCTTCGGCACTTCTGACATTTAAATAAAATTATTTTTATTTAAAATGTGTTAATATATAAATATATTTTTTTTCTCAGAGTTATTCTAAGCACACGTGGATCTTGCACGCGGTGCATTCACATCGTCATTTTCTTACGAAAGATTTACCGTCATTAACCGTTGCACGCATTCGTCTGGCACGCGGTCCATTTTTTCCGATTTCGCATAGGTATTAAATATAAGTTTGAACCCGGTTTATTACCTTACATCTTGCAATTTACCCGGAGGATGTCTCAATGTGAGATGATATAATTGATTAACGTGTTCCTTGTTCTGATATAATTTTTCAGTTGAAGAATCACTAGTTTTAAAATCAGAGTATTTTTCTAATTCTAAAATCAAAACTATTTCGTTTGGATGATCTTAAAATAAAATAAAATTTTATGTTAGTTAGTTGTGATTTTTAGTTAGATTTTAATTTAATTATCTATGACAGTCATTAGTAATGACCGTATTTCATCATATGTATCGCCGTTGTTACTTATCGTTTGTTTAATTTAATTTTAAACATGTTAAGATGAGAGGAAGACTAATCTACCGTTGGTTAGTCTTCCCACATAACTAAGATAATATATTACCCCCACAATTTTTTTGTATCATGTTGTATACTTCTTTAAAACCTTATATTTAATTTACATGTTCAAAATAATATTATCTTATTATTAGTTGGGCACACCCTAAAAGGGTGAATAAGTATGTCAAATAAAAAATAATTATGTATTAAAATTTAATGTTGAAACACATCAGAAATAAAAATGTAAAATCACAAGCAAATCACAGACACGAAAATTTTATACTGATTCGGCATGTCCTCCTTGACAAACTTACGTACAGCCTCTTTACAAATTTCAATGGCTTTAACTAATCTTAACAACCAAGATTACATCCGATGGTTTTCTAAGACTTAACTCCCCATCTAGTTTTCAGGACTATCAACTCCAATTGTTCTTACGCTCACAGCGAATCAACAATCACCCTAGTGACTTAATTTTTCAAGTGACTTCACATTTGTTAGTCTTCTAAGAACTAGTCACCCAACTGATTTCTAAAATATGAGCATACCAACTTATCACACCCATTGTGGTTATCTTAAAGCAACTAATACTCTATACATTTCAGTTTAAATGGATTTAAGAATCTACAGTTTTGCTCCTTGATGAGCAGATGGTGAAAATTAGTACGTGTAAAAAAATGAATTAACTAATAGACAGATAGAGGACGAGGATAGTAGGAATGTCATAGAAGTGCATATTTCTTCTCTTCAATGTTTCCCAAGACGAGAGACTTTTGAGATAATGCTATCAATGGGGTGAGTCTCCCCTTGACTTGAATGCGCAGGAAGTTTGTGCTCAGAGATCGCTTTGATGGCAAGAAGATGGCTGAATATGATTGATTGTTCTATGTACTCAACAGAATTATCTCGTTTGTTATTCTTGTTGAACTCTAAGGGCCACTTTGGTAACAGGTTAGGTTAGGGGCGGATGGCCTACCCGGGTTAACTCACCTCACTCCTAACCCAACCGGTTACCAAAGTGACCTTAATCCGGGTGGAGTAACTCATTCCACCTATTTAAGTGGAATGAGTTAATCCACTTTAACCCTATCCGACCCGGGTTAAGAAAAAAAGTATCAAACAGAGAATAAGTCACCCGACCCCAGTTAACCCACCCTAGCCCACCTTAACCCGTTACCAAAGTGGCCCTAAGTTATTTATAGCTCCAGATTTCATTATAGGGTTTTTTTACATGAAAACCATTGTTAAAAGTGAATTTACAAAAAAATCATTCTTAAAAATGCATTAGCAAGTATATCACTGAGTTAATTCAAATAGTGCATAAATACTATTTAAACGTGATTTTCTTACAAGTTGTTGGTAAAAAGAGGTGATATGTATGCAAATAAATATGACATTTTTGCACAATTCAGATTACACAGTGATGTACCTATTAATACATTTTTAGGAATAGTTTTTTTACAAATTCACTTTTAACAATGATTTCCATGCAAAAAATCCTTCATTATATCCATTAGATTTATTTGCCTTCAACGGTCAGATCCTAACCACAACATTCGGCCAATCTGATTGGCTGCTAAGTTTCCACCTACTTTGTGAGTGAGTGCACGCGGTTCTCACGGTAGTAGATGAATCATATCTTCTATTGCTTGAGATATATCTATCTGTCCTTTTTCTTCTTTTGTGCAACATGCCTCGTGATTAGTACTATCTCCATATCTGAAATAATACAAAATATATTTCTCCCATATATGGATGTGAGATAAGGTATCCAAATTTAAATTGCAAGCGTCAATGTGAATAAAATATGCTAAAAGTAATGTAAGCTTTGCATATAAAAATATATCTTATGATATTGGGTGATGAACAAGAAGATTATGTAATATACTTTGTACATCTTAAAAATGAAAAAGTATCCCAACGGATACTGTGCATTTAATGTGTACATATTGTTAAGTTGACTATTCAACATCGTGAGACGGTATCAGTGTATGTGATTTTACCATAAAAAGGTATTAATAAGATTTTAAATAATGTGTATATAATTTACGTTCCTGCGTTGTAGAGTTTAAGTGTTATGTAAGCACTATATTTTATAGTTTGTTGCTTAGTGAAGTCATCGTAAATAGATATTTGAGCAAGTCAAAAGTGTAATATATATATATGGTCTATTTAAATGGAACATAAAATTAAGGCGATGAGACTTTATCTTTTAATGAAAGTAGACAAAGTATCACTCATTCGTCTAAACATTCTATTTTTATTTTTATATTAGACGAAGCATCGCCTACCTTTGATTTTTGTCATTTTTCACTTAAACGAAATATTATCTAATGTTTCGTCAATCTGTAGTTCTATTCGATGATATATTATCTAATACTTCAACTTGATAGATTAAACGAAGTCATGTTTATCACTTCATCTATCCATGTCTAATGCTTCATTTTGATAGAGTAGACAAAGATTCATCTATCATATTTTTTTATCATTTTTTATCTAAAGGGAAAATCATCTAACTCATTATCTATCGTGAGTTAGATGAAGTTTCGTCTAACATTTCTACTCAGTTAGATGATATATCATATATTGAGATTTTATCATTTTCCTCTTAGACGAAGATTCGTCCATCAGCTCTTGCATCGTCTACTGTTTCTATTTTAGATGATATATGGTCTAATGTTCTGTCTCACTAGAGACTTTATATGAAGTATCGTCTAATACTGTTTTGTCCACTTAAAAAGAGTATTGTTTATTCGTTTTCACTTAGACAATATATCATCTAATATTCCGTTTATCTCAATTACATTAGATGATGTATCGTATACCGTTCCGTCTATCATGTTTGCATCAAACGATGTATCATCTATTGTGTTGTTTATCCTGGAGACTTAGACGTAAGATCGTCTTTCTTGTCGTTTTATTCATTAGATAGAATATCGTCTATTTTAAGTTTGATTAGACGGTGTATAACCTATCACTCAACTTTTTATTTACTTAGATGATATTTAAATTAATTTAATTATATCTTATAATTTAATCACTCTCGATTTAAGTTTAACATGAATTATGTTAAATATGTAAATTGATTTAGTAAAATGAGGATCAATAATTGTTTATTTTATTATAATATAAAATAACAAATTTTTTAAAAATAATTTTCTAACATCTTTTAACTTGGACGGTGTTAGAGTACGAGACCTATAACTAAAATAATATTTCTATGAGAGTATGCATGCGGGTATAGAGTAAAATATGCAAGATGTCAAGACTACTAATTTGGGAGATACACGACGCACGTGCACTTAAATACTTTAAAATATTATTTCGTGATTCATCCTTACATTTGGAACGTTATAATTTTTTTAGGTGATGTGTTCTCATATTTCAAGCACCTTAGATTATATATTTTAAAATCATATTGGCTCAAATCATACATTTTTCTGTTTTATTTCAATTTTTAAAAATGATCCGAAAAATCCATAAGGTTTTAAAGTAAAATTAAGGTGACTGTCATTTTGTTTTCACTTGTTTTAAGATCGTGATCTTGAGACTGATCTCTAGGCCTCTCTTTGATAGGGAGTTATCTCCCAATTATCTTGTGGATAACTCCTATTTTATCATTTTTCTACTTTGATAGAGGAATGGAGATAATTGAGTTAGAATGAAAGATTTTCCTCATCTAACCCAGATAATTTGACCCACCTAAACAGGTGGAATAATATAACTCATTTAATCATATTACTATTTTACCATTTCTCTCTCTACATTCTCTCTACGTGCTCTCTCCTTCTTTACATTTTTTCTCTCTCATTCATTTATTAAAATAAATAAAATAATAGTCATTTTATTAAAAATATTTATTATTATAATAATTAGATATCTATTTCTCTTTCTCTCTCTACTTTCTCTCTCTTTCACTCACATTTATTTATTAAAATATTTAAAATAATAAGGATGTTATTAAAATAATAATAATAATTTATTATTATTATTAAATATTTATTTCTCTTTCATTACATTCTCTCTCTCTACATTGTCTCTCTCTCTCATTTATTTATTAAAATAAATAAAGTAATCATTTTTATAAAAATAATTATTAATATTATTATTTGATATCTATTTTAATATCTATTTAGAGTATAATTTATTAAAATAAGATTATAATAAGGTTGGAATGATAAGGACATTTACGCCAATGTCTAGAGTTAACCCATTTTTTTATCCCTCGATACAACCAAAGCAAGTGAAATTAAAGAGTAGTTAACCTCCTTTGACCCAGAATGATAACTCATTGTATATCAAAATAAATAAGACAAAGTGAAGGACCGGATAAACTAACACACTAGACTTATCTCTCATCTTAACTATCCCTCTATCGCAGCTAGCTATCTGTTCTCTCGTCAACTAAACCCTCTCATTAACCAATCCCTTATATTTGATTAGACTTTTACACTAACTGATCACCTCAATGTACGGCTTAACCTCCCTACGACACCAATCTAGCGGCGTACGAACATGGAGGTCAGCTAGCTAGACTACTCCATCCATGAAAATTAGATCAGACCAATTCATAATACTCATTAGGGATCTCAACGAGTCAAATACAGTGAGAATAGTTGATTATTTCATTTGTTGTTCATTAAATATTTAAAAAATAATATATTTAAAATCATTTTCTAATATCCGAATAAGTACAGTTAATGAACGATTAACAGATAATTACGGGTGTAGAAGCACTTTTTATTACATCTATTGTGTTTATTCGTTTATTGGTTTATTAGATGCGTTTATTCATTTATTAAGTGCGTAGGCGTGTCAGTCACAAACTGACGATTTATTCAGACTTCAAGGAAGCCCTTGGTGTCCGCCATCTGACTGATCAGACGATTATGTGGTCCATGTCGAGACCAAAATCTGCCGTGCCATAAAGGCCACGATGTCATTTAAATCTCTCCGGAGGAGAGAATACCCTTGATTAATCGTCAAGAATAAGGGCCCTACGGCCTAAAAAATTATATTGATGCTATGAGCAAGCGAACAACAGTGGAAATTTAAATTGGTATGTGTATTCATTCATCTATTAAATCAATGGGAACGGTTAGTTTGCTATCGGCCGTGTATCGGCCTTTTCATGTTCGGGCGGTAGCCCGACTCAAAAACATACGGAACGGGCACAGGGCATGCATATGGCATGCTTAAAGCTCAATTTCCCCAAAGAATGGGGATCAATCCCTTATACGGGCGAACCCGCTTCAATAAATTATCGGCCCGAAACGGCACGCGAATGTGGCCATGATGGGAGGAATCCCTGAGATCCACACTCACGCCACAGGGCAGCTTTAGTTTCTCTTTTAAACAAGGTCCGAGAAGGGGAGATCGCCGAAAGGGTCCATGAGGCTAACATATTCGACATTTTATCTAGTTAGCTTTAGTTTCGCTGAAGTGTGGATTTTACTCCATTCGCTTTCTTTATCATGCTTTAATCGCATTATTACAGCCTCTTTCTCTCTTATTATTGTTATTTGCTTCTATTATTTGTCTGATATTTCGTTTCTCCTTTTGCCGCATGTTTTGTTTCTTCTTTTTTTCACTGAGAACAGGGAAGTCGGTCGACCGGAGAAGGGAGTTCGGCCGACTGAAACTCCCAGCAACAAGGAGCAACTGGAGAGGTCGACACAAGGTGCCAAAGTGGTCGACGCGGGCGATGGCCAGAGCGAGGAGAGGTCGACGCAGGCAACACCCAAGAAGGGGCGAGGTCGATGCAGGATGGTCCTGAGGTCGACGCGGACGGTAATTGGATCAAGGAGAGGTCGACGCAGGGGCCGTGAGGTCGACGCGGGCCGCGACTGGAGAAAGGAGAGGTCGATGCAGCCAGCAATCGGGGAGGGGAGAGGTCGATGCAGGCTGGTCCTGAGGTCAACGCAGGCGGCAGCTGGATCAAGGAGAGGTCGACGCAGCAGTGACAGGGGTCGACGCAGGCATGCACGAATGAGATGCGATGCAGTGTTTGAATGTTTGTGAAAGGGGTTTCTTTTATTCATGAGATGCGCAAGGGGGGCTTTAGTTGATTTCTCTTTGCTTGCATTTTAACCCTTTTTCTTAATATACATTCTTTTATTTTATTTTATTTTTTGGATTGCCATGCAATGCATGAATGCACGTGAGGGGGAGCTTTAGTTGATTCCCTTTTTTGTATGTGTAGTTAAGTTCGCAGTCATATTCAACAGTCAGTCATGATGATGTTCATGCTCAATTCTTCGTGCCTTCCACAGCTCTCTTATCTCAATTGGAGTGTTGTTGTTGTTGTTTATTTCATTTGTTTGTTGCTTCCTTTTATCTTTTAAAATACATTATTCTAGTGAAAATTTGACAGTATCTCTCGCGGACCCAGATGCTGGGGGGTAAAGCGGGCACACGTCCACAAGGAGTGACTCGTCCCTAAAGTAGAGGTGCGCACGAAAACGGCAACACCTTGAGAAACCATCGCGTCAAAACACGGCGCAAAACCGAGCAGACAGGAAGCTAAAGCATGAAGGGCAAATGTCACTGGATCAAATGGTAGCAAGGGCTGCCGGATCAAGGGGTGGCAAATGCCACCGGATCAAGTGGTGGCAAACACCACCGGATCAAAGAGGTGGGGACGCCGTCGGATCAAGCGGGTGGCGGTGCCACCGGATCAAAAGGGTGAGGTGGAGCCACCGGATGGGCGGACGCCACCGGGTGGGGGAGCAGTAGGACGCCACCGGATGACGAGGCCAGAAGGCCACCGGATCATGGGGATGTGGGCACCGAAAATTTTCGCGGCTACAACGGCGAGCTTCGGTCGGTCGTTTGACGTCAATAAAGAAGGACAGGAAGAAACGAAGCAAGAGGCCCCGGCGGCCGAATTTCAACTCCGGTGATGGTGGGGCCGCATCCCACATATGGCACCGTGCCATCATGAATTTACATTCCAAGGGATGAATTAACACGAAATTGAGTGAGGTCTTGGCATCCTCGAAGACATAGTCCGGGGCATGGAGGCCCGGGCGTCAAAAGAAAAAATAATAATAATAAAAAGAAGAAGGGAGAATAAAAAAAAGAGAAAAGAGAAGAAGAAGAAGTAAATAAAAAATGAAATAAAAGAAAAGAAAAAATAAAAAAATAATAATAACGGAATAAAAGAAAAAATAAAATAAAATATAACCGGTGACCTTTTTCCCCTCTCATCCGGTGACTCTTCACTCCACCCTGTTCACCTCACCGGATCAACCCCGAAACCTCCCACCGGATGGCACCCTGTTCGCCTCACCTGATCACACACTTTTTCCCCTCCACCGTATCACACCTTTTTACCACCCACCGTTTACACCCTCGTACCTCCACCGGATGGCACACCTCCAACCTCCACCGGATGACACCCAGGAGGCTCCACCGTATCACACTCCTCACTCCACCGGATGACACCACCATGCCCTCTCTCCACCGGATGGCACATGCCTTCTCTCCACCGGATGACCCTCCCACCGGATGACCCTCTGTCCTCCTCCACCGGAACACACCTCTCCCACTTCCCACGGGATGACACCCCGGGGCCCACCGTGTAAACTCCGCCAGTATTTCTCCCCACCGGATGACACCCGAGCTCCCACCGTTTAATCTCTCCACCCTCTCGCAACCCCTCGTCGCCGTTCTCCCACCGCAACGGCCCCCTCACCCCCCCCTGGTCCGCCATGTCCGCCACTACCCACGAGAAGCTCCTCTCCTCCGTAGTGTCAGACATAAAAGCCTACAATGGCGACGACCCCTCTCCGTCCGTGGGTCCGGGGCATCCAGAGATTGCGGCAGGGTCCTCCTCTGCTGAGGGATCATGTGGACGATCCGACGGGGGTTCTCAGAAGAATGGAGGCAAATCGAATAGGGATGAAGCATGCTGCGTTCTATGTGGCGCACGCTTTGTACCATGACGAAAATAAGAAGTTTAGAAGGCGGAGCAGAGGTATCAACTGGGGTTCGAAACCTTGCAGGTCCTGCCGTTGAATTGCGAAGATCATGAGGCCAATTCCTACGTCATATGAAGCCCCACAAGAAACGTGCATCAGGACTCGCGGAAGCAAGGGAAAATGGAAAATGCAACTTCCAAGGACATATCTGACAACCAAAGGGAGGTAAATATACGTATATGGATGGCAATCCAGCAGGGCTCAGAAAAGTGTGACATTAAAATGGTTAAGATAAAAGGAACTCATCCAACTTCTTCTTATAAAAGAAGAATGGCAGAAGAAATCCGGCCACATGAGCATGACAGGACGGTAGATGGATTTAACCCGGGAAGCCCGTGGAGATACCAGCCAGAGAGAAATTGACGGGGACTTGGATAAACAGGACCATTTCTCTAGTGACGACACTGGTGTAGTCAAGCTTGTAGGTTCCGCTATCGTCGGGAAATCTGAAGCAGAGGATCCCTGCCATCACGGTCTGGTCGGTCCAACAATCAACATGAAAGAGGCCATTAATGCCGTAAATAGCTTGTTCCTGGAGAACCCGCCACTGCTCTACAACAGCGGCAGTAGTTCCGTTCTGGGATGGGCCAGTACCTGGGTCAGAACTGTAATAAATGAATGGGTTGCCGCAGTCGCGTATTCCCCATCGTTCTGAACACTCCAACAACGGTACGTAACTGGCAGCAAGGGGATGTTAGCGGCAGGGCTCCACATTAACCGGCGACAGCAAGCCCTCCCCATAACAGTGTTTAAACGGCAGCAGCGTATCCGGTGGCCTCCTCCCAAGTGATACGGTGGCCTTGCCACCAATGTGAACCGGCGGCACAGGCAGTCTTCTTCATCCGGTAGCCTGTTGTGACCCTTGATCCGGTGGCAGCGACTGTACATTCATCCGGTGACTCTCCAAATGCTCTTCATCCGGTGGCTCACTCCTGCACTTTGATCCGGTGGCCCTGTGAGGCCGCTGAACCGGTGGCTCCCTGTGACCCCTCGACCGGTGACTGCGATTCGACAGGGCCCCTCATCCGGCGGCCGTTTCTGGCCCGTGATCCGGTGGCGCGGTCGGTCTGCCCCATCCGGTGGCCTGGCCTTCGAGCGATCCGGTGGCCCTGTGCCACTGGCCATCCGGTGGCGCCCTCAACACGCTCATCCGGTGGCGGTATGAAGTCTTCATCCGGTGGCGGGTTTTTGCCTTGCGATCCGGTGGCTTTCCAGTTGTTCTTGATCCGGTGGCAACGGCAGGAAGAAGCGAAACAAACCGCTGGACATTCCCAGCGACTGGAAGTCTTTGTCCGCACTACCTGGCGCGCAACGGCCGGAGGTTCGAGGATTTCCCCATTCGTGCAAGCCTCGAAAGCAACCGCGCTGCAAGCCTGCTGCCCGCCCCAGAAATGTGCAAGTCTGCAGACGATGGCGACTGGAGCAGAAGCTTCGAAGATTACATTCCGGTCATCAAGGGACGAGCTCCCATATAAAAAACCAGGTGCGAAGAGAGAAACAAGAGGGAGGATCTCTCGACTCCCGGCTCTCTTGTTACTCCACCTCCACCCGCTACCCCGGCTGCTCCACCTGCTACCCCGGCGACGGCCATTTGTGTGAAGGGAAGAAGAGAAGAAGAAAGGAGGGTGAGTGAGAGAGGGAGTGAGGCTTGGTAGGGGAGGAGCCCATGCTCCGTCCCCTCCCCACTGTGTTTGGTCCCTTTCCTTCTTTCCCCTCCTGTTTCTTTTGCTCGACGTATTTGCTTATGTACTCCCCTTCTGCAAGGAATGAAAGAAGGCTTTTGAAGTATGCCTCTCACTTCGTTCCCGTCCTCCCTTTGGACCGTGGTTTCCCCCATTCCAAACAGTGGCGTGCCTCCTTCTGGGGGTTGACGTTCAAGGCTACGGGCTCTCAAACCCCTCTGGTGACGCTGCCATCCCACTCTCCAGGAGGTCTTACACTCGGATTTCCCTTCCCATTACTTTCCCTTCGATTCCTCCCTTCGGGGTGTTGGTCGCACCAACCCCGGCGTCAGGCCCCTGCCAACCCATGGCCAAAGTCCAGATGCTTCTACAACGGTTGTTTTCGTTCCGTCGTTCACCGCCATCCTCCTGCAGTCTCATGGGGCTGAGCTTCCTTGACTTCACCTCAAACCCTCCCTCTATATATACACCTTTGCCAGTAGCACCCCGGTGTGATTTTGGCCGGTGACGGGTTGTTATGCCTCCAAACCAATAGCTCTCTTTTTCCCCTCGGCCCTGTCGAGCCCGCGGTGACCCGGTGGCCTCCCAAGGTCTCCCATCCGGTTGCCTTCTTTCTCTTGATCCGGTGGTGGCATCCCCATCGCTATGATTCGGTGGCTCTTTTGAACCCGTGATCCGGTGGTCTCTCAAGGCCTTTGATCCGGTGGCCTTGCCATCTTCCTCATCCGGTGGTATCACCACCCTTGTGACCCGGTGGCCTTTGCCACTTCTCTCCCCATCCGGTGGCACTTGCCAATGATCCGGTGGAAGCCCTCTTCCATGGTGCTTGGACCCTGAAGTCCTGTTCTAACCGATGTCCGTCACTTTCGAGTACCTCAGATTTCTGAAAGATGTTGCCACTTTCGCGTATTTCTCTATTTTCGGGACACGTCACTTCTTATAGACGTGTACCCGTTCTACCCCCGTCATCTAAATTTGAGGGAGATGATGCCAAATTTTTACCAGAATAATATATCTTAAAATACCAAATGAAAAACAACGAACAAATGCAATCTACAACAGTGAGACGCCTCCGCTGAAACAACAAAGAACCATGGGATCCACCAGAATCGAGCATGAACGGTGCCACGACGACCCGCCGTTTTCACCTTACACGCGCTCTCGCTGCCTACGTTTAATCACGTGACGCATACCCATTCACATACACATACACCCCTTTTCACGCTAACACATATTCATAAGCACACACTTAGTTAATACCATGCATGTAACATGCCAAACCCACTCCCTGATACACCCACACTTACTCCCTAATACACCTCCCTTAACACATTATATATATATATATATATATATATATATATATATATATATGAAACACACATACGTGAATCAGCCACCCTTTTTCTCACGTAACACACACCCACGTAAAACCCATCCGATATATGATGATGGGTGAATCGGCAGTAAAAAAAAATTCAAATAAAAAATGGATATAATATAGTAAAAAAATAAAAATAAATAAATGAATAGATAAATAGTACTAAAACAATGTTAAAGTGAATAAATAAATATAAAAAAAAGGTCAAAACAAAAAAGAGAGAAATAACATAATAAAACCGATACAAAAAAGACATTATAATAATATTGCCACTTAGAAAAGATGAAGAAATATATAAATATACATCCATGTACGTGAATGAACAGTAAAATTCAATACCTAAATAATAATAACAAAAAGCACGGTAACATACATTTCGGACCCAGCCTCTTCAGATCCGGTGAATGGAACATCGATGACGCCCCAGTAAGCCGTGTTCAGACCTCTAGGATTATCCCCAATATGATCGCAACTCAGTATCGCCCCAGGCCAATAGCTCAGTAGACCAGACTCGTTCTCGTTGGGATTTAATCCCACTCTATCGTCAAACTTGCCGCACATTCGACATACATTTGCACGAGTTTGTATCCGTCTTCGTCACGCTTTCAACACGGACTTTCCTCCGAATACGAAATTGTCGGTAAGCGACCAACGTGATTTAAACGTTTTCACCCCACCGATGGGCATTTTAACGTAATTCCATATTCTCGTTATCTCATTTTATTAATGTTATTCTTGAGGCCGTGTGGCCCTTATTCCTGACGTTTAATCAAGGGTTTTCTATCCTCCGGGGAGATGTAATTAACGCCGTGGCATTTATGACATGGCGGGTTTTGGTCCCGACACGAATCACTCAATTATATGATCAGTCAGATGGCGCACCAGGACTTCGACGAAATCCGAACAAAATAAATCGTCACTTTGTGACTGACACGCCCACACACTTAATAAACGAATAAATATATCAAATAAACCAACAAACGAAACGAATCGTGTCGAAAAATGTGTCCACATGGGATGTCACCGGTTCAGGGAAGCAAGGGCAACGTGCTACCGGATGAACGCCTTGTATGGGCCAAAGGTTGGTATGGAGGAGGGCTTGTTCCGGTAAGAGGGGTATGTGATGCAGAGAGTATCTGGGCCTTAACCATGAGCTGGCAGGATCCAGACGATGTCATTCCGATGACCAACATTCCGAAGAGAAGGATCAAAAGGAAAGAAACAAAGGGAACCCTAAGTGAACGGCCCTATGGCGCTCAGGGTGGCAGCCTCACCCATGGGGTTTAGGGGGGCCGTTAGCCTTGAACATCAACCCCTTTCCCCCCACAAGAGGACACATCGTCGGATGGAATGGGGAGAGAGGAAGGAGACTCCGTCGTTTCTGCTAAGCAGAGCACGCATGAGAACGAGAAGCACCTTGGGCTGATGAAAGGTAAAAAGAAAATGCGGAGAAACACGAGACAACGGCGAGGGCAAGCATACTAGAGGTGAGGACATATAACATAGGCACTTCACAAATTCTTCTCTTTTTTTATTCCTTGTAGAAAAGGGAGGTAACACGAGGAGGCTAATAGGGTGTTTGGGAGTAATTTTTTTTAAAAATCTATTTCTATCTAAAAATTTGTGTCAACATAATTTTTGACTTAAATTTTAAAATTGATAAAATCAGACACTTTCTGTTTGGCAGTAGTGTCGTAAATTTTAAAATTTATGTAAATGTGTTTGTCAGGGATCTTCCTCTCCGGGTAGCCTCCGGCAGTTGCAGAGAGAGAGAGAGAGAGAGAGAGAGAGAGAGAGAGAGAGAGAGAGAGAGAGAGAGAGAGAGAGAGAGAGAGAGAGAGAGAGACGTCGGGGGAGGGGAGGTCGCCGCAGGGAGGGGGCCGCCATTGGGGGAGGTGAGGGGGCGCCGTCGGGGGGAGGGGAGGGTGCCGCAAGGGGGAGGGGAGCCGCCGGGGGAGGGGAGGTCGCCGCAGGGAGGGGGCCGCCGTCGGGGGAGGTGAGGGGGCGCCGTCGGGGGGAGGGGAGGGTGCCGCAAGGGGGAGGGGGAAGCCGTCGGGGGAGAGGAGCCGGAGCCGGAAGGGGGGGAAGGGGAGGGGGTGCGCAGGGGGATCCGTCGCCGGAGGGGGGAAGGGGAGGGGCTGCGGTCGCAGGGGGGAAGCCGGAGGAGGGGGAGGGGGCTGCCGGGGAGGGGAGGGCGCGGAGGGGCTGCCGGGAAGGGGAGGGGAGGGCGCACGGGGGGGAGCCGGCGCCGGAGGGGGGAACCGGAGGGAGGGGGGCCTGCGCACGGGGGGGGAGCCGGCGCTGGAGGGGGGGAACCGGAGGGGGGGCCTGCGCACGGGGGGGAACCGGCGCCGGAGGGGGGCCTGCGCACGGGGGGGAACGGGAGGGGGGCTGCGCACGGGGGGAACCGGCGCCGGAGGGGGGGCCTGAGCACGGGGGAGCCGGAGCCGGAGGGAGGGGAGGGGGGAGGGGGAGGGGGCTGGGGTTCGCGAGTGGAAGAGATAGAGACGTGGTGAGTGTTTTTGAAAAAAAAAATTGGTAGAGTGTTATTTTTTTTTTTGAGGAAGATTTACATGGGAGTATAGTATCTTCTTAAAAATTAGGAGAGGCATACCAAACGGTGTTATAAGACCTCCTCTTTTTTTTAAAATTGAGAGAAAAAAGAGGTAAAAAACTGCAACCAAACACCCTTCTTCTTCTCTTCATAACAAGAAAGCAAAAAAAAAGAACAAAGAGGAACAAGATACAATGGGGAGGGGAGGGGACGGAGCATTAGCTCCTCCCCTCCCGAGCTTCACTCCCTCTCTCCCGCACACCCTTCTTCTTCTCTTCTCTCTTCACTTTTTTTCTCTTCTTCTTCTTCCCTTCCCATAGGCGGTGGTAGTCAGAGCAGCAGGGAGCGGACCTCTGTTCTTCTCTTCGTTTGTCTATCGTTTGCCTGTCTCCTGTCTGTCTCCTCTTTCTTCTGTGTGAAGGTCTTATTTATATGGCCGCGCACGAAGACGTCGCCAGCCTCTGGTTCAACGGCGGGACATCTATTCTCCTGCCAGTTTTCGATCGTTGGTTGGTGGACAACATGGCTTGGCAGAGCCCATGTGATGCAGAGTAGAGACCCCTGGTCGCTTGGAATGTCCAGCAGTCGTTGGCCATTTTTGTTTTGTTTTCTCCCGCCGTTGCCACCGGATCAAGATGTAGAAATCATGGTTCGACGACTCGGTTTTGACTCGCCCGACTCGGGCGTACCACATCGGATCAGGGAAGAAACGAGTCAGGCCAACTCGTGCTGACTCGGGTCGAGTCGGCACGAGTCACAAAGAAAGCTAGTGTATTTTAGGTGTACCATACCGGATCAAAGAAGAACCGATCCAGTACGGATCACCGAGTCGGCGAACCATGGTACTAGAAATTAGCCACTGGATAAGGGGCTGAAACGGGCCACGGGATGAAGAAGACCAACTGCGCCACCGGATCACGGGTCAAAAGAGGTCATCGGATGAGGGGCCCTGGCGCTGCGCAGCCACCGGATCACCCTAAAAGGGGGGAGCCACCGGATCAGCCTGAAGGGGGATGCCACCGGATCAGCATGCGGGGGAGGGCCACCGGTTCAGTGGGGTTGCATAGCCACCGGTTCAACTGGGTGGGAAAGCCACCGTATCACTGGGACTTGAGTGCCACCGGATGAATGAGCATTGCCACCGGTTATGAGAAGGAACGGGGCCACCGGTTTAATGCTTAACGGCATTTAAGCCTTGTTAAGCCTTCACGCTCGTTACAAGTGCTGCATCTATGTCGGCCCGCCTTGACTTCCATCTCTAATCGTATCACCGGAGAGGAGGAGACTCGCATCTCTGTTCTTCAGCATGGACCAGTTCTTTCCAGTTCCTGGCTGTTGGATTTAGTGTTTTAAAATATCAAAGTTTTGTTTCCTGTGGAGTTTTGTCCCACATTGGAAGATGGGAAAAGTTTTCATCTTCTTATAGTTGGGACTCTTTACTACCTTGTGTACTCCTTTGAGGAGACTATGGTAGTTGGGCCATTTGAGCTTGTGGGCTCCTTGGGCTTTATTCTATATCACACACGCGCGTATATTGCCTTGCCTTGCCGATGCCGTGTCGTGCGTGTGTGTAAGTAATATTCGACCTTTATTTTATTTTATTTTTTGACCGAGCGTCTTTTGGGTTTTCTCCGCGTCTCCTCGGATTCTCTCTCTCGCGTCCCTTTGGGAACGGGGGTGTCGGTTCGTGTGCTTGACCGTTGTAGACTCTGAGTGGGAGTCTATTTAGGGTAGCAGTTTCCGAGGGTTCACATACGGAGGAACTCATCTTCCTCCATTTTTCACTCTCTCGGTCATCTTCCTCTGCAAGATCTCGAAGTGGTCACTGTGGTGTTCGCCCCGGCGTCGTAACTTGGAGTGCACCTTTGCGCCGCCATCGTTTGGGTCGTCGTATCTTGGGAGAAGTCTCGCCGTGGAGCCTATTGCACCGTGTAGGGGCGAAACGACTCTAAAGAAAGCGACATCGCGCTTCGACCCGAGTTTGATCTTCCTAAACTTCAATTCCACATTTTTCTGTTGATCAGTCTGATAGAGAAATCCCTCAATAGTGCATCCGTGTTCTTTGATTTCCAACATTTAGAGTCGCTTCTCTCTATCAGACGCGTTTCATGATGGCCCCTGAGATTGTTGCCCGCCCTGAAAAATTTTCTGGTCATTTCTTTAAGCGTTGGCAACAGAAGATGCGTTACTGGCTTACCTCTCTGGCCTTATTTTCGGTAATCGAATCTAATCCTCCTGCAGAGGATGAGAATGAACCTGCTAGGTCTGTAGATTTAGCAAAGTTTAAAGAGAAGGATTATTTATGTACTGGTAGTATTCTGTCATGCCTTTCTGACAAACTCTATGACATTTATTGTTCTGCGAAATCTGCTAGAGAGCTTTGGAACTCCTTAGAAAAGAAATATGGTTCTGAGGACACCGGTCTAGATAAAATCATTGTAGCTAATTATTTTGATTACAAGATGGTAGAGGGAACCTCCATTGTTGACCAAGCCCATGAGATCCAATCCCTGGTTTTGGACATCCAACGTTGTGGGATGTCAATTGATGAGAAGTTTCAGGTGTGTGCGTTGATTACCAAACTTCCACCATCCTGGAATGATTTTTCTCTATCTCTTCAACACAAACGAGATGAGATGAATGTTGAGCAATTAATCTCTGCCATTCAAGTTGAAGAGAGGAACAGGGATAGGAACAAGGCTAGGATCCCTCCTCCTCCTCCTCCCTCAGACCCTGAATTCCAGTCCAAAGCTAATCTTGTTGAAAAACCCAAGTCTCATTCTTCCACTTCCCATAAACCTCACCAGAAATTCAACAAATTTAAAGGGAAGAAAAAGATTCAGAAGGACTCGGAAAACATTACTTGCTATGTCTGTGGGAGACCGGGTCACAAAGCCTACAGATGCTATGATAGAAAGGACAAGAACAACAAGAACATCAAAAGCAACAAGAAGAAACCCACTGTTACTGAACCCATGGTCAATATGTTGACAGATGGATCCACCTCAAAGGAGAGGTTTGTCTCTTACAATCCTGAAATCCATGTGGCAAGTCTTCCAACTGAATGGTTGGTAGACACAGGTGCAAATGTCCATGTCTGCTCTGATAGAAGCTTATTCTCTTCTTACCAGGGCACCGGTGCCAGGAGCGTGACAATGGGCAATTCCAGTGCTGCACAAATAGTAGGAGAGGGACGCATTGACTTGAAGCTCACTTCAGGGAAAATGTTAAGCCTCTGCGGAGTGCAGCACGTGCCGGATATTAGGAGGAACTTGATTAGTGGATCTTTGTTAGTGCAGTAGGGTTTTAGACTTATTTTTGAATCCAACAAATTTGTAATCACCAGAAATGGAAACTTTGTAGGAAAAGGTTACTTATGTGATGGATTGTTTATTCTTAATGTACTTGATTCTAGTTGTTTAAATAAAAGTTCCTCCTCTGTTGCTTTTCATATTGAATCTTGTGATATTTGGCATGCTAGACTTGGTCATGTTAATTTGAATACCATGAAAAGGATGATGCATTTAAATCTGATTCCTAAGTTTGATGTTAAGAACAAAGATAAATGCCAAATTTGTGTACAAGCAAAGCAACCTAGGAAGCCCTTTAAATCTATTGAATGGGACACCTCGGTGTTGGAGTTAGTTCACTCCGATGTTTGTGAAGGGACTGGTTCCCTAACCAGAGGTGGAAAAAGATATTTTATCACCTTTATTGATGATGCTTCTAGATTCTGCTTATTGTATTTGTTGAGCACTAAAGACGAAGCTCTTGATAAATTTATGACTTATAGATCTCTAGCCGAAAAACAAACAGATATGGTTCTTAAGAGGCTTAGATCTGATAGAGGAGGTGAATATACATCTAATGCACTGCATGATTTTTGTGAAAATAATGGTATTATTCATGAGTTAACTGCTCCTTATTCCCCTGAATCCAATGGAGTTGCTGAGAGGAAAAATATGACTTTGTTAGACATGGTGAATTCCATGTTGTGCAGCTCAGGTTTACCTGAGAGTATGTGGGGAGAGGCTTTGCTCTCTGCGTGTTATGTCCTAAATTGTGTTCCTCATAAATCAAAAGATAAATCACCATTTGAATTGTGGTTTAAAAGGAAGCCGAATTATAAATTTTTGAAGGTTTGGGGCTGTTTGGCCAAGATTAAAATTCCTGAAAATAAGAAAAGAAAAATTGGCCCCAAAACTGTTGATGGTGTATTCATTGGTTATGCAGAGTATAGTTCTGCATATAGATTCTTAATTATTAAGTCTGAAATTTCTGCTATTTCTGAAAACACTATATGTGAATTTGGTGATGCTGTTTTCTTTGAGAATATCTTTCCTTTCAAATCAAACTTACATGTTGAAGTAGAATCTTCCTCTTCTATTCCTTCTTCTATTGGCTCAAAAGTTATTGAATCTCAACCTGATGATATAGAGCCCAGAAGAAGTAAAAGAATAAGGATCGAAAAATCTTTTGGTGATGACTATATATCTTATTTGATTGAAGATGATCCATTAACTTTTAATGATGCTATGAAATCTAATGATTCTGCTTTTTGGAAAGAAGCTGTTAAAAGTGAAATAGATTCCATAATATGTAATCAGACATGGGAATTGGTTGATCTTCCTCCCGGAAGTAAAACTATTGGATGTAAATGGATTTTCAAAAAGAAAATAAAACCTGATGGCTCTATAGACAAATATAAAGCTAGACTTGTTGCTAAGGGGTACAAGCAGAAAGAGGGAATAGATTTCTTTGATACCTATTCTCCTGTGGCTAGGATGACTACAATCCGTGTGCTTGTTGCAATGGCATCCATATATGATTTAAAGGTCCATCAAATGGATGTCAAGACTGCCTTCTTAAATGGGGAACTTGAAGAAGAAATCTATATGGATCAGCCTGAGGGATTTGTAGTTTCTGGCCAAGAGCACAAAGTGTGCAAGTTAACGAAGTCCCTGTATGGGTTAAAACAAGCCCCTAAGCAATGGCATCAGAAATTTGATGATGTTGTTATTTCCAATGGTTTTGTCATGTGTGAATCTGATAAATGTCTGTATGTTAAGTTGATGAATGATGCATGTGTTATTTTATGCTTATATGTTGATGACATTCTGATTCTTAGTAGTAGCATCATGTTGATAAATGAAACCAAACATTTCCTAAACAGTAAATTTGACATGAAGGATCTGGGAGAGGCAGAGGTGATTTTAGGACTTAGACTTCTAAAATCACGTGAGGGATATGCAATATCCCAGACTCATTATGTTGAGAAAGTATTGAGAAGGTTTGGATTTTATGATTCCAAACCTGTTAGTACTCCTATGGATCCTAGTGTCATTCTTAAGAAGAATAATGGTGATAGTTTTGATCAACTTAGATATTCGCAGCTCATTGGTAGTTTGATGTATTTGTCTAACTGCAGTAGACCTGATATTTCTTTTGCTGTGAATAGACTTAGTAGATATACTCAGTGTCCTAACAAAACTCATTGGCATGCACTTGAGAGAGTATGTAAGTATTTGAAAGGTACCTTATCTCTTGCATTACATTATGAGAGATTTCCTGCTGTACTAGAGGGGTACAGTGATGCCAGTTGGGTGACAGGAAAGGCCCAAGGTAAGGGCACCACTGGTTTTGTCTTCATGCTTGGTGGAGGAGCAATCGCTTGGAAATCCACCAAACAGACTTTATTAGCTCGATCCACTATGGAATCTGAGCTTATAGCTCTTGAGATGACTGGTAGAGAGGCAGATTGGCTGAAGAACTTAGTGGTTGAGCTACCTCTGCTGAGTAAGCCGATTCCTGCAATCTCTATTCATTGTGATAGCCAGGCAGCAATAGCCAAGGCAAAGAGTGAAAAAATAAATGATAAATTAAGTACTCATATAAGACTCAAGTTGAGGTTTGTAAGGGAGTACTTAACCAAAGGAATTATTTCCTTGGATTATGTGAAATCTGCAAGTAATCTTGCTGATCCTTTAACCAAAGGACTTAACAGAAAATTGGTTGAAGATACATCGAGGGGGATGGGACTGAAGCCCATTATTTAGACACCGTCAATGGCAACCCAACCTATTGATTGGAGATCCCATGAAGTAGGTTCAATGGGAAAACAAATTGAGTGGGTGACTAGTAGAGAGCACATTGTTGGAGACTTGTGTCTCATTGTCCCTCCCTATGATGTAGTGCTCTATCTGGAACGGTAAAGGTTGAACTATATGTTCTTAATGAATCCAAAGGCCATAGTGGCAAGGTGTAGGCACGTTTCAGTGCACCTTGGAGGATTCACCTATGTGAGTGTGGTTGTGTGGCCGCAACCTATGAGATGCTTGGGCTATCTCTAGAGCGCTCATGAAACAAGATGCAAAGCACATGGCCTGAATGTGCTACCCCGTGAGAACACCACTATCGACCAATACTGTGTGTGATGCATGGAACTTTCTGCATAAAGGTTTAAGTTCAAGACGAAGTTCACTTGGACCTGTGGAGAGAGGGAAGTGTTTCACTACGTGAAGGTTCAAGTCGGAAGACACCTTCTCTTATGCATAGTTCTTCACTTCGAGATCTTGTAATCCTGTCTCAACTTTGATATTTTTTTTTGTGGTGGGTGAATGTTGGATTTAGTGTTTTAAAATATCAAAGTTTTGTTTCCTGTGGAGTTTTGTCCCACATTGGAAGATGGGAAAAGTTTTCATCTTCTTATAGTTGGGACTCTTTACTACCTTGTGTACTCCTTTGAGGAGACTATGGTAGTTGGGCCATTTGAGCTTGTGGGCTCCTTGGGCTTTATTCTATATCACACACGCGCGTATATTGCCTTGCCTTGCCGATGCCGTGTCGTGCGTGTGTGTAAGTAATATTCGACCTTTATTTTATTTTATTTTTTGACCGAGCGTCTTTTGGGTTTTCTCCGCGTCTCCTCGGATTCTCTCTCTCGCGTCCCTTTGGGAACGGGGGTGTCGGTTCGTGTGCTTGACCGTTGTAGACTCTGAGTGGGAGTCTATTTAGGGTAGCAGTTTCCGAGGGTTCACATACGAGGAACTCATCTTCCTCCATTTTTCACTCTCTCGGTCATCTTCCTCTGCAAGATCTCGAAGTGGTCACTGTGGTGTTCGCCCCGGCGTCGTAACTTGGAGTGCACCTTTGCGCCGCCATCGTTTGGGTCGTCGTATCTTGGGAGAAGTCTCGCCGTGGAGCCTATTGCACCGTGTAGGGGCGAAACGACTCTAAAGAAAGCGACATCGCGCTTCGACCCGAGTTTGATCTTCCTAAACTTCAATTCCACATTTTTCTGTTGATCAGTCTGATAGAGAAATCCCTCAATAGTGCATCCGTGTTCTTTGATTTCCAACATTTAGAGTCGCTTCTCTCTATCAGACGCGTTTCATGATGGCCCCTGAGATTGTTGCCCGCCCTGAAAAATTTTCTGGTCATTTCTTTAAGCGTTGGCAACAGAAGATGCGTTACTGGCTTACCTCTCTGGCCTTATTTTCGGTAATCGAATCTAATCCTCCTGCAGAGGATGAGAATGAACCTGCTAGGTCTGTAGATTTAGCAAAGTTTAAAGAGAAGGATTATTTATGTACTGGTAGTATTCTGTCATGCCTTTCTGACAAACTCTATGACATTTATTGTTCTGCGAAATCTGCTAGAGAGCTTTGGAACTCCTTAGAAAAGAAATATGGTTCTGAGGACACCGGTCTAGATAAAATCATTGTAGCTAATTATTTTGATTACAAGATGGTAGAGGGAACCTCCATTGTTGACCAAGCCCATGAGATCCAATCCCTGGTTTTGGACATCCAACGTTGTGGGATGTCAATTGATGAGAAGTTTCAGGTGTGTGCGTTGATTACCAAACTTCCACCATCCTGGAATGATTTTTCTCTATCTCTTCAACACAAACGAGATGAGATGAATGTTGAGCAATTAATCTCTGCCATTCAAGTTGAAGAGAGGAACAGGGATAGGAACAAGGCTAGGATCCCTCCTCCTCCTCCTCCCTCAGACCCTGAATTCCAGTCCAAAGCTAATCTTGTTGAAAAACCCAAGTCTCATTCTTCCACTTCCCATAAACCTCACCAGAAATTCAACAAATTTAAAGGGAAGAAAAAGATTCAGAAGGACTCGGAAAACATTACTTGCTATGTCTGTGGGAGACCGGGTCACAAAGCCTACAGATGCTATGATAGAAAGGACAAGAACAACAAGAACATCAAAAGCAACAAGAAGAAACCCACTGTTACTGAACCCATGGTCAATATGTTGACAGATGGATCCACCTCAAAGGAGAGGTTTGTCTCTTACAATCCTGAAATCCATGTGGCAAGTCTTCCAACTGAATGGTTGGTAGACACAGGTGCAAATGTCCATGTCTGCTCTGATAGAAGCTTATTCTCTTCTTACCAGGGCACCGGTGCCAGGAGCGTGACAATGGGCAATTCCAGTGCTGCACAAATAGTAGGAGAGGGACGCATTGACTTGAAGCTCACTTCAGGGAAAATGTTAAGCCTCTGCGGAGTGCAGCACGTGCCGGATATTAGGAGGAACTTGATTAGTGGATCTTTGTTAGTGCAGCAGGGTTTTAGACTTATTTTTGAATCCAACAAATTTGTAATCACCAGAAATGGAAACTTTGTAGGAAAAGGTTACTTATGTGATGGATTGTTTATTCTTAATGTACTTGATTCTAGTTGTTTAAATAAAAGTTCCTCCTCTGTTGCTTTTCATATTGAATCTTGTGATATTTGGCATGCTAGACTTGGTCATGTTAATTTGAATACCATGAAAAGGATGATGCATTTAAATCTGATTCCTAAGTTTGATGTTAAGAACAAAGATAAATGCCAAATTTGTGTACAAGCAAAGCAACCTAGGAAGCCCTTTAAATCTATTGAAAGGGACACCTCGGTGTTGGAGTTAGTTCACTCCGATGTTTGTGAAGGGACTGGTTCCCTAACCAGAGGTGGAAAAAGATATTTTATCACCTTTATTGATGATGCTTCTAGATTCTGCTTATTGTATTTGTTGAGCACTAAAGACGAAGCTCTTGATAAATTTATGACTTATAGATCTCTAGCCGAAAAACAAACAGATATGGTTCTTAAGAGGCTTAGATCTGATAGAGGAGGTGAATATACATCTAATGCACTGCATGATTTTTGTGAAAATAATGGTATTATTCATGAGTTAACTGCTCCTTATTCCCCTGAATCCAATGGAGTTGCTGAGAGGAAAAATAGGACTTTGTTAGACATGGTGAATTCCATGTTGTGCAGCTCAGGTTTACCTGAGAGTATGTGGGGAGAGGCTTTGCTCTCTGCGTGTTATGTCCTAAATTGTGTTCCTCATAAATCAAAAGATAAATCACCATTTGAATTGTGGTTTAAAAGGAAGCCGAATTATAAATTTTTGAAGGTTTGGGGCTGTTTGGCCAAGATTAAAATTCCTGAAAATAAGAAAAGAAAAATTGGCCCCAAAACTGTTGATGGTGTATTCATTGGTTATGCAGAGTATAGTTCTGCATATAGATTCTTAATTATTAAGTCTGAAATTTCTGCTATTTCTGAAAACACTATATGTGAATTTGGTGATGCTGTTTTCTTTGAGAATATCTTTCCTTTCAAATCAAACTTACATGTTGAAGTAGAATCTTCCTCTTCTATTCCTTCTTCTATTGGCTCAAAAGTTATTGAATCTCAACCTGATGATATAGAGCCCAGAAGAAGTAAAAGAATAAGGATCGAAAAATCTTTTGGTGATGACTATATATCTTATTTGATTGAAGATGATCCATTAACTTTTAATGATGCTATGAAATCTAATGATTCTGCTTTTTGGAAAGAAGCTGTTAAAAGTGAAATAGATTCCATAATATGTAATCAGACATGGGAATTGGTTGATCTTCCTCCCGGAAGTAAAACTATTGGATGTAAATGGATTTTCAAAAAGAAAATAAAACCTGATGGCTCTATAGACAAATATAAAGCTAGACTTGTTGCTAAGGGGTACAAGCAGAAAGAGGGAATAGATTTCTTTGATACCTATTCTCCTGTGGCTAGGATGACTACAATCCGTGTGCTTGTTGCAATGGCATCCATATATGATTTAAAGGTCCATCAAATGGATGTCAAGACTGCCTTCTTAAATGGGGAACTTGAAGAAGAAATCTATATGGATCAGCCTGAGGGATTTGTAGTTTCTGGCCAAGAGCACAAAGTGTGCAAGTTAACGAAGTCCCTGTATGGGTTAAAACAAGCCCCTAAGCAATGGCATCAGAAATTTGATGATGTTGTTATTTCCAATGGTTTTGTCATGTGTGAATCTGATAAATGTCTGTATGTTAAGTTGATGAATGATGCATGTGTTATTTTATGCTTATATGTTGATGACATTCTGATTCTTAGTAGTAGCATCATGTTGATAAATGAAACCAAACATTTCCTAAACAGTAAATTTGACATGAAGGATCTGGGAGAGGCAGAGGTGATTTTAGGACTTAGACTTCTAAAATCACGTGAGGGATATGCAATATCCCAGACTCATTATGTTGAGAAAGTATTGAGAATGTTTGGATTTTATGATTCCAAACCTGTTAGTACTCCTATGGATCCTAGTGTCATTCTTAAGAAGAATAATGGTGATAGTTTTGATCAACTTAGATATTCGCAGCTCATTGGTAGTTTGATGTATTTGTCTAACTGCAGTAGACCTGATATTTCTTTTGCTGTGAATAGACTTAGTAGATATACTCAGTGTCCTAACAAAACTCATTGGCATGCACTTGAGAGAGTATGTAAGTATTTGAAAGGTACCTTATCTCTTGCATTACATTATGAGAGATTTCCTGCTGTACTAGAGGGGTACAGTGATGCCAGTTGGGTGACAGGAAAGGCCCAAGGTAAGGGCACCACTGGTTTTGTCTTCATGCTTGGTGGAGGAGCAATCGCTTGGAAATCCACCAAACAGACTTTATTAGCTCGATCCACTATGGAATCTGAGCTTATAGCTCTTGAGATGACTGGTAGAGAGGCAGATTGGCTGAAGAACTTAGTGGTTGAGCTACCTCTGCTGAGTAAGCCGATTCCTGCAATCTCTATTCATTGTGATAGCCAGGCAGCAATAGCCAAGGCAAAGAGTGAAAAAATAAATGATAAATTAAGTACTCATATAAGACTCAAGTTGAGGTTTGTAAGGGAGTACTTAACCAAAGGAATTATTTCCTTGGATTATGTGAAATCTGCAAGTAATCTTGCTGATCCTTTAACCAAAGGACTTAACAGAAAATTGGTTGAAGATACATCGAGGGGGATGGGACTGAAGCCCATTATTTAGACACCGTCAATGGCAACCCAACCTATTGATTGGAGATCCCATGAAGTAGGTTCAATGGGAAAACAAATTGAGTGGGTGACTAGTAGAGAGCACATTGTTGGAGACTTGTGTCTCATTGTCCCTCCCTATGATGTAGTGCTCTATCTGGAACGGTAAAGGTTGAACTATATGTTCTTAATGAATCCAAAGGCCATAGTGGCAAGGTGTAGGCACGTTTCAGTGCACCTTGGAGGATTCACCTATGTGAGTGTGGTTGTGTGGCCGCAACCTATGAGATGCTTGGGCTATCTCTAGAGCGCTCATGAAACAAGATGCAAAGCACATGGCCTGAATGTGCTACCCCGTGAGAACACCACTATCGACCAATACTGTGTGTGATGCATGGAACTTTCTGCATAAAGGTTTAAGTTCAAGACGAAGTTCACTTGGACCTGTGGAGAGAGGGAAGTGTTTCACTACGTGAAGGTTCAAGTCGGAAGACACCTTCTCTTATGCATAGTTCTTCACTTCGAGATCTTGTAATCCTGTCTCAACTTTGATATTTTTTTTTGTGGTGGGTGAATGTTGGATTTAGTGTTTTAAAATATCAAAGTTTTGTTTCCTGTGGAGTTTTGTCCCACATTGGAAGATGGGAAAAGTTTTCATCTTCTTATAGTTGGGACTCTTTACTACCTTGTGTACTCCTTTGAGGAGACTATGGTAGTTGGGCCATTTGAGCTTGTGGGCTCCTTGGGCTTTATTCTATATCACACACGCGCGTATATTGCCTTGCCTTGCCGATGCCGTGTCGTGCGTGTGTGTAAGTAATATTCGACCTTTATTTTATTTTATTTTTTGACCGAGCGTCTTTTGGGTTTTCTCCGCGTCTCCTCGGATTCTCTCTCTCGCGTCCCTTTGGGAACGGGGGTGTCGGTTCGTGTGCTTGACCGTTGTAGACTCTGATTGGGAGTCTATTTAGGGTAGCAGTTTCCGAGGGTTCACATACGAGGAACTCATCTTCCTCCAGTTTTTACTCTCTCGGTCATCTTCCTCTGCAAGATCTCGAAGTGGTCACTGTGGTGTTCGCCCCGGCGTCGCAACTTGGAGTGCACCTTTGCGCCGCCATCGTTTGGGTCGTCGTATCTTGGGAGAAGTCTCGCCGTGGAGCCTATTGCACCGTGTAGGGGCGAAACGACTCTAAAGAAAGCGACATCGCGCTTCGACCCGAGTTTGATCTTCCTAAACTTCAATTCCACATTTTTCTGTTGATCAGTCTGATAGAGAAATCCCTCAATAGTGCATCCGTGTTCTTTGATTTCCAACATTTAGAGTCGTTTCTCTCTATCAGACGCGTTTCATGATGGCCCCTGAGATTGTTGCCCGCCCTGAAAAATTTTCTGGTCATTTCTTTAAGCGTTGGCAACAGAAGATGCGTTACTGGCTTACCTCTCTGGCCTTATTTTCGGTAATCGAATCTAATCCTCCTGCAGAGGATGAGAATGAACCTGCTAGGTCTGTAGATTTAGCAAAGTTTAAAGAGAAGGATTATTTATGTACTGGTAGTATTCTGTCATGCCTTTCTGACAAACTCTATGACATTTATTGTTCTGCGAAATCTGCTAGAGAGCTTTGGAACTCCTTAGAAAAGAAATATGGTTCTGAGGACACCGGTCTAGATAAAATCATTGTAGCTAATTATTTTGATTACAAGATGGTAGAGGGAACCTCCATTGTTGACCAAGCCCATGAGATCCAATCCCTGGTTTTGGACATCCAACGTTGTGGGATGTCAATTGATGAGAAGTTTCAGGTGTGTGCGTTGATTACCAAACTTCCACCATCCTGGAATGATTTTTCTCTATCTCTTCAACACAAACGAGATGAGATGAATGTTGAGCAATTAATCTCTGCCATTCAAGTTGAAGAGAGGAACAGGGATAGGAACAAGGCTAGGATCCCTCCTCCTCCTCCTCCCTCAGACCCTGAATTCCAGTCCAAAGCTAATCTTGTTGAAAAACCCAAGTCTCATTCTTCCACTTCCCATAAACCTCACCAGAAATTCAACAAATTTAAAGGGAAGAAAAAGATTCAGAAGGACTCGGAAAACATTACTTGCTATGTCTGTGGGAGACCGGGTCACAAAGCCTACAGATGCTATGATAGAAAGGACAAGAACAACAAGAACATCAAAAGCAACAAGAAGAAACCCACTGTTACTGAACCCATGGTCAATATGTTGACAGATGGATCCACCTCAAAGGAGAGGTTTGTCTCTTACAATCCTGAAATCCATGTGGCAAGTCTTCCAACTGAATGGTTGGTAGACACAGGTGCAAATGTCCATGTCTGCTCTGATAGAAGCTTATTCTCTTCTTACCAGGGCACCGGTGCCAGGAGCGTGACAATGGGCAATTCCAGTGCTGCACAAATAGTAGGAGAGGGACGCATTGACTTGAAGCTCACTTCAGGGAAAATGTTAAGCCTCTGCGGAGTGCAGCACGTGCCGGATATTAGGAGGAACTTGATTAGTGGATCTTTGTTAGTGCAGCAGGGTTTTAGACTTATTTTTGAATCCAACAAATTTGTAATCACCAGAAATGGAAACTTTGTAGGAAAAGGTTACTTATGTGATGGATTGTTTATTCTTAATGTACTTGATTCTAGTTGTTTAAATAAAAGTTCCTCCTCTGTTGCTTTTCATATTGAATCTTGTGATATTTGGCATGCTAGACTTGGTCATGTTAATTTGAATACCATGAAAAGGATGATGCATTTAAATCTGATTCCTAAGTTTGATGTTAAGAACAAAGATAAATGCCAAATTTGTGTACAAGCAAAGCAACCTAGGAAGCCTTTTAAATCTATTGAAAGGGACACCTCGGTGTTGGAGTTAGTTCACTCCGATGTTTGTGAAGGGACTGGTTCCCTAACCAGAGGTGGAAAAAGATATTTTATCACCTTTATTGATGATGCTTCTAGATTCTGCTTATTGTATTTGTTGAGCACTAAAGACGAAGCTCTTGATAAATTTATGACTTATAGATCTCTAGCCGAAAAACAAACAGATATGGTTCTTAAGAGGCTTAGATCTGATAGAGGAGGTGAATATACATCTAATGCACTGCATGATTTTTGTGAAAATAATGGTATTATTCATGAGTTAACTGCTCCTTATTCCCCTGAATCCAATGGAGTTGCTGAGAGGAAAAATAGGACTTTGTTAGACATGGTGAATTCCATGTTGTGCAGCTCAGGTTTACCTGAGAGTATGTGGGGAGAGGCTTTGCTCTCTGCGTGTTATGTCCTAAATTGTGTTCCTCATAAATCAAAAGATAAATCACCATTTGAATTGTGGTTTAAAAGGAAGCCGAATTATAAATTTTTGAAGGTTTGGGGCTGTTTGGCCAAGATTAAAATTCCTGAAAATAAGAAAAGAAAAATTGGCCCCAAAACTGTTGATGGTGTATTCATTGGTTATGCAGAGTATAGTTCTGCATATAGATTCTTAATTATTAAGTCTGAAATTTCTGCTATTTCTGAAAACACTATATGTGAATTTGGTGATGCTGTTTTCTTTGAGAATATCTTTCCTTTCAAATCAAACTTACATGTTGAAGTAGAATCTTCCTCTTCTATTCCTTCTTCTATTGGCTCAAAAGTTATTGAATCTCAACCTGATGATATAGAGCCCAGAAGAAGTAAAAGAATAAGGATCGAAAAATCTTTTGGTGATGACTATATATCTTATTTGATTGAAGATGATCCATTAACTTTTAATGATGCTATGAAATCTAATGATTCTGCTTTTTGGAAAGAAGCTGTTAAAAGTGAAATAGATTCCATAATATGTAATCAGACATGGGAATTGGTTGATCTTCCTCCCGGAAGTAAAACTATTGGATGTAAATGGATTTTCAAAAAGAAAATAAAACCTGATGGCTCTATAGACAAATATAAAGCTAGACTTGTTGCTAAGGGGTACAAGCAGAAAGAGGGAATAGATTTCTTTGATACCTATTCTCCTGTGGCTAGGATGACTACAATCCGTGTGCTTGTTGCAATGGCATCCATATATGATTTAAAGGTCCATCAAATGGATGTCAAGACTGCCTTCTTAAATGGGGAACTTGAAGAAGAAATCTATATGGATCAGCCTGAGGGATTTGTAGTTTCTGGCCAAGAGCACAAAGTGTGCAAGTTAACGAAGTCCCTGTATGGGTTAAAACAAGCCCCTAAGCAATGGCATCAGAAATTTGATGATGTTGTTATTTCCAATGGTTTTGTCATGTGTGAATCTGATAAATGTCTGTATGTTAAGTTGATGAATGATGCATGTGTTATTTTATGCTTATATGTTGATGACATTCTGATTCTTAGTAGTAGCATCATGTTGATAAATGAAACCAAACATTTCCTAAACAGTAAATTTGACATGAAGGATCTGGGAGAGGCAGAGGTGATTTTAGGACTTAGACTTCTAAAATCACGTGAGGGATATGCAATATCCCAGACTCATTATGTTGAGAAAGTATTGAGAAGGTTTGGATTTTATGATTCCAAACCTGTTAGTACTCCTATGGATCCTAGTGTCATTCTTAAGAAGAATAATGGTGATAGTTTTGATCAACTTAGATATTCGCAGCTCATTGGTAGTTTGATGTATTTGTCTAACTGCAGTAGACCTGATATTTCTTTGCTGTGAATAGACTTAGTAGATATACTCAGTGTCCTAACAAAACTCATTGGCATGCACTTGAGAGAGTATGTAAGTATTTGAAAGGTACCTTATCTCTTGCATTACATTATGAGAGATTTCCTGCTGTACTAGAGGGGTACAGTGATGCCAGTTGGGTGACAGGAAAGGCCCAAGGTAAGGGCACCACTGGTTTTGTCTTCATGCTTGGTGGAGGAGCAATCGCTTGGAAATCCACCAAACAGACTTTATTAGCTCGATCCACTATGGAATCTGAGCTTATAGCTCTTGAGATGACTGGTAGAGAGGCAGATTGGCTGAAGAACTTAGTGGTTGAGCTACCTCTGCTGAGTAAGCCGATTCCTGCAATCTCTATTCATTGTGATAGCCAGGCAGCAATAGCCAAGGCAAAGAGTGAAAAAATAAATGATAAATTAAGTACTCATATAAGACTCAAGTTGAGGTTTGTAAGGGAGTACTTAACCAAAGGAATTATTTCCTTGGATTATGTGAAATCTGCAAGTAATCTTGCTGATCCTTTAACCAAAGGACTTAACAGAAAATTGGTTGAAGATACATCGAGGGGGATGGGACTGAAGCCCATTATTTAGACACCGTCAATGGCAACCCAACCTATTGATTGGAGATCCCATGAAGTAGGTTCAATGGGAAAAAAATTGAGTGGGTGACTAGTAGAGAGCACATTGTTGGAGACTTGTGTCTCATTGTCCCTCCCTATGATGTAGTGCTCTATCTGGAACGGTAAAGGTTGAACTATATGTTCTTAATGAATCCAAAGGCCATAGTGGCAAGGTGTAGGCACGTTTCAGTGCACCTTGGAGGATTCACCTATGTGAGTGTGGTTGTGTGGCCGCAACCTATGAGATGCTTGGGCTATCTCTAGAGCGCTCATGAAACAAGATGCAAAGCACATGGCCTGAATGTGCTACCCCGTGAGAACACCACTATCGACCAATACTGTGTGTGATGCATGGAACTTTCTGCATAAAGGTTTAAGTTCAAGACGAAGTTCACTTGGACCTGTGGAGAGAGGGAAGTGTTTCACTACGTGAAGGTTCAAGTCGGAAGACACCTTCTCTTATGCATAGTTCTTCACTTCGAGATCTTGTAATCCTGTCTCAACTTTGATATTTTTTTTTGTGGTGGGTGAATGTTGGATTTAGTGTTTTAAAATATCAAAGTTTTGTTTCCTGTGGAGTTTTGTCCCACATTGGAAGATGGGAAAAGTTTTCATCTTCTTATAGTTGGGACTCTTTACTACCTTGTGTACTCCTTTGAGGAGACTATGGTAGTTGGGCCATTTGAGCTTGTGGGCTCCTTGGGCTTTATTCTATATCACACACGCGCGTATATTGCCTTGCCTTGCCGATGCCGTGTCGTGCGTGTGTGTAAGTAATATTCGACCTTTATTTTATTTTATTTTTTGACCGAGCGTCTTTTGGGTTTTCTCCGCGTCTCCTCGGATTCTCTCTCTCGCGTCCCTTTGGGAACGGGGGTGTCGGTTCGTGTGCTTGACCGTTGTAGACTCTGAGTGGGAGTCTATTTAGGGTAGCAGTTTCCGAGGGTTCACATACGAGGAACTCATCTTCCTCCATTTTTTACTCTCTTGGTCATCTTCCTCTGCAAGATCTCGAAGTGGTCACTGTGGTGTTCGCCCCGACGTCGTAACTTGGAGTGCACCTTTGCGCCGCCATCGTTTGGGTCGTCGTATCTTGGGAGAAGTCTCGCCGTGGAGCCTATTGCACCGTGTAGGGGCGAAACGACTCTAAAGAAAGCGACATCGCGCTTCGACCCGAGTTTGATCTTCCTAAACTTCAATTCCACATTTTTCTGTTGATCAGTCTGATAGAGAAATCCCTCAATAGTGCATCCGTGTTCTTTGATTTCCAACACTGGCATTGTCACACCATATATCTAGATCATTCCAGCAGCAACATGTATTGAGTTAGATGGGTGCGCTGCTACATAATCCTCAATCGGCTTTGCTTGCTTCAACGGGTACTGTGCAGCATATGCAGGAGGCGGAGAAATTGCACCCAACATGCTCACAAGTCGTTTCGTGAATGACTTATCCCAGCTATTATCACAGTGGGGCTCTGTTTCGCCACGAATGTCGACACTTTTGACACTTGATTGTTTGTCAGCATTCGGTGCTACTGATGATGAACTGCTGCCACCATCCATGTCCGCTGGCTGTGGAGATGTTTGATGTGCTTGCACATTGTGTTCATTTACAAGATTTACCAGAGAGCAAGATTAGACTGGTCTGATGTCTCAGTTTCATACTTCAGGTCCACATCAGAGGATTGCATGTTGCCTGTAGCGTCAAAGTATGCGATCAATTCATCCACTAGCTCTGGCCCACTTGACCTGGCTATTGCAGAATCCATAAAAATTCTTATTATCTGTGGATAAACCTTGCTCAGAATACACGTAATGACTCGAAGCGCCGAAGTATGGCATCCCATCATCATCCGGCTCACCAAAAGCTTGGTGACCAGGTGCAAGACCCCAAAAGGTCATCCAATTTCACAAAGCAGCTGTTTTGGGCAGTCTGACTCAGTGGAAGCAGTTCAAGTGGGTTATCATTTTCAGCATCAGTATTAGGAAAATCTTTCATCGTATGTAGTTGCTGTTGCGAGCAAATTTCACCATTAATACAATCTGTGTCATTATGCATCACTCCAGGATAAATGACACCCTCCTGGCCATTGATGTACACGGGCTAAGAAAATTCATTCAGTTCTAGATACTCATCATTCAGAACTACAAGGCTCTGACTTTGGTCCGCTGAACCACTGTCCCTGCCTATTCCCTTTGGACCATGCTCGCGTTGCTGTCCAGGCACTTCAATATTTCCATCCCCACCACTGCTATAGTAATTTATCTTCGCATATTTCGAGGAGAAGGGGGGAGAGATAGACACGGGGAGAGACGACGTGTGTGAGGGTGAGGGTGCTAACCGGTGGAGGCTTAAGGTGTCATCCGGTGGAGGGTTGAAGGATGGGGTGTCATCCGGTGGTGGGAAGTGGAAGGTCATCCCGTGGCACTGGGAGCCACCGGATGAGGGTGTTGGGGCGTATGTGCGGGGAAGGCATGTGGGTGTTGATCCGGTGGCTAGTGGAAGTTTGCGATCCGGTGGTAGGAAGGTGGAAGGCCATCCGGTGGAGGGTGTGGTTGTTGATCCGGTGGCATGAGGAGCCACCGGACGAGAGTCCGCTGGGATCGGTAGATCGATCCCACGGTTCGGTCGACCGAATCGACGGACCTCTCTCCCTCCTCCTTTTTTCTCTCTTCTTCTTCTTTTCTTTTTTTTTTGACGCCCGGGCCTTCACACTCCGGAGGACACTGAAACCTTGCTCAGTTTAATGTTCAATTCGTCTCTGGGAACATAAATTCATGATGACACGGTGCCGTGTGTAGGATGCGGCCCCACGAACACCGGAGTTTGAAATTCGACCGTCGGTCGTAAAATTTGAGTGTCCACAAATGCCCCTAAGTCGGGGAGTTTACAGACGCGAAATTTTACGCGTCGACAAATGCCCCTCACCTACGGGCAACGCGGGTGAAGGATGAGACAAGCGGTACACGCGGGTGCACTCGCTCTTGTAGGGTATCATCGGGGCTTCGACGTCAAGGACCGTCAAGGCCAAGGAGATGACGACAATCTCAAGTTGACCTCGTCACACATGCATGTGTACATACATATATACGTATACATACACACATACATACTATCATATATATATATTCTCTTTTCTTTTTTTTTCTTTCCTTCTTTTCTTCTTCTTCTTTTTTATCTTTTTTTAATCTCTTCTTTCCTTTATCTTTTCTTTCTTCCTTTTCCTTTCTCTCTTTTTTGTTCGACGGGCCGGAGGCCCTTATAAAAGGGGCAGGGAGGAGTGAGTCCCGTTGAGCAGCCCGTTCAGGAGGAGCCCGATAAAGATCCGCACGGATGTGCATGAGAGTGCTCGCCCTTTAAGAGAAAGGACGCGGGGCTGACTCCACTGTGCAAACCTCACGGAACACTGGAGGGCACAGGCGAGACGCTCGAATTGCGGGGGCTAGTATAGCCCGGAGGGACGGGTAGAAGAGTTTGCTTCTTCATTTATTTGGATGGGGGGTCCAAATCAAAAGAGTTATTCGTCACCCGAAGGGACGGAGAGAAGAGTTTGTTTATTCAATGACCTGGACGGAAGGTCCAAATAAAAAAGGGCTATTCGTCATCCCGAAGGGATGACATGGTTGATTTGTTGACCCAGGACTAGTGTCAACGCAAGGGAAAGTTTTTTTTATTCTTTGACCCAAACGGGAGGTTCAGACCAGGTGCCTCTTCATCAGTGCCGACGGGATACCGGAAACTGACGTGGTTTATTCGTCTATTGGTCTCTCGTTGGCACGGAGTTAATGCCAAAGCAAGGAAATGGTTTGTTCTTTGTTCCTTAACTCAAATGAAAGGCTCGGGCCAGGTATCTCTTTATCAGCACCGACGAGATGTTGGGAGCTGACATGATTTATTTGTCTCTTTGTCTCTTCACTGGCACGGGGTTAGTGCCAAAGCAAGGAAATGCTTTATTCTTTGTTCCTCAACCCAAACGAAAGGCTCAGGCCAGGTATCTCTTCATCAGCATCGACGAGGTGTTGGGAGCTGACATGGTTTGTTTAGGGACACGGGGCGAGTGTCAAAGTAAGGGTCTTTTGTTCTCTGGCTAGATGGAAGGTCCAAGTCAGAGTGAAAGGGTATTTTATTCTTTAATGTGCTGGGGGCACCGACTATGTGAAGGGTCCTTTAATTCTTTAATGCGTCGGGGGGGGGGGGGGGACTGGCTATATGAAGGGTCTTTTAATTCTTTAATGCGCCTGGGATGCCTGCTGCATGATGGGTTTTGTTCTTTATTGCAACGGGGCTACCGACTATATGAAGTTTTTTTTTCTTCTTTTTTTTGGCTGGACGGCAGGTCCAAGCTAAAGTGGAAGGGACCTTTTTGTTCTTCGGCTGGGTGGGAAGTCCGGGCCAAAGTGACAGGGAGACTTTTGTTCTCTAATCGGACGGAAGGTCCGATCTAAGATTGGAAGTGACTTTTATTCGTGGCTTTAGACGGATGATCCGGGCCACAGGTTTATTCGTCAGTGGGACAAAAGGTTGTAGTGTTGAGCTGTAATCGAGGTTTTTGATACTGCATGAGGTGCAATTGTTTAGCTATTCGGTCAAAATGGATGATCTGGGCTGGAGGAGAGAGATTTGAATTTTGGTGGGACTTGATGAATGAATATCCCCTGATGACTTTGATGATGATTTTTTTGATTGATTTTTTTATTCTTGATTGATTCTCTTTTCTCTTTTTTTATTCTTGATTGATTTCCCTTTCTCTTTTTTTATTATTGATTGATTTTTTTTCTTTTTCTTCTTTTATTTCTTTCTTCTTTATTTTTTTGTTATATCCGAGCATGTGAGCATTCATTTAATAACAAGCATACGGTAGACACGTAAAATAGCTCCCCTCTATCGAGGGTAGGGTATAGGTAATGCCCGTAATTCACCGACAGGGTGTGATTCATGAAACACGACTAAAGGGGATGTACACACGCAACGGGGAAACCGCATAGTCTATGTGCATAGTTAAAACTCCAATTCACCCGAGATAATTTCTCTGTGGTGTGAAAGTGCAGGTATGCGGGCAATGAGTCATAACCATAGGGATACGCAAGCTTTCCAAGTGACACTCGAGGATTACTTTATTGCCTAGAAATATATTTCAGATTTTCGACTTTCGGTAGCTTCACACAGCCCTTTCGTTTATTTTAGAATTCCAAACTTCACCGTTCGACGTGAGTTTCCTCATTTGTTTCAGTAGAGATTCTCGACTACTAGGATTCATCTTTATTGCGACTTTGTCGGAGTTTTGTTTCACCATTTCGCGCGAGTCTCCTCGTTTGTTTCAGTGGGGATTTCCGGCTACTAGGATCTGCATCCCTCTTATTCGTCATCATTTTTCTTTCTTTTCTTCTTCTTTATTTTGAAAAGGGCAGACAACTTTTTCCTCACGATTGCCTTTCATGTGAGTGTAGGAATTCGGGCGTCCATAGAGTGCTACGAAGAAAACCTGCAATCCCTATGGTCGAAGTCATTGATTCACATTGTGTGCGGAGTGTGGGAGTTTGTCTCGGGTGTATTCTTGAGTTCTGCTAACGGCATAGCCACGACTCTTCCCCTCGACGTATGCATTCACCAGAATTGGTTTCTTCCCCCCTCAGGATGCGACATGTCACACACCTATCCGGAGTTAAGGCAATATTATTTATTCAAAGAACCGTGATTCTAAAACATTCATAGGAAAGCGCGTTAAATTACCATACATGCAAGCATGCAAGACTAAACATTCAAAATTCAAGATCATGCAAAAAAAAAATTTGTGCATTTGTTTGTCTATTGTTTTTCTTATTCCTCGTTTTATTCCGTCCCTTTTTTGTTATTTGTTTGTTTCATTCTTTGTTTTGTTTTGTTTTCTTCTTCCCCTTTTTTATTATCATTTTGCTTTCTCATTCAATTTTATTCATCCCTTTTTATTATTATTTCTTTTTTATTTAATTCTTTTTTTATTTTCTCTCACCCCTTTCATCTGTTTATTTCTTACGTTTATCTTTTTGTTTGTTGTTTATTTTTCGTGTTTTTTTATTTTTATTTTTGCTTATTTTCTTTTTTTATCCCTTTTTGTTGTTTGTTTATTTCCTTTTATTCGTCCTTTTTGTTGACTTTTTTGTTTTTGTTTTTGTTGCCGTGGGTCCCAATGAGACGAAGAATTGGTGTTAACCGAGGGGGCTTTTTGTTTAGATGGCTGTTCTGGTCAAGGTATGATGTTCATCGGGTTAGACGGAAGGTTATGATGCTGACTTCATGAAGGTTTTTTTTTTTTTTGTTCTCTGGCAGGGATGGAATGTCCGAGCCAAAGTGAGAGGTCTCTTCTTTTGTTCTTTTGTTCTCTGGCCAAATGAAGGATCCGAACCAAAGTGAAATGTCTCTTCTTTTGTTCTCTGGCCGGGGAAGGATCCGAGCCAAAGTGAAAGGTCTCTTCTTTTGTTCTATGGCCGGGGAAGGATCCGAACCAAAGTGAAATGTCTCTTCTTTTGTTCTATGGTCTTTTGTTCTCTGGCCGGGGAATGATTCGAACCAAAGTGAAAGGTGTAATATCCCGGACCTTTCGGATCCTTCTTCATGGGTCCCGGATCTAGTTTTCGGAGCGTCCGGCTCCGTTGTGTCCGAAATTTCGTTTCGGACATCTTTCGTGTTCGGATCGGCGCGATCCGGAGTCGTTTCGGAGGCCCGGAGGCGTTCCGCGGCTTTTTCCGCGCGTGTTTTCCGATTTCCGGTGTGTGTTTCGGCTTTTTCTTCGGACGCTCGCTGCGGGCGAACCGGGCAGTTCCCCGAGGCACGAGTGGTACCGTTGCGATCGGTGCGTTCCGAGGATTCCGGAAATGTATTTTTCTAATTTTCGGTATTTTTCCGAAAAATCGGATTTTCTATATATTCCCATTTTCTTTTCTTTTCTTTTTCTTCTTTTCTCTTTCTTCTTCTTCCTTCCTCTCTCTCCCTCACGCGACCGTGGCCGGCTCTCTCCCTCCTTCTCTCCCGTTCGACCGTGCCGACCCCCGTTCCGGCTGCAGACGGCGGCGGTGCGACGGCGCGAGGACGTGGGTGACGTGGTGGCGATCGTGCGGGCATACGGCGAGCGTGGGAGGCGTGGAGAGGCGAGATTCTAGCGGCGTTCTTCGCGACTTCGAGCTCGGATCGGAGCGTTTCGTCGCGGACCGGAGGTAGGGTGACGTTCCTTAGCCTCATGTCTTCCTTCCCCGTGAGTTTCAGCTCGAGACGAGGTCGAGAGGGGTTTATTTTGAGCCGGGAAGGGTCGATCATGCCGCGGGGTGAGTTCGTCCGATCCATCGTTTTGAGCCCCGATTTACGGTTTAAGGGCGTAGGAGCATGCTAGGGGGCTTGGGGGTCTTCTCTCGCCATTTCCCCCTCCGTGGGGTTTGTTTTGAGGCCGATTGGGCGATTCCGGTGAGGTTCGCCATTTTCTCGCCGGTGAGCGATGTGCGGTCGAACCAGTGGCCGCACAACCCCTATGCGGTTCCGTTCGGACCGTTCATCGGCTCGGCGCGCTTTGGGTGAGGCTTGGCGCGCAGTGGGCTTGGGCGGTCCATCGTGGGACCGCATATCCTAATGTGCGGCCCCACAGCTACCGCCCAACCCCAAGGGTTTTGACCGTTGGTTGTGACCGTTGTGCAGTGCTCTGGGATGTGCGGCCAGGAGCTGACCGCATAACCCCTTGCACGGCCAGGTGCTGGCCGTACATCCCCTAGCGCTATGGTTGGATGTGCGGTCTGGCCCTGACCGCACAACACCTGAACGGCTAAGCCGTAGCCGCCCTTCCCCAAGTGCGGCTAAGGACTAACCGTCCAGGCTTTTTACCGTTGGGAGACGAGCGGCCAGGAGGTGACCGTTCCTCACCCACGTGCGGTCAAGAGTTGGCCGCACATCTGTTTGAACGGTCCTGTGTTGGCCGTTTATCCGTCGTTTGGACCCTGGGTGGAACGGTCCTGATATGACCGTTCTAATCCTTGTGCGGTCCCTGTGTGACCGCACATCCCTGAGCGGCCCAGTGTGGACCGTTCAAGGGTACGGGTTGCGTCGGTGTGTCTCTCGTCGTACAGAGTGTACCGGGAGATGTTGTTGGCAGCTGGTCACCGTGCGTCGGTGTTGGTACAAGGAGCGTTCCTCGTACCTGCAGTTGCACCGTTGTTTTCCGAGACTTGAGAGTCTACTCCTTCTGTGACCCTCCACTAGTCGTAGCCTACTAGTACGCGTGTGCTAGTCGCACCAGGGAGTGGTGTACGGGCTGACCTTTAGAGACGGTTTGTGGACCGGTTACCGTTGGGCCCCACGTCTTGCAGCCAGAGTCCGGCTGAGGGGAAAACCGGTCAGAGGGCCAGACCAGGGACGCGCGGTCTGTGTGTGCACACGTGGTTGGGGGCGGTTGGACCCACGTCGACGGGCGTGACCCCAGCTAGTCACTTGTTGTAGTTACTTGTACGGTGTTTGCGCCTCGGGTAGGACCTACCATGTCAGGCGGTTCACCTGCGGTGCGGTGTAAGACGTCAGGGGACGCTACCGGCTGTGCTTCTAGTGGGTGGTACTCCTGTTGAGTACGGAGTGTCAGACTGTCAGTCGTGTGTTTCCGACCTTCGGGTTTTGACGGTTCGACCGTTGAGTTTCGGTCTTCTCGTACCGTGGCACGTGTGTCGGTTTGCGTGCCGTTAGGGTCTAGTTCTGTAGAGTACAGGGCTTTCCTTTCCGAGGTACCTTTCTACCGCTAGAGTAGTGGTTTCTCGTTTTTCGAGGTAGGGTTCGAGTGATCCCTACTGAGTCTTGTTCCGAGACTCATTCCCTGCGTGTTTTCACCGTGTTTCAGGTGAGGCGCCACCTTCGGGGAGCGCGTCAGGAGCGCAGCGGAAGCGTGGTGCGGGTGCCCAGAGGTAGTGCCAGAGGTCAGAGCCGGGGGATGCCCCGTGTAGCTGTACTTTTCTTTCTTGTCACTGTACTAGTCGTGGACTACTGTTGCTGTTGTTGTTATTTTATTGTGGACCATGTAAAATGTTAATTCATTTCCTGCTTAATATCATAACTGTTTAATTTCTGCAATTATTTGTGATGCTTGTGTAGTTTCCACACCATCCTTTTAACCCTTCCGAGTCTTCGGGCTCGTGGGTGGCGGTGCGAGTCTCGGGTTATCGGGCCTTCCCGGTAATCGGATTCTCGGGTCGTTACAGCTGGTATCAGAGCGCGGTTGTGGAATTACATGAGAATCATAGGTAATTGTATTGGTCCACTAGTCCACAACGATGATGTACATGTGACGCTGGCATTGGGCACCGCGTGTTTTATTCTGACCTTCCGTTTCTGAGTTTTCTGTCTTGTGCTTAAGGAGCGAGGATGGCGCCGAGGAGGAGTTCTCGCTCTCAGCAGGGGCAGTCGGCTGGAGGCCAGGAGATCCAGCAGGGGGTCCAGAGGGACCAGGAGGAGCATAGCAGAGTTCCGGGAGCTACCGAGGCCGCGGATGCTGCGAGGGCTCCGGGGGCCGAGGGTTTTCTCCGTGGCATGTACCATCTCATGGCTCAGCAGTTCGGCGGAGAGGCCGGTGAGGGCTCGTCAGTCAGGGGTGGGCCAGGCCGAGCAGTGAGGGACTTCATGCAGTTTCATCCACCTTACTTTAGCGGCCAGGCAGACCCTGATGCGGCTCGTGATTGGCTTGATGAGATGGAGCGGGTGTTCAGTTCTGCGAAGAGTGCTGTCGAGGACAGAGTGGTGTTGGCCTACAACCAGTTGCAGGGTACGGCTCGGAGGTGGTGGTCTTCCGAGTGGAAGACGTCCTTTCAGCTTCGTCCGCTTGAGCAGATCGAGTGGGATGACTTTGTCAGTGCTTTCGAGCGTACGTACTGTCCAGATATTGTTGCTACGCAGCGGATGCGGGAGTTTCTGGAGCTGGTGCAGGGTGACATGTCCGTGTTGCAGTACAGGGCCCGATTTGTCGAGCTGGGTCGGTACGCACCTCATATCATGGAGCATGAGAGGGTGAGGACGACGCAGTTTGTGCAGGGCTTGAGGTTGGAGCTGAGGCACCATCTGATCGCGAATGGGGCCACTGATCTCGAGACGGCGTCTCGTGTTGCGATTTCCTTGGAGATGGATATGCAGAGGACTCGAGGACCGATCAGCCAGGGGCAGTCTGTGTCAGGTCGCAGCCAGCAGTCGGCTACTCAGCAGCAGGGTTTCTTTCAGTCTGCGTCGGGTGGTTCAGGAGTACCGGCATCGGCAGCTTCGGTGACAGGATCTGCGTCCTTTGGCACGAAGGTCAAAAAGTTCTTCAAGAAGGGGTTCGGCAAGAAGAAGTCCAGAGATCAGGGGCAGGCTTCATCGGGCAGTGTGCAGCAGCCGTTTCCTTTGCAGCGACAGGGATCGGTGGGTGGATCGCGAGGACCTTGTCCACGGTGTAGTGGGACCCACCCAGGCAGGCAGTGCACGGCGCCGATCATCTGTTTTCGGTGTGACCAGCCAGGGCATATGGCGCGCGACTGTCCTCAGAGGCCGCCGCAGCAGCAGGTTTCCCAGCAGCAGCAGCAGCAGGGACAGTATCCGCCGCTACCCAGGTCAGCTAGTGTGGGAGGCAGGCAGAGAGCTCGTGGCCAGATCACGCACTTGACCAGGGCAGAGGCAGATGGCGTCGCAGCTCGTGGAAGGTACCGTTCAGATTTTGGGTTGTGCGGCTCGGGTTTTATTTGATTCTGGCGCGTCTCATTCGTTCATTTCGGAGGATTTCGCGTCGAGCGTCGAGGAGCCGGTGACCCAGTTGTCCTGTGATTTGGCTGTGGAGTTGCCTTCGGGTGACTTTATGGTCACTCCGTATTGCTTCGACCAGGTTCCGGTGTGGATCGATGGGCGGAGTATGCCAGGCAGGTTGTATGCGTTGCAGCTTCGGGATTACGACGTGATTCTAGGCATGGATTGGCTCGAGACTCATGGAGCGGTGGTGGATTGTGGGATGAAGAGGGTCTACTTCCAACATCCGAGCAAGAGGACCTTCTATTTCCAAGGTATCCGTTCCGCCTCTTCTCGATTTCTTATCTCTGCTATTCGAGCCCGTCGATTGCTTGATTCAGGTTGTCAGGGTTTTCTCGCGTCTGTGGTTGTGTCTGACCGGATGGAGCCGAATGTCGAGGACATTGCGGTGGTGTGCGAGTTTCCCGATGTTTTTCCTGAGGAGTTGCCTGGATTACCTCCCCAGCGGGAGATCGATTTCGTGATCGAGGTTGTACCTGGTACGGGACCTTTGGCGAAGGCTCCCTACCGTATGGCCCCCGCTGAGTTGAGGGAGTTGAGGGCGCAGTTGCAGGAACTGTTGGCCAAGGGGTACATTCGTCCGAGCTTTTCCCCTTGGGGTGCGCCCGTGTTGTTCGTGAAGAAGAAGGACGGTAGTCTGCGGCTGTGCATTGACTATCGGCAGCTGAATGACGTGACCATTAAGAACAAGTATCCGTTGCCGCGGATTGATGATTTGTTCGACCAGCTGCAGTCTGCGCGAGTGTTCTCGCGGATTGATTTGCGGTCCGGTTACTATCAGCTGAGAATTCGCGAGTCCGATGTGGAGAAGACTGCGTTCAGTACGAGGTACGGGCATTATGAGTTTCTGGTGATGCCGTTTGGGCTCACCAATGCCCCAGCAGCCTTCATGGACTTGATGCAGAGGGTGTTCCACCCGTATTTGGACCAGTTCGTGGTCATTTTCGTGGATGACATCCTTGTTTATTCGCGGTCTGCTGAGGAGCATGCGTACCATTTGGGTGTGGTGCTGCAGACGTTGCGAGATCACCAGTTGTATGCGAAGCTCAGCAAGTGCGAGTTTTGGCTCAGCGAGGTGCACTTTCTGGGGCACGTGATTTCTGGTGATGGCATTTCCGTGGATCCCGCCAAGGTCGAGGCTGTGATGCAATGGCCGAGGCCGAGGTCGGTGACGGAGATCCGGAGTTTCTTGGGGCTTGCGGGTTATTATCGCCGGTTTATCCAGGATTTTTCCCGCATTGCGACCCCGATGACGAGGCTCACGCGGAAGGATGTGCCTTTCGTCTGGTCCGAGGAGTGTGAGCAGAGCTTTAGGGAACTGAAGAGATTGCTCACCTCGGCTCCGGTGTTGGTTTTGCCTTCTGGATCGGGAGGTTTTGTGGTGTGTACAGATGCTTCCGGCGTCGGATTGGGTGCTGTTCTGATGCAGCATGGTAGAGTGGTGGCTTATGCATCTCGGCAGCTAAAGCCCCATGAGGAGAACTACCCTACCCATGACCTTGAGTTGGCGGCAGTGATCTTCGCGCTGAAGATCTGGAGGCATTATCTGTACGGTGAGAAGTTCGAGGTGTTCACTGACCATCAGAGTTTGAGGTATGTGTTCTCGCAGAGAGATCTGAACCTCAGACAGAGGCGTTGGATGGAGTTCATGAAGGACTATGACTTCACCCTGTCTTATCAGCCGGGCAGGATGAATGTCGTCGCCGATGCCTTGAGTAGGAAGGTCGTGATCAGTACCTTGATGCTGAGGAAGTGGAGGCTCTGGGAACAGGTGCCCGAGGTATCTTTCAGGCTCAAGATTCCCCAGGAGCCAGGGTTGGCAGTGCTTGCGAGTCTGACTGTCACTCCTGCTATTCGTCGTCAGGTGACAGAGGCTCAGCATGCGGACCCTGAGTTGCCCCGGATTCTTGCGATGGCTGATGTGGAGCTCGGCGAGGACGGTGCTGCGAGGTTTCGTGGCAGGCTGTACGTCCCAGCGGAGGAGCAGGTTCGTCGTGCGGTGTTACGCGAGGCTCATGGGAGCAGGTACACTGTGCACCCGGGTGCGACGAAGATGTATCGGAACTTGCGGAGGCAGTTCTGGTGGCCTGGCATGAAGAGAGATGTGGCCGAGTTTGTGGCCAGGTGCCTGATCTGTCAGCAAGTGAAGGCGGAGCATCAGCGACCAGGCGGTACTCTCCAGCCCTTGGATGTTCCTGCTTGGAAGTGGGACCATGTGACCACGGATTTTGTGGTGGGGTTGCCCAGAACCCCGACTGGGCAGGACAGTATTTGGTTGCTGGTGGATCGGCTGACGAAGGTGACGCGGTTGCTACCGGTCAAAGTCAGCTGGAGCGTGCCTAAGTTGGCTCGTCTTTATGTGGAGCGGATCGTTCCGTTGCATGGGGTTCCCATTTCGATCGTGTCGGATCGGGATCCGCGCTTCACTTCTGGATTCTGGAGGAGTTTCCAGCGAGCTCTTGGCACGGAGTTGGCATTTAGCTCGGCGTATCATCCACAGTCAGATGGTCAGTCTGAGAGGACCATTCAGACTTTGGAGGACATGCTGAGATCCTGCTGCCTGGAGTGGCAGGGGAGTTGGATTCATCACCTACCGTTAGTGGAGTTTGCCTATAACAACAGCTTTCATTCGAGCATCGGCATGGCTCCTTATGAGGCATTGTATGGGCGTCCTTGTCGGACTCCACTTGATTGGTTTGAGGTGGGTGAGCGTGTTTTGACGGGACCGGAATTGGTGCAGCAATGTGTGGATGTTGTGCACCTGGTTCGTCAGAACATGTTGGCGGCCCAGAGTCGGCAGAAGAGCTATGCTGACCGTAGGCGGCAGCCCCTCGAGTTCGCCGTGGGCGATCATGTGTTCTTGAGAGTTTCTCCGATGAAGGGGGTGATGCGTTTTGGACGGCGTGGGAAGCTGAGTCCCCGCTATATTGGTCCTTTCGCGATTGTGGAGCGCATCGGTGAGGTTGCTTACCGGTTGCAGTTACCCTCTGAGTTGGCGTCGGTGCATGACGTGTTCCACGTCTCTATGTTGCGGAAGTATATGCCCGATGACTCTCATGTGCTCGAGTTTTCCGTTTGGCCTGAGGTGACTCCAGATCTTTCTCTCCCAGAGTTTCCGATCCGCGTGGAGGATAGGCGAGAGCAGCGCCTGCGGAACAAGGTTATTCCCTTGGTCAAGGTCGTGTGGCAACGACACTCTGGTGGTGAGGCTTCGTGGGAACGTGAGGACGAGATGCGTCAGCAGTTCCCGTATCTGTTTGAGTGAGTCTTCCTCTTCTTTCCCCTTGGGTTGTTCTCAATTTCGAGGACGAAATTCCTTAAGGGGGGAGGGCTGTAATATCCCGGACCTTTCGGATCCTTCTTCATGGGTCCCGGATCTAGTTTTCGGAGCGTCCGGCTCCGTTGTGTCCGAAATTTCGTTTCGGACATCTTTCGTGTTCGGATCGGCGCGATCCGGAGTCGTTTCGGAGGCCCGGAGGCGTTCCGCGGCTTTTTCCGCGCGTGTTTTCCGATTTCCGGTGTGTGTTTCGGCTTTTTCTTCGGACGCTCGCTGCGGGCGAACCGGGCAGTTCCCCGAGGCACGAGTGGTACCGTTGCGATCGGTGCGTTCCGAGGATTCCGGAAATGTATTTTTCTAATTTTCGGTATTTTTCCGAAAAATCGGATTTTCTATATATTCCCATTTTCTTTTCTTTTCTTTTTCTTCTTTTCTCTTTCTTCTTCTTCCTTCCTCTCTCTCCCTCACGCGACCGTGGCCGGCTCTCTCCCTCCTTCTCTCCCGTTCGACCGTGCCGACCCCCGTTCCGGCTGCAGACGGCGGCGGTGCGACGGCGCGAGGACGTGGGTGACGTGGTGGCGATCGTGCGGGCATACGGCGAGCGTGGGAGGCGTGGAGAGGCGAGATTCTAGCGGCGTTCTTCGCGACTTCGAGCTCGGATCGGAGCGTTTCGTCGCGGACCGGAGGTAGGGTGACGTTCCTTAGCCTCATGTCTTCCTTCCCCGTGAGTTTCAGCTCGAGACGAGGTCGAGAGGGGTTTATTTTGAGCCGGGAAGGGTCGATCATGCCGCGGGGTGAGTTCGTCCGATCCATCGTTTTGAGCCCCGATTTCACGGTTTAAGGGCGTAGGAGCATGCTAGGGGGCTTGGGGGTTCTTCTCTCGCCATTTCCCCCTCCGTGGGGTTTGTTTTGAGGCCGATTGGGCGATTCCGGTGAGGTTCGCCATTTTCTCGCCGGTGAGCGATGTGCGGTCGAACCAGTGGCCGCACAACCCCTATGCGGTTCCGTTCGGACCGTTCATCGGCTCGGCGCGCTTTGGGTGAGGCTTGGCGCGCAGTGGGCTTGGGCGGTCTATCGTGGGACCGCATATCCTAATGTGCGGCCCCACAGCTACCGCCCAACCCCAAGGGTTTTGACCGTTGGTTGTGACCGTTGTGCAGTGCTCTGGGATGTGCGGCCAGGAGCTGACCGCATAACCCCTTGCACGGCCAGGTGCTGGCCGTACATCCCCTAGCGCTATGGTTGGATGTGCGGTCTGGCCCTGACCGCACAACACCTGAACGGCTAAGCCGTAGCCGCCCTTCCCCAAGTGCGGCTAAGGACTAACCGTCCAGGCTTTTTACCGTTGGGAGACGAGCGGCCAGGAGGTGACCGTTCCTCACCCACGTGCGGTCAAGAGTTGGCCGCACATCTGTTTGAACGGTCCTGTGTTGGCCGTTTATCCGTCGTTTGGACCCTGGGTGGAACGGTCCTGATATGACCGTTCTAATCCTTGTGCGGTCCCTGTGTGACCGCACATCCCTGAGCGGCCCAGTGTGGACCGTTCAAGGGTACGGGTTGCGTCGGTGTGTCTCTCGTCGTACAGAGTGTACCGGGAGATGTTGTTGGCAGCTGGTCACCGTGCGTCGGTGTTGGTACAAGGAGCGTTCCTCGTACCTGCAGTTGCACCGTTGTTTTCCGAGACTTGAGAGTCTACTCCTTCTGTGACCCTCCACTAGTCGTAGCCTACTAGTACGCGTGTGCTAGTCGCACCAGGGAGTGGTGTACGGGCTGACCTTTAGAGACGGTTTGTGGACCGGTTACCGTTGGGCCCCACGTCTTGCAGCCAGAGTCCGGCTGAGGGGAAAACCGGTCAGAGGGCCAGACCAGGGACGCGCGGTCTGTGTGTGCACACGTGGTTGGGGGCGGTTGGACCCACGTCGACGGGCGTGACCCCAGCTAGTCACTTGTTGTAGTTACTTGTACGGTGTTTGCGCCTCGGGTAGGACCTACCATGTCAGGCGGTTCACCTGCGGTGCGGTGTAAGACGTCAGGGGACGCTACCGGCTGTGCTTCTAGTGGGTGGTACTCCTGTTGAGTACGGAGTGTCAGACTGTCAGTCGTGTGTTTCCGACCTTCGGGTTTTGACGGTTCGACCGTTGAGTTTCGGTCTTCTCGTACCGTGGCACGTGTGTCGGTTTGCGTGCCGTTAGGGTCTAGTTCTGTAGAGTACAGGGCTTTCCTTTCCGAGGTACCTTTCTACCGCTAGAGTAGTGGTTTCTCGTTTTTCGAGGTAGGGTTCGAGTGATCCCTACTGAGTCTTGTTCCGAGACTCATTCCCTGCGTGTTTTCACCGTGTTTCAGGTGAGGCGCCACCTTCGGGGAGCGTGTCAGGAGCGCAGCGGAAGCGTGGTGCGGGTGCCCAGAGGTAGTGCCAGAGGTCAGAGCCGGGGGATGCCCCGTGTAGCTGTACTTTTCTTTCTTGTCACTGTACTAGTCGTGGACTACTGTTGCTGTTGTTGTTATTTTATTGTGGACCATGTAAAATGTTAATTCATTTCCTGCTTAATATCATAACTGTTTAATTTCTGCAATTATTTGTGATGCTTGTGTAGTTTCCACACCATCCTTTTAACCCTTCCGAGTCTTCGGGCTCGTGGGTGGCGGTGCGAGTCTCGGGTTATCGGGCCTTCCCGGTAATCGGATTCTCGGGTCGTTACAGCTGGTATCAGAGCGCGGTTGTGGAATTACATGAGAATCATAGGTAATTGTAGTGGTCCACTAGTCCACAACGATGATGTACATGTGACGCTGGCATTGGGCACCGCGTGTTTTATTCTGACCTTCCGTTTCTGAGTTTTCTGTCTTGTGCTTAAGGAGCGAGGATGGCGCCGAGGAGGAGTTCTCGCTCTCAGCAGGGGCAGTCGGCTGGAGGCCAGGAGATCCAGCAGGGGGTCCAGAGGGACCAGGAGGAGCATAGCAGAGTTCCGGGAGCTACCGAGGCCGCGGATGCTGCGAGGGCTCCGGGGGCCGAGGGTTTTCTCCGTGGCATGTACCATCTCATGGCTCAGCAGTTCGGCGGAGAGGCCGGTGAGGGCTCGTCAGTCAGGGGTGGGCCAGGCCGAGCAGTGAGGGATTTCATGCAGTTTCATCCACCTTACTTTAGCGGCCAGGCAGACCCTGATGCGGCTCGTGATTGGCTTGATGAGATGGAGCGGGTGTTCAGTTCTGCGAAGAGTGCTGTCGAGGACAGAGTGGTGTTGGCCTACAACCAGTTGCAGGGTACGGCTCGGAGGTGGTGGTCTTCCGAGTGGAAGACGTCCTTTCAGCTTCGTCCGCTTGAGCAGATCGAGTGGGATGACTTTGTCAGTGCTTTCGAGCGTACGTACTGTCCAGATATTGTTGCTACGCAGCGGATGCGGGAGTTTCTGGAGCTGGTGCAGGGTGACATGTCCGTGTTGCAGTACAGGGCCCGATTTGTCGAGCTGGGTCGGTACGCACCTCATATCATGGAGCATGAGAGGGTGAGGACGACGCAGTTTGTGCAGGGCTTGAGGCTGGAGCTGAGGCACCATCTGATCGCGAATGGGGCCACTGATCTCGAGACGGCGTCTCGTGTTGCGATTTCCTTGGAGATGGATATGCAGAGGACTCGAGGACCGATCAGCCAGGGGCAGTCTGTGTCAGGTCGCAGCCAGCAGTCGGCTACTCAGCAGCAGGGTTTCTTTCAGTCTGCGTCGGGTGGTTCAGGAGTACCGGCATCGGCAGCTTCGGTGACAGGATCTGCGTCCTTTGGCTCGAAGGTCAAAAAGTTCTTCAAGAAGGGGTTCGGCAAGAAGAAGTCCAGAGATCAGGGGCAGGCTTCATCGGGCAGTGTGCAGCAGCCGTTTCCTTTGCAGCGACAGGGATCGGTGGGTGGATCGCGAGGACCTTGTCCACGGTGTAGTGGGACCCACCCAGGCAGGCAGTGCACGGCGCCGATCATCTGTTTTCGGTGTGACCAGCCAGGGCACATGGCGCGTGACTGTCCTCAGAGGCCGCCGCAGCAGCAGGTTTCCCAGCAGCAGCAGCAGCAGGGACAGTATCCGCCGCTACCCAGGTCAGCTAGTGTGGGAGGCAGGCAGAGAGCTCGTGGCCAGATCACGCACTTGACCAGGGCAGAGGCAGTGGCGTCGCAGCTCGTGGAAGGTACCGTTCAGATTTTGGGTTGTGCGGCTCGGGTTTTATTTGATTCTGGCGCGTCTCATTCGTTTATTTCGGAGGATTTCGCGTCGAGCGTCGAGGAGCCGGTGACCCAGTTGTCCTGTGATTTGGCTGTGGAGTTGCCTTCGGGTGACTTTATGGTCACTCCGTATTGCTTCGACCAGGTTCCGGTGTGGATCGATGGGCGGAGTATGCCAGGCAGGTTGTATGCGTTGCAGCTTCGGGATTACGACGTGATTCTAGGCATGGATTGGCTCGAGACTCATGGAGCGGTGGTGGATTGTGGGATGAAGAGGGTCTACTTCCAACATCCGAGCAAGAGGACCTTCTATTTCCAAGGTATCCGTTCCGCCTCTTCTCGATTTCTTATCTCTGCTATTCGAGCCCGTCGATTGCTTGATTCAGGTTGTCAGGGTTTTCTCGCGTCTGTGGTTGTGTCTGACCGGATGGAGCCGAATGTCGAGGACATTGCGGTGGTGTGCGAGTTTCCCGATGTTTTTCCTGAGGAGTTGCCTGGATTACCTCCCCAGCGGGAGATCGATTTCGTGATCGAGGTTGTACCTGGTACGGGACCTTTGGCGAAGGCTCCCTACCGTATGGCCCCCGCTGAGTTGAGGGAGTTGAGGGCGCAGTTGCAGGAACTGTTGGCCAAGGGGTACATTCGTCCGAGCTTTTCCCCTTGGGGTGCGCCCGTGTTGTTCGTGAAGAAGAAGGACGGTAGTCTGCGGCTGTGCATTGACTATCGGCAGCTGAATGAAGTGACCATTAAGAACAAGTATCCGTTGCCGCGGATTGATGATTTGTTCGACCAGCTTCAGTCTGCGCGAGTGTTCTCGCGGATTGATTTGCGGTCCGGTTACTATCAGCTGAGAATTCGCGAGTCCGATGTGGAGAAGACTGCGTTCAGTACGAGGTACGGGCATTATGAGTTTCTGGTGATGCCGTTTGGGCTCACCAATGCCCCAGCAGCCTTCATGGACTTGATGCAGAGGGTGTTCCACCCGTATTTGGACCAGTTCGTGGTCATTTTCGTGGATGACATCCTTGTTTATTCGCGGTCTGCTGAGGAGCATGCGTACCATTTGGGTGTGGTGCTGCAGACGTTGCGAGATCACCAGTTGTATGCGAAGCTCAGCAAGTGCGAGTTTTGGCTCAGCGAGGTGCACTTTCTGGGGCACGTGATTTCTGGTGATGGCATTTCCGTGGATCCCGCCAAGGTCGAGGCTGTGATGCAATGGCCGAGGCCGAGGTCGGTGACGGAGATCCGGAGTTTCTTGGGGCTTGCGGGTTATTATCGCCGGTTTATCCAGGATTTTTCCCGCATTGCGACCCCGATGACGAGGCTCACGCGGAAGGATGTGCCTTTCGTCTGGTCCGAGGAGTGTGAGCAGAGCTTTAGGGAACTGAAGAGATTGCTCACCTCGGCTCCGGTGTTGGTTTTGCCTTCTGGATCGGGAGGTTTTGTGGTGTGTACAGATGCTTCCGGCGTCGGATTGGGTGCTGTTCTGATGCAGCATGGTAGAGTGGTGGCTTATGCATCTCGGCAGCTAAAGCCCCATGAGGAGAACTACCCTACCCATGACCTTGAGTTGGCGGCAGTGATCTTCGCGCTGAAGATCTGGAGGCATTATCTGTACGGTGAGAAGTTCGAGGTGTTCACTGACCATCAGAGTTTGAGGTATGTGTTCTCGCAGAGAGATCTGAACCTCAGACAAAGGCGTTGGATGGAGTTCATGAAGGACTATGACTTCACCCTGTCTTATCAGCCGGGCAGGATGAATGTCGTCGCCGATGCCTTGAGTAGGAAGGTGCGGTCAGTACCTTGATGCTGAGGAAGTGGAGGCTCTGGGAACAGGTGCCCGAAGTATCTTTCAGGCTCAAGATTCCCCAGGAGCCAGGGTTGGCAGTGCTTGCGAGTCTGACTGTCACTCCTGCTATTCGTCGTCAGGTGACAGAGGCTCAGCATGCGGACCCTGAGTTGCCCCGGATTCTTGCGATGGCTGATGTGGAGCTCGGCGAGGACGGTGCTGCGAGGTTTCGTGGCAGGCTGTACGTCCCAGCGGAGGAGCAGGTTCGTCGTGCGGTGTTACGCGAGGCTCATGGGAGCAGGTACACTGTGCACCCGGGTGCGACGAAGATGTATCGGAACTTGCGGAGGCAGTTCTGGTGGCCTGGCATGAAGAGAGATGTGGCCGAGTTTGTGGCCAGGTGCCTGATCTGTCAGCAAGTGAAGGCGGAGCATCAGCGACCAGGCGGTACTCTCCAGCCCTTGGATGTTCCTGCTTGGAAGTGGGACCATGTGACCACGGATTTTGTGGTGGGGTTGCCCAGAACCCCGACTGGGCAGGACAGTATTTGGTTGCTGGTGGATCGGCTGACGAAGGTGACGCGGTTGCTACCGGTCAAAGTCAGCTGGAGCGTGCCTAAGTTGGCTCGTCTTTATGTGGAGCGGATCGTGCCGTTGCATGGGGTTCCCATTTCGATCGTGTCGGATCGGGATCCGCGCTTCACTTCTGGATTCTGGAGGAGTTTCCAGCGAGCTCTTGGCACGGAGTTGGCATTTAGCTCGGCGTATCATCCACAGTCAGATGGTCAGTCTGAGAGGACCATTCAGACTTTGGAGGACATGCTGAGATCCTGCTGCCTGGAGTGGCAGGGGAGTTGGATTCATCACCTACCGTTAGTGGAGTTTGCCTATAACAACAGCTTTCATTCGAGCATCGGCATGGCTCCTTATGAGGCATTGTATGGGCGTCCTTGTCGGACTCCACTTGATTGGTTTGAGGTGGGTGAGCGTGTTTTGACGGGACCGGAATTGGTGCAGCAATGTGTGGATGTTGTGCACCTGGTTCGTCAGAACATGTTGGCGGCCCAGAGTCGGCAGAAGAGCTATGCTGACCGTAGGCGGCAGCCCCTCGAGTTCGCCGTGGGCGATCATGTGTTCTTGAGAGTTTCTCCGATGAAGGGGGTGATGCGTTTTGGACGGCGTGGGAAGCTGAGTCCCCGCTATATTGGTCCTTTCGCGATTGTGGAGCGCATCGGTGAGGTTGCTTACCGGTTGCAGTTACCCTCTGAGTTGGCGTCGGTGCATGACGTGTTCCACGTCTCTATGTTGCGGAAGTATATGCCCGATGACTCTCATGTGCTCGAATTTTCCGTTTGGCCTGAGGTGACTCCAGATCTTTCTCTCCCAGAGTTTCCGATCCGCGTGGAGGATAGGCGAGAGCAGCGCCTGCGGAACAAGGTTATTCCCTTGGTCAAGGTCGTGTGGCAACGACACTCTGGTGGTGAGGCTTCGTGGGAACGTGAGGACGAGATGCGTCAGCAGTTCCCGTATCTGTTTGAGTGAGTCTTCCTCTTCTTTCCCCTTGGGTTGTTCTCAATTTCGAGGACGAAATTCCTTAAGGGGGGAGGGCTGTAATATCCCGGACCTTTCGGATCCTTCTTCATGGGTCCCGGATCTAGTTTTCGGAGTGTCCGGCTCCGTTGTGTCCGAAATTTCGTTTCGGACATCTTTCGTGTTCGGATCGGCGCGATCCGGAGTCGTTTCGGAGGCCCGGAGGCGTTCCGTGGCTTTTTCCGCGCGTGTTTTCCGATTTCCGGTGTGTGTTTCGGCTTTTTCTTCGGACGCTCGCTGCGGGCGAACCGGGCAGTTCCCCGAGGCACGAGTGGTACCGTTGCGATCGGTGCGTTCCGAGGATTCCGGAAATGTATTTTTCTAATTTTCGGTATTTTTCCGAAAAATCGGATTTTCTATATATTCCCATTTTCTTTTCTTTTCTTTTTCTTCTTTTCTCTTTTCTTCTTCTTCCTCTCTCTCCCTCACGCGACCGTGGCCGGCTCTCTCCCTCCTTCTCTCCCGTTCGACCGTGCCGACCCCCGTTCCGGCTGCAGACGGCGGCGGTGCGACGGCGCGAGGACGTGGGTGACGTGGTGGCGATCGTGCGGGCATACGGCGAGCGTGGGAGGCGTGGAGAGGCGAGATTCTAGCGGCGTTCTTCGCGACTTCGAGCTCGGATCGGAGCGTTTCGTCGCGGACCGGAGGTAGGGTGACGTTCCTTAGCCTCATGTCTTCCTTCCCCGTGAGTTTCAGCTCGAGACGAGGTCGAGAGGGGTTTATTTTGAGCCGGGAAGGGTCGATCATGCCGCGGGGTGAGTTCGTCCGATCCATCGTTTTGAGCCCCGATTTCACGGTTTAAGGGCGTAGGAGCATGCTAGGGGGCTTGGGGGTTCTTCTCTCGCCATTTCCCCCTCCGTGGGGTTTGTTTTGAGGCCGATTGGGCGATTCCGGTGAGGTTCGCCATTTTCTCGCCGGTGAGCGATGTGCGGTCGAACCAGTGGCCGCACAACCCCTATGCGGTTCCGTTCGGACCGTTCATCGGCTCGGCGCGCTTTGGGTGAGGCTTGGCGCGCAGTGGGCTTGGGCGGTCTATCGTGGGACCGCATATCCTAATGTGCGGCCCCACAGCTACCGCCCAACCCCAAGGGTTTTGACCGTTGGTTGTGACCGTTGTGCAGTGCTCTGGGATGTGCGGCCAGGAGCTGACCGCATAACCCCTTGCACGGCCAGGTGCTGGCCGTACATCCCCTAGCGCTATGGTTGGATGTGCGGTCTGGCCCTGACCGCACAACACCTGAACGGCTAAGCCGTAGCCGCCCTTCCCCAAGTGCGGCTAAGGACTAACCGTCCAGGCTTTTTACCGTTGGGAGACGAGCGGCCAGTAGGTGACCGTTCCTCACCCACGTGCGGTCAAGAGTTGGCCGCACATCTGTTTGAACGGTCCTGTGTTGGCCGTTTATCCGTCGTTTGGACCCTGGGTGGAACGGTCCTGATATGACCGTTCTAATCCTTGTGCGGTCCCTGTGTGACCGCACATCCCTGAGCGGCCCAGTGTGGACCGTTCAAGGGTACGGGTTGCGTCGGTGTGTCTCTCGTCGTACAGAGTGTACCGGGAGATGTTGTTGGCAGCTGGTCACCGTGCGTCGGTGTTGGTACAAGGAGCGTTCCTCGTACCTGCAGTTGCACCGTTGTTTTCCGAGACTTGAGAGTCTACTCCTTCTGTGACCCTCCACTAGTCGTAGCCTACTAGTACGCGTGTGCTAGTCGCACCAGGGAGTGGTGTACGGGCTGACCTTTAGAGACGGTTTGTGGACCGGTTACCGTTGGGCCCCACGTCTTGCAGCCAGAGTCCGGCTGAGGGGAAAACCGGTCAGAGGGCCAGACCAGGGACGCGCGGTCTGTGTGTGCACACGTGGTTGGGGGCGGTTGGACCCACGTCGACGGGCGTGACCCCAGCTAGTCACTTGTTGTAGTTACTTGTACGGTGTTTGCGCCTCGGGTAGGACCTACCATGTCAGGCGGTTCACCTGCGGTGCGGTGTAAGACGTCAGGGGACGCTACCGGCTGTGCTTCTAGTGGGTGGTACTCCTGTTGAGTACGGAGTGTCAGACTGTCAGTCGTGTGTTTCCGACCTTCGGGTTTTGACGGTTCGACCGTTGAGTTTCGGTCTTCTCGTACCGTGGCACGTGTGTCGGTTTGCGTGCCGTTAGGGTCTAGTTCTGTAGAGTACAGGGCTTTCCTTTCCGAGGTACCTTTCTACCGCTAGAGTAGTGGTTTCTCGTTTTTCGAGGTAGGGTTCGAGTGATCCCTACTGAGTCTTGTTCCGAGACTCATTCCCTGCGTGTTTTCACCGTGTTTCAGGTGAGGCGCCACCTTCGGGGAGCGTGTCAGGAGCGCAGCGGAAGCGTGGTGCGGGTGCCCAGAGGTAGTGCCAGAGGTCAGAGCCGGGGGATGCCCCGTGTAGCTGTACTTTTCTTTCTTGTCACTGTACTAGTCGTGGACTACTGTTGCTGTTGTTGTTATTTTATTGTGGACCATGTAAAATGTTAATTCATTTCCTGCTTAATATCATAACTGTTTAATTTCTGCAATTATTTGTGATGCTTGTGTAGTTTCCACACCATCCTTTTAACCCTTCCGAGTCTTCGGGCTCGTGGGTGGCGGTGCGAGTCTCGGGTTATCGGGCCTTCCCGGTAATCGGATTCTCGGGTCGTTACAAAAGGTCTCTTCTTTTGTTCTCTGGCCGAGTGAATGATCCGAACCAAAGTGAAAGGTCTCTTCTTTTGTTCTCTGGCCGAGGAAGGATCCGAACCAAAGTGAAAGATCTCTTCTTTTGTTCTCTGGCCGGGTGAAGGATCCGAGCCAAAGTGAAAGGTCTCTTCTTTTGTTCTTTGGCCGGGGAAGGATCCGAACCAAAGTGAAAGGTCTCTTCTTTTATTCTCTGGCCGGGTGAAGGATCCGAACCAAAGTGAAATATATCTTCTTTTGTTCTCTGGCCGGATGAAGGATCCGAGCCAAAGTGAAATGTCTCTTCTTTTATTTCTTTGGCCGGGGAAGGATCCGAACCAAAGTGAAAGGTCTCTTCTTTTGTTCTCTGGCCGGGTGAAGGATCTGAGCCAAAGTGAAAAGTTTCTTCTTTTGTTCTCTGGCCGGGTGAAGGATCCGAACCAAAGTGAAAGGTCTCTTCTTTTGTTCTCTGGCCGGGGAAGGATCCGAACCAAAGTGAAAGGTCTCTTATTTTGTTCTCTGGCCGGGTGAAGGATCCGAGCCAAAGTGAAAGGTCTCTTCTTTTGTTCTCTGGCCGGGGGAAGGATCTGAACCAAAGTGAAAGGTCTCTTCTTTTATTCCCTGGCCGGGTGAAGGATCCGAGCCAAAGTGAAAGATCTCTTCTTTTGTTCTCTGACCAGGTGAATGATCCGAACTAAAGTGAAAGGTCTCTTCTTTTGTTCTCTGGTCGGGGAAGGATCCGAACGAAAGTGAATGGTCTCTTCTTTCTTTTGTTTATTTGTTGAATGGCCGTCCTGGCCGAAGATAGAACATACGTCGACTTAGACGTCATGTCATGACGCCGACTTCATGAGAGGTCTTTTTATTCTTTTTATGCATTGTTTAGACGTCAGGTCGTGAGGTCGACGTGAAGGGGATTTTTTGTTCTTTTATGCATCAACGAAGTTGACTATACGAGAGGATGTCTTTTTATTCTTTTAATGCGCCCGCGAAGTCGACTATATGAGGAAGGTCTTTTTATTCTTTTTAATGGGTCGACGAAGCCGACTATATGGAGGGAAATCTTTTTGTTCTTTAATGCGCCGGCGAAACCGACTATACGAGGAAGGTCTTTTGGTCTTTGGTTGGACTAGAGGCTTGGGCCAAAGTGAGAAGGTTTTTTTATTTGTTTATTGGGTTGGCCGTCCTGGCCGGAGGTAGATGTTCATCGGCTTACATTTTATTTACTTAGACGATATTTAAATTAATTCAATTATATCTTCTATATTTAATTACCCTCTATTTAAGTTTAACATGAATTATGTCAAACATGTAAATTGATTTAGTAAGACGAGAATGAATAATTATTTATTTTATTATAATATAAAATAATAATTTTGTAATAAATATTTTCCGAACATCTCTTAACTTTGACGGTATTAGAGTACGGGGGCTATAACTAAAATAATATTTCTACGAGAGTATACATGTGGGTACAGAGTAGAATATGCAATACGTCAAGAAGGCTAATTTAGGGGATACTTGACGTACGTGCACTTAAATGTTTTAAAATATTATTTCGTGATTCATCTTACATTTGGAACATTATGAACTTTTTAGGTGACGTGTTCTCGTATTTGAAGCACCTTAGATTATAGATTTTAAAATCATATTGGCTCAAATAATACATTGTTTTTGTTTTATTTCAATTTTCAGTTCAAAATGACCCAAAAGAATCCATAAGGTTTTAAAGTAAAATAAGGTGACCGTCATTTTGTTTTCACTTGTTTTAAGATCGTGATCTTGAAAGTGATCTATAGCTATCTGACCTCTCGTCAACTAAACCCTTTGAGTAACCAATACCCTATATTTGTTTAGACTTCTACACTAACTGATCACCTCAACGTACTGCTTAACCTCCTTTTAACTCCACCAATCTAGCGGCGTACGTACGTGGTTAACGTGGAGGTCAGCTAGCTAGACTATTCCATCCATGAAAACTAGACCAGTCCAATTCATAAGTACTCGTTAGGGATCTGAACGGGTCATATACATTTGCTGTTAGTTAAATATTCAAAAAATAATGTATTTAAAATCATTTTCTAATATCCAAACAAGTATAGTTAATGAATGACGGGCCACCAGAGTATATACAATACTGAAATTAAGATCGTAAATCAACTTAATTCGAATAAAATTTAAATTGAAAAAATGATATACACGATAGATAAACATATTTCAATTTAGTTCTCATGTCATCATCGTTCACGAGTTAATATAAAATAAAATTAAAAATATAAAAATATATAATATCACGATATCCTCAAAGATAAGATGAAGCGTATAAAATAAAAATAAAAAATTAAACTAACTCTCTTGAAATTTAGTCTCAGTTATATTCTCATTCTTTACGTACTTTATATGAAAATAAAAAATATATTAGATTAAAATTTTAAAAACATGTAAATAAAAAATATTATTTAAAAATAATTTATTATGATGAAAGTAGAAATGACTTAGATTATATATCTATCTCATCTTCAACGTCATTTTTTTCGAGGCACTCAACTATTTAAATCAAATCTAAAATTATTTCACAGTAAGTCACATATGGATACAAATTTAGAATGGAGTATATATTTTTTCGTATCTGTTAACAATTTTGATATATTTATATTCATATCTGATTAATTTATCTATCGAGAGAAAAAATAATATCCATTTACTTTACATTTTTAAGCTAACAAAACAAACAATTATCAAATTACCGATTATTATTGACAACCCTAAATAGTACTCATCATATATCGTGACTTCCGTGCATGCATGGACCAAGCATTACTAGTTGCGATACTTGCAAAAGGACAGAGGACGAACAGTACCAGGGCAACACCAATATTTCTTAACCACAAATGCCCGGCCGGTCAACCTACACGGTAACCCCCAAACCAAACCTTCGTTGCCGCACCACACTTGCAAACTACCCTGCCCCCCGACGACAACAATCCCACAACACATGACCTCTAACTAGCGGTGGAGTCCTGCAGTGTGCCCATCCATGCCGGCGGCAGCATCCCGGTCTGCTCCTGAACCGTCTTGAACAGCGGCGGCAGCATGCGGTAGATCCCCGCCACCTCCTTCATGGCGCCGCCGCCACCTCCCTCGCCCGCCTCGGCGCCGCCGGCGGTCCAGACGCTTATCTTGGGCTCGAGGCCGCGGACGGCGTCAGCGTTGATCCGGGCGATGTCCCGGTACATGCCGCCGTTGATCATGAGGTAGTCCCTGAGGGCGCCGTAGTTGCCGCCCAGGGCGTCCAGCAGCGTGCGCAGGTAGACGCCCTGTGCTTCCGCGAGGGCCACCAGCCCCTCGGCTTCCTTCCGCTTGGCGTAGAGCTCCGCCTCCGCTTCCTGCTGGCGCGCGAAGAACGCGGCCTCGGCGGCCGCGCGGCGGCCCTCGGCGGCTTTCTCCTGCTCGTAGAGCATGGCTTCCGCGGCCTTCTGCTTCTTGTAGAGCTCCCAGTTTGCTTCTTGGACCTTTTTTCATGAAATAATAAAAGGCTCCCAATTTATTTGTAAGGCCCAATCCAGGTTTTTTTATTTAAATTATATTCTTATAACACCTAAAATCTATGTTTTGTAAGTAAATTATATTTGTGTATTCTATGATAATTTTACTAGTAAGAAACAAAATCTCTCATAAATTTAGAATATATATACATGCACACTTGTTTTAAGTAATTTTTGGAAGAACAAATTAAGCAAGAAGAAGGTTAAGTCTTAAACATGTCTATTTATCTTACAGATTATTCCCTTCTCCCCACAAATTTTTGATGCAATTGATTCCTAACATGAATTCAAAGGAACCAAAAATATAGGGTACCATAGCAATTTTTGCTTATCAAAATCGCAACAACAATTTTATCTTACACTAATTTTATATGTAAATTCGGTCATATCTTTATATCAGTAATTTTCATGTATAATGGCAACCTTACGTGACTTCGAGTGAACGTTAAGAAAGAAGACTATAAATAAAAAAAATCAAATTAATATTTTCTAATATAATTATGTCCACTATGTTTTTGTGATTGTATGCGTGCATCTGTAACTAACATAGAATTTAAAATGAAAAATTCAAAATTAACTACGTAATTTGTTTTCCTAAGACTATATGAGCATACTTTAATTCAAAAAAACATAAATAAAATAGCAAGCCTTAAACCATCTTTATGTATAGGATTTTACATTTAGATCCCTAGCTATGATTATGTCTAATCCTATATTTATCCTTGTTAGCGTTCAAATTTCTAAATAAGTTATCATATTCTTTCATAATTCTAAAATGACAGCTAGTTCGGTCAGTAGGTGTTAGAAACAAAAATGGTGCTTAAGAATATTCCTTTTTTCTCAAATAAAATGACAAAACTATCCAAATTAAACTAACTCAAAAAATTATCCCCTCTCTTTGTGTGTATATTTCTCAAGGGTAAAAATATATTTTACTAAGTTAATTTACATAGACCAGAGTTAAGGTGACATCACCGCCTCAAAATTGATACCAGGACTTATACTTTAGAATTTTGAAAGATTGTGAAGAATTATTTATAAATACATATGAAGATGTCAGGGTACATATGAAAGTAAGAATAATTACAGGAATCTAAATGTAAAAAATCTTGTTTGATATGACAGCATATAGCCATATAGTATGTTTGTAGTGTGACAAATTAATGAGATGTCGAAAACCACGTACCATAGAATCAAATTAGGGGGGGACTCGAGGGAGGCAGCTGCGCGCCGAGCCTCCCTCCTCCTTCGGTCGCGGGGGTCTCCCCCGACGGATCGTTGGGTGGGGGGGAGCTCCCGCCGGGATCTCCCCCCCCTCCCCTCCTCCCTCTCCTCTGCAGGAGGCCTTCGCCAGAGTGATACTCTCTCTCCCGTGGGGAGGAACCCTCACCACCCCCTCGGTGGTGGAACCGTCGCCGGCTTCGTCCGGCGGAAACGTCACCGGCGGCCTCACCCCGGTGGTCCATTGGGCGGGGGGGGGGGGGGGGGGGGGGGGGGGGGGAGCCCCCGTAGGGGACACCCCCTCCCCTCTCTCTCCAGGTACGTCCCCTTCGCCGCCAACCTCCGCCCCCGCCGACCCTCTCCCCTTCCCCGCCCTTCTCCCCTCTTCCCCCCTTTCTTCCCCCCTCCCTGCGGCCCTCATCCCCTCCCCGACCCCTTTCTCCGGTTGCCGCCCCTTTGCCCCTTCCCCCCTCCTTCCCTGACGCCCCCCCCCCTCCGCTCTTGCCGATCTCCCCCCCTCCCGCCGTCCTCCGCCCTGTCCGGCCCCTTCTCCCTCTCCCTCCCTCTTTCCCTCCCGGCCCTCGCCCCCCCCCTCCTGTTACCGTTCCAGCCGCCGACCACCAACCCACCCCCCTCCTTCCCCGGGTTTCCCCTCACCTCCTCCCTCTTCCTCCGCCGGCCCTCCGCCACCCTCCACCCCTTTCCCCAAATTCCTCGGCCCCGCCTCCCCCCACCTTCTCCTCCCTCGCCGTTCGCTATCCCCCACCCCCGCCTCCTAGCTCCCCCCCCCCCTCACCATTTTGAAGCCCACCGACTCTTGCCCCCCCCCCCCTCGGCTTGGGCTCTCTCTCGGGCATCGTTGGAGTCTGGGTCCAGTCCTTGTGACGCAGGTTACAGTTCTATTTCCTCGGATTCGAAGAAGCTCGGAGATACAGTGCATTCCTCCCGTATCCAACAGGATATTGGCCTCCCGAGCGTTCTCTTCTCTCCGCTCAGTGCTACAGCAGTTCGGCTGCCATGTGCGCCTCGAGGAAGTTTACGGTCACCTTCAGCATCGACTGGCTCGTCTTCCGACCCCCTGGAGTTTCCCACCGCTGGTGGTTGGCGTGGCTCTTCACCCCTCCTCGTTTCCATCTATGTTTGTTCGTCGCTCCGGTGACAAAATGGGTCAGTATGGGCTTTCCCGTTCGGTTTGGGGTATCTACTTTCCTCTTGTACGTCACTATACCGACTGGGTTGCCATCTATGTTTGGGTGTCTCTGCTCTCCATGTATTATGACTATCGTATAATATGAATGAAAGCCTATGTTTCCAAAAAAAAAAAAAAAAGAATCAAATTAGATAATAAAACCACAAACCACATAATACCCTTCTTCCCCGTTAAAATACCTATTTACGTATATATACATATATTGTGTAACTAAAATTTGACCTTGGATAGAATTCTTATCCAAAATTTTAAATATTTATCAAAGCATTATCCTTTAATTAATTATCTCATATGTCATTTTTTTGATTTGGGTTATTACATACGTACCTCAAAGCAATTAACCGGGCCGGCACGATTAATTAGTAGAAATAATACGTGAATAAGTACGTATGGTTTGTTGCCTCACCTTCATCTCATAATCTACGGTGGCCTTGCTGAGGAACTCGGCCTTGAGCTTCTCCGTCTGCCGCATGGCGTTCTTCCTCTCCACCTCCATCTGCAGCTCCGCCTCCCGCAGCGCCACCGCCTTGGTCGCCTCCACCTCAGCCACCTGCGCCTGCCTCGCCCACCCGGCCTTCTTTATGGCCAGGTCCGCGTCGGCCTCCGCCACCTCCGCATCCCTCACGTTCTCGAAGATCTTCACCCCCGCCTTCACCCTGATCTCCTCCTTCTTCCCCTCCCCCTGCCGCTGCGTCGCGTATATCTTGGTCTCCGCGTCGATCTTGGCGGCGTTCTGCAGGGTCTGCCCCTCCCGCTGCTTCGACCCGATCTCCCCCTTCATCCTGGCCTCGGCCACGTCCACCTTGGCCTGGTTGGCCGCCTCCTGCTGTGTCTTCTGCCCCAGGTAGGAGAAGTACTCGTGCCCCGCCACGTCCACCAGCTGCTTGACGTTGGCGTTGTAGATGAGGAGGCCGAACTGGTTGAGCTCCAGCTGCACCTTCTCGAACACCTCCTCCTTGAAGGACTTGGTGCCCCGGAAGATCTCCTCCATGGTCATGGAGGCGGCCAGGACGCGGGTCTCCCCCTCGATGACCCCCTTGACGAGCTCCTTGACGTGGTTGGAGAGCTTGTCGTGCGGGGAGATGAGCTTGGCGTAGCGGAGGAGGCTCTCGGGGTCGTCAATGCGGGGGCCGACGGTGAAGACGGCGGGGAGGACGAAGGGGAGCTTCTCGGCGCTCATGGCCTGCACCTCGAAGGTGTAGTTGACGGGGGAGATGTCGAATACGGTGCACGACTGCCCCGGGAGCACCCACGCCTTCTTGGCGAGCTTGATGTCGTCGATGCCGTACCCGGTGATCACCAGGTACTCCGACGCGTTCGCCACCCGGTATCGCAGCACCATGCTTGCTGGCCGGCGGAGGACGTGAACACACAGAGAGAGAGAGAGAGAGAGAGAGAGAGGGGGGGGGGGCAAGACACCAGGGAGGAGAAGACCTCACGCTCCTGGATCTGTATATATATATATATATAGAGGAAGAGTGTTAATTCAATCTAAACTTCATCCTCATCTACAGGAAGAGTCCTAATTCAATCTAAACTTTATCCTCGTCTACTGGATGTTTGTGGAAGGTTAGAACTCTCCTCACGTTCCACACCATGTCCGGACTTGGGAGAGGTGCAGCCTGGCGATGGAAACTATGACGCGCTTCCTTCGTGATTTCAGAGGAAACCACCGGCGCGTTGCAGCGATGTTTACAGGTTGACCCCCGCAAGTCAATGGCAGATTTTTTTGGGATATTTATTTATGTACCCATGAAAACTTTACATATTGAGTCTACCATCCAACTTTTATGAAATTTACCCAATATCCCTCGAATCCTTATTACGAGTCTTCAATGTCCCGATTGTTAAACAACCCCTCACTCACCATTGTTCATCTCAAGTGGGCCAGCAGGGGACAAATTACTAACGAATCTCACTTGGGAGAGGTGCAGCCTGGCGATGGAAATTATGAAGCACTTCCTTGGTGATTTCAGAGGAAACCATAGGCGCGTTGCAGCGATGTTTAAATGTTGACCCCCAAAGTCAATGGCAGAATTGTTTGGGATATTTATTTATGTACCCATGAAAACTTTACATATTGAGTCTACAATCCAACTTTATGAAATTTACCCAATATCCCTAAAATCTTTATTATGAGTCTTCAATGTCCCAATTGTTGACAACCCCTCAATCGCCATTGTTAATCTCAAGTGGGCCAGCTCTCTCTCTCTCTGGGTTTATACCAACCGAGAGGACCAAGGAGGAGTAGGAAAGGTCAGGGGTGAGGTGGAGGTGGGGGTGGAGAGGTGGCTATGAAAGGGGGTAGAAGAGGAGGAGGGATCGGAGTCGGTGCTTCTGGTGGGGGACAGCTGATTTCGATCCCCCACCACCAATGAGCTCCGTGGTCGTTTGGCCACTCATCTTCGGTAGTTGTCCACGGCGCCGCTTGCCCCCCACAAGGCCTCCCTTTCCGCCGCCTCCTCCAACGTCGGTAGTAATGGTGTCGCCATCAGAGAGAGAGAGAGAGAGAATACGAAAAAAAGGAACGGCGGAAAAGTTTTACCTCTAATCGACTGCGAATCCGTCGAGATCGAGAGAGAGAGAGAGGTTGAAACCCCATCTGATACTAACATCTCCACCAAGCTTCAACATCTCGCCCAGTGTTATCAGAATCGGATCGGTCGGTCGAATCGATTCGATCGTGACTCGATCTAAGAATCGATCCGATTAGACTCGATCCGATCTAATGTTAAAGAATCGGACGAACCGCGATTCGATCGGTGAACCAGTTCGAATCGATTCAACCAGATTCATTCTTCAAAAAAAATATAAAAATATTTAAATATTCAAAATGATATGTACGTGTGAACAAAAGTATCTTATTATTATTGATTTGGTGTTATTTAGCATTTTATTTTAGATATATTTAAAGTTTAAATATTTAAAGGAGTATAAATGTCAATTATGAAGAGTGAACACCAATAAAATTTTACAAAATTTTAAGGTCAATTTATTTAACCATGTTATTGTTATTTTTTTACTTATATAATTAGTAGTTACATAATCATAACTAATAATTATACATGTGTGTTTATTTATTTTGATCATTATATCTTATTTCTTATTATCTTAGGTTATAGAATCGAATCGAACCATATATCAATATTATAATGACATCACAGTTCAAATCGGTTCAATTGAATAGTCAAACTGGTTCAAATTGAACTAGTTCATTGTCCGATTCAGACACCGATCTAATTCTAATAACACTGATCTCGCCCCTTTAAGACATCAACCACCTCCATTGGAGACTATATCGTTGCCCTCCATGTCCTCCCCATCATCGCCGCCTCTCAAACTGTGTGTCGTCACTATTTTTCGCTAATCTGAAGCCGATTCCACAATTTGTCGGCCAATGGAGAAGGAGAGTGAGGAGGAAGAGGGAGGAGAGGAGTTCAGGTGGGGAGCATGTATAGCCCGTCTGAAGGTGGAGGGGGGGTGGCTTAGGGTTGGAGATGGCGGTGGCAGCACCACCACCAGCGGGGGAAAACTTCATAAGAAAGTAATAGAAAACTTCAAATTTGACATATCTCAACCACTCTGAAAAGGAGACTATTTTCAATATGGGGTCTGATCTCATAATACCACTAAATCCATCCCTCAGATGAACTACTGTGTGGTAGTTTCTCACAAGATTCCTCTCACTTCACACGGCCCTCTGTCGTCAACGGGGTTGCAGAATTCTTTTATTGGCAGAGTGATGGGACGCCTTCTACGAAGGATCTCATCTAACTGCTCTTTCTTCTCATAATAAATAAATGCGGTTGTTCGACATTCATCGCCCCATGGCGAGTCTTCCGCTGCGGTTAGGCTTGGTGTGCTCGAGACGTGCCAACAAATACGAGTTCAGATTGAAACGGATCGTGAACAGAAATTATTTCTAATGCAGCCATCGGTTTAGCTGATAGTTTCAAGTGTCAGATCTTGAAACACGGTTTGTGGCGTCCCATCCCTGCCCCATCAGCTGCTGCTTATCATCCATTTGCGAACGTTGCTGGATTTTTCAGATGTGAGTTTCTGTTTTTTTGTTTTTCAAGTGACACAATGACTCAATATTTACAAGCCTCCTTCACACGATAAATTCGAATAAACAAGCCCCTACCCACCTGTGAATTTCTGGGCACCCCAAACACACAGCATGGAAAACTGTCATGGCGCTGCTAATGGACCAAAACAGATCAACTTCCTTATATGAATGAGATCCAGAGATTCTATATCCAAGTGTTCTGTGCAAGTGGCAATGACATATTAAGGAGAATATTGCACCCCATAATGAGATTCCAAAACTCAAAATGGAATTGTGCGTCGAATAAGGAAAAAGAAGGCGCAGCAAGCAGGAAAAAAAGTTTCCTACATGGAAGGAAATGCCTGAGAATGCTTGGTATCAAACTCTCCCCATTGGAGAATAATTGTAAACATCTTGAAAATAATAAAGTATAGAGGTCGTTAGAAAAAAGTAGAATATTCACCAAAAAAATCTCGCTACCTAGAAAGAGTACGATGACAGAACCCCTCACAAACCTGTAGACTAAATCTCCCCACCTCCATACAGAGGAAGTCCTATGCCACTATGCAACAGACTCTCAACAACTTTAATAGTTTAATGCAAGATGATACTAACACAGATTGTGTTCCAATTCCACAGAGCGGCAACAAAACATTCTTGTGATTGATGGGGAAATAAGAGCAGAGTAAGCCTCAGACTCTGACACTTGTCGAACCCAGATCACGCCGACTCAAAAATGTGTCCAAGACACCAAATGTAGCATTTCTGTCACCCATATGACAGCCGATGTCATACAATTCGAGAGAGAAAACGGAAAACTACTCAATCTGGGATCATGCAAAGAACTTTCTGAAAGGTTATTGAGAGAAAAAGACAAGATGCTGAAAAGAGCAATTTTCAACCGCAAAGAGCAGACTGACATGACTGGGAACACAGGCTTTGTCAACAAATTAACATCTTGTACATTCAGGTGATTCTGTTGATTGTCTTGTCACATCTTCACCAAAAGCAAACACAAGATGTTGCTAGCAGCCTCAAGGGCATCAGGAAAATAAGTAAAACCCAAAATGTTCAAAGTTATACATTTAAGCCAGTTGTAAGGAACGAGATCTTGCAGCGGCTCTCTCTAGTGCCTTCAACCGGTTAGCTTCCATTCTAACTCTTTGCTCCTCTGTGATCTGGGTGGAGCTTGTCTGAGTTGCACTATCACCGCTTACCTGATTCTTTGTGGACCCATTCTCAGGGTTCTCTTCAAAAACAGCTATGCTCTGAGAGGATTGACATCGTTCTTGTTGAAGGGATTGAGATGGTTCCTGATGTTGCAAATAAAATGGTTACCTATTTTGTATTGTCCGCAATTTCTAATGTAGAGGACTTTAGAATGGTATGAGATCGAATCAACAAACACAGCCTCCTCCACGACTTGTAAGCTCCAGTTTTGAAGTGAACAGGATAGGTGAACTGGGGGCATAACAAGGCCAAATCCAATGAGCTCTGAGCCTTATTTTAATTAATGTGAGACAATCTTCAAACTCCTAACAGCACTCCTCCGAAATGGACGGAAGGATTATGCAAGAGCTTCAAACATAAATATATGGTGATTACCACTGAGTAAGGGAATCAAATTTTTGCAATGATCTAATCAAAGAGGATAACGTCAGAACTCTAGCAGAAGTGCCCAGACAGCGAAGGTTTTTATCAAAGGAGAGGTCAGTTTGAGATCTTTGACACATCAAGGAGAAGAGGATTGGGTGAAAATCATATGTAATGCACATGCCCACATTCCAACAAATTTGTAGTGACGGACTAACAGGGCAAGGAAGGACATATGATGCAGAGTATGGGCATAGACCTACACTTACCAGGCAATTAAACCCAGTTGAGCACAGAGATAAAGAAGAATACGGATACAATATAATATATGACAGGGTTCAGGAACCATTAAAATGAACTAATCAAACATACGGAGAGTGCTCATCCGCAGATGATTTTACCAAAGAGACAAAACACCAACCATTTGGGAGGCAAAATTCAAAGTCACCCTATGAAATTAAAGGAGATACTAGGTTATTTGAAAACAAATACATTTTGAAAAAATGTTAATATGGAGTTATGCAACAAACAAGTGATGAAATATTTTAACCAAACAACTAATGAAAAGGTCAGAAGACTTGCACAATAACAGTAATTTACAATCCAGAAGGACTAGAGCAAAACGTGGATGGGCTTTCCAAATGTTGATAATAAGAGCAAATGTAGAGCTGTACCAACAACAGGAAGGAAAACAAACTCCAAGAATCATTTCTGAGTGGCCACGTATTCCGCAATGACAACAGGCTGCAGAAGTCACCTTTTGGATTCTTTTTTTTTTCGCATTTCCAAAACCTCTAGCACATGGATTAACGGCACTAACAACTAACTGGAAACATGTACTGCTTATTTTCAATATATAATTGTTACTCCTGATGGTTCATCTCAATATTTGGAAGGAAAGGATGCTGGCAGATAAAATGAAGCACTGTAACCCATCGAACCTATTTACAAGGACATTCTGACACTTGAAGTCAAGGGATAACAGGTCCCTTAGCCACAACTTATAGCATCTCTTATCTTTCTGACGTAGAAAGATGAAAAATTAAAGAGGATGTGTCTAATGTAATTTCATTGCAATAACAACTAGGAGTGAAGAGTTGAAGTCAGTGTTTGACATCCATTCTTACCTATCAGTACTACCCTTTGTTCATACGAGGAAAAAACATTTGAAAGGCCTTTTTTGAAAAGATTCTAAAGGCCTTTGGTGATCCACCAAAATAATTGTGCTGTATTTATGGAAGCTGATGCGAGATGGGGGAGGGGGTCCCATGGAATTGAGGTTGGAGTCGAAAAGCAGGCAAACGGGGTTCTCTGGAGCTTCAGATCATCGCGGTCAGTTCAATGACCGCCTTCAGAAGGCGGTGGGGAGGAAGACCTCGAGCTGCTTGCGTCGCAGCCAGTCACGTGACCGCGATCTGGCGTATCCCTGCTGCCTGGTCCACTTCCAGAACGGCGCTCTGCTCCGACTTTCGGCCGCCGGGGAGGACGATGGCCGGGGAGGGAGGCTTCTTGGCAGTTGGATGGTGGTGCTCGGGGTGCGGGGGAGCTGTAGACGATGGCGTGGGGGCCGTTGGTGGTCGGTGCAAGTAGCTTTCCTTGCAGCGGGGAGGTGGATGCTGGTTTGGAGGTGATGCCGTGCTTCCTTGTGCAGGTAGAGCCGGCATAAAGAGAGGAATAGATGCAGAGCTGGGGGAGAGAGGACTGGAGAGGAGAAAGGAGCCAGGAAGAGGATAGCCGGGGGAGAGAGAAGCTTGCTCGCCGGAGAAGGGAGAGGAGAAAGAGGAAGAACAAGGGGGGTTTGGGGAGAAGATGAACAGGGTTCAAGGAGAGAGACGTGAGGCGGAAGGGGACGGGGGTACAGCTCCTCAGAGCTCAAGAACACACAGGTTCTTCAAGTTTCCAAATTTTTCATTCCTCATTGACTGATCTTCTGAGGAGATTACATGGATGATTTATAGGTATGTTTAACTCACGGAATAAATAAATAAATATTACTCATTTGAAGAAGAAAATACACATTCGTGGTTATTGAAGTAGCGGGTGTATTATTATTTTCATGAATTTAAAGTTTATCAGACAATTTGGATTCGGGTACGGGACATTTCCCCATTGACCGTAGTCAATGTTTATTTACACCGACAAAAAGTCCAAATACCCTTGATTAACTGTCAAAAAAATCATATTTGACCTCTACAATATTCGTTGTGATATTGGGGGTTTTATCTAACAGATCGATCAAAGAGATCACTCATAGAGATACACTTTTGCAGCAGAAAATTAAACACTCCATTCTTTGATTTAGTCCTTACAAAATACATGAAATCCCGATTACATAAACGGGTCATTTGATTTACATTTGACCTTAATTCCACCATCAGAACAGACGATTAAATTTGAGTTTCATAGAGATCAAACCATTTTTTGAGGTATATTCACAATTTCTGACCCATCCTGAGTATCTCTGTAATTTTGGACCCTTTCTGGGTGTTCCTATAGTTTCTGACCCTTTAGGGATATTTTTGCAATTTCGGACCCTTCTTGGACATTTTTGTAGTTTTTCCTCGATTGCGGGTCTATCCGTGATTTTCCCTCAATTGGGAATTTGTTTGTGATCTTCCCTCGATTGGGGATATATATATGTAATTTTCCCTTAATTGAGGGCTTATCTATAATTTTACCTAAATTAGGAGTTTGTCTGTAATTTTCCCTCAATTAGAGGAGTTTGTCTGCACTTTTCTCGCAATTGGGGGTTTACCTGCAATTTTTTGAAGAATTTTAAGAATATTTGCATAATTTCAGACAGACCAACGATATTTTTATAATATCTAAATTGAACAAAGATTTTTGTGTAATCTTGGCATTAGGCGTAACTCCCTCCTTGGCGGAGGCACGTTGGTCAAAGACACTCGAGAGATTACTTCTCCTTCTCAAGCTCTCATGGGTTGGCGTTCAACTTCATACGTCCATCGGCGCAACCGATCAAGTCGTGGGAGTCAAAGGGGTAGCACCCCTTGCGGTCTGCCCCTCGAAAAAAAAAAATCTTATAATCCCTCTCCAAAGAGTGACACAAGGGACATCACCACAAGGGTATCCATACAAACCCTTTTTATAAAGGTTGGGGTGCTTATAGGATTCCTGATTATTTCAGGGAACCACATTATTTTCTCCAAGACATTTACAATGAGGTTATATTAACAACAACACGAACATGTGTGTGGACCCAAGGAGAGACAATTTTATAACATACCCTCACTGTGATCACAAGCACACCACAAACGCTCCCGAAGGATGGGCCTTCAAAAGCACAAGCACAAGAGTCCTCTACGCTCTCTCCTCTCTGCACTTTGTCTATGTTCTGTAAGTTTTCCTAGGTCCCACAAGGGGGTATTTATAGAGCCACGGGTGGTTGAAGATGCATCTGGTCCAAATCACTCACCCGAGGGGAGTGATCCGATCCAAACCCCCCACGTGGGGGCTGGATCCGATACAAAACCCCCATGTGGGGGTTGGATCTGGTCCAAATCCCCCATTTAGGAATTGGATCCGGTCCAAACTCCCTTATGGAGGGAATGGGGGGCCGACATCCATATATACATATATATTATTATTATTTTTTTATCAATTTGGCTTCAACAAAGCCACAACCTAAATTTGAATCCCTAAACCATTCCCTTAGGGGCACTTTGATAACAGATTAGGATAAGTTATCTGAGGTGGGTCTGGATGAGTTATTCCTTGGATTTGCCCTTTTTGAATTTGATAACTTATTCTTACCCTTAGAATAACTCATTCCATGTGAAATGATAGAATGAGTTATTCCTAGAATAAGGGTCTTATTCTTAACGAACCCCAAATAACTTAACCATGCTACCAAACTCGGTTAAGGGTGAATAGGCAGAATAACTCATCCTATTCGCCCTTATTCTGTTATCAAAGTGGCCCTTAGAGCTTACACATTTTAAAATTCAAACTACCTTATTAAAGATTATAATTAGCTCATAAAGTCTACTACATGTCAATGGAAACTAATAAATGAGAGATTTGAAAGAGATTCGAGCTTCAGATGGTGGGACGAGCGTCTACTGCGAGCTAGAGGTGGGACTCAGAATGCCACCTCTTCAGAGGCCACGGCCTTATGAGAACACAACCTCTACAGAGGCCGCGACCTGAAACAGACCGTCTTGAGCAGCGCCTGAGGAGGTGGCTTCGGTGTCACCCCTTGATAGTGCCGGAGGAGCTATGGCTTCAACTAGCGTCTTCGTCAGAAGCATCATCATCATCATCATCATCATCATCATCAGAACCTTATCCCAATTAATTGGGGTCGGCTACATGAATCATGTTCCGCCAAAGATTTCTATCAAGTGCAATATTCGTATTTAAACCCAAGAAACTAATGTTCTTCCTAATAACATCGCACCATCTCATTTTAGGCCTTCCCCGAGCTCTTTTACTAGCATCCACTAAGATTTGGTCACATCTTTTAACCGGCGCTGAGTTAGGGCGACGACACACATGCCCAAACCACCTGAGTCTATTTTCTCTCATTTTACTATCAATTGGAGCTGTCCCTAAGTCCTTACGGATACGCTCATTCCTAATCTTGTCTTTCTTAGTCTTGCCACACATCCATCTCAACATCCTCATCTCTGCTACACACATTTTGTGGATGGAGTGATAATTCATTAATTGTTGTAACATTTTATATATTGCAAGGCCAAAACGAGTGAAGACCTCGGCATTAATCATGCATAAAGAAATGACATCCCTTATACGGAAGGGGCATAATTTATTAATTTTAATTACTTTTTATATTGGAAGGCCATAATGAGAGAAAAAACCTTGGTATTGCTGAGCTGCAGAAACAACACCTCCTTTACAAGTAAGGGCTTAAAGAATGTTAACCAAACAGTCATGGAAGCACCCATTCCTCATCTTAAGTGGCGGATACTGGTTCTCCAGAACAGATACTGAACGCCACATTTCATACTTAGGATGCCCCTTGGGCAAGATCAAGGTTTGCAGAACCGGGACCAGCTCTGGGACTGGCCGAGGCCAGATCCAAACTGGACCAGCTGGTTCAAGAGTTTAGGGACCAGTTTCCACCTGTTGTCTTATATACTTGTATATTAAGTTTTTGAAAAAAGTAAGAATCCAAGTATTACTCAAGTCATTTAGGGCTCAGCTTGAGGTTTAAACCCTAATTAACCACATCAAGTAAGAATTAAACCCTAATTTCAAAGCAATTAATGCCCTAATCTCACTTAAATTGATTCATCTTTGTTAGGTCTTCCCATGTTTTCTTAACAAAAGTCACATTTCTTTCTTTCTTTTAAAGGACCAGCCAGTTCATTCCTGCTACCGGTTGAACCAGATTGATGACCTCTGATCCCGATCCAGTTCAGGGCAAACCAAGGGTGAGATGATATGTATTCTAAAGACCTCAAGTTTTGATATCTACATGCCTGGATGTAGACAAAAACAGCTGGAAAAAGTTAAAAGATGTACACAACAGAGGATCTTAAGGATTTTGTATAGGGCTATGGTTTTGTTCTTGGCATTTAGTTTCTTGAATTCTTCTGTGTTTTTTATTAGCTGTTTCTGACAATCATTTACAAAATCATTATTCACCAATAAGTCTTCTCTATGGAGCTTGCAAGCCTCATCAATGTAGAGCATCCTTCACAGCCAGGTTACTTACAGACTTCCATCATTGGCTGCGAGGAACACATTTATCCATAAGATCACTTCAATTCTACTTGGACATTATGTAGGCAGATATGACATGGCTTCATAATGACTAATCATTGATTTCTAATCATTGTCAGATAAAAGTGCCCTAAGAAACAGGGACACATGATTTCTTCTCCACAAAATCATAAATCAACCGTACCCTTCTTAGAGGTAAACAATATCTTGATTACCCCTTCTGATGTCATGTAAGAGATATCACTACAAGAAAAAATGGGATTAGCGACGGAAATTTCCGTCGCAAACCCATCTCTAATCCGCAACCGATTGGAGAGGGATTTTATTTCCATCGCTAATCATGGATGAATTAGCGACGGAATTTATATTGGTCGTTGATAATTACTAGCTAATTTAAGTCAGTCGCTAATCGACTGCATATCCATCGCTAAAATCTTTAGCGATAGATTAGAGAGAGATTGGAAACAGAATTTTTCCGTCGCTAATCTCGCTTTTTCTTGTAGTATATACATTATATATGTAAAGAGTGCTAATACACGATGGGTATTTATAACATTGAAGAATGTAGTTGTGATATTTTTTTCTCCGACAATATTCAAGAGATTGTGATTTTAAGAGGTATTTCTACATAAATAAAATTTTGCAAAGGTTATTCATGCATAAATACAAAAAAAAAACTGAGCAATTTTGAAGCATAATTACACAAGATGTCAAAAAGCATATTCGCAGTTAACAAAGTATACACTCCACACTAGTGTACAACAAAAAGTTGCCAATTTTCTGTGGCTGTGCAACATCTTGTTCCTTTAAATCTGACAATCTTTCATGCCGACTTTATTTAAACTTCTCAAAAGTAGGCTGCGAAAGGATGATTACGTCAACCCATAACTATTATGATGAACAAAAGATTCCTCTATTGCAGTAATAGTTACACAAGTCTTTTTATGTCATCACATCTTCCAAGCTTTTGCATTAAAAGTGCTTCAACTGATCATGAAAAATGTATGATATTCCAGAGCAATGCATTCAACTCAGAATCATCATTTTCACATGCCAGACATCTCTTATCACTCGTCTACTAAAAATGCCCCCCAAAAATAAGGTTTACATGGAAAACTTGGTGGACATAGTAGATGGGGTGTTCTGAAAATTCCACTCCTGTACCAATCAATTAAAATAATCAGGTGTACTGTTGTCAATAAATCCTTGACATGTTGCAAAATAGCACCGACAATCTGAAACTTGTTGAATTTGTTATAAACCATTGCCCTCGACCATGAATAATGGCATTTCTTAACAGAAATCAATGATTTGCCGAAGAGAGTATAAATAATCACAAATTCAACAGAAGATTTAGGTGATGCGTAGATAAAAATACTGGAAATCTGGATATAAGAAAGAACGTTGAACATACTTCTGTAGCTTTTTGGTAAATTTCGTTAATCATCTCTTCTTGTACACCATTTGCATCATGTTTCTCTACTGGTGGATCTGCCTCATCAGGAGCTTGGACCTCTGTTTCCAAAGCTTCAACTTCTGCACAAAATAAATAAATAAATAATGATGCCAGTGCTTAGGATGCTACCAAGAGACATATGAGAAGGAAATTCATAGGTTTTGTCTTGCACAATACAAGAGGTGGAATAAATAGATGCCCTTGAACATTCTCTCAAGTATAATCAACTGATGCCAGTGTTCTTATTATGAATCCATATAGAACAATGCTATTGACATTATCATCTCTTATGTAAGCAGAAACAGTAATAGCATCAAGTACAAAGGATAAGACATGTAAAAACATTAGATCTGCCCCAAAATTCGTGCTTTCTGATGTGATGGACTTGCACAAAACTGAATTACCTGCATTTTCTTGGCAATTTACAAAATCATGCATGAAAACCTTAACTAAACAATTACCAGGCTCGAGATCCGGAAATTTTTTTGTGGTTGGTGGTTCATGCAACTTTGTCGGATCCCCTCCATTGGCAATTCTCTGCCGCAGTTCTTCAATACATCTCTGGAAAACAGAATGGCAGAAAGAAATCACATTGAGAACAAGATAAGGACACATTGGTTTTACACTACGAGGACCTTTTTTGAGGTAAAATCCTGTTTTCAAGGCATACAGAATTTAAAATGGTTTCACACAGGCACGCATGCAAGAACATATCCAAAAATTCTGCTTTTCTCCTGTTTTCAGGATACACGGGATTTTAGACTTTTCGTGTGTCCAAATTTGGATTGAAGCATTTGAAAAAGTAAAAATTGCAAAAAGTACTCTGTTTATGCTATCAATAAAAGAAGAATTCAGCCTTTGAATTTGACTGATACAAAAAGCTTTAGGTGCTTTTTTTCTACTCATGCCTCTCTCTCTCTCTCTCTTTGAGTAACCTAAATATATGATGCTTCTGGATGTCAGCGCAGAATTCTCATAAGCTTCTTTTTATGATGTTGAACACCCAGTCAAGCAAAATGGGAAGCAAACCACCAAAAAAGGGACTCCTGGCTCACCCTGACACGCACGGTGGCACCGACTTTCTCCGCCTTTTGAACGAACTGACCGAATGAGTAGTAAGGAATCAAGCGGGAATGCCACTCCGCATATAGATCGATCAACCTTCCCAGATCATCAACCTAGGATACAGGGAAAAAAGAAACCAATAAATACACAAGCTCGAACATCCAAAACCCCCATCTTTGCGCCAAAGTTCTCAACACAGCTCAAAAACCATTTCACAGAGCAGGATCTCAACACCATCCAACACATACCTCGTGCCCGCGGCCGCGGTACTTGAAGGAACGGGGGAAGTGGCGGAGCACGTAGCCAAGGCCGTCATCCGACAGGAGCAGATCCGGCGTCAGCTTCGGCCTTGTCCTCGGAACCTTCTTGCTGCTGGCAGCAGGATTAGACGAGCTGGTACCTGCAGCCTTGTCCTTCTCCGGGAATGGCCTCTTGGAGCCCTGGGGAAACTTGGAAGAGGAGTTCGAACCAGGGTTAGGGTTCGCCGTGGAAGAAGAGGGGCAGTCCCGGGACCAGTGGCCCGGCCGGCCACACTTGAAGCACCCCGTGGGGGCTGCGCCGCCTCCGTCATCGCCTCTCTGCATCATCCTTCTGCGCGGCTTGGAGTTGCCGTGTTGGGCACCGCCGGCGCCTATCTTTGGGGACGATCCCTTTGGCCCTGCGAAATCGGCGGGAAACGGGAACGCGCGAAGCCATATTTCGGAGAATGCGGCGGGAAGATGGGAATTCTGGGGTTGTTGCTCACACGTGTAAACTAGTGATGGCAAACGGGTCGGATTGGGCTGGATATCCAAATTTGAATCCGATACCCGATTTGTAATCCGTCTGATGTTAGATAAAAGCTATTCCCCGTTTTTGGGATGGCAATGGGATGGGGTAGGGTCAGCAGCCAAATCTCATCAATGCTGCTCGATCTTAACTTGATTTGACTGATCAAGCCAAAGTCAAACTAAATCAGATCAACTACTTGATCACAAAAAAAAAAGTGAGAGCAATTTAATAGTACGTTTGAGATCACTTTTTAAGAAGTAATTTTTATCTACAAAAATATGTTATATTAATAATAATTTAATTCAAAGTAAGCTTTCTAGCCTTATTAATTGTTCTAATATCTTTAGTAATAATGTTATAGTGTTACATTGTTTCCACATTTTTTAAAAAAAAATGAGTTTAAGTTTGGTGTTCCTAAACAAGAGAGCACCAAATTTAACTTAATTCAACTCCGTCGTCCAATCTCGTGATCATACATCTTGAGTTAAGAATGACAAAAACTTAGATAGAACAAAAAAATCACACCATAACATTGCTCTAGTGTTTGTGTGAAGTTGTGAAGCAAGTTAAATGCATGGCTTAATTACATGGTATATCATGGATGGCATGCTCTATGTACCCTCGTATCTCGAGGCTCTGTTTGACAAATGAATTGTCGACTAGATTAATAAATCGACGAGAGAGGAAAAGAGCGAGACCCACTCGCTCCCCTCACACACAAGGGATTTATCCGGAGTCGAGTAACGTGTTCGACCCTAACTGTGTTCGAATAACAAAGAAGGTCTAAAAGTATAATTTGATATGCGGAAAAAAAATAAAATAAGATGTGGAAGAAAATCTACATTCTACCTTCTATTTTGATAACACGAAATAATGTGAAATCTAGGTTTCAATGAGATGAGTATGAAAAAAATTGAATCTGTATCCTAGCGAATTATAAAAAATACTAGCCCGCAGGGAGAGAGGTATTTTGACTTTAAACACTTTGTAAAATAAAACAACAATCGATACAACTTGATTACCCAATCAATAGTACTTCTAATTAATTTCTAAAGTCCCCTGAAATAATGTGAAAACTAGATTTCGCTCAGATGAGTATGCCAAATTGAATTGTATTCTAGCAAATTATACAAGGCACTAGCCCGAATTTTCATATTTGGTATTTTACTTTTTATTCATTCTCTCATCCAAAGGAGAAGCTATTTTTTTAAGAATGACGACCCCTATTCAAATTAGAAAAAAAAAATAAACTAACAATTGAATAAAAAACCTCCACCACACAATATTTAACACGGTCGTCTTGTTAAAATCTTATTTGCTTGTATGGGCCATCTTTAAGGAGACTTCTGCAAGACAGCGCATCGTTGCGATGCCAAGAGAATCGCAATGATGGGTAGACACCGAGCAAGAATTTTAAGAAGAGGAAGAAGAAATATGTATTACAGCATTCCCCGTCAAGAAAAGGGTGATGCTTAAGTTTGCGTTAGCACGATGATTAAGTAAATCGCAAGCTTAAGCGTCAGTGCAATCCCTCACACATCCTTTGCCACGTGAAAGTGGATTTAAAATTTTCCCCCGCCGTCACAAGATGCTTCCCAACGTTAACCACGTCTGGATTAATCTTCACTATTATCCTTGATGACAAGGATTAATGTATTTTTGTTTCGTCGACTTCCGTACTTCAGCCAAAGGATAATTCTAATATTATGATCACAGTTCACGTAACAAGGGCATACGAGCAAATAGCAACAGGTTGGGGATACTTCGACAATTGTATATTAAACGCCGAGTTTTACGATTCATCCCGTATCAGACCGTACTAAAGATAAATTAGGACGTGCGACACATGATATATAATCGATGCATTGTGTACCGCACAGAACCGTGTCTCACTATATACCGTACCGATTCAGGGCGATACATTCATTGATACGTGTGAACACTCACTGATACGTGCGAGACGAATGATTCGGGTCAGTTTGGTGTTAACAGTTATATATTACTTAATATATTTGACATAGATAAAATATATAAGATGACTTAGTAGCTTATTTGGTTAGGATACTTTTGTACAATGATGAGGTTGTGGGTGATCATATTTTTTTTAAAAAAATAGGTTCCTCTACATCATTTGGTAATGATTTTAGAGAGGATACGAGGAAGAGAGATAAAATAAATTTAAATATATTTTATTTTTATTAAAAAATTTATTTTAAAATATAATATTTGATATAAACATAAATTTTGATAAAATTCATTAAAGTAGTTTATAGTTTTTAAAAACTATGTGATAGACTCGTCAATTAGAACTGTCAATGGATAAGGCTGACTCGATAGGTCTATAGATTTGATTTCATTTTGGGCCACACCGTCAGGTCTTTTTCGGCTCGTGAACTAGGCCTGTCAACGGAGCGAATACGAAGCGAATATATGACTATCCGTATCCGCTCCGTTTTAAAATTCGAATTATCCGATTTTGATCCGCTCCGATTTGAATTTGGATACGAAGTGAATATATGACTATCAGTATCCGCTCCGTTTTAAAATTCGAATTATCCGATTCAAATTCAAAAGTATATAAATACAATTATAAAATGTTAAAAGTATATAAACTATAACTATAAAATGTCAAAAATATATAAAATAAATTCTAAATTAAAATACAACAATAAAATGTCTAAATTTCTCTAAAATATTATTTATTTTATAATATATTATTTAAAAATATATATTATATGATATATAATATTACAAACTGATATTTCTCAAAGCGAATATTATAATATCTGTATCCGCTCCTATTCGAATTCGGATATTATCCGTATCCGAAAAAACGAATACGAATTCGAATTCGAAGCGGATCTGAATAATATCTGAATCCTTTGACATGCCTATCGTGAACTTTTAATTGGGCCAGTGTGATCTAATAGACATGTCAATTAGGGCCGTCAATAGGTCAAGTTGTCCTGATAGGCCTGTCGCTTGGCTTCATTCTGGGTCAGACATCCAAGTTCTTTTTGGCATGCGAATCCTTAATTGAACTTAAAAGTCCAACCCAATTAGGTCCATAGGACCGACCTGAACTCTAAATTTGGCCCGCTGACTAGTCATGCCTATTCTTCTTTTTTTCTCCCTTTAATTTTTTAATCACAAATAAAAATATTTAATTTTATTTAATTAAAAATCTCTTTTAAATAAATTAAATATCTAATATTTTTAATTAGTTTAATAATATTATAATTTTCATATTTATATACTTATTATTTTATTTAATTTGTCGAGCTTCGTCAAGTCGGGCGAAAGTCAAATTTGTGAAGAAGTTGAGCCCAACTTGAGCTGACATAGCTAGAGACTGAGTCTGAAATAAAATTTAAAATTGATAAGTCAAACTTGAGTTGAGTGGACGTAAACCTGACTCAACCCGACACATCAACAATTTTACTGCCAATTACAAAACACCACATACTCGAACACTATTCATCTTCATCTTATTATTTATTTATTTATATTAAATCTTATTAATTAAATATATTTTAATTATCTTAAATTATCTTTAAAAATATTAAACTTGTAAACTAAAATTTAAAAGTGAAAAATATTTTAAATGAGAAAATTTATTAAATCTTATTAATTAAATGTATTTTAATTATCTTAAAATTATATTTAAATATTAAACATGTAACCTAAAATTTAAAAGTGAAAAATATTTTAAATAAGAAAAAATTTAAAATATCTGATTTCTTTACTGCCCAAATCAAAGAATCCCCTCTATTATTATTACAAACGAATTAAATTGAAAGTAAAAAAATATTTTAAAAACATGTCTAATGAAAATTTTGAACACGAGACATCACCTCTTTAACCACACACCTTAACCAATTAAATTAATATATTATATAAATATTAATAATTCTATTCATATGAACATATTAAAGATAGATTTTTTTTTATTTTTTCTTATCTTAATACATAATGATACCGTATGATACCGTGTCGACAAATAACAGGTAAGGCAAACCAATATTAAAGGGGAGAAAATTTGTAAAAAGTCCACTCTTAAACTGCAAAAAACAAAATCTTACACCTAGTTTATTTATTCTCAGCTGATTAAGAACCTTATCGACTTCAATATACATACAACGGCCGTCCGGTTTTATCTTCTTCCCCACACGGAAGCTCCTCGCCTCCCCTCCCATGACGCCCCGGGCGGCCGCCCATCTGCTGAACCCAAGCCCCTCCCCGCCCCTCGCGTCCCACCCGTACCCGGCCAAACCCGATGCCGTGTCCCCGCCAACGCCCCTCCACAGCCGCACCACCAGAAGGGCCGCGGCGGCTGCGGCCCTCGCAGCAGCATTTATGCCCGGAGCCTCCCCCCTCCTGGACCAGAAACCGGCGCGCTCCTTCGAGTTCGGGTTCACAGCCCCCGACCAGACGCCGGATGAAGCGGAAGCCGGGATAAAGACCCACTCGCGGAGGCTCCTCCAGCTCCGGCCGCTGGTGGAGGCGCAGGCCTGGCGGGAGCTGCAGGTGGCGCTCCGGGAGAGTTCGTCGCTCCTGAAGCAGGACCTCTACACGATAATCCAGACGAAACCCGGGGAACAGAGGCCTCTGCTGAGGAAGTTGTACTCCAATCTCTTCAACAATGTCACCAGAGTAAGCTTAATATTTTGCATCATATGTTTAGGACTGCGTTTGGGAGATGTCCATGGAAGACCACCTTTTGTTTGCTGAAATGCTTATGAGAACCCTTATTCCGTTCCCGGTTCTTGACATGTTTATGTTGCTATTCGATCACTTCTGCAGATGGACTACGCCGCGCGAAGCAAGGACGCGAGCCTGGTGCAGGAACATTACCAGAATATTGTTGCCGCGCTCCAGGAAATCTTAGGTAGGATATGAAGGGTTGAGTTTTGTGTTTCCGTAGAGCAACAGGTGTTTACATACCAGGGCATCAACCGGAAATGCGCCAACTTTTGAGTCTGAGACGTGTAAGACACAAATTGATGATAAAGACTGCATCTTGGCTACTGGAGTGGGGATCGCTTTGGTATGTGAAGGATCCAGCGTACACGGAATAATTTTTAGGAGAAGCTTAGTTACAAGAGAGATGAAATGAGAGAAGCTTCCTGTTTGGCTGATCAACAGTGTTCATGGATAACTTATGAATAAGAATTATTGTTACTGTCTCACGTCGAAGTTCACACTGAACTCAGATAATAATAGTAATAATAATGATATGGGGGCCTTTTGTTGACATCAATGGAATGCAAATGTTTACTCGGAGAAAATGAATATTTGACAGCATGTCAAAGAATCATCTATCTGTAAGACCGTTTTCTCTGAAGGCTCCCTCTCCCACAAAAGCGTACATCAGCTTTACATCAAAAGCATAACTTACAAATGTAATGTTCTACCTGAAACACCTGAAGCTCAGGACAATAGATGGGTGGCACTCCATCTGATGCTTGAGTTAGTATTAAGTATTCCTCCAGATCCCAGGAATGCAACTTCATGAATTTGTCTTGGTGGAACTGTACACGGGGGAAGAATCTCCGAACAGGTTATGAGGCATAACAAGCTGCCTACTTGATCATCAGCATCTAGGTTCCTGCTTCAAATGAATGCTACTTGATGTACCGAACAATAGGGCCTTCAAGAAGGGGAAAAAAAAGGTAATGGCAATGTAAGGGTCCTCGTGACCAAGAACATTATCATATCCAGTCATGTAACATCAATATAACTTTTTTCTCTGTTTCATGATTTCAACCCTGCCATCTTTAAGCAGAAAGACACATCTATTCTAATCTTTTGTCTAGGATCATCAGTTGTGAATCACGTAAAGGCAAAAAAATCAGGGCTGCCATTTAGCAATTAGGATGCGAGTTCTATTTTTTTCCATCCATGCTACTCTACAACCTTTTAACCATTGATCCCATTGACACCCTCCAAAAACCATCTATCCCATTGCGTACATTACAATGATAAAAGTATCATAGTTTGTAGGTTAAATTGGAGAACATACCAATTCATAGAGAAAGGAACCTCGATGATTATTCTCAGACCAAAAATAAAATCAACACTAGGAAACAAGTACTTCCAGCCCAGCTTTGACAGGGAGTTATCCCGGGGTTAACCCAGATTTAGCTCTGGTTTACCCCTCTTGTTGCTTTGACTGGCTGGATTCCATACCCCAGTTAGAAGTGGGCTAACTCCGGGTTTCCTAACCCAGGTAGAGAGATGCGTTCAGTTATCCTGGTTGTGCTCTCAAACCTATGTAATCATAAGCACAAGGCGACATGCCTCAAACGCCTAGGCGATGGCCGAGGCGTTTGAAACGTTTGAGGCATTTATTAAAAAAATATATGTACAATTCAAAAAAATATAAATATTTGTCTACATATCACAAAAAATACATAAATACAATCAAGATTTGAGACGAAAATACATAGGGTAAGTCAATCAAGATCTCTTGGGACCAGCCCTCTTGGGAGTGAGACATTTGAGGCGAAAGCGAGACAGTTTGGGGCCGCCTCACCTCACAAACAGCCTAGGCATGCTTTTGATAACATAGTCTCAAACTAAAATCGGGTTAAAACTGAAGTAATTTAACCCAGGTGAGTTAACCCGCAAAAAAGTTAACCCCCTATTTGAGGGGCTCAGGAACTCTCTTTCGCCTTCAGAAAAAAGGTACCTTTAAGAATAGATCAGGTCCACAAGAACTGTACTGATGGCATTGGGCTCAAGCCCCAAGATGCAATGCTGGTTAAAAATGCCAACAGTAGTTCATCAGATAAACCACTGCTTGTCTTTTATTTTTTGTGAGTATGTGTGGATTGTAGCACTAATTTTATTGACAAATAGAAGTGGTACAATCGAAGAAAGATGAGCAGAGGTTCCTTCTCATCACAAAAGAAAAGGAATAATTACACGCGTTTTAAACACTTTCCTCCAAATCTCACCAGGGACCCCAAGAATAAAATGATACCAGCTATAAATGAGATATAGAACACGAATGACCACTGCTTGCCTTTAATCCGTAGTATCAAGTTGGCAGATCAGTTATACACGTTTGATGCTTTGCCAAAAAGATACTTATATTTCATGGTGATTATAATCGGGTGACAACATATGGATGCATTCTTAACCAGCTTGAAATAGGATTATTTTGGATGGCAGCTATTTCAACTATTTATTTGCTATGTTTTGCTAGGGTGATCTAAATCAATTAGAACTACATCATAGTTTTCATCTTCATCTTGAAGATGATAACCTGATCAATTACCTCAAATGCACCACGGAGAATAGAACCGACAAGTTCCTCATTGATTGAAACTGGCAAAGGTGGCATCTGGCTCATCATTCCAGGCATCTCACTCATCCTGCAAAAACAAGATGAAAGCTAAATTCAAATACTTGTTCATCAATCCTCAAGGCTTTATGTGTTTTACAACTTTAAGAAATCATTTATAAAATTGTGAACATGGGTACCTATTTAGGATAGAGGCAACATTGTTCTTCACGTGAAAGAAGAGATTAACATTATTCTGCAGCTGCAAGCAAGCAAGAATTGGAGAAGGTTCCATCAATACACACAGGCGGAAGAAAAGAAATCTTATTAACAGAGCTTTCAATCTATCACAAGCCAAAGGTGTAGTCTCTTGGTTAAAACGAAGTTATAAGGATGTTGCAGCTGAATCAGAGATGGACCAGGTACAATCAAATATCCAAATTTGTGCTGAGAGAAAAGTGATAGCCCACAACGCTGATGATCAATATACATTGTCTAATCACCATTATATGAGTTCAGAGATTGGTCAAGCATTTTGATCTAGGTTCAGAGCAAAATGTCAAAAGAAATGGATCTCCCAACATATTGAGAATCTCTCTCCCCCCTCCCTCCCTCAAGGTTTGAAGAAGAGAGGAGAGAGATAAGAGAAGGAAAGAGGGAGGAGCTTACTGTTTGTGACAGCATCCCTTGACCCCAAGGTTAAAGAAATGGGAGAGTATGGGGGTAGCGACTAGGGCTGCCACTGGGTTGGAGATGGAAACAAAAATGACACCTTACACTTCCATTTCCTATAAGAATTATCCGAGACAAACTGAAATGGACATGGGTGTTTCTGCTTCCGCATACATTTCCGCTTCCAAATCAGAAAACAGAAATGGAAATAGAAGTTTTCACTTCCATCCATTTGCTACTTTATCTATGACCAAACTTTAAATATCCAAGTTATGTTAGTAAACATAATCTATATGGTATGGGAAATTGTAAAAACTAATAGAAGTGTCATTACAACTATTAAAGATAAACTTCAAACTTACAAAACATATTGATTACCTTTTCCAAAAAAAGTAAAAAGATAATAAAACCACACCATAAATAATATAAATGACAAAAACTGCACAATCCACATGTAAATCAATAGACCCTCAAATTGGATGTGAAATAGAATCTCATGGTTTAAACTCAAATAACTTAATAATGATAATATATATATATATATATATATATATATATAGAGAGAGAGAGAGAGAGAGATTAAATGTGTACTTGTTATCAGAGACGGAAATGGAATTGCAGATGTGGAAACAGCTGTTTCTGTTTCTGACTCCGATAGGTATCCACTTTCTGCATCCATTAAGCTGTCAGGTGGACTTTATTGAATTTTCATATCCATTATCTGATTCTGAAATCTAATGGATCGGAATAATTGATACAGTATATCCATTGGCAGCCCTTGTAGCGATGCATCAGATAAGTAGAAGAGTAAAAGGAAGAAGAATGAGGGAGAGGGTTTGAGAAGGATGCCTTGGGGATTGGTTTGGAAGAGTTGAAGGGCTGGAAGACAAGCATACTGACATAATTGCAACGTATGGATAACACATCATAAAAAAGAATTGGAGAATATTCCTCTTTGAAAGGTTGTTGACTCCAAAGGATATTGCCATAATAATGGCATATTCATGAAAAGATCAGAGAATATCCCTCTTTGAATGGTTGTCGACTCCAAAAGAAGATTATTTCAGATAAATGCACTGTGGAGGGTTAAAAAAGAAAAAGCAGATTAGAGTGGTTAACGCTAAAATAAGTATGATTCGAGGGGCTGATATTTAAAAGTCCCCCTTTTCCTTGATTCCTTCTAATATTAACTGATAAGTGTTTTATGATTCCAAAATTAAAACCAGCAAACTGCCTAGCATTTGTGAAACTTGCGAAGTAGATGATTTTGAATCCATGAAGCCATGTCAAAGGAAATTCCAAAAATGGCCTCGTGCTTCTCCAATACCATATGAAAGGGACAGAAAACTAAAAACAAAACCAATTCCTAGAACAACCCAGATTACCAACAAATTGAAACCTAATCCATCATCCATGAAGTGTGAAATACTTGTGCCTTTTGGGTTTATCTCTGTTGTTCAGGGGTGGGCTTGGGCTGGGCCTGGTTAAAGCCTGGGCTCAACTTGTCATCTTTAAGACACCTGGGCCCAGGATAGGGCCTCCTTCTCAGGCCCTGGCCCAGCTGGATGTACCTGCAAAAGCCTGACCTGGCCTGTGGACATCAGCACACACACACACAGAGAGGGAAGGTGTTGCCAGTCTCGTCGACACCAACCAGCCACCATCACCCTGCCATCGCCACACTGCCATCTTTCATTGCCTTTTGCTGCCAATCATCATCTTTGCCGTCACCATCACCATGGTGTCGAGAAAAAGAGAGTGCATCATCACCTTCTGGTTAGTGCCTGCCATAATGATGGTGCCCATAAAACCTCTGCCAGATCTGGTGCCTGCCAACATTGTGGAAGGCCTGAGGGGCAGGGGAAAAGAGAAGGGGATGGAGGGGGAGGGATAGAGTGGGGAATTTTTTTGGTCGGAGTGGGGGTGATGGCGGAGTGGTAAAGGAGGCAGAGTGAGAGGGAGCATTTCAGATTGGGTAGGAGGAGGGAGTGGGAACATGGCTTCATTGGCTTTTTAAAGCCCAGACCTAGGCCAAAGGCCCAGACCGCCCTAGAACATTTCTGGGTTGGGTTGGGCAGGTCCAGGCCATCTGACTCTTCGGGCTGGTGTTGTTGGCCCAAACCCTTTATAACTGGCTGGGTGTGCTGGGCCTCCAGGCTGGCTCAGCCCAAGAGCACTCCTACTGTTTTTTCCTTTTAATGCGAGTAATACTTGCTGCACACCCTGTGCAGATGTGTTAGGGTGTGTAGCTGCCAGCACACCCCTGCCAGTATCTCAATGTTACTGGTTAATTATTTCATGGTTCCTAAACTAAAACCACAGCCTCTCTATCATTTATAAATCTTGCAATCCAGCAACTTTATGTAAGCCACATCAAAGCAAATCTAAGATACATTGTAATCCATCCATACCATGAGAAAGCAAAGAAACAGGAAAAAAACAATGCTCACTAACGAAGAAGATTACTAGCTTAACTTCCATGTCCACAGACTACATATGTTGTGTACTAAGGGATGTTTATAACCATACCCATGTAATCATCATATTTACATCTATACTCGTCTTTCAACAGTTACGGCAGAGATGTAGCCAAACTATTTGTATGTATAGGAGTATTTTTGGCAATTGTTGAAAGTCAGGAGTACAGATATAGATACGAAAGATGGCGGGTATATTTGCAAGATCCCTACAAAAATTAATCTGCAAGTGTTTTTTCTCCCAAACTAAAACCAGCAGTCTGCTTGGCATTTACTAATCTTGCATGCCACAAGGTTTTGCATGTGCAAAACCGCATCAAAGCAAGTTCAAAGACTTACTGCTCTTCTCATACCAGAAGATAGACAAACAAAAAGAAAAACGTCAATAATTCATATAATCACAGAACAGTTCCACCCTTTCCTCATGACTTCAACATTACAAATAAGCATCTTAAAAGCCAAATAGACATGGTACTATCCACTTTTAGAAAAAGGAGCAAGACAATAAGATAAAAAGTTAGACTCCATCTCGAAAAGAGATATTCACAGTACCTTCGATGTGTCAAGGTTAGTTATAATCCGGCGCAAAAGTTGAGCATTTTCCTCTAAAAGACATCGTGTGGCACCATCAACAATTGGGGCTGTAACACAAGGTGATAGCCATGATAATAGAGATCAAACTATGACAAGAAAGTAAGTGAATTGAAAAGCAATATTCCATAAGATTCATTGGCCAGATACCAAAGAAAAAAATTCCAGTAATTAATATGAAAAAATGAACAGGTGCCCTGCAAAGACATAAGTGACATTGCATGACAATGAAAATGTTCAGCACCCATCTCTCTTTGTAAACAAGTTACAGAGAGAGAGAGAGAGAGAGAGAGAGAGAGAGAGAGAGATTTGCTTCAATAAAGATACATCTTCAGAAGACACCACTACTATCTCTCAACCTGTCAAAATGATGAAACTGATGCACGCATCATAATCTTGATCAAGGAGTAGACCTCCCTGTTAGGATTGTCTAGAATTCCTCGTCACCAAAAAGTTGCAGCCTTCACATGAAGACAGATAAAGTTGCACCTAAGGATTAGAAAACAATGATAGATAAAATGATTTCCACTAACCTTCACATGAAATGCCATCCCTGCTATCCATATGATGCGTGACGGGAGAACAAGTGGCTGAATTGGGTAGTTGACTTGAAACTACATTTGTTTTCAAGGAACAACCCCCCTGCTTGTCCTGAGGAAATGCCATTTTTAGGATCTTAAGTTCTTTGATCAATTTTTACCAGACCATATCAATGCTTGAAATGTGAATAACTGGAGAATTAAAAGTATTTGTCAATCTTGATGTTAATGATAGAATATCTTGTGTAGAAGCAAAAATCTCCAAGCATGCGTTTTAGGAGAATAGTCTAGCAAGATGCTTGAAGCACTAGAATTAGTGGGTTGACAATGTCAAATGGCAAATAAAATTACAACATTTTAAAGGTTGACAACTTGCATCTCTAAAACTTCAATGACATTAATCCTTCCATCTAAATTTCTTTTTAAATATTTCAGACAGAACCACATCTAGATGGACCATTAAAAAGAAAAACAGAGATGCATGGGCGCATGCAGAAAGACCGCAAGGGTTTGTACGAATAGCTACCTTCTTATCTTTGATTTTCTTCCCCGCATAGTATTCCTCTTGCTTACGTCGTTTTCCAGTCTCCTTCTTCTATAAGAATAAAAAGCTTTATATAAATTTTAAAATTAAATAGGTTATGCAATTTTATCAAAAGAAAGGTGGCAGAAAATCGAATTATTAATTCCATTTCCTAGTTATGTGAACTGCAAACAAATAAGAAACAGTATGAAATTGCAAGGAAGCATGACAGAATGCATGAAAAATGTAGCAGAAACCAAAAGTGTATCTTCTTCTTATCGGGATTCTCTCCCATTTCTATGGGACTAAAAAGGGGCAAAGGATGGTAAAGATCTCCTTAATCCTTTGACCTCTCTTAGAGCAGTCAATTGCAACTAATTCCACAGATGCATTCATTTGACATGACACAAACACGTATACACATCTCAGCATTGTATAAAATAACATGTAATGATGTACATGTTATGACATAATAATATATGCTGCAGTCTATAAAAATAATCTCCTCACAGTTATGTAGCATGGGTTGTAACAAGTTATAACTATTTGGGAATTGTTAAACAACAGATTTTCTAACCCCCGGGAAATTGGGCTAAAACCAGTGAGTGGCCATGACTTTATTTTTCTTTGCTTTTATGGGGAGGAGGGATGCATTCATACATTGTTGAATGCAGCTTTTCCTTGGCACAAAATTGGGCTTGACTTGTACTTCGTGTGCTAAGTAACAGCAGAGGTATGGGCCAATTTCAAAAGCTTCTAGATGAAAACCCTAGTGGATGACAAGGATCGGAGGATCAAAGGTTATGCGCCTGCATATGCACAAAGGGACAGCAGAAGTGTATGCTTTCTCAATCATATGCACAAGCAAGCATGCTCCTACACACAAAGAGATGGGTGGTGGGTGCCTTGAATGAATGATTATAGCAGCAGATGCATCCTTTACCGATCACAATGGTGGAGGGACCTCATGCTAAACCAACCATTTCAATGGGTCTATGAAGCATATATCAAACTAATGGACGACAAAAACCATGGTACTGTCTCGGTGTCTCCTGGGGAATGAGAAGGTGGATACTTCAGGCTACAACTACCCAGGAATAAAGGATATGAGCAAGAGCGATACTAGTGTTTCGGGAAGAGGTGCAGAAGCACAAATGAAGATACAATGCACAGTTACAGAAATCAATTTGGATATATGCAGCACTGGTTAATCATTAATACTATTTCCTGTGGAGGAGATTAACTAGACAAGTTCACAAAAGAAACTGCCTATGCACTTGAAAGAATGAGGGTATACTTCCGGATATTAGGGGAAAAAACAAGCCGCCATGTTGCCCTTCAATTTTATAAACATCCAGCCCAAACCCAAAAGACGAAATGTGATTCACTTGCAAATGACTAAAGGAATACAAAAGCATATAAAAATAGACACCCTCTTGTATCTGACACCTTTTCATTTTTGCCTACTGCCATGGCATATTCTTGCTCACTTTTGATGTAGTAAAAAAATCCAGAAATGTTCATTGTCAATAAATCCTGGTCACAGGAGGATATGAGAATAAGGAAAGTAAGGAAAGAAGATGATTATGCAGTTTATGTTTCAAAATTTTGCAAAATTATTTTCAGTTAGTAGGTTAACCAATGTCAGAAGCAACTTGGCTTGACTATGAACATTTCCTGAAGCGTAAAACATATGCTCATTTTCTACCATTAATTTCAAGTAAGCAGGAGGTTCATGATGACTACAAAATTATTGACAATCTCATGTCCACAGGCATAAGATACTCCGATGAAGGTAATTTTTAAGGCAAGATCAGCTCTAAAGCATATAGCATCTAACTCATGTTTGCTTGCAATTCATTGTCCACCCACCTTTTGCCAAGCTCACTGGTAATTTAGTATTCACCACTTTAGTTTCCAATGAATTACCAGGCAGCCAATACTGAAGCTTTAGGCAATGATTACCACACTCAGTGGCATATGTAATCATCATAGAAACTAAAACTCTGAAAAAAAAAGGAAACCAGTATAAATGAGTATCATGACAGACATGCAGCGAGCATGCATAGAAGATGCCTGCAAGAGACTGTAGGTTTTGTGTCCAGATGTGTGGATGTTTCCACACGCAGAAATCCCCCTTCTCATCGGTGGTCGAGTCTCTTATATTAGGGAAAATATGCGTGCTTAAGCATATTTATTAATCCCACATTTTTTATTTATCTGACGATGTAGGGTTCGTGTACTGGACTTTTCCCCGCCGACCAGAGTCGACGTTAATTTACATCGGAGAAATTCGAATACCTTTGATTAACTGCTAAAGACTCCCATTTTACCTTTAAGACTTATGCCCTGAGGTAGGGAGGGAATTTTTATAGTCTTTCCTTAAGCGAGGGTTTAGTTATAATTTTTTCTTATAAGGATTTAATAGCAATTTTCCCTTTAGTAAAGGGTTTATTTGTAATTTCCTGCACGACTAGGGTACCACGTGTGGCCCCGAATTTTCTGTATTTTCTCGAATTTTTGCAGATATATGCACAATTAAAAAAATGGGATAAAAATGCCATTTCTGAGACTTAACGTTGAGAGGAGACATTTCCATAAGTTGGAGAATGTTTTCATATGAACAGAAATATCTCTTTTTTAAATTTCAATTTTTTTTGATTTTTTCTGAAATAGATGGACTTTTACACAATTCCAGATAAATCCAAGGTAAAAATACAATTCCTAGGCCATGCAGGGGCCTTTGCATAATTTTCCAGAAACAAATTGATACACTTCCATCATTCTTTGACTTTCATGATCTTATACAATGTATTGCAATAACACGATAATACAATGCCTTTTTATACACTCAAGGGGCATTTTTGTCAAAACATACCCTAGAAGGGCCTTTTCGTAAATTATAGGGGCTTAAACCCAACAATATTGCGCAGCCAAGAAGGGGGCGCAGCCTTCTTTTGGACTTGGGCCTGGGGGAAACTCTCCAAGTCATCTTCCTCTTTCTTCTCCTCGAGTTCTCTCTTTTTCGTGCCTGGACTCTGGAGACTCCTTTTTATAGGCACAGGAAGGAGAGGCGGAGGGGGTGACAACCCAGTTGGAGACCCCCTCCGATGGAAGAGCCAAGGACAAGATATGCCTCTTCCCCTTCCCCCCTTCAGTTTTTTTTGTTGCTGCCCTTTTTTTTTTCCTAGTGCGCAGACAAAAGAAACCGGAGGGGGTTACCCTGTAACACCCAGGATTTTTCGGATCAGAATCCGTGGGTTTCAGAACGTTTCTGTGAGTCTCCGATCGTGTTTTGCGATTAAATCGGATTTTTAGCTATCGGGCCTTCGGACCCCTGTATGGAGTGAACCGACGTGTTTTCGAGCTCCGGGATGTTGCAGGTGCGTTGTGCGTTTTCTGAGAATCGTGGAGATGAAATTTTCCCATTTTTGTATTTTTTTGAATTTTTAAAATCCCAAAATATTTCTATTTAAACCAAACCCCCCACCCCTCTCCTCTCCTCTCATTCTCTCCCTCTCTCCTCTCGTTTCTCTCCTTCTCTCCCTCCCTTCTCCGGGCGGCCGACGGAGGACGGTGTGGGCGAGGCGGCGAGGCGCGTGGGGCGACGATCGGTGAGGATGGAGTGAGGAACAGAGTGGTGGCGCGGCAGATCCTATTCGCGAGTTCGTGAACCTGGCGACGATTCAAGCGACGTTTTCGCGAGGAATCGGCGTCCTCGGCGCAGGAAATCGTCGGTGGGGGTAGGGGGCAGATCTCTAGCCCGTACATTCCATTTCCTCGCGTTTTGTAGGCCGAGGTGAGACTGAGAGTGGTTTTATTTCACGTCGGGGCTAATATGCATGTTTTCGGGGTGAGACGGTTTGATCGATTCGGCGAGATTTTTATGGATTAAATGGGACCTCCAAGTGCTAAGGAGGTTGGGGCAGGGTTTCCCCTTGTTTTCTCCCTCAAATGGGTTGAGTGGGGCGTGGTTTGAGCTCCCACGGTAGAGCTCCCGCAAGTGCGTCGACGGAATCGGTCGACCTATGGCACGTCTGCCACAGAATAGGGCACGCTGGCAGGGTTCGGTCGACCGACTTGTGATTTCGGTCGACCGACCCATGCCCAATAGGTGGGCTGGTGTGGTCCGGTTGACCGACCCAGTGGGCAGGTCGACCTAAACACGTTCTCTTCGCCCGTTTTGGCCTCCGGTCGACCGGTTGGGACCCTTTGGTCGACCTTTGGCCCCGTGGATATTTCAAACACCGTGGGGACCGAGACCGTGCTTTTGGGTGTCCGGAGGTATCAAAATCCTCGATTAACGTGCTATGTTGTTTAGATGGTCCAGGTGACCCCTTGTGTTTCGAACTTTCTTTTTGTGCTAGATCGAGTCACCATGCACCGATGTAGGTGCGGAGGGCTGTCCCCGCACGACATTAACTTCTTCGGAAAGCGATTTCCGTGTGGGCCATGCGTATGGCCACTGATAGAGCGTTCTGTGACCCAGCCTGGGGCTGGGGACTTCTTGGTCTCCCTTGGAAAGGGAATGAACTCGGCGGTTATGAGCCGCCTTAAGGATTCTTTTGACTGTGATTTCTGACCCTTGGATTAGGATAAATTGACGACATGAAGCCGTATTATACAATGGTCTTGGCTTGAGTCGCGTAACTCAAAGACCGTTGGATTGGTAAGTCTGGTTGACTGTCCAGAGTCTGGTGGTACCGAGCCACCCGATACTTCGTGATTCTTACGAATGGGTGCGTGCGTAGCCCGTTAGTACTCTGGTGGTTTCTTCTCTACTGAGAGTTCCTCCGTACAGTGACTTTTCTCCACTAATCGTAGTTTTCCTGCCCACGTGTGTGCGGATCCACTTGGGAGTGGTGGAGAGCAGACCCGAGAGATACGGTTTGGGGCTGGTTGCCGTAGGGCCTCCCACTGTGGCGGCTCGAGTCTGGGCCGGGAGGAAAACCAGCTAGAGGACCTGACGTAGCGCAGTCAGTCAGTGTGTGCACACGTGGTCAGGGACTTTGGACGCGTGCTGACGAACACGACCCTGACTAGACCCTTGTCCATGTGTGACTTGTACGGTGTCTCAGTCTCCGCCTGGGGCGAGTAGAAGGACACCTGAGGTGCGGACTAAATCGTCAGTGGACGCATCCGACCTTACTTCTAGTGGGCAACGCTCCTGTCACGCAACACGTAACTCTCTTGACTCGATGTTTAGTTTTCCGTCTGCGAGACGTGGTTCTTCGAGTAGCTTCCGCGTGTTTCCCCTACACTGAGGTCTAGATTTTTCGGTAGGGTTACCGAGGCCTTACCCGTAGACAGAGTAGGGTTCACGACTGCGAGGTCGTGACGGTACCCTTGGACCGCGAGATCCTTCATGACAGGGATGTCATGATATTTCTTCAGTAGCGTAACCGTGGTTTTACGGTGGTTCGGCGGTACCGACTGCGAGATCGGAGTTCCCTTCCATGCCGATAGGGGTAGCTTAGATAGTTGTGTTTCCGCTGTCTTTTTCCATCACTGTTGTTATTGTTGTTATCGTTGCTGTTTACCGCCGTTGTTTTGTGGTGGGGATCCGCGAGACCCCTACTGAGCCAATGAGATGACTCACCCCTTTCTTTTTAGATGTTGTGGTTCCTCCTCGAGATTCGGAGGTGCGACGCTGAGATTCGTAGTTACCAACTCACCAGAGCCGGGGGTGTACCCGACGTTAAAGTACATTTCTTTTTCCTGTAGACTATACTTTGTTGGACTGGACTTTGTAATTAGATTATTAATTAAAAATATAATTTTATTTCCTATTATTTAAACAGTTAATCATTTAGTTATTGCCTGCATTATTTTAAATTTCAATGTACCTCCACACACCTAAATAACCCTTTCGAGCCTTCCGGATCATGAGTGGCGAGCTAGGATTCGAATGGTATCGGGTATTTCCCGATATCCGGATCTTGGGTCGTTACATACCCCCTCCGGTCGGGTCCCCCTCGGTCAAACAAGCACCGGAGGGGGTCCCCCTCCGATCTATCACCACCGGAGGGCCCCTCCAGTGCTCAATCCATCGGAGGGAGTGCCCCCTCCGGCCTTGGCGTCGCCCGGGAGAGAAGAGGGAGAGGTGGAGGGGGGTCTCTTGGCCCCCTGTTGGCTAGAAAAAGCCTGCCACTTAGTAAAAAAAATGTTTTTACTACTGGTAGCAGCAAGTGGAGGGCCTGCCGTTGTGGCTTTTGGCACTTTTTTGTTTGTCCGGGAGTTGGAGAATATTCCCGTTGACCGCTGGGACGACCCAGAAAATAGAAAATATTTGTTATGTTGGACTCCCCGCGTGGGTGAGCGAATTTGTACCATCCCTTAATAAGATTTCTGTGCATAAAAGCACATATAAAATTGTGAATAGTCCCTAATTTAACGGGACTCTTATAGGAGTTCATGACGGCAACAAGCTCGTCATTTCAAGACCAATTCATGATAAATCCCATTTTCTTCTTTCTTTCTTTCTTTCTTTTTTGAAAATATCATAATTTGATAATACCTTTTTTGGGTCTAACAGTGGACTTCGTAGCAAGGTTTGATGGGCCATTTGTACTGGCCGTACCAGTCTTTGATTGGTATGGTTCGGTACAGTACCATACTGTGCCGCTGCGTGTCGAGAACAAAAAGGGGAAAAATGTCTGGCTCAAAGATATCTATTATAAATAAAACTACAATAAATTTTGTTATGGCCTCTTTAGCTCAGTTGGTTAGAGTGTTGTGCTAAATACGCGAAGGTCTTATGTTCTAGACTTGCATGAGCCACTTTTTCATTATTTTTTCTATTCTTGAAAAAATTTTAGGCTTTGATTTAATAGCTTTGGTACATTGCCAACTGTTGGAACCTTCGGTTCTATTCATCACATTGAGGACATTAACACAAACTAATGAAAAATGTGTACGGTGTTTATTAAATCACCTTGGCACATTGCCAAATGAAGGCCTTAACAAGATCTTTTTAATAAAAGCAAATTAAACTCTAACAAAAACTACAATCTATAGGGTTCCATGTATAATTTTCCAACTAACCCTAATCGCAACCACCTGGTAACCCCCCTGCTCAGAGCCGCCGCCCTCCCCCACCCCCTTTCTTCTTCTTCTTCCCTCCAGACCTCCACCCCCTCCCACAAGCTGCTGGAAGATGCCCTCGCGCCTCCGCCACCACCTTGAGCCCTCCCCTGCGCCGATCCTGGCTGTTGCACCTCTTGGCCCGCCCCCTCTCACAACGGCGCCGCCCTGTCAAGCTCGCAGCGCCCTCCGCCAGCCTCTGCCCAGCGGCTCCACAGCCTCCACCTCGCCGCGCCCTCTACCGGCCACCGCCTTGCCGCGCCCTCCGCCAGACTCCGCCCAGCGGCTCCACGGCCTCTCTCTCTCAAGGTGGCACGGCCGGCCCGCCGGCCTCCTCGCCCTCGTCCGGCCGCTAGAACTGCCACTGACACGCACGAGTCGCCCCCCTTTGAAGCCATGCCTCATGCCCCGGGGACTCAAATAGCACGTGCCGTACGTGGGACCGTTCCATACCACACGGTACGTCGTGGTGCTGGTGCACACGATTTTGTGCGATCTGCAGTGTACCGCATGCATACCATGCACTGGCCGTACCGATTTTTAAGTGGCATGATCCAGTACATGTGATTCGCACTATGCCAACTCAGTATTGCAAACCATGCTTCATAGAGGCTGGCTTTGCTAGCATGAGTGCAAGGTCGAGAATATGGGGATACACCATATGCATTGTAAATATGGAAGACTAAATGTGTGGGGAGATACTCAGACTTGGTCTTGTAGATCTATAAAGAAATCTTTATATGGGATTAGTCTGGTGTGCACGGACCACAGAGTAAGGAGGAAGAAAAGGATGTTTGGAGAGTGCCACTAGAATTCAATACAAGGACTACTGGTCCATGCCTCCATGGCATATTGTTGTAGACTCCAATATTATGATGTATGCTGACAAGAGAAGTGATATTCACCAATCAATGGTGGGTTTGAGCCTTGAAGGACTTCAGGAACTTTATGGACAGAAGCGGGGCTCATTGATGTACAGAATTCAAACTATCCTCACTTGGTCAAATTTCAAGCAAAACCTCTCTTTCTCCAAGTGGTTGGATTTGTAGATTCTTAGTTTCTCTAGATCAAGAAGCTTCGTTTCTCTAGATCAAGAAGAGCATCCTACTCAAGGCATCATGCATTATCAAGCCTGATTCAAATCATAAGACAGTTCTATCGAGGACAGGTGGCAAGACTAAGAACAAAAAACAACCCACATTGGAGATTTTCTGGATAAGAGAAGAAGGCTCCTTTTGAGGTAACTAGTAACAGTTGATCTGAAAGCACTCTTGTTAATGCTCCTATTGCACACTCTATTAGGAAATTGAACAAACTGACCTGTGGCATACTCACAGGTCACCCAAAAGCAGATGGCACCAGGATAATGTACTTGGCTGTCGGCATTGATATCCGAGAGAAATTCCAACAGGGAGAAGTCTATGATCATTTCTCTGCTGAATGAGGAGCTCTGTGGACGGTTATTTGGCAACTTACAAACGCTCTGACAGTAAAATTTCTCATATGGTGATTATCTAGCTTGCACACTCCAGAAGGGTATTAGGCCCAGGTGCAATGTGATTACGCTACAAAATCTGGGTTAGATCAATCGGCATGACATGGATTGAGCAGAGCATTGAGGCTGCAGCATTTACACGTGCTGAATTGGATTTGCTAAAGCCAAGGCTAGAATGTGTATGGACTGGGTTTCACAGAGGAGAATACCAACAGGAGATAAGAGATGCTAAAGTTCCATTGTATAGTTCTTTTTGTCACAATGGAGGACATGCTGTGGAAAATTGCAGAATTACAAAAATGTTAATCTCAGCATCTACCACAAGGTGTGGAGGTTTGTGCAAAATTTGCTGCTCCTGCAGGTACAAGAAAGTATCCAGATGAGCAAATGAGATACAATCCAACATGGGTGCAGACGTGTATGAAAGTGGTACAATATGTGAGGAATCAGACAATAGTACCCAAAGAATCAATTGTCCCGCGGATGTATAGCAGCAATCAAAGAGCTAAGCTTAATACATAACTCCTTGATCCCTTACATGATGAAGTAAATGAAGTAGCTGAAGATGACGAAATGGACGAGTTACTCACTGGGAATAGTCTCTGGTGTGGAAGACATACTGTTCACTGGTGAATTGATTGCTGATACCTTCCTAAAAACTAGCAGGTGCAAATAATTCGGGGTCATTGCTTGATGAGAGGTCAGTCGAAAGGAAAATCCAGTATAGAAGTAAGACAAATGTAGATGCTAGTTTGCTGATACCTCCCCTTGATATGGGTCTTCAATTGAAGTATTCTCCATCATCCCCCTAAAAAGAGGTTGCCTGCATCTTCACTTGATGTCTTGCATATTGAAAATAATTTAAGGGGATCCCTTGTCGAAGATGAGGATATGGATGAGTGGACATGCTTATTGATATGTGGTTATTTCAATCTACTTGCAATCACAGATTTCCCCTATGGTGCTGATGTTTCATTTGAGGATATTTTTCACGTGATCTCTAGGCTTTCAACCATTCATCATCCTGCCAAACCTTATGAAAGTCCAACACCTCCTTCCAAAAGGAGCCTAATAAACAAAGGAAAACTATGGACAACTATGCTCACACAAAAGACACAGGAACAAAGATGCAGAGTTTTGAGTGCGCATCGATGAATAAATTCTTGCTCACCCTGATTGCATTGATTTTACTTCATCCTTTCTGACGTTCTTAAAATGTTACATGAACTAACAAGGGACACCATAATGACCTCAGCTGGTATAATATTTTCATTAAGTTAACAAATAAGAAGGTCTAGCCAAGGCCCTACATACATTTCGTTCAGAAAAAAGAAGATTGAAGAAGGAGCATTCGTGGGAGACTGCGAGTATAGCCTCACATCGCCATGCTGTGGACTATGTTGGGTGTATCTTTATTTTTTTCGTTTTTTTAATACCAAGAGTAAACCCACCTGCCCAGGATGAAGCCTGAATCACCAGTAACCCATATCATGGGCAAGCCAAACTTCTCTTGGACAGTTCCCAGAATCCACGTGAACGCCAGGTTGGTACCCACCCTGCAATTATGTCCCACTAGTGGGAGGTTTTGTGGTGTATCTTGAGCAACATAGGATGTTCTCTTGTGCATGCTGGTATATCAATACATACAAACATACAATAATTGCTGGTTCTTGTTTTTCCTTGAAATTTCATTTCAATGCTATTCTTCCCTTAATTCACTTTCAGTGACAAGTGGCTGATTTTTTGCTCTTTCTTTATTTAGTTTTCTAAAAGATAGTAGGTGTCCATACTTCTCTAATATGCAACTTACGTCATGGACAATTGCATTGTTGATATAATCTACATCCAGGTAGCACCCTGACCACAAGGTTTCCTTTACTTCAATTTCCATGATTTTTCTCTTTGGATGACAAGGAACCCAGATAATGCTCACAAATAATACCAAATAAATTCTCGATGTACCAAACCATGTGTAGCAATCGGTCTGTAACAATGCATTGACCAATCACCAGTGGAACTCAATTACAAGTCAATGGGAAGCAAATATATGAGAGCCAAAGTCTGAGTGACCCGCTTTGAGTTCGCAATCCCTCAAGTATGTTTATTGGTTATTCTATGCTTGGAGAGAAACTAAGACAACTACAACAGTAATTTCTTAAGGAGTGCCCAGGATTTAGTGTTGGGACTTTAGAGGCGGTGTGGGCTTCAAGGGCATCTTCTATTCTATGAGTAGAATGTATCTGGATTGGCGTTCTGTCCTGTGTTTCGTCAGTCTTGTGTACTTCCATTAAGTGGGAATGTCTAGAGTCTTGGATGTAGCACCTCTGTCTACTGCTCAATAAGATTGGCAGTATTAACCCACATTATGCTACAAAGGATATGGTTAATGCACAGCTTTTGTTAATCTTGCAATTTCTAAGCAACTTTTAGGTTGCATTTAAAATATCTCACATATAGCAAAATATAATTATATGACTAATTCAACTAAGAAATCCAAGAACATTTAGTGGATGAGACTAAGTCTTCGTGTCACATGGTTAATCCACAAGTCTCTTTTACTTTAACAGAACTTTCCCTTTATCAGATCCTCAGCGTCGATATTTATGGTGCAAGAGTTATATCGTATAAGGAAAAATGTGGGCAGTGAAAGGGATAAAGAAGCTATGAACACCTGTAACTTATCTGCATAGCTTCTCAAAAGAAAGAAAGATTTGAAATTGGAAATAAAGGGAGGAATTTGACAAAATGAAACACAACCTGGTTAAAATTTTACATGCAATTTTAGGCACTTTAACCTTCAAAAATCCTCAGCGGGAAAGAAAGAAAGAGACTTGGTAAGGAAATTGATATGTAAGACATTTTCTTATCTTGGACAACTTGAAGTGATTCCTCATTTGATGTTTTCATAATCTCCATCTAATATCTGTACTACGGATAATAAGAATAATAATCTAGAAACGTGACTGAGGCAAATAAACTTGACAAACTTACAGAACCAGAAAGCAGAGACGTGACTTAGGTCTATAAATATGCCAACTGACATCTTTGCGATTGTCAAAAATGGGGTATTTCATCTACTTTGTCTCTTTCTGTCACATGACTCACATCCTATAATTGTGTCTCGCACAATTTGTCCTATTTCAGCATCTTAGAGAAAATATTTGTTTCTTTAGAAGATAGGTAGGGTCAACCGGTCAAGTGGGCACCTATTGACTCACCTCTCATTTTCACAGAATATCAGGACACATTCTTAACAGTAGTTCAGCTGAGTATAACCTACCCACCCATCCAATGGGTAACTTTTCTAACTTTGAAAAACAGAGATGTGTGTGTATATGTCAATATATCAAGAGAGAGTGGGCTTTCCCTATGCTCGAAGTTTAATCAGATTTATTGTCAAATTAAACATAAAATTACCTCTGCTAACCAATGGTGAATAACTTTTCTATTTCATGGTTTCTGAGGGATTTACCATCATTTGTGTGTCTCTTCTGAAAATCCAAATAAGTGCAGGCCTCCTGAATATTGTGACAGCACATAATGGAAAGTGACGAGTAAGCCTAGAGAACCCTTTGTTTGTTCACTCGTTTACTATGTCTCCCCCAGTCATCTTCTTGGGGTGGTAACTTGATTGTATCATATTCCTTAGCAGCTGACCTTGTTCTTTCCTCCTAATGGAAACATTTAAAAGGGGTCTAAATAAAATAACACAAACGGATAAGCAACAATAAGCAGTTCAGAATTCTTGAGACAGTGCTACAAGAACATCTGACCAAGAAGTCCAGTGGTTTTATTGCCCCCAAAACATTAGAATCTGTCAAAAGAATTCGACCATCAGCTATCTGAAACTCCCATTACATGAGAATATATATGTGCATATGTCCGTACAGATGTATGTATGTAAATGCATATGATTATATGTAATGATTTACCAAAGAAACAAGTGGGATGACTAACTATAGTCCAATCCAGGAAGTAGTGAACTCACTGTCATCCATCGACACCTTAAAGCAACATCCCTAACAGTTTTATTCTTCAACATAGCTGCTATCTTGATATATCTCATGATATTAGGTTCATTAGAATACCTGAAGAATCCCAAAAGAATGAAATCAGTACCCATTCTGTAAGAGCAAGGAATAGAAAAATTATATCAGTCACAAACAATAAAGGACATCAAAGTAACAAGATACTTTCATAGATCAAGTGAATAATCAACTTATCTCCTATGCTTGTGCTAAGCAAATAGATTTCTAAAGATCCGGATTGAAGATGCTTTTACTTTCTTATGACATACTGAAATAAAACTTGAAATCTAAATGAGACAGATTTTACTAGATTCTCAAAGTGTCACTAGGAACGGATGTTCATAAAAGTTCAATAAATAAAAACATGGGGAGAAAAAAAAAGCAGCAGACTACCTACTTGACAAGACCTTCCTCCAACAATGTCTGCTCGTCTGAGGACCAATCCACAGCCAATCCTGTGCTATCCTGGAGCCCTAGCACTGGATCAAGGTGGAAACAGCTAGCAGTATTCCTCCCCGGAATCAGCACAGCCGTTTCGCTTATGACACCAGGATTCCCGCCGGTGAACAACATCCTTGGCGTGCTGCTTACCCCAACAAACCCATCCATACCGGTGGGAATCATCCTGGCCGAGTTGCCCGCTTCTCCGGACTGAAAGGAGACCATGTGACGATTATAAAACGAGGACGACGCTGTTCGCTGGTGAAAACCCGTGTTCGAATCGGCCGCCATTTTCACCTTCGGAGGCCAACTTGAATCCTAATTCATCAACAATCCACCAAACCGCCAACAACTAAAAGGCCCTAGCGGCCACACCACAGTTCTTGGGCCCCAACAGTTTGTGCACCACAACCCAGGGTTTCAGTCCACAACTTCTCCAAGCAACAAACGAGAGTGATCCTCGGCAAATCTAAACCACCTTCGATCAAGTGCCTTCAGCTTCTCCACAGCATCCGACTACTGACACATTCTCAAAACTGCTCCAAGCAAACACCTTCTACCACAGAGGATCCCCGCTGAAGCCCGGGAACCCCACACGAGCAACAAATTGTCCAAAAAGACCAGAAAAAAACAACGACGCGCCCACCACCTAACACATAAGAGAAACCCTATCCGACTTCATAAACCACCAACGTTTAAACCTTAGAGATCTTCTGATGACCATCCAGGACTCCACCTCCATCTCCCCCACATATTCACATCCCCCCCTCAGTCCTCACTTACCCACTACCCTCCTCCACAACGTACGATCACGACCCAGAACCCAAAAAGAGCATCAAAAGATCACAAACAAAACCTCATATTCCACTCGCCACCATAACCTAAACCCCAAATCCACCACCCAACACCCCCTCCCATGCCGGAAACCGCAAGCTGCACCTGCGAGGAGACGGGAAGAGAGGGAGGAAGAGCGAGAGGAAGCGAGGTAATTTACCCCCCGGAGCCCTGCGCGGACACCAACAAGAAGCCAACGAGACTTGGCCACCGTTGCATGTGTCCGCCTCGCCCCCTCCCCCCACCCCACACAGCAGTGCGCAGATCCCTCCCTCCGCCACTCCACCCCGTCTCCCACCTTTTCTCCCCTCCAATGGCGGCATGGGGTGCAGGGTAGTAGCTCAAATAAAGAAGATCCATCGCCCCCCCTCACACCGGAGTTTATTAAATATAGATACATTTATATTTACATAAGCAATATAAATAAAAAATTTGATATTAACTTCCCACGGGCATTAACTCAGCGACAGTGGGAATCCCGATGCTGGGCATTTGATGACAATTATTTGGAGGTATCCTTCTCCCCCCCCCCCCACCCTTATTTAAACATTTTTATTTTCTTAAAAAATAAAACCCAAGACTTCGCCTCCCTTCACACCTTTTTTCCCTGCCTCTGCCGTTTGCTTTCTACAGGTGGCTTCGTCCTCCGCCGCTCGCTCTCTCCCTCTCTCTCTCTCTCTCTCTCTCTCTCTCTCTCTCTGATGCTTTTCTGTACGTTGGACGGGTGCGGTGGTGGGTGAAGGAGGTGGGGCCGGCGGCGGGCAGCGGCACTGAAATGGGGCTGGTTGGCTGCCGCGAGGGGCAGAAGAGTTCTCTGCAGCGGGCAAACGGGGGAATCGGCTGGGCAGTGTCCGCGTGCGCGTGTGGGCGGGCGGGCGTGCGGGCGGCGGATGCGGACGAGAGTTACGGGTGTGGAGTTTTTCCAGTTATGGCTCTCGATGTACGTGGTCGCGCACGTTCCCTCTCAGTGGCCGGCTCCCAGCCTCCCACTGGTTAACCCAAACTGGACCAACTCGTTGAGCCCGAGTTAGACCTGCTGAGTCGGCAAATATTGACTCCAATAAAAGACATACGCCAAAATAAGTATTCCTAGGTATTTTGTCTCTCTGTCAATTGGAGGTGTCAAAATTGGATTAAGATTCGCTATGAGGTATACTTACATTACATAATTTTCAGTTTGAATACACCCATTTATCTGGGAGATTTCTTGTCTTATATTACATAAAAGTTGAATGAGATTTATATAAATTTGGATCGAAAATCAAGTCCATGAATTATCTTTCAATATATTGAAAATTTATATTCGACTCGTGTAACTATTTATTCGAGAATTTTGTTGAATCTATTCAGCTTTCTTCGATTGGTGACTGGGTTAAACTTGATCTACCGTAATGGGACAATATAATCTGAAATATGTGTGAATTCTCTTCCACGACTAATGAGTTAACCTAATATGTTAACTTGGAATTGAATAAGTAATGTCACGCCCCGAACAAGGCGGAAATATCGGGACGTACAGTCAGAGGCAAGCAGGAAAGAGAGAGAACGAATCTAAATACACAAGTGCTATGGAAAGGAAATACTAAATGATCATTAAACAACCAAACTGATACAATAATCTCAAATGCAACTTAATACAACTTGGAATAACAACCACTAAGACTCAACAACAACTGAAACTAAATGATCTCCAAACACAACAAACAATAAGTACACCGCTAACACACTAGAACTGATACACTCAAGACATCACTCCTGCCCTTCCCCGTCGGTAAGCGCGTCACCTGAGAAGCCTGGAAAGGGGGAAACAACGGGGTGTGAGCTAACGCTCAGTAGGAAATAACAGACATGTATAAGTGATTAACAGTTTAATTACATTTTCAAAATATCATGCTACAAACGATAATGCAATAAACAACGGTAATAACAAGATCTTGCAAGGTCAAGAAATACAATTGATAATGATTATCAAGGATAACAGATACAAGAATTTACTACAGGAGATATAACAATGAGATATGAGTAAGGAATTGGCCAACAAGCAAGTATTTTAAACATCTAACCAAGTATGATCAAGTAACAAGTAACAAGTACAAGATATTTTTGTCGTAGACGCCAACACTCAGGCAAGTACTTCGGTGCAATGCCCCACCTTGTCATTAACATCCCATGGGCTCACTAACTTTCGGGCGCTCTCCCCAGGACCAGACCGGGCCCTTATGATGCGATGGCATTGATTTACTGGGCCCAACGTCCCATCCGTCCAGACATTCAATCAATTTTAATGGCCAATTAATCAGAGGAATTTCTGCCATAAGTTCAGATTTAAAGGACTAACCTTGTCCTTGGATTCAAGAGTACAAAACACGGTCAAACTCATCTCCAAGAGATGTGCGGTCGTAACAGAACCGCTTGAAGGATATCTACGGTTCATACAGGACCGTACATACAAGAACTGGGCTGAAACTCAACCCGTGAGGGCAAGAAACGAACGGCTGACAGCAGGCCGCCCTAAGGTAAGAATAGTGCAATATAGGCCGCTCATGTCCAGAAGACATTAAGGCCCAAGAACGAAATATACGGTCCATACTGGGCCGTATAAAGATATGCGGTCACGATCGGCCCGCCTAAGAGGTTATGCGGTCACATGATAACCGCGCATGCCTCTATTTGATCCAAGACTTAAACCAGCGGTTTAAGCTCACAAAACAGGGTATGCTGGTGTTAACCAGGTTCTAATCATGATTATAATGATGTTCCAAGATGACGGTAAGACCGCCGGATAGAGTTTCCGGGGGTAAAACCGAGACTAGTACGCTAATCGGCCAATCGGCTTCGCATAAAGTGGGAAAGTTAAACATGCTGTTCTACTGTAGTACAGCAGCTAAACAGCAAGTTAACAGTCATATTAATCCTAATGCCAAGCTAATTTATCAGGGATTAGGTTATATATTAATCCAAGATGCCAAGAAAATAATTTAAGATGATAACGAGTTCGCGTAAGTCGCGTAGGCACGAATGACAAGCAATAATCAGAAATTTAGTTGCATATTTAAACAGTTATTAAATGGGTTTCTATTTCACTAATTGCCCTTAATGACATGCAAATGAATGCATTAGAACATAAATTAAGTCACTCTCTGTGGGGATAAACGGTTCTATATGGACCGTACAACTTACTGGGCATTCCGGGGCCGAACAGGGGTCACTCTGTGACACAGGGAGATGGACGGTTCCTCAGGGGCCGTCCATGGGTTTCTAATTATAAATTGTCATTTGAAACTAAAATGGATGCATCATAATAATTACTAAGTCAATTACTGGGTAGATAAACGGTTCTCGGTGAACCGCACAACTATCAGGCTTAACGGGGGCTAAACGGGGGCTGAACGGGGTTCAAACTGGCCTCAGGGAGTTGGGCGGCTCTCCCTGGGCCGCCCAAGTAGTTGGGCGGCTCTATCTGGGCCGCCCAAGGGGTTGGGCGGTCCTGGCAGGGCCGCCCATCCCTGGGTTGTGCGGCCAGTAAAGGGCCGTATATGTATATGTGGTCCATTCTGGACCTTATATCCAGATATGTGGTTCCTTAGGAACCGTTCAACCTGGGATGAGTGGTTCTTGAAAAACCGTTTATATAAGGGCATGCTAGGGTCAAAATTGGTCAAAAGGTGGGCTGGAGTTGGACGGTCTATCGTAAGACCGCCCATCTCTGGGTCTACGCCGGTCATCCCTGCCGCGTCCGGTGAACGCCGGGAGCTAGGGTTTGGATAGGGTTACACTAAAATGATCATAACTAATGCAATTGGACTCCAAATAAGGGGATTTTGGTATCAATGGAAAGCTAATACAAAACTCTACCTATCTGCAAGGTCAATTTCATGATCAATTACTGGAATCGAGATCTATTAAGGCAGGAACACAAGAAACCCTAATTCTGACATGCTGTGACTAAAACGTTAAATTCTCTCTACATACAGAATGAAATTTGGGGATTCTTGGCTCAAATGAAAGCTACTTCGATGGTGAATCCAACCATATAAGATATGGTTCATGAGGATTAAGATTAATACTTCGAAAGCATAAATCAATTCGGATGAACACATCAAGAACACATCAAACTAGGTCTAAAACATGCTGTTACTATAACTAGAAATTCTCTACACATGCTTCATTAAACATAGGGCTTTCTACGTTAAATGAAAGCTAAGATCATGCTTATCATATCATATAAGTTAATTTAAGTTTAGTCTGTTACACCTACCTGAATCGAAGATTGAAAACGGGGCTAGAAATGAAGAACGAACTAGAATACCCTTCAGAAAAGCCTCGACTGCTCTCTACACACCTGATAAAAATTGGGGCTTTCAGTCCCAATGGATAGATCTCGTCGAGAGGATCAATTTCCTATACTCATGATCAAGTTTTGGTTGAGAATGCCTACCTTAATTGAAGAAACAAGGGAGGAAGATGGAAGTCGACGGCCTGCCAACACACCTACAAAGATCGCCGGAATTCTCCCCAGATCTGGATCCTCTGCCGACACCACAGCAACCAAAAGAAAGAGGACTCGTAGAGCTTTCTATGTATAGCTCATAGGCCTTCTGGAGAGTTCTGTGCTGGGAGTATTCGGCCGTGGAAGAGACGTGTTAGAAACGGCACCGTGATTGTTGACTTGAGCAAACGCGGCCGAGAGCGCCGCCTAGGGTTAGGTTTTCGCTAAATTTATTGGGGGCTTTTGATCCTTAGATCCTCACCGTTCATTTGGCTCTGGTTTGAGCTCATTTGGTCGAGAATTGAGCCTTAATTTCGTGTTTTAATCCAAGGTTAGGTTTGGGTCAAAAAGTGTGCAATTAAGGGCTTAATCTCTAAATAGATCCCACCACGGATTTATAATGACCCAAAGCCAGAAGATAAAATTGCAATCTACATCGACCTTAACCTGTTTACTATTTTTCTGAATTTTTATAGAGTGGTCGAAATTATCATTATTCTATTTCTAAGGAATTAAATATTAATAAATCCGAATTTCAATTATTAAATCCATAAAAATGCAAATTCTTAATTAACAAGAGCTAAATAAATATATTAAATCTAATAAAATAATTCGGGGTCTTACACCCTCCCCTACTTAAAGGAATTTGGTCCTCCAAATTCACTGCACTAACACTGCGAGTAGGGATAGAGATCGCTCACCTAGAATAAGTCGGGATACCGCTTCCGCATAGTCTCTTCAGACTCCCACGTAGCTTCTTCGGTCCCACGCCGACTCCACTGAATCTTGACCATCGGTATTGAACGATTCCGGAGTTGCTGTTGCTTCCGGTCCAGAACCTTTATCGGTCTTTCCTCGTAGGTCAGATCCTCCTTCAGCTCGAAATCCACATGATGTATAACATGAGTGGGGTCGTACACATACTTCCGTAACATAGAAATATGGAAGACGTTGTGCACGCCAGACAATTGAGGCGGTAAGGCCAGCCTGTATGCCACCTCTCCCACTCTATCTAGAATCTCGAACGGACCAATGTATCTCGGACTCAGCTTGCCATGAATGCCAAATCTTCGGATCCCTCTCGTCGGAGAGACCTTTAAGAATACATGCTCGCCAACCTGAAATTCCAATGCTCTCCTCCTGTTGTCGGCATAGCTCTTCTGTCTTGATTGAGCCACTTGTAACCGGTCCCGGATAATGCGGATGTTCTGTGAAGATTCTGAGACAAGATCCGGTCCAAGCCACTGTTTCTCACCTACCTCGTCCCAACACAACGGGGAACGACAACTTCTGCCATACAAGGCTTCAAATGGAGCCATCTGGATACTAGACTGATAGCTGTTATTGTAGGCGAATTCAATTAGTGCCAAATGCTCATTCCAAGTACCACCAAAGTCAATCATACATGCCCGCAGCATATCTTCCACTATCTGATTGGTTCTCTCCGTCTGCCCATCTGTCTGCGGATGGAATGCCGTGCTGAAATTCAGACGAGTACCCAAAGACTCTTGTAGTCCCTTCCAGAAATGAGAAGTGAATCTAGGGTCTCGATCAGATACTATATTCACTGGAATACCATGCAACCTCACCACTTCCTTCAAATACAAAGCTGCTAGAACATCAACTGTCCATTTAGATTTAATGGACAAGAAATGGGCTGACTTTGTCAGTCGGTCAACAATCACCCAAATTGCATCAAATCCACCACGAGTTCTAGGCATACCCATGATGAAATCCATGCCAATACTCTCCCACTTCCATTGGGGTATGTCGAGTGGTTTCAATTTCCCTGCTGGTCTGAAGTGCTCAGCTTTAACTTGTTGGCAAACTAAGCATTTACTTACGAAGTCAGCGATTTCCCTCTTCATATTCATCCACCAAAAGGATCGCTTCAAATCTCTGTACATCTTAGTGCCTCCGGGATGAATGGTGTATCTGGATCTATGAGCTTCCTCAAGAATCTTGTTCTTTACTGTAGCTTCATCAGGTACACAAGTTCTGCCTTTAAATAATAATCTACCATCATCAGCCAACCCGAAATCAGGTCTGCTGCTCAAGCTTCCCTTGATCTGTACCAGCTCGGGATCATTATCTTGCAAGGACTTGATCTTCATCAATAATTCAGGTTTAAGTTGAATCTGAGCAATCAAAACCCGATCATTGTCAATATTAAGATCCAGACTAGATAACTGTTCCAGTAACTTCCATTCTTGCAACATGAGACTTGACAATCTAGCTACTGGCCTCCGGCTTAATGCGTCTGCCACAACATTGCCTTTGCCAGGATGATACTCAATAGAAAAGTCGAAGTCCTTCAAATACTCCAACCATCTGCGCTGCCGCATATTGAGTTCCTTCTGAGAGAACAAATACTTCAAACTCTTATGGTCTGAAAATACCGTAAAAGATTCTCCATACAGGTAGTGCCTCCATATCTTCAAAGCAAAGACGACTGCTGCAAGTTCCAAATCATGAACAGGATAATTCTCCTCGTGCTTCTTCAACTGCCTAGAAGAGTAGGCAATCACCTTCCCATGCTGCATGAGTACACAGCCTAAGCCAATTCCTGAAGCATCAGTATAAACGACAAATCCTCCTTCACCAGAAGGTAAAGCCAATATAGGTGCAGTAGTCAAACAATCCTTTAGAGTCTGAAAGCTTCGCTGGCAATCGTCTGACCAATCAAACTTGTTCTCCTTGCGGGTTAACCTTGTCATAGGTACCGCAATCTTAGAGAAATCCTGGATAAACCTTCGATAATAACCTGCCAGGCCAAGAAAACTTCTAACTTCCGTCACACTGGTAGGCTGCTCCCAATTCTTCACTGCCTCAACCTTCGAAGGATCCACAGAAATACCTTCATTGGTGATAATATGTCCGAGAAAGGACACTTCTTGCAACCAGAATTCACACTTACTAAACTTGGCATAAAGTTGATGATCTCTCAATAACTGCAATGCCATCATCAGATGTTCAGCATGCTCCACTTCACTCTTGGAATAGATCAAGATGTCATCAATAAATACCACAACCCATTGATCAAGGTAGGGCCGAAATACATTGTTCATCAACTGCATGAAAGCTGCCGGAGCATTCGTTAGACCAAAAGGCATAACGACAAATTCAAAATGACCATACCTGCTGCGAAAAGCTGATTTATGGATATCCTCCTCCTTAATCCGCAACTGGTGATATCCAGATCGAAGATCGATCTTAGAGAAATATTGAGCTCCCGCTATCTGGTCAAACAACTCATCAATCCTCGGCAGTGGATATTTGTTCTTGACAGTCAACTGGTTTAACTGCCGATAATCGATGCATAATCTCATCGAGCCATCTTTCTTCCGAACAAACAATACAGGGGCTCCCCACGGAGACGTACTAGGACGAATAAAGCCCTTCTCAAGTAACTCCATCAACTGTTGCTTCAACTCTCTCAGTTCCGCAGGAGACATACGGTAAGGAGCCTTGGAAATAGGAGATGTGCCCGGAAAGAGGTCAATAGAGAAGATAACTTCCCGCTCAGGAGGAAGTCCTGGTAATTCCTCTGGAAAGACATCAGAAAAATCTCGGACAATAGGAATGTCCTTGATCTCAATCTGCTGCTCAGGGGTTGCACAGATAAAGGCTAGAAAAGCCTCACATCCTCGCCTCACCAGCTTATCAGCTCGAAGAGCCGAAATAAGCGGTACAGAGTTATGGTGCTTAACTCCCACAAAAGAAAGTCCAGGGTGCCTAGTAAAAGACACAGAGCTAGAACTACAATGAACGTCAACCTCATGTCGAGCCAACCAATCTGCTCCTAGGATTACATCATAATCCTTCATATCCATGCAAATTAAATCAGCTGGAAAGTTCTGCTCACCAATCAAAACCTTACTAGAAGGATAGAAATGTTGGATTGCTGTTCTAGTGCCAATAGGGGTTGAAATCACTAACGGAGTATCCATCATAACCGGTTCCATAGATAATGACTTAGCAAAACTCCGAGAAATAAAGGAATGTGTTGCACCAGTATCAAAAAGAACAAATGCTGGCTTGTCGAGTATAATAAGAGTACCTTCGACGAGTCCACCATCTTCGGCTGTTTCCGCTTCTTCTGCATACAAAGCTTGGAGCTTCCCTTGCGGTTTCTTGAAGACTTGCGGTTTTGCCGGTGTTGTTTGCTCCGCTATCAAAGGACAGTTGGGGATACGGTGCTCTTTGCTTCCACATCGCAAACAGGCGCCCAGCTTGCGCCAGCATTCCTCCACCTTGTGACCTGGACGATCACAATACTTGCATATGCCCTTAAACGGAACCATAGGGCCAGGCTTCTTATCTTCATACTTCGGCATCTTGCCTTTCCATGATCCGGACCCGCTCCACGAACTAGGTCCACTAACATGCCTCTTCTTAATATACCCGGGTTTGATAATCCGGGAACCCGTAGGTTGCTCCTTCTTCGCACCGCTTCCACGGATTCTCTCCGTCATTTCGAGGGTATCTTCCAAAACTTGAGCCTTTCTCACCATCTCGGAATAAGTGGAAATCTCCATTGGTGCCAGTTGGTTGATATAATGCAGCTTCAGTCCGTTGAGAAAACGCTTCGCCTTCATTTTCTCGGTGGAAATAAGGTGTATAGCATATCGAGAAAGCCGTGCAAATTGAGCCTCATACTCCGCCACGGACAAACCTCGTTGCTTCAAAGCCGCGAACTCTGCCGCTTTCTTCTCTTGCACTCGGTCAGAAAAATACTTGCCGTTGAAAAATTCCTCGAACTCCTCCCACGTAACCTGATGATCACCGAGAGTCGCCTTGATAGAATCCCACCAAGTACGTGCATCACGCTCCAATTGAAATGTCGAGAGAAGGACACGCTCCTGGTTGGTGCATTGCATAACTTCAAATATTCTCGCCATCTCATCTAGCCAGTGCTCGGCTTGGTCGGGGTCGGTCGAACCCGCGAATCTAGGCGGATTCATTCCGCGGAAGTTCCGGTATAGATCACCGGTGCCATGTGGTGCCGCTCCTGCCTGAGCCACTTGCTGAAGGGCCTGGGTAAGGCCTTGAACCGTGCGCTGCAGGTTCCTCCATTCGGCGCGATCAGCTGCCATCTACACGAGAAATAGATTACTTAGGTTTAATCAAGATGGATAATTACACGATTAAGAAACGAACTTAACCCAAGTTTCTACCCATTCTCACCAGGTCAGGTCCTAGACTTTAACAAGATTAGGGGTCTAATGCACCTAGACACAACCAAAACTCGGTACCTGGCGGAGATAACCGATCCGAAGACCACTCGCGCAAGTATGCGACCTTCCGATAGGCGTAGCCTAACGTTCGGACAACATCTTTTGATATACCGGGTTATTGGGATGCCATGCAAGAACTTAGAAAATCTAGAACTTAAGAACTTAAGAAAACCTAGGAATGTGAAACCTAGGCTCTGATACCAACTTAACTGTCACGCCCCGAACAAGGCGGAAATATCGGGACGTACAGTCAGAGGCAAGCAGGAAAGAGAGAGAACTAATCTAAATACACAAGTGCTATGGAAAGGAAATACTAAATGATCATTAAACAACCAAACTGATACAATAATCTCAAATGCAACTTAATACAACTTGGAATAACAACCACTAAGACTCAACAACAACTGAAACTAAATGATCTCCAAACACAACAAACAATAAGTACACCGCTAACACACTAGAACTGATACACTCAAGACATCACTCCTGCCCTTCCCCGTCGGTAAGCGCGTCACCTGAGAAGCCTGGAAAGGGGGAAACAACGGGGTGTGAGCTAACGCTCAGTAGGAAATAACAGACATGTATAAGTGATTAACAGTTTAATTACATTTTCAAAATATCATGCTACAAACGATAATGCAATAAACAACGGTAATAACAAGATCTTGCAAGGTCAAGAAATACAATTGATAATGATTATCAAGGATAACAGATACAAGAATTTACTACAGGAGATATAACAATGAGATATGAGTAAGGAATTGGCCAACAAGCAAGTATTTTAAACATCTAACCAAGTATGATCAAGTAACAAGTAACAAGTACAAGATATTTTTGTCGTAGACGCCAACACTCAGGCAAGTACTTCGGTGCAATGCCCCACCTTGTCATTAACATCCCATGGGCTCACTAACTTTCGGGCGCTCTCCCCAGGACCAGACCGGGCCCTTATGATGCGATGGCATTGATTTACTGGGCCCAACGTCCCATCCGTCCAGACATTCAATCAATTTTAATGGCCAATTAATCAGAGGAATTTCTGCCATAAGTTCAGATTTAAAGGACTAACCTTGTCCTTGGATTCAAGAGTACAAAACACGGTCAAACTCATCTCCAAGAGATGTGCGGTCGTAACAGAACCGCTTGAAGGATATCTACGGTTCATACAGGACCGTACATACAAGAACTGGGCTGAAACTCAACCCGTGAGGGCAAGAAACGAACGGCTGACAGCAGGCCGCCCTAAGGTAAGAATAGTGCAATATAGGCCGCTCATGTCCAGAAGACATTAAGGCCCAAGAACGAAATATACGGTCCATACTGGGCCGTATAAAGATATGCGGTCACGATCGGCCCGCCTAAGAGGTTATGCGGTCACATGATAACCGCGCATGCCTCTATTTGATCCAAGACTTAAACCAGCGGTTTAAGCTCACAAAACAGGGTATGCTGGTGTTAACCAGGTTCTAATCATGATTATAATGATGTTCCAAGATGACGGTAAGACCGCCGGATAGAGTTTCCGGGGGTAAAACCGAGACTAGTACGCTAATCGGCCAATCGGCTTCGCATAAAGTGGGAAAGTTAAACATGCTGTTCTACTGTAGTACAGCAGCTAAACAGCAAGTTAACAGTCATATTAATCCTAATGCCAAGCTAATTTATCAGGGATTAGGTTATATATTAATCCAAGATGCCAAGAAAATAATTTAAGATGATAACGAGTTCGCGTAAGTCGCGTAGGCACGAATGACAAGCAATAATCAGAAATTTAGTTGCATATTTAAACAGTTATTAAATGGGTTTCTATTTCACTAATTACCCTTAATGACATGCAAATGAATGCATTAGAACATAAATTAAGTCACTCTCTGTGGGGATAAACGGTTCTATATGGACCGTACAACTTACTGGGCATTCCGGGGCCGAACAGGGGTCACTCTGTGACACAGGGAGATGGACGGTTCCTCAGGGGCCGTCCATGGGTTTCTAATTATAAATTGTCATTTGAAACTAAAATGGATGCATCATAATAATTACTAAGTCAATTACTGGGTAGATAAACGGTTCTCGGTGAACCGCACAACTATCAGGCTTAACGGGGGCTAAACGGGGGCTGAACGGGGTTCAAACTGGCCTCAGGGAGTTGGGCGGCTCTCCCTGGGCCGCCCAAGTAGTTGGGCGGCTCTATCTGGGCCGCCCAAGGGGTTGGGCGGTCCTGGCAGGGCCGCCCATCCCTGGGTTGTGCGGCCAGTAAAGGGCCGTATAAGTATATGTGGTCCATTCTGGACCTTATATCCAGATATGTGGTTCCTTAGGAACCGTTCAACCTGGGATGAGTGGTTCTTGAAAAACCGTTTATATAAGGGCATGCTAGGGTCAAAATTGGTCAAAAGGTGGGCTGGAGTTGGACGGTCTATCGTAAGACCGCCCATCTCTGGGTCTACGCCGGTCATCCCTGCCGCGTCCGGTGAACGCCGGGAGCTAGGGTTTGGATAGGGTTACACTAAAATGATCATAACTAATGCAATTGGACTCCAAATAAGGGGATTTTGGTATCAATGGAAAGCTAATACAAAACTCTACCTATCTGCAAGGTCAATTTCATGATCAATTACTGGAATCGAGATCTATTAAGGCAGGAACACAAGAAACCCTAATTCTGACATGCTGTGACTAAAACGTTAAATTCTCTCTACATACAGAATGAAATTTGGGGATTCTTGGCTCAAATGAAAGCTACTTCGATGGTGAATCCAACCATATAAGATATGGTTCATGAGGATTAAGATTAATACTTCGAAAGCATAAATCAATTCGGATGAACACATCAAGAACACATCAAACTAGGTCTAAAACATGCTGTTACTATAACTAGAAATTCTCTACACATGCTTCATTAAACATAGGGCTTTCTACGTTAAATGAAAGCTAAGATCATGCTTATCATATCATATAAGTTAATTTAAGTTTAGTCTGTTACACCTACCTGAATCGAAGATTGAAAACGGGGCTAGAAATGAAGAACGAACTAGAATACCCTTCAGAAAAGCCTCGACTGCTCTCTACACACCTGATAAAAATTGGGGCTTTCAGTCCCAATGGATAGATCTCGTCGAGAGGATCAATTTCCTATACTCATGATCAAGTTTTGGTTGAGAATGCCTACCTTAATTGAAGAAACAAGGGAGGAAGATGGAAGTCGACGGCCTGCCAACACACCTACAAAGATCGCCGGAATTCTCCCCAGATCTGGATCCTCTGCCGACACCACAGCAACCAAAAGAAAGAGGACTCGTAGAGCTTTCTATGTATAGCTCATAGGCCTTCTGGAGAGTTCTGTGCTGGGAGTATTCGGCCGTGGAAGAGACGTGTTAGAAACGGCACCGTGATTGTTGACTTGAGCAAACGCGGCCGAGAGCGCCGCCTAGGGTTAGGTTTTCGCTAAATTTATTGGGGGCTTTTGATCCTTAGATCCTCACCGTTCATTTGGCTCTGGTTTGAGCTCATTTGGTCGAGAATTGAGCCTTAATTTCGTGTTTTAATCCAAGGTTAGGTTTGGGTCAAAAAGTGTGCAATTAAGGGCTTAATCTCTAAATAGATCCCACCACGGATTTATAATGACCCAAAGCCAGAAGATAAAATTGTAATCTACATCGACCTTAACCTGTTTACTATTTTTCTGAATTTTTATAGAGTGGTCGAAATTATCATTATTCTATTTCTAAGGAATTAAATATTAATAAATCCGAATTTCAATTATTAAATCCATAAAAATGCAAATTCTTAATTAACAAGAGCTAAATAAATATATTAAATCTAATAAAATAATTCGGGGTCTTACAAGTAACCTTGATACAAATATGGAATAAAAAGATACGGGACAAGTAAATTATCATTCATCATGGATGGAAGAGTTAGTTGAGTCTCACGGGTGCCGGTAGGGTAAAATTGTGAGGTCGTGGAATTAGATCGATTCTCATGTGTGGACATCTGCGAGAGATTTTTTACCTGAGAAATGCTAGTTATCCTCTTAGACGGGTAGAAAAATTATCCATCCAATACATCATTGGTCATTAGATGGGAGTGTGGGGCCTCCTATGGCTGGGTAGGGGTGGGGGGTCGCTGAAGGTGGGAGGGGAGTCTCCTATGATTGGGTGGGGGATGGAGTAGCAAGGAGGGGGGTGTGAGTTGCTGAAGGCGGGGGTGGGCCGTCGGAGGTGGGAGGGGTGCCTCTTGGGTGGGGAGGGGTGGGGGGGAGCGAAGCATTGAGGAGGGCAATGTGGGGATCACCATAGGTGCGAGGGGGAACTCCTACGATTGGGTGGGGGTTGGGGGGTCAGAGGAACAAGGAGCACGAGGGGGGGTTGTTAGACATGGGAGGGGGGCCTCTTATGATTGGACGAGGGGGGGGGGAGCAATAGGGAGAGGGATGTGGGTCACCGGAGGTGAGAGGGGGGCCTCCTCGGTGGCAAGTGGGGGGCATGGAGCGATAGGGAGGGGGAGGTGGGGGTCATCGGAGGTGGGAGTGGGGGCTTATGAGACTAGGTGGGGGGTGGGGGTGGGGGGAGGGGCGGAGTAGCAGGGGGTGTGAGTCATTGGAGGTGGGAGGGGGACCTCCTGGGTGGGGGTTCGGTGGGGGGGTTACTGGAGGTGGGAGGGGGACCTCTTGTAGGGAGGGGTTTCTCTCTCCCTAGGGGTCACCGAAGGTGAGGGTGGGGGCTTATGAGACTAGGTGGGGGGTGGGGGTGGGGGGAGGGGCGGAGTAGCGGAGGGTGTGAGTCGTCGGAGGTGGGAGGGGGACCTCCTAGGTAGGGGGTGGGTGGGGGGTTATTGGAGGTGGGAGGGGGACCTCTTGCAGTGAGGGTTTTCTCTCTCTCTCTCTCTCTCTCTCTTTTAGGTAAGATATTTTGGATATTTCACACACCTTAACGATGTTAGATAATATATTTCAAAGAATATTCACCTCCATTTTACTGCAACATATTGCAGGCAAGTATTCATAATCATTTGAAATATTTGAATAGTATTCCTCATAGTAAGTCTAAATGAGAGGTATGCTTAGCAAAGCCCATATTCACATAGGGTTATATACGCAAAAAAATCCTTTTATTCCAACAAATCTAAAATGGACGGTCCAGGACTCCAGGGGTGAAGATGGGGTCGAGTAGCACTGTTGATTCTTTTGTCATCTACTTCTCAAGTTGGGTTATGAATAGTGCGGTTTAGGTCGCGGACTGGATTCATACTCAAAAGAGGATAAGTTTTTGTTCCAAATTTACTTAGCGTGAAAAACAAAATGTTATACCTAGTAAAAACAAGGGATATTTTTATTTGTCAAATGTTATACATACCATCATTATTAATTAAAATATTTTAAAATATCATTAAATGATGAAAATGTTCCGGCGTTCTTATCATCCCAATTCCCTTATAACACACGCACATGAGGTATTTTTGTGGTTCAGTAATATTTTTAAAATTTGTAGTTAACAATGACAGTATATGTGATATTTGACAATTGAGGATGATAAATTTGATATTTTATATTTAAAGATGATACATATGAAATTAAAATGACAAATAAAGACACATTTTTTACGAGATTCAAATCTTTTTGTTTCTCTCATGAGTCACATCCGATTGACATTTCTTAATGACGACATATAGTTTGCAAATGAGACCATAAATTGAATTTGCATCAATTAATTCTCCCAAAAGAGAGTCAACTAAAATTTGTCACCATGTTTACAAAATTAATTTGATACCCTCGATAATAGCGAATTCAAATTAGCTTTCTTTGCAGCCCATTTTAAAAACTAGACGGTGAAAAATGTGACAATTAAATTGACCAAAATGAAGCACCCTACTATTCCTCGACTCAAAATGGAGATGTTGGAATTTATAATAGAATCAATAAATCCAATAAATAAGTAGGCAATTAAGTTGGCCTGATTCTAAAGTATGCCGTTTAATCGCTTCATATTAAGAATTAAGGGGCCTTAAGAAAACCACCTTTTTCTTAAAGACTAGCTTAGTTAATAAGTTGACTTGGTTTTGAGATCAAATTCACACACATTTGATCGTAATTTTACACATCTCAGGACAATAGTTCTGTTTGCAGGATAAAGAGGTATGCTTGAATCAGGAAACTGCTAAATTTAAACGGCCGTGGTAATCCTTTTGGACCCATTTATATGGCGACTAAAAATATTTGTTAGTTGTTGTCCACTTGGGGCGACTTGATAATAAGTCAAGATAAGTTGATCTCGATAGATTTGGAGTGAGTTATTCTTAAATTTTTATTTTTTTATCTTGACATCTTTTTTATTTAAAATCAGATAAGATATTCTCGTGAGGGAGATATAATGAGTTAAAAATATTAATCTTATCCGATCTCGAGTAATATATTTCGACTCTTAAATTTAAATAATTTATTTATTTAAAAATAATTTCATCCTAACCGGTTACGAAAATATTCCTCACTGTGTAAACAGTAAAAAAGATTCAGATCTATTCTTGTTTGGGTCACGTGGTTTCAATCGTGCCGTGCAGTTCCAACCAATGCGTGGCCCCATCAAGGTTGCCGACGCAGTGCAAAACTCAACGTGCAGGAAGCACTTTTTTTGACGACTATATTTACAATTAAACCTCCCGGACAAGGAAGTTACTATTCTGAAGCATTTTTTTTCGCAAAACAAATAAACTAAAAAATGTTTAACTTAGAAACTAATTTCAAATGTACGGAAAGTGCATCCTCGTCCACGTAGCACGGGTAGTTTTTAGATACTTCGCATACCAGGAGCTTCTGGGGTATAATTACATGTAGTGATGGAAATCAGACCTATCTCGAAAGAGTAACGTTACGTGCATCTAATACATTAATTTTATTTATTAGTGTAATTAATATAATATTTAATATTTTTAATATTTTTAATAACTCGTACGTCTAATTAATTTGGTGTGTGGTTCACATCATCATATGACGTGACATGGAGGTCAATTAAAAAATATAATCATGTGAATAGTGAAATTGAACCAATTTTTATATTCACGTGGAGATATTTCTTTTTTACATGACCTTCACGTCACATCATCTGATGACGTGAACGATATATCAAATTAAATAGACGTGGAGATTACTAATTTTTTTTAAAAAAATGTTACACTAATTACACCGGTGAGTGTAATTAGTGCACCGGTGCATATTTTTGATAAAATAAATTTTCGTCAAAATTTTTTCCGACATATTTCTGATGTAATATTATATGTAAAAATTATTTTTAATTTTAATATTAATTAAAAGAATATATTACAGACATATTTTTTGATGGAATTATTTCCGTCGAAAAAATTAATTAATTTTATTATTATTAAAAGTTATTAATTATCGATATAAATATCAACGAAATATATTTGTCAATAATTTTTGACGAATTTTTTATAAAAATATATTACGTCGAAAATTATCGACCTAAATTTTTTGACAGAATGATTCTGTCGAAAAATTCAGTTCTAACAGATTTTTAACATATTTTCGACGAAATTAGTCCGTCGAAAATTATGATTTTTCTTGTAGCGATGTAACATTACTCATCGGGAAATATAACCGGTACCAAACATATTTAATTGACAATTTGTCAAATGGTACCTATACATTTGAGAGAGAGAGAGGGGTCAAAGGGCTATGGCTTAGCGGCGGCATTAGACTCCATGAAAGATGACTTGGGGCTTCGTGGGGATAATGCTTCTCTCTCCGGCAGGATTCTTGAATCTAAAACTAGTTACTTGAATGGACAAAAAGGTCATGCCCATATGAAAGAATCTCCTATTTAAGAGAGAATATTTGCGAGTACGTAGCTTTTAAACTCTCTTCATCAGAGAGGTCTCATAAATATTGTGAGAGATATAGAGAAAGAGTCTTTCTTCGTGACACAGAGAAGCTACGAGTCTTCTTTCAATTGAGGCACAGTGCCGCTCTCTACCACTTCTCTTTGTGAACCTCCGTCCATTTCATTGATAATTTAGACAAGAATACGAGGGGAGAGGACACGCACCTTGCCAGTTCTCCAATGTTGATAACCGATGGGGAAGGAGGAAAAGCCAGCGACTCCCCCACGATGGGACAACCGCGTGCTAACGGACGCCAACGGACCCATGCGTCCGTTCGTAGGAGTGCACGGCATGCGCTCCTCCTCTTTTTAAACTCTATAAAAGAAAATTTTTCATACGTGCTTGAGAAGACGTGTGAGAAGCGATGGATTTTCACGTCACATATTATAAAATATATGGATCTCATTTTAATGATTAAAATTTATTTCTTCTTTTTAAAATTTTATTAAAATAAATTTTTAAATTTGAGAGAGAAATCATCTTATCGTTCTTATCTCTCTCTGATCTTAGGAATCCACTTTTGAAATAGAAGATCAACTTTCTAAGTATTAATATGTTTGTCTCTCACCTAAAATTTTTTAATGATTGAAATCTACTTTCATAATTCACCCCATTAAAATTTCAAACGCGCCCTTACACACCTCCATCTCTCTCTCTCTCTCTACACCTTTTATTGTAGACAATAATTATTTTTTATGCTTATGTGAGAACCCATCGTCGATGAGGTTGAGATTTAGAGCGTGATTTTTAGAGACGAGACCAGTAATCGTCTTTACGAGATCTCCAAATTTTAGAATTACTCACCCCATTACGTGTCCCACAATAATTTTATATCATCCAACGACAACTTATTCTTCTTATTCTCCTCCTCCTCCTTTGATCAAGGGAGCTTCCACCCTGTGAGCTACAGTAGATCCCATCCCCACCGGGCCCAACAGGCATGTGCCTTCCCCCACCCCCCGCCATCCCTCCGAAGTGTGTCCCTCGGCGGTGGCACCGGCCCCCTCACGACGTCTCTCTCACCGAAACGGTGGCCCAGATTCCACAGCGCGCCCCATTTTCTTTCCATACGTGGCCCCATTGGAATCCCTACACCAAATGGAAACCAGATTCCTCCACCTCGCCAGGGAGGAGGGAGGGGGGGGGGGGGGGGGGGAAGAAATTCCGAGTCCCTTTCCAGAGTCACCCCCCACCACAAATCCTCTTCTCTCTAGCACACCAGCTTCTTCCATGGTTTAATGAGGCACTATACTAGCATGTGTTAATGGGTCATTAAATAGTGGCCCAACACTGACACAAAGCTGCTTCTTTTCTCTTTGTTTTTTGGTTTCCTTTTGGGTAGGGACACAGAGTGTGTTCGTGTCAAAACAAACCGATGGATGAGGTTCACCTAAAACGGGTAAAGTGTACTGTTGGAAGGGCCATTTAGTGAGCTCTTTTTTGTGGGGAGGGGGGGGGGGTATAAAACGGGTGAACTGTGCTCTTATGGGGAGCCAACTGTCGAGTCAGGGGGGAGCTTTTCCGGGCTTTTGTTCTTTTTTTTTTCTCCTGTTGTTGTTGTTGAGGGTGTGAGCCCCATTTGCATAAATAATTGCATCCAAGGTGTGTTTATATATTAGGGAGGGTTGAGGATGAGGGGGGGGGGGGGGGGGGGGACAACTCGTGGTGGGGTGGGGGAACGTTCTTTGAAGGGGATCCAATCACAGCTGTTCATGTGTAATTTGGTTGAGCTTAGCACATTTTTAAAACTAATTTCTTGCTGCAGATTTGTTATGGGTTTATGGGTCCACACTATGTTTGCTTGATTCCATCTGGGCATCCTTAGAGAGTGAGGTAGATTACTCTTGGATCATCATCATGATATCCTATTTGCAGCAGCACGGTTAGAAGTTATCCCCACCCAGAACTGACCCAACTCACAGGCACGTGCTCCGCGCACAATCGTGTCCCATGTTCCCAGCGGATGGCCATTACCGCAATAATCGTGGACGATATCCTAGACAACGGCTAGGTAGAGGGTTATCACCCACGTCTCTATGTCGATCGTCATCCTCTCCGCCCCTTCGTCTCTCACGCAATAGGCAAGGAGATAACCGGCGACTCCACAAACGGAAAACCCACTACTCTTTGCTAAGTCAGGAGGTAGGCAAAATGCACGGGCTCCACCAGGATCCTATAAGTAAGACTCTGGACAAATATTCAGAGTAAGATATATAACGACAGTACACACACAATCTGCTCACAGAGAATACTCCAACTACTTTACTTCCTACCCTCTCCACTGTCCGAGCACTCCTCTCCACCGCCCGAGCACCCCTCTCCACTAATCCTACTCCATGTCTTATGGTCCAAGCTCTCTCTGTCCTCTTTCAAGCACTTTCTCTCTTTTTCCGAACATATTACTGACTTAATTAGACATCAGAGGGTTGTCCTTTGGAATCACGTTCGGGACTCCTTATGACGTGTCATTCATTGGTTGTAAATTTTCTCAAGACAATCGATCTCTCTTGTATCAAATAAATCATAAAAGTGTGATACGAGATTCGAGATACTAAATTTTTATCTCTATTTTTTTTTGTCACCGTATGTGGGAAGAGTGCAAAAAATCATAACTCCCCATGAAAATCATCGCAACGTGAATAATTGTCAAAGGACTTTCGAGATATCCAATTTATGCCGGGTCGGGCGAGTCGACAAACCCTGAAAAAGATAACTACATGAGTATCCCTAGAATCTTTTGTCTTATTTTGTAGGCTATATAGTTTTATATTTATATATATACTCTCATAATAAGAAATTACATCTCTCCCCTAGTCCACTTCCAATACCATAGATTAAAAGAATACTTGTTAAAAGCATTGGAAGGCGTTAGGTATAACTTTAGGGAGGGATATAGAAGAGAAACTAAGAAAGTAAAAAAAACTAGGAGTGTATATGTCATCATTTTGATTATCCGAGAAAGTTAAGTAAAGATAATTAATCTTTTTACTCTAGTAATTCACCTACCAACGGTACGACTATACGAGATAATATACGATGGAATTTAGTTTACTATGGAAGTATATATGAAAACGTGTATATATAACTTGTGTAATATTTCAGATCTTTCGGATCCTTCTTCGTGGGTCTCAGATCTGATTTCTCGGAGTGTCCGGCTCCGTTGTGTTTAAAATTTTGTTTCGAACATCTTTCTTGTTCGGGTCGGTGCGATCTGGAGTTATTTCGGAGGCGCAGAGTGCGTCTGCGACTTTTCCGCGCGTGTTTTTCGATTCTCGATGTGTGTTTCGGCAATTCCTTCGGAACCTCGTTGCGGGTGAACTGAGTCGTTCACCTAGGCGAGAGTGGTACCGTTGTGATCGGTGCGTTACGAGGATCGCGGAAGTGTAATTTTTAATTTTTCAGTATTTTCTGAAATTTCCGGATTTTCTATAAATATCACCCTTTTTCTCTCTCTCTCCCACCCTTCTTCTTCTTCTTCCCCTTTCTTCCTCCCCCAACTGTGAGCGCCCCTCTTCCCCTCTCTCTCTCCCATTTCGGCGCGGCGGGCCTCTCTCTGGCTGTAGACGGCGGCGGGGGCGACGGCGCGGCGACGTGGGTTGCGGCGAGGCTATCTCGTGGGCGTGTGGTGCTTGTGGGATCCGTGAAGGAGCGGGGTTTCCAAAAATATTCTTCATGGTTTGAGCTTGATTCGGCGGAGCTTTCGCTCCATTGAGGTAGGGGGACGAATCCCTATGCTCATCCCGTCATCCCCCGCGAATTGTAGGCCGAATGGGAGCCGAGAGGGGTGTTTTTGAGCGGGTTAGGGCAAAATCATATTTTGGGGAGAGTTCGCCCGATATATGATTTTAGGCCATGATTTCATGTTTTGATGGCTTAGAAGGATGATAGGGGTCCCCAGGGGTCTTCCCCTTTGATTTCCCCCTCTCCTATAGAGGCATGGGGGCGTAGTTGGAATTTTTGGGCGTTTCACGCCGTTTCGCTGTCGGGTCGGTGTGACGATCCTTCTAGTGACCGTCACACCATGTGACGCGCCCAGGTGGGTGCGTTACAGCCATGTTTTTGGCCAACTGGAGGTCCGTGGGCTATGACGGTCCCACGACAGACCGCCACGGCGCTGTGACGTGCCTGGGTTGGACCGTCAGGGATGATTTGACCGTTGACTTGACCGTTGGTTTTGACCGTTGGGGGTCAAGGTCTGTGACGCACCAGGACTGGCGCGTCACAGCCTTGTGACGCCCCTGTGTGGGTGCGTCAGAGTGGACGCATTCCCACCCTGTAACGCACCAGGGTTGGTCCGTTATAGTCTGTGACGCACCGAGTGGCACGCGTCACAGTTTGTTCCTTCGTGCCTTGTGACGCACCAGGTTGGGTGCGTCAGGGCCTGTGACGCACCAGGTTGGGTGCGTCAGGGCCTGTGACGCACCAGGATAGGCGCGTCACAGTCGTTTTTGCACCGAAGGTCTGACGCCCCTGTGTTGGGCCGTCAGATGGATGTGACGGTCCAGCCTTAGACCGTCAGAGGCTGTGGCGCGTCTAGAGTAGACCGCCAGTGTAGCGACCCGGATCTCGGATACCAGATGTACTCGGTAGGACTACCGAATACACGTGATACCACTTGGAACCCGCGAGGCCTCCCAAGAGCGGGAAAGCTCCGAAGGGAAAAAGGCATGTGTAGAGTACAATGATGACTTTGGCAGGGACGGCGAGGAAGGTGGGCACGGCTGCGAGCTACCACCAATGGCGGTGGGCACGATAGCGAGGACGTTGACGTTGAGGACGGCGAGGATGGCGACGACGTCGACGGTGAGGACGGCGGCGAGGATGGCTACACTGGCGAAGGTGAGCTCCAGTGGGCTCTCATCGGTAGGGAGAGAGTGGGAAGAGGGGGTGGGCACATCGCTTGACTGAGTGGGAGGGAGAGGGTTTCGGTCACGGGTATAGGGGGGAACTTCTGACGGCTTTGCGAGGACGGCGGCTCCGGCGGTGACGACCGCAAGCACAGGGCAGAGGAGAAGGAGAGTGAGAGGGAGAGTGGGGGGGTGGAAATGGGGTCGGGTGGAAGGGGTGGGAGGGAGGGGTCGACGGTGGCGGGAAAGGCGGAATTTTGCGACGGAAATACGGACGGAACTTATTTCTGTCTGAAATTTCAGACGGATTATTTCCGTCTGAATATCTGTCACAAATTTACGACGTATATAAAGACGGAATATATTCCGTCTATAATTATAGACGGATCTTCAGAGAGAGTATAGTATGTCCTTAATAGAGATGGAATTTGTGACAGAATCTAATCCGTCACAAATACAGATAGATTTTAAGACGGAAAATATCAGTTTGTATTCCCACTTTTTTAGTAGTGATTTATAATAATTTGAGTAGATTCTACGCTTAAATCTTAGGCTCCGTTTGATAACACCACCGTAGTGGGAGAAAATTTTAAAATTCTCTTTCTGTACTTCAGTGTGCAGTGTCATGGATTAACCATCATTACGAATCCTTAGAAGCTGGGTTAAAGGAGATTGATGGGATTCAAGAGCTCCGGCCATTTTTATGCCTAGAGTCTCTCTCCCCATAGAATCTCACGCACGCGAAAATCTATGAGAACAAAGTTTCATTTGAAGGAGATTTTTTGTTGTCGAAGATTCCAATGATTGAAATCCCCTCAACAAATGTTATCAAACGCGGCCTTAGTCTAATTGAGTTATGTTTGTGTTTTCTTTACCTTAACAGGAGCAGGAACAATTTCTAAACACGAGACCCTCGTTCTATGGCCAAGGAGCAAGGAAGAAGGAATTTACAACCCCGCACAATTTGTTAGAACACAGACTTCATAGTTGCTTCGGTGATGATCAAAGATTTAATATGTCATTTCCCTCACATCTTTAGTTATTGTCATTATTACTTTATTCTCATTCTTAGTGTAGCATGACACCTCTGCACGGGAAGTTTACAAGTTTAAATTCTGCTCCCTCAATATGTGGGAACCAGATTCACCCTCTATCATACCTCTTCCTAGGGATGGTACAAACATAAGCTCGATCTTAATTCCCATCCTTATGATCCCTAGTGTGCTCGATTGTCCAAAAAATGGTAAATCTATCAAGTGGAGGTGCACACCACTGTACATCCAAAGCTCCATGACACCAACCTTCAGAAATGTCTTTTCTTTTCGTTCATCAAAATCCAAAGGCCGAAAGATCCGAAAAAGAGAAAAGGTGAAGAGCTAGAGAGCGAAAGAAAGGGACTACACCTAATGACACCGTGCAGACACCCATTTTTTACCCACAAGTTGAGTCATTCTTTTATTCCTATCGATAATGCCCCAAATTGGTCACTATCGATTTGATTCTCTAGCCCTTAGTGAGCCCATTTGATCATTTTTCATTCTTTGGAAGTCAAATTCACGGTCTGGTCAACTTAGCCTGAACACGGCCTATCGTACGTGTCACGCCCCGAGCGCGGAAGGTACCCGGAGATGCGCGACGAGTTTATATCAATCATGTCAATCAGAGTATTAGTGTATTCGACACCAAAAATCAGATATGCGCAAAAGTAAAGATAACCCAATCCTTTATTCCTTCATAAGAATATGTGTATTACAAACCTTGAAGTACTAACTAAAATAAAGGAAAAATACAAGGTTGACTCAAGAAAATATGAAAAAGACTAGATAACATGGAAGAAGCTCTATCCCTTTCACTCTTGATTTTCCCCATCCGATTGAGTTCCCTCATCGTCGGACTTACCTGAAAAGTATGGAAACACTAAGTGAGCGAACGCTCAGTAGGAAATTATATCTCAAGAACTAGCAAGGGGTTTAAGTGATTACAACTTTCATGAATGCACTATAGCTATGCATGCTCGCATAAAACGACAAGATAGAGAGAGTGTATAACAATACGATAGCAAGAAGAACTAGTCATGAACTTTCAAGAACTTATATCAAAAGATATCAAGATATTCAAGCAAGTAAACTCATCATGTCATGTTGGAATTTGGCTATTTTGTTTCAAGTCAAGCAAGTATATACTTACCCTTTCTCGGGCCACGCAAGTCATGTAATATCAAGTCAAGTACAAGTATAAGATTTATGGAATGTTCAATCAAGCTAGTCATGCACTTCGGTATAATGCCAATACCGTGATCAATCAACTCCCATGGGCACAAGTACTTTCGGGTGCTCCTCCCAAGACCAGATCGGGCCCTATATGCGCAGGCATTAATCATGTATTTTAACATCCACTTTTGTGTATAGCCAATATGAAATTTCAAGAATAAAGCTTGTAGATACGTAGGATAACTTGGATAGAATAGAGTCCAAAAATATGACACTTGACATAGAATGACGATAATAACGGTATAATCACGATTATCGATAAAACTAGGTGGAATTGGTTCCCTAACTTGGGTACCATGAGAAACAAGTATGGACATTCTTTATATAGAATTGAGGTCCACAAGAACATCAAGTTTAATATAGAATTGGGGTTTACAAGAACATCATCAAATGGCATGATAACCTCATCCCATTAAGAAAATTCTCATGATACACACTTTGCATAACATGAGGGCTGGTATACCATGTTTATTTAGAGTTACATGGCAAAATAGTGTAATGGGTTTTTATGGTACAACCAGCTCAGTCGGCCTTGAGGGAATCCAAGGCTGCGAGGAGACTTACGGAGGTCTCTATGACTAACTCGCTAGTCCAAAGGAACGGAATGTCCAATAGAGAGCTTGTATGTCAATGAGAATTAGTGGGTAAACGATAAATCATCATGAAACGTGGGACTATATTCACGGAACGGAATATAGTGCCGATTACACACACACACACACACACACACACACACACACACACACACACACACACACACATATATATATATATATATATATATATATATATATATATATAACCCTTCGGTTGACAGTAATCAGTGTAAAACAGAAATACAGAAAATAGCGACTTAAGCTAAGTCATTAATTATCCAATTAACGCCTTATTCAGGGGCGTTCATTCACAATTTGACGACGTATACGATAGTCGTCCCTTCAATATTTTTATTATGCAAAAATCAATATTCTAGAATTTTTAACAAAAACGCACCCTGGACAGGGGCGTTACTTGTCAATAAGCGCCCTGGTATGGGGCGTCAGTTCAATAAGAGACGACCTTGTGCAGGTCGTTAATTCAACAATTTTTCAAATTTCAGATAATAAAATTTCAGGAAAATAATTTCATGGTCAGGACAAGAAAAATAGCAGGATTCGATAGGTATGATCATGCATTAATTTAGATTCATGGTTTCATATTTATAGAATTTTAAACATGGATAATTATCAATTATATGAAATTGACGACTCCTGCGTAAGGCGTCAAAACAAGAATTAGCGCCCTTGTCTGGGTCGCTTCTTTAAAATCACTCAGAAAACATTTGGAAACGCAGTAAAACTATATACATGAGATCATGGATGAGTTCATTTCATAATTTATACTAGTTTGGACTACGTTCTTGAGAAAACTTACCTGATTAAGATCTGGGTGATGATTCGTGGAGAAAGTTGAAGAACAACGTCACTCTGTTATATACAGAGTATTCTGGGATTTATCTGATCAGCAGGTACCGAGATAGAGAGGTTGAGAGGATGTGATTCCTACGCGTAGCTTGCTTTGGATGAAAAATCTCGTTCTTCAGTAGGTCAAGAAGGCTTTCCTACAGAGAAATAAGATGAAGAATCATTAATTTTTTATTCATAATACTTAACTGAAGGCAAGGGAAGAAGAACGATGTGGACGAAGAACCCACGATCTTCTCTTTGACAAAAGAGTTACTACCTACTGTAGACTTCCTACATGAAATAAGATGAAGACATTAGTTTTCTTCATCATACATAACCGAAGGCGAAGGTAAAGCAAATGAAGAACAAACTTACGTTCTTCACGGATGACAGCAGCAACAGAGCTTCGACCAAATAGATTTTAGGGTTTTATGGACAAGGATTATTTATAGGGTTTTGGGGAACCCTAATAGAGTTAGAGTTTGATTAAGGGTAGTATTGCCTTGATAGAGTCCTTTCTATATTCTACTAACTCGTACCAATCCATAAACTTACCCTGGATGAGGTCTGGGTTCGAACGGAACTCGAACTGAATTAACGTCTTAAGTGAGGGCGTCGAATTTAAATTGACGCCTTGTCGAGCGTCGTTACTTATGTAAACGCGCCCATGTAGAGGGCGTCACTCATACCTGCCCTTTATTTATTTTCGACCTTTTGGGAATTGACGCCCTTTGGTGTTGGCGTCCTTTTTATAATTAACGCCTTATGTAAGGGCGTTTCTTTTCGAAGTCGCGCCTTGACCAAAGGCGTTATTTCTTCTTGATTAATGATTTACCCATTTAGGCTCTTTGTCATCTATTTACTTATCTTTTATTTTAATTTGATTTATTTAAAAATTTTATTTTTATCAGGGTTGCTACACCCTCCCCCACTTAAAAGAATTTGGTCCCCAAATTCAATAGTATATATAAGTGGAGAGTGTAGAGTATATACCTTAAAATAATTCTGGAAATCGCTTCCTCATGGATTCCTCGGTCTCCCATGTAGCTTCATGTTCGGAGTTCTTATTCCATTGTACCTTAATCATGGGAATAACCTTATTCCTTAGGGTACGTACTTCACGATCTAGTATTTTTATGGGCTTCTGCTCATATGTGAGATCCTTCTGGATAACTAAGTCTCCATGTTCAATAATATGTGATGGATCGTGTACATACTTCTTCAACATAGATATGTGGAACACATTATGAACATCAGACAATTGAGGAGGCAATGCGATGCGATAAGCAACCTCGCCAACTCTTTCCAATATCTCAAAAGGTCCGATGAATCTTGGTGTAAGTTTGCCTTTAACACCAAATCTCCGTATGCCACGTCCATGCGATATCTTGAGAAATACATGATCTCCAACTTGGAATTCAAGATCTCTCCTTCTTGTATCGACATAAGCCTTTTGCCTAGACTGAGCAACTTGTAGTCTTTCTCTAATCATTTGTATTCTTTCAGTGGTAACCCTTACCATGTCTGGACCTAGCAGTTGTTTCTCTCCAACTTCGTCCCAGCATAAGGGTGATCGGTAACTCCTTCCGTATAAAGCTTCGAAAGGTGCCATTTGTATATTTGCCTGGTAGCTATTATTATATGCAAATTCCACCAACGGCAAGTGATCATGCCAGCTTCCATCAAAATCAATGATGCAAGCTCTGAGCATATCTTCAACCACCTGATTAGTTCTCTCGGTCTGACCATCCGTTTGAGGATGAAAAGCTGTACTAAAGTTAAGCCTTGTTCCCAACGAATGTTGTAGCCCCTTCCAAAAATGAGAAGTAAAACGGGGATCTCTGTCAGACACGATTGAAACAGGAATGCCAAGTAATCTAACTATTTCCTTGATGTATAATGCAGTCAAAACATCAACTGACCATCGGCTCTTTATTGGCAAGAAATGCGCCGATTTAGTCAATCGGTCAATAATAACCCATATTCCATCATGTCCTCCTTTTGATTTAGATAAACCCATAATGAAATCCATGCTAATATTCTCCCACTTCCATTTGGGAATATCTAGAGGATGTAATTTTTCAGCAGGCTTTTGGTGTTCCGCCTTGACCTGTTGGCAAGTGAGACAGTGTGATACATAGTCTGCTATTTCCCTTTTCATGTTGGGCCACCAAAAATTCCTCTTCACATCTTGGTACATTTTGGTTGATCCGGGATGAATCGTGTACCTTGATCTATGAGCTTCATCTAAGATCTTTTTCTTTAACTCGGGACAATCCGGTATGCAAGTTCTATTCCTGAACATTAATCTTCCTTCACAAGTTATTTGGAAATCAAATTGTCCTTCCAATCTGCCCTTGATTTCCACTAATATTGGGTCATTATCTTGAAGCGCTCGTATTTCAGATAATAGGTCTGGATGAATGCTTATATGAGATAATGTGACACATTGAAAGTCTGTGTCCATGCTTATATTGAGTTCATAGAATTTCTCCAGCAATTTCCATTCTTGAATCATACAATTGGCTAACAATGCTCTCGGCTTTCGACTAAGGGCATCTGCTACATGATTACCCTTTCCGGGATGATATTGTATATTGAAGTCGAAGTCCTTGAGATATTCTAGCCAACGTCTTTGCCTCATATTTAGTTCCTTTTGTGAAAAGAGATACTTGAGACTCTTGTGATCAGAGTATACAGTAAACTGTACTCCATAAAGATAATGTCTCCATATTTTGAGTGCAAATACCACCGCGGCCAATTCTAAGTCATGGACGGGGTAGTTCTCTTCATGCTTCTTTAATTGACGAGAAGAGTAAGCTATAACCTTTCCTTGTTGCATTAGAACACATCCGAGGCCAATGCCAGAAGCATCAGTGTAACGACCCGAGAATCCGATTACCGGGAAGGCCCGATAACCCGAGACTCGCACCGCCGCCCACGAGCCGGGAGGGCTCGGAAGGGCTAAAAGGAGTGTGAAGGCACAAAGAAATAGGAAATAAAGCAAGACAACGCAACCGTTAACAGAAATAAATAAACAACTACAACAGAGTCCAGTCCAACAGAAAGTACAGTCTAAAGCAGTAAAACGTACCACATGCCAAGTGAACACTCGGCCCGGCAAGCTGACAACTGAGAACTTCCGCCCCTCACCCTCGAACCTCGAGGAAGAACCGCCACACCTGAAAAGCAGGGAATGAGTCTCCAAAACAGAGACTCAGCAGGGATCCCGCAGAACCCCAACCGGAAACAACGGCGGTAGCGGAAAGGAAGCTACAACTACAGCAGGAACAGCAAACCGGTGGCCGGTCAAAACTCGGCACTACAGCTACTCCTACTTCCAGAAGGTAGACCTCGATCACGCAGTCGAAGCTACCAAACCATGCTAGTACCACCTACCGAAGTAAGAACACACGGCAACCACGCCGTAAAGGCCTGTCCCTCGGACAGAGCCGACCTGGACACGCTGTCCAAGGTGCAACCCCGACCATCCGATCGCGGGTACCGCACAACAAAGACGCAACCTCGGTAAACCACTAGCACAAGTCTCACGGTGCGAAAAACCGACACACGTGCCACGGTGAGACGACCGTGCTCAACGGTCAACACGACCGAAAACCCGACGGTCAAAGACACAGAGATTGACAGTCTGACACTCCGTACTCGACAGGAGTACCACCCACTAGAAGCACAGCCGGTAGCTTCCCCTGACGTCTTACACCGCACCGCAGGTGGACCGCCTGACGTGGTAGGTCCTACCCGAGGCGTGAACACCGTACAAGTCACCACAAACAAGTAACTAGCTGGGGTCACGCCCGTCGACGTGGGTCCAACCACCCCCAACCACGTGTGCACACACAGACCTTGCGTCACTAGGTCTGGTCCTCTGACCGGTTTTCCCCCGTAGCCGGACTCTGGCTACCGACGAGGGGCCTACGGTAACCGGTCCACAAACCGTCTTGAAAGGTGGGTACCCGTACACCACTCCCAGGTGAGACCAGCACCTCGTACTGGTGGGCTACGACTAGTGGAGGGTCACTGAAGGAGTAGACTCTCAACTCAACGGAAAACAACGTCCGAATCCGATGACGTACGGGGACCACCCCACGTACCAGCCCCGTCGCACGGTGACCACAGTCGGAGAAGAAACGGGACTCACAGTCCACGGCCACGCACGCACCGTGCGCTAGAGTCGAGAAAACTCAAGTGGCGCTAAGCCACTGGACTCTGGACAGTCCTCTAGACACACTACAGCCAACGGTCCTTGAGTCACAAGACTCGGGGTCAAGACCGTTGCACGAGACAGCACAAGGCCGTCAATCTAGTCCAATCTCTAGGTCTAAAACCACGGTAGCACGAGTACCGAGATAACACACGAGTCGCCAAGACCACTCCCTCGGGAAGGGAACACAAGGGACTAAGGCCACCCATTCGGGCCACACGGAAAACACAGAAGCACGATTCCCACGGCAGCACACAAGCCACCATGACGATTTCCCATCCTAGCGCAGGCGGGAAACCTCCAGCCCCAGGCCGGATAACTGGACTCGCAGTCCAAGGCCAAACACGTGGCCCACCCGGGAATAGCCTTCCAAAGGGAACCCACGACATGCGGGGGAGATACCACCGCATGCACACCGGCACACGGTGACACGATCTGGCACGAACACGGGAGCCCGGAACACCTGGGGTCACCTGGACCCACCAAGCCCACGGGCACGCTTATCGGGGTAGCACGGTATCTCCAGACACCCCAAAACACGGTAACAAAACCCACGGGTTGCCCGGGACACTCGCAAGGCCAAAGGTCGACCACTGGGTCACAACCGGGTCGACCGGAGACCAACACAACACAATCGGAACACTAGAAGGTCACCTGGACCCTTAAACTCACGGGCACGCTAATCGAGGTAACCCAAACCTCTGGACACCCAAAGACACGGTCACGAAACTCCACGGGGTGTCCAGGACACACACGGCCCAAGGGGGCATGATCAGCCGTAGACCGCCCGCCCAGGGCAGCCCGGATGGTCACTTCAATAACGCGCTATGGACCCATAGCGCGTTCAAGCAGAACGCGCTAGGAGCCTATAGCGCGACAAGGCAGGTCGCGCTATGTTTCCATAGCGCGACAGTCCAGAACGCGCCATAGCCCTATAGCGCAACAGGAACCGCCATACTGTTCATCTTCTCCGATGAAGCGCCCCCGTCGGGGCAGCGCGACCATCAAGAACGCGCTACTGGAACATAGCGCGTTCTCAGTCCGCGCCCGAAAATGGTAGAAACCACGGGAAAAACCATTCCACGCCCCGTCCACCCCCAGGTGAAGGGGAAACAAAAGGGGAAACCTTCCCCAAGCCCCTAGTTATGCATCTAAACCCCTGGATCGCTCAAAAACACAGTAGAACGAGAGATCCTGCTCACACCTCAAAAACATGCATTTTCCCCAAAACGCCCCGTTTAGCCCGCTCCGCTCGCCACGGCCTACAAAACTCGCGGGAAATGAAGTGCACGAGCTGGGGGTCCATCACCCTACCTCCACCGAAGATTCCGCGCACCGTGGACGCCGATCCACGAAGAAAACGCCGTTGAAGCCTCGCCGTTCCACGAACTCACGGCCGAGCTTCACCACGCCTCCACCGCCTCGATCTTCATCCATCCTCGCCCGCGCCTCGCCCGCGCCATCCCCGCCTCGCCCGTACTCCGCCCCGTCGGCCGCCGGAGAGAGAGGGAGAGAGGAGAGAGCGTGAGAAGAGAGTGGGAGAGAAGAGAGAAAATGAGAGGAGGAGAGAGAGTGGGGGATTTATATAGGAAAATCCGGAAAATCGAAAAAATCTAGAAAAATAGAAAATTACACCCTCGCGATCCTCGGAGCACACCGATCGCAACGGTACCACTCGTGCCCAGGTGAACGGTCTGGTTCACCCGCAACGAGGTTCCGAAGGGAAAGCCGAAACCCACGCCGGGAATCGGAAAACACACGTGGAAAAAGTCACGGAACGCCTCCGGGCCTCCGAAACGACTCCGGATCACGCCGATCCGAACGCGAAAGATGTCCGAAACGAAATTTCGGACACAACGGAGCTGGACACTCCGAGAAACCGGATCCGGGACCCACGGAGAAGGATCCGAAAAATCCGGGGCATTACAGCCCTCCCCCCTTAAAGAAATTTCGTCCTCAAAATTCACGACCAATCACGAAGTCCCAGGGGAAGAACACTGAACCAACTGACACGCTGCCAGAGCCCCAGCACAGAAAACCTCGATTCTCACGAAAACACCAATCCTGAGGGACATAGCCAGACTTACAGTCGTAAACAACACCTCGCTCCTCGCGCCGAGCACACTGGCCAACAGAGCAGGTATATACCAAAGGACACAGTCCGGCATCACCTCAGTCAACGCGAGAATCCACCATGGCGCCGCAGCCACGATCTCGCTCACCGAGAAAACACAACCCTCGTCACGAGAAACAGCTACTGATCCATCCAATGGTCAGCAGACAAATGGCACATCAGCTTTACAACCAGCTGACAGGTCGCACACCCTTCTCAAGGGGACAACCAATACAGAGCCTCCACCAGCTCAAGCAGTCTTCTCAGCAGACCGCAACCAGAACATCGGCTCAGCACCAAGAAAACACCTCACACATGGCAAGCCGAAAGCCGGACACAACACTGTGCCAACTCTTGTCAGAAGACAAACTTCGACAAAGCCCAGATCCCGTCCTGGAAGGCACATTACCGAAACGACCACGAAAGGTCTCACTGGCACACGGCTCTCGCCACGCTCGAGCCCCAACAACCAGCATCTTCTGTATCTGAAAAGACCATCCACTGGTCACCAACTGCTCGTCAACGGGAAACCTTCGCTTGCTCAGCTTCTTCCTTCTTTCCTGGTCCTCGACCGGGTCCAAAGGAAACATTCCAAACCTCAGCAAGCCATCCGTCGACTCCCACACAGACTGATGCCACATCTCGAGCTGCACTCCTCTCAGACACCGCATCCGAGCTCGAACATCGCTCCAACTCGACCCTCTCGGGGAGCACGACGAAACCAAATGACAGATCATGGTGCCTCCTGTCATCACCTCGGTCGACTCAGACTCATAGGGTAACCACCCCATGCTGGTCACCAAACCAGGGACAACCGCTGCGACACCAACGTCCTATCAAGGACCACCATCTGACGCCAATCTCACAAAAGGCCTCCGCCCACAGGCGTCACTCTTCCATCTGGTCTCATCAAATCCTTCGATCAATCCAAGTGGACACCTGCCAATCCTGATTCCGCCCTTACCACAGAGCCACGGGACACCACTTGAACAGTGCTCACGGGTCCCTAAAGCAACAAACATCTCACTGTCACAATCCGACAAGACCGTAGAACCTACAGACACTGCCGTGGTCGGTCACACGGTTAGGCTCACCAGCCACTCATAGCCGCCAACCGGGACCCCTGGTCTGCCAGAGACCACTTCTCCAAAAACGATCTCATCCGAGGACACGACTGGGAACACAAGTCGGCACCAAGCCACCGACTCTGACCAACACGTCCTCAACCATCGTCAGGCGACATCCTCAACGACCTCATCCAGGTCCAACACCGACGCCTGACACGGCTTGCATCACAGGAACATGGTACTCATGCGACGCACTAGCCAGCACATTTCCCAACACTCCATCCTGCCAGTGCCAAGAATCACGACTTCTCGGGCAACGGCACGACAACAACACGTTTCACACAGAGGAACCAATCTTCCGATGCTCAACGCAAACTCAGGAAATCCGCCCGTAGCAACCAACGCTACGATCCTGAACCAATGGGTCACAAGCCCACCACGCTTCCGCTGCGCACTCTGATTCGCGCGCACAGCCGAGAAAGCGAACACCACCCACCCAGCACTCGTCCTTCCGGAACAGCGCCAGCACCCTCACACAACAAGGGAATGGGCACGACTTCTCACAGGCAACCGCCTTGCCAAGACAAGGAGCACGTCTCGCACGACTTCATGGCATACAAGGCCAACCAATCCGAACACGCAATGCAAGACGACGAACCTTAACCCAACACAATCTCTCCAACCAAGGGGAGACCAAACGCACTTCCGACCAACGGAAGGACTCCACGCTCGACCTGACCTCGAACCTCGTGCACGCTGGAAACAGCACCATCCAGCACCAAGGAAAACCATCGCTTCCATCAGGTCAGCGCCTCCGACACACTCAACGAGTGTCATGTCGGACCACAATCACAGCATCTCTCGATGCACCACCGCTGCAATTCCTCGAACTGCAACACGCCATGCCAAGAGCCGCAACACGAGCCATAACAACAACCGCCGATGCTCATCCTCGAGTCCCGAACTCACCGCGGAGCCTTCACATCTCAACTCAACTCCAGGGCGAACACACCCCATTCGCACACAAGAGCGCATGAGCAAGACTTACTGGGACACCACAGCCCAATCCTACCTCGAAATCCATAAAACAATCGGGACCGACACGTCATTTCTGACGCCACGGAGCACGACAAGGACATCAGGCTCGACAAATCAGCAGCTCAACGAGAAGACATTCCGCTCACCGGAGCACACTTCTCGATCAGAACACCCGCTCTGCCACCTTAAACCACGACCTGAAAACCTCAGGGGCTAGATAAATCTCAAGCTAGAGTGGCTAAAACCGGCAGCAGCACCCTCGAAGCACGCTCACGGCCACTTAACCACGAACAGTCCTCTCCAGCCACCTGACCACGTCGCAGATTCCTCGAACGCAGCACCGCGAGCTCACGCCTGCTAGCAACCTCTGCCCAACGCAGCACAACCAGGGCCATCACCGATGAGGGAGAAGGCTCTCAACCTCAATCCTTAGACCCCATGCTGGCATGAAAGCCGCGGACAACAATCACCTTCACAGCGCCGCACAGCGCACCCAAGCTCTCAAGCGAGAAACAAAGCAGAAAAACAAGCACAAAACCCTAAGCCAGCTGCCGACTGTACTGGACCTTATGGACTCTGATCACTGCAATATTTCAAATTCCTATGTACGTCCACAACCACCGCTCTGATGCCAGCTGTAACGACCCGAGAACCGATTACCGGGAAGGCACGATAACCCGAGACTCGCACCGCCGCCCACGAGCCGGGAGGGCTCGGAAGGGCTAAAAGGAGTGTGAAGGCACAAAGAAATAGGAAATAAAGCAGGACAACGCAACAGTTAACAGAAATAAATAAACAACTACAACAGAGTCCAGTCCAACAGAAAGTACAGTCTAAAGCAGTAAAACGTACCACATGCCAAGTGAACACTCGGCCCGGCAAGCTGACAACTGAGAACTTCCGCCCCGCACCCTCGAACCTCGAGGAAGAACCGCCACACCTAAAAAGCAGGGAATGAGTCTCCAAAACAGAGACTCAGCAGGGATCCCGCGGAACCCCAACCGGAAACAACGGCGGTAGCGGAAAGGAAGCTACAACTACATCAGGAACAGCAAACCGGTGGCCGGTCAAAACTTGGCACTACAGCTACTCCTACTGCCAGAAGGCAGACCTCGATCACGCAGTCGAAGCTACCAAACCACGCTAGTACCACCTACCGAAGTAAGAACACACGGCAACCACGCCGTAAAGGCATGTCCCTCGGACAGAGCCGACCTGGACACGCTGTCCAAGGTGCAACCCCGACCATCCGATCGCGGGTACTGCACAACAAAGACGTAACCTCGGTAAACCACTAGCACAAGTCTCACGGTGCGAAAATCGACACACGTGCCATGGTGAGACGACCGTGCTCAACGGCCAACACGACCGAAAACCCGACGGTCAAAGACACAGAGATTGACAGTCTGACACTCCGTACTCGACAGGAGTACCACCCACTAGAAGCACAGCCGGTAGCGTCCCCTGACGTCTTACACCGCACCGCAGGTGGACCGCCTGACGTGGTAGGTCCTACCCGAGGCGCGAACACCGTACAAGTAACCACAAACAAGTAACTAGCTGGGGTCACGCCCGTCGACGTGGGTCCAACCGCCCCCAACCACGTGTGCACACACAGACCTTGCGTCACTAGGTCTGGTCCTCTGACCGTTTTTCCCCCGTAGCCGGACTCTGGCTACCGACGAGGGGCCTACGGTAACCGGTCCACAAATCGTCTCGAAAGGTGGGTGCCCGTACACCACTCCCAGGTGAGACCAGCACCTCGTACTGGTGGGCTACGACTAGTGGAGGGTCACTGAAGGAGTAGACTCTCAACTCAACGGAAAATAACGTCCGAATCCGACGACGTACGGGGACCACCCCACGTACCGGCCCCGTCGCACGGTGACCACAGTCGGAGAAGAAACGGGACTCACAGTCCACGGCCACGCACGCACCGTGCGCTAGAGTCGAGAAAACTCAAGTGGCGCTAAGCCACTGGACTCTGGACAGTCCTCTAGACACACTACAGCCAACGGTCCTTGAGTCACAAGACTCGGGGTCAAGACCGTTGCACGAGACAGCACAAGGCCGTCAATCTAGTCCAATCTCTAGGTCTAAAACCACGATAGCACGAGTACCGAGACAACACACGAGTCGCCAAGACCACTCCCTCGGGAAGGGAACGCAAGGGACTAAGGCCACCCATACGGGCCACACGGAAAACACAGAAGCACGATTCCCACGGCAGCACACAAGCCACCATGACGATTTCCCATCCTAGCGCAGGCGGGAAACCTCCAGCCCCAGGCCGGATAACTGGACTCGCAGTCCAAGGCCAAACACGTGGCCCACCCGGGAATAGCCTTCCAAAGGGAACCCACGACATGCGGGGGAGACCCCACCGCATGCACACCGGCACACGGTGACACGATCTGGCACGAACACGGGAGCCCGGAACACCTGGGGTCACCTGGACCCACCAAGCCCACGGGCACGCTTATCGGGGTAGCACGGTACCTCCAGACACCCCAAAACACGGTAACAAAACCCACGGGGTGCCCGGGACACTCGCAAGGCCAAAGGTCGACCACTGGGTCACAACCGGGTCGACCGGAGACCAACACAACACAATCGGAACACTAGAAGGTCACCTGGACCCTTAAACTCACGGGCACGCTAATCGAGGTAACCCAAACCTCTGGACACCCAAAGACACGGTCACGAAACTCCACGGGGTGTCCAGGACACACACGGCCCAAGGGGGCATGATCAGCCGCAGACCGCCCGCCCCGGGCAGCCCGGATGGTCACTTCAATAACGCGCTATGGACCCATAGCGCGTTCAAGCAGAACGCGCTAGGAGCCTATAGCGCGACAAGACAGGTCGCGCTATGTTTCCATAGCGCGACAGTCCAGAACGCGCCATAGCCCTATAGCGCGACAGGAACCGCCATACTGTTCATCTTCTCCGATGAACGCGCCCCGTCGGGGCAGCGCGACCATCAAGAACGCGCTACTGGAACATAGCGCGTTCTCAGTCCAGGCCCGAAAACGGTAGAAACCACGGGAAAAATCATTCCACGCCCCGTCCACCCCCAGGTGAAGGGGAAACAAAAGGGGAAACCTTCCCCAAGCCCCTAGTTATGCATCTAAACCCCTGGATCGCTCAAAAACACAGTAGAACGAGAGATCCGGCTCACATCTCAAAAACATGTATTTTCCCCAAAACGCCCCGTTTAGCCCGCTCCGCTCGCCACGGCCTACAAAACTCGCGGGAAATGAAGTGCACGAGCTGGGGGTCCATCACCCTACCTCCACCGAAGATTCCGCGCACCGTGGACGCCGATCCACGAAGAAAACGCCGTTGAAGCCTCGCCGTTCCACGAACTCACGGCCGAGCTTCACCACGCCTCCACCGCCTCGATCTTCATCCATCCTCGCCCGCGCCTCGCCCGCGCCATCCCCGCCTCGCCCGTACTCCGCCCCGTCGGCCGCCGGAGAGAGAGGGAGAGAGGAGAGAGCGTGAGAAGAGAGAGGGAGAGAAGAGAGAAAATGAGAGGAGGAGAGAGAGTGGGGGATTTATATAGGAAAATCCGGAAAATTGGAAAAATCCAAAAAAATAGAAAATTACACCCTCGCGATCCTCGGAGCGCACCGATCGCAACGGTACCACTCGCGCCCAGGTGAACGGCTTGGTTCACCCGCAACGAGGTTCCGAAGGGAAAGCCGAAACCCACGTCGGAAATCGGAAAACACACGCGGAAAAAGCCACGGAACGCCTCCGGGCCTCCGAAACGACTCCGGATCGCGCCGATCCGAACGCGAAAGATGTTCGAAACGAAGTTTCGGACACAACGGAGCTGGACACTCCGAGAAACCGGATCCGGGACCCACGGAGAAGGATCAGAAAAATCTGGGGCATTACAATCAGTGTATACCTCGAATTTCTCTCCTTCCATTGGTAAAGCTAAGACAGGAGCTGTAGTAAGATGATTCTTGAGAGTTTGGAAGCTTCTTTCACACTCCTCACTCCATTCGTAACGGATCTCCTTGCGAGTTAACCTCGTAAGTGGTACGGCGATCTTAGAGAAATCTTTGATGAATCGCCTGTAATCGCCTGCAAGACCTAAGAAACTTCGGATCTCGCCAGCATTGGTCGGTCTTTCCCAATTTCTTACAGCTTCAACTTTTGATGGATCTACTGATAAGCCATCCTTTGATATAACATGTCCGAGAAAAGTCACTTCCTCAAGCCAGAATTCACACTTGCTGAGTTTTGCATATAATTGGTTTGCCCTTAATATTTGTAATGCAATCCTTAAATGCTCCTCATGCTCTTCCTTGGTCTCGGAATAAATCAATATATCATCAATAAAGACCACCACGAATTGATCCAAATAAGGCTTGAATATACTATTCATTAACTGCATAAAGGCAGCAGGGGCATTTGTTAGTCCGAAAGGCATAACAACAAATTCATAATGGCCGTACCTGCTTCTGAATGCAGTCTTATGAATGTCCTCATCCTTGATTCTTAACTGATGATATCCCGACCTAAGATCAATTTTGGAAAAATACTTGGATCCTGAAATTTGATCAAACAACTCATCGATTCTCGGCAGTGGATACTTATTTTTGATAGTGAGATGATTCAACTGTCGATAGTCGATGCATAACCTCATGGATCCATCTTTCTTCTTTAAAAATAATACAGACGCTCCCCATGGGGAAGTACTTGGTCTTATGAATCCTTTCTTAATGAGTTCCATCAATTGCTCCTTTAACTCCTTGAGTTCAGCAGGCGACATTCTATACGGTGCCTTAGAAACTGGACCCGCGCCAGGAACTAAATCGATGGTGAAGGCCACTTCTCTTTGCGGGGGTAATCCAGGCAAATCTTCCGGAAATACGTCCGGAAATTCTTGCACAATTGGGATATCTTCTATCTTAGTTTCCTGAGCCTCCTTAATCGTGACAAATGCAAGGAAAGATACACATCCTTTCCTTATTAGCTTGCTAGCTCGGAGAGCCGAAACAAGAGGTGACTCGCTCCGACTCTTAGGGCTAGAATAGACTAGTTCTGGAAAGTCCTTGAAAGTAACCTTGCTATTGCGGCAATCGACTGTTGTCTGGTATTTGGATAACCAATCCGCTCCAAGTATGACATCATACTCCTTTAGATCTAAACATATGAGATCGATAGGAAGATTTCTTCCTTTTACCAAGACTTCACAGTTTTGATAATGGTGAGTAATATCGGTTTCGTTTCCGAGAGGAGTAGATAAAATTATTTTCATCCATTCCGGTTCCATAGGTAGTGGGTTAGCAAACTTCTTGGAAATAAAAGAATGTGATGCACCCGTATCAAATAAGACATGTGCATACTTGGAACAAACTTTCAGTGTACCTTCTACTAGTCCGCCTTCTTCTTCTTCGGTCTCCTTAATTGCGTGAAGATGAGCGTTCTTGGTTACCGGGTGCTTTCCGTCACCGGTTTGATCATTAAGTAATGGGCAATCGGGAATCCGATGCTCACGGCTCCCGCAACGGAGACATGCTCCTAGTTTCCTCTAGCACTCTTCGGCTTTATGACCAGCCTTGTCACAATGCTTGCATATTATATTCAAAGGTGTAGTAGTGATAGAGAAGGGCTTGGTCTTCTTAAATTTTTGGTCTTGAGAAGAAGTACTTCCAGTGCTAGGCCTCTTCTTGAAGTTGGGTTTAAAGGAACCCGAACTTGTAACTTGTTCCTTCTTATCCTTCCCACGGATTCTATCTGATAGCTCCGTGGCATCTTCTAACAATTGAGCTCGGCGTACTATCTCTGAGTAGACCTGAATATCCATTGGTGCCAGCTGGGTAATATATTGGGGCCTGAGCCCGTTTAGGAACCTCCTAGCTTTCATCTTCTCGGTGCTAACTAAGTGCTTAGCATACCGAGACAATCTAGAGAATTGTGCCTCGTACTCCGCCACCGATAATGACCGTTGCTTGAGTGCGGCAAATTCAGTAGCTTTCTTTTCTTGGACTTGGTCCGAAAAATATTTATTGTTGAAATGTTCAACAAATTCTTCCCAAGTAATTTGGTCTTGATTTATAGTAGCTTCGACTGACTCCCACCAGCATCGGGCATCCCTTTCTAGTTGGAAAGTAGCTAATAAGACTTTATCTTGATCCGTGCACTGCATAACACGGAATATACGGTCCGTCTCCCTGATCCAGTGCTCTGCGTCATCCGGATCAGTAGAACCCGTGAATTTAGGCGGGTTCATGTTTTTAAAGACTTGGTGGAGACTCCCTGCTCGTTGTGCACCTCCTTGTGCTACTTGTTGCAGCACCTGAGTCATGCCTTGAAGTGTACGCTGCATGTTGCACCACTGAGCACGTTCGGCAGCCATCGTCCTACAATTTCAATAACTAGATCAATACGTGATCTCATTTAGAAGCTAGCATTTCTATGTTAACTTTAACCCTTGGTTCTACCCAATCTCACCGGTTAAAGGTTAAACCTATCCTTGGACTTGGGTTTTCCTAGGAATTGAATACCCTAGGCTCTGATACCACAAAAATTGTCACGCCCCGAGCGCGGAAGGTACCCGGAGATGCGCGACGAGTTTATATCAATCATGTCAATCAGAGTATTAGTGTATTCGATACCAAAAATCAGAGATGCGCAAAAGTAAAGATAACCCAATCCTTTATTCCTTCATAAGAATATGTGTATTACAAACCTTGAAGTACTAACTAAAATTAATGAAAAATACAAGGTTGACTCAAGAAAATATGAAAAAGACTAGATAACATGGAAGAAGCTCTATCCCTTTCACTCTTGATTTTCCCCATCCGATTGAGTTCCCTCATCGTCGGACTTACCTGAAAAGTATGGAAACACTAAGTGAGCGAACGCTCAGTAGGAAATTATATCTCAAGAACTAGCAAGGGGTTTAAGTGATTACAACTTTCATGAATGCACTATAGCTATGCATGCTCGCATAAAACGACAAGATAGAGAGAGTGTATAACAATACGATAGCAAGAAGAACTAGTCATGAACTTTCAAGAACTTATATCAAAAGATATCAAGATATTCAAGCAAGTAAACTCATCATGTCATGTTGGAATTTGGCTATTTTGTTTCAAGTCAAGCAAGTATATACTTACCCTTTCTCGGGCCACGCAAGTCATGTAATATCAAGTCAAGTACAAGTACAAGATTTATGGAATGTTCAATCAAGCTAGTCATGCACTTCGGTATAATGCCAATACCGTGATCAATCAACTCCCATGGGCACAAGTACTTTCTGGTGCTCCTCCCAGGACCAGATCGGGCCCTATATGCGCAGGCATTAATCATGTATTTTAACATCCACTTTTGTGTATAGCCAATATGAAATTTCAAGAATAAAGCTTGTAGATACCTAGGATAACTTGGATAGAATAGAGTCCAAAAATATGACACTTGACATAGAATGACGATAATAACGGTACAATCACGATTATCGATAAAACTAGGTGGAATTGGTTCCCTAACTTGGGTACCATGACAAACAAGTATGGACATTCTTTATATAGAATTGAGGTCCACAAGAACATCAAGTTTAATATAGAATTGGGGTTTACAAGAACATCATCAAATGGCATGATAACCTCATCCCATTAAGAAAATTCTCATGATACACACTTTGCATAACATGAGGGCTGGTATACCATGTTTATTTAGAGTTACATGGCAAAATAGTGTAATGGGTTTTTATGGTACAACCAGCTCAGTCGGCCTTGAGGGAATCCAAGGCTGCGAGGAGACTTACGGAGGTCTCTATGACTAACTCGCTAGTCCAAAGGAACGGAATGTCCAATGGAGAGCTTGTATGTCAATGAGAATTAGTGGGTAAACGATAAATCATCATGAAACGTGGGACTATATTCACGGAACGGAATATAGTGCCGATTACACACACACACACACACACACACACACACACACACACACACACACACACACACACACACACACACACACATATATATATATATATAAAACCCTTCGGTTGACAGTAATCAGTGTAAAACAGAAATACAGAAAATAGCGACTTAAGCTAAGTCATTAATTATCCAATTAACGCCTTATTCAGAGGCGTTCATTCACAATTTGACGACGTATACGATAGTCGTCCCTTCAATATTTCTATTCTGCAAAAATCAATATTCTAGAATTTTTAACAAAACGCACCCTGGACAGGGGCGTTACTTGTCAATAAGCGCCCTGGTATGGGGCGTCAGTTCAATAAGAGACGACCTTGTGCATGTCGTTAATTCAACAATTTTTCAAATTTCAGATAATAAAATTTCAGGAAAATAATTTCATGGTCAGGACAAGAAAAATAGCAGGATTCGATAGGTATGATCATGCATTAATTTAGATTCATGGTTTCATATTTATAGAATTTTAAACATGGATAATTATCAATTATATGAAATTGACGACTCCTGCGTAGGGCGTCAAAACAAGAATTAGCGCCCTTGTCTGGGTCGCTTCTTTAAAATCACTCAGAAAACATTTGGAAACGCAGTAAAACTATATACATGAGATCATGGATGAGTTTATTTCATAATTTATACTAGTTTGGACTACGTTCTTGAGAAAACCTACCTGATTAAGATCTGGGTGATGATTCGTGGAGAAAGTTGAAGAACAACGTCACTCTGTTATATACAGAGTATTCTGGGATTTATCTGATCAGCAGGTACCGAGATAGAGAGGTTGAGAGGATGTGATTCCTACGCGTAGCTTGCTTTGGATGAAAAATCTCGTTCTTCAGTAGGTCAAGAAGGCTTTCCTACAGAGAAATAAGATGAAGAATCATTAGTTTTTTATTCATAATACTTAACTGAAGGCAAGGGAAGAAGAACGATGTGGACGAAGAACCCACGATCTTCTCTTTGACAAAAGAGTTACTACCTACTGTAGACTTCCTACATGAAATAAGATGAAGACATTAGTTTTCTTCATCATACATAACCGAAGGCGAAGGTAAAGCAAATGAAGAACAAACTTACGTTCTTCACGGATGACAGCAGCAACAGAGCTTCGACCAAATAGATTTTAGGGTTTTATGGACAAGGATTATTTATAGGGTTTTGGGGAACCCTAATAGAGTTAGAGTTTGATTAAGGGTAGTATTGCCTTGATAGAGTCCTTTCTATATTCTACTAACTCGTACCAATCTATAAACTTACCCTGGATGAGGTCTGGGTTCGAACGGAACTCGAACTGAATTAACGTCTTAAGTGAGGGCGTCGAATTTAAATTGACGCCTTGTCGAGCGTCGTTACTTATGTAAACGCGCCCATGTAGAGGGCGTCACTCATACCTGCCCTTTATTTATTTTCGGCCTTTTGGGAATTGACGCCCTTTGGTGTTGGCGTCCTTTTTATAATTAACGCCTTATGTAAGGGCGTTTCTTTTCGAAGTCGCGCCTTGACCAAAGGCGTTATTTCTTCTTGATTAATGATTTACCCATTTAGGCTCTTTGTCATCTATTTACTTATCTTTTATTTTAATTTGATTTATTTAAAAATCTTATTTTTATCAGGGTTGCTACAGTACGACTGCATTCCTACTTGATCACGATTGACATGCAGACTATGTTCATGAAAGTTCAAAATCATGTTTCTGACCTAAAATTTTAGTCGCGTTCTATCGCATGGCTGCGTTCTTCTTGATTGCGGTCACTATACCGACCGTGTTCTCAGGCAAAAGGATTTTTCCCGTTTCTGGCCCCTCCGATTGAAAACGACAAACATGCTTGATTTTGGGACGGTCCAAGGTGATCTTTTCGATCATGACAACTCTCAAATACTTGTAAAATTTGTCCATCTCAATTTGAGAAGGATTAACACAATTTGAGATGCCAAAACCTAAGGTTTTTACTACCCATGGATTAAGATTTTCACCATATAAATTCACCCCCTCGCCCTAGGGTTTGAGGGAATGCAACCATCAATTCTTAGGGAGGTGCTGCTACTCTTTGTTGTCGTCTGCCATCGTTCAATAACCGGGGATTCTTGATTTCCATTCTTACTTTTTTGCATCGTTCTTCCTTCGTTTTTTACCATAGTTTTCCCCTCTTATTCCCATAGCATCTCTCATGCATGTAATTAGTTCATATTTTGTTTTTAATGCACTCATACACACACTCACCCCATCGATTTATGGCATAAAGGGGTTTTAAAATCACCCCAGATATTTTCACCCATCCTTTTGCATGATTTATAATATTTTGAGTAGATTCTAAGCTTAAATCTTAGTCTAATTGGGTTCTGTTTGTGTTTTCTTTACCTTAGCAGGAGCAACAACAATTTTTAAACATGAGACCCTCGTTCTCTGGCCGGCCAAGGAGCAAGGAAGAAAGAATTTGTAACCCTGCCCTGTTTGATAGAACACGGATTTCATAGTCACTGCATTCATAATGCACCTCGATCGACGATCACGTTCAAAGTCAACACACTAGTTGACCGTTTCTTCTTAAGATAATTAGCTCTGTACTGATTCTCACCCGTCAATAGTTTGCTTCGGTGATGATCAAAGATTTAATTTTATGTCATTTCCCTCACTTTAGTTATCGTCATTATTACTTTATTCTCATTCTCGGTGCAGCATGACACCTCTGTTCTCACATCCCACACACCTCTCCGGACGGACATTTCCCGAACGAGGCGGATGGTGGCTCTAGGAGCATCCGACGACCAACAACCTCCCACACACGTCAACTTCGGACTTAACACATCAGCGAAAGCAGGCGCTCGGTGCACCCACGCACGGTGGCCACTACGCGTGGATGGGACCCTCTTGGCCACGTGGTTTCCTCACTCGTTTGGTCCTTAGCGCGTGGCCTGTGCCACCTCCTTTTTTTTTTTTAATACTAGAAAGCACGAGCGGCAACGATCCGACGACAGAAGAGGCCATTGGGGATCATATATGGCCGGTTGACTTGTCGTACTTTTGGTCAGGAACAGGTATGATTCCTAACGAGAAATGTTACTCGTGTACCATCTTTAGTAGTGGGGTTTTGTGATTGGGGACTACATATTTTCAAGACAATCCGTGCTGTACGAAAAGTTGACCTTTCTGGTTTGACGAGGAGAATATATATGCCGGTCCGGAATATATTAATAAGTTGGTATCACAGTAGAAAGGGTTAAATGCCACTCACATTCTAATCTCTGTTTTGTTAAATCTGAAAAAAAAAGTGAAGATATCTCAACCTAAAGTTATCCCAATTTGTCACTTAAAATCGGGGATAAAAAGGTTTGTTTGGTACCTAGGATATCCTTGAATTAAAATAACTCTGGTTTGTCCTCATTTTTGCAGTTAAATCCAGCGATAACTCGTTCCATCAATTTCATGGAATAAGTTGTCCTCGTGCCGTCACTTTCTACTTTACCCTTGACTCATTTCATTTACCAACCAAGTTGGGGATAAAGATGGATATTTGGAATGACTTATTCTAACTAAAATTAAGTTAATACCAAATGTAAGCTTAGAGTTTAACATGGGTTAACCTTGGATTTTCCTTGATCTGCCTCTGGAGGTAGAATGTATATAATGCTACCATGCCCTTGAACTAAATCTCATTGGATGCTAGAACTGATGTAATTTGCTTAGTGTCCAACTGGTAATGAGTGGAGAGATCTATTTACTCATAAACTCTCAGAACTGAAACCATCCACAACTTATGTGAGACTGAACATTTCCCTTCCCATAGCCTGATATCATAAAGAATCTGGCATATATGTGAGAAACAATTAACAAAACAAGAGGTCAAATAGGACATAAGACAGGCATATTTCATGTTCTAGCTCTAATACAACGGTAAAGCATCCAACTTAGAATTAACTAACAACGAGTAAATAAGCTCATTTACTTATAAACTCGATCGGGACTAAAACCATTTACAACTAATCTGAAACCTAACATTAAATAATGACAATAGATTAATCTTATCCCCCAATCAGAAAAGGGCATTAAGATCGTATTCCTCATATTTGGTTCAACCATCTACCTACATTTATCATACTCGATGTCATGATATGGTTGAAAGACTCAACCGGCAGTGATGATGCAAGGCATATATCTTAAATGGCGAAATATGAAAAATTACTCAACATGAAATTTATAGATTATTACATTATCTTTTTAATGTGTCTAATATTGACCAAATTATGACATTCCTATACAAAATTACATTGTTAATAAATGAATTAGTCATTTAAATGTGATTATTTAGGATTGATCTATGATTTATTGTCAATAACTGCACTTGATCAAGATCGATGGGTCCCCAACATATAGGTCATTTGTCTATATGTCTATCGTATGGCGTCTCGGTACTTAATGACTTTTTATATTGTGATTTGGATACATATTTGACTTTTAAAAATAATATTACATTTAAATAAAATTGATTGGATTCTAATTGATATTAATGAGTACGGCTATGACTGTGGAATTGATTGAATGACTTGTATATGATGGACTGATAATATTGAATTCGGATTGAGTCAAGATGAATATTGAAGTGATTGACAAGTCGACGTATTAAATTGATTGATTATTAAATTTATTGACTAAGAATAATTGTTCATATGATTGATAACGGTTCTATTTCGTCATTACATCATTCGAAGTTATGATATATATTTAGAATCTACCATGAATTGTGATAAATTAAGAATTATTATGTGTCTGGTAAAAGTTATTATATAATTAGCACATGATTTGTTTTAATACTTATTAAGTCTTAAAATTCAAGTTTATTACTTAATTATTTTTTAAAATATCAATAAATCTACAATCATAGAAGGGGGAAACAAGAGGGCAAAAGAATAATTTTCATTTCCAAAATTCTCCGAGAGGCTATGGAAGTAGCCCTAATCGAACGATCAATGATTTTCGAAGTAAGACTCATTTGTGCTCGCAATATTTCTTCTCCACCAATCTATGGTGCACGTAAATTTTTAGATAAAATTGTAATTTTTAAAAAATACTTATTTAATGTCATGAATTCCAATAATTGTAATCCGCTCTTATCTAAAGTCTTGCTCAAAAAATTTAAAAATTTATCCAAACCCACCCGGACACGTCCATAGCGCCACGAAAGAGAGGAGGAGAGGAGCATTTCAGTAGTGGTGGTGGGGGGGTGTTTGAAAAGCATTCCTTGCTTCGAATCATGACAAGACGTCTCAAAAAGTACAAGGCCACACGGCACAAGCACACGCCAACTTTCCCGCACAGAATCTCAAGAACCCTCAAAAATATATAAAAAAACTCCCCTCCGTCATGCACCCAAACAGATTCCCCACTCAAAGCACTTTGTCAGCACCTCTATTTGCCGAACAGGTATCAAAACATCTCCACCGTTCTACATCAGTGGCGAAACATCGCAATCAAGTCAATAAAGAGATATCCCAATTCCCAGCTCGCAGCGCTATTCATTATTCGACGCCTTGTCAAAAAAAAATAAAAGAAGAAGAAAAAGATCGCGTCGACAGCTCCTCATACGTCGAGTGCGATGCGTTCCACCAAGAATCTCACATCGGAGAAAAGAATTGATGTCTCCATCAGGGGGAATGCGGATCCTCCTTCACACAGCCAATGGGAAGCTGACCATACATGTATGTGCGTCCAGCCATGTGGAGAGCATAAACTCTCAAGTGGGATGATGATCGATGCAGTCCCTCTTGGGCTTTCCGAATGGCTGTTTCGAGGAGCCATTGCAACCACGGACATGCAGGTAAAGCAGAACCACCGACGTAATGGGGGGAGGGCCCTCCATGACTCAAAGAGATTAATGGGGAGTTTTTGATCTCAACTAATTAATTACGCCGTCAGGAAGGAAACCAGATCAATCTCCCATATGGGCTACCGCAATAAGAGGAACCTCAGCATGGGAACTGCATGCAGAGATCTTGACAAGAGTTTTGATGATGTTGTAGTGCATGGAATTCTCTCTGGCTTCATGAGTTTGAGGATCTAGTCCCCAGTGGAAGCTTCTATATATGGAGAAAGCTACTAGTACACCTTGACAGATGAGATCGCAGGAGGATGGGTACACACTGATTGGTGCAAAGCATGCATGGCAGAGGATGCGGAGTTTCCAAATGCCACCCTTGTCTCCATGCAGTTGATGTACGTAGATTTGGGAGAGTTGGCTAACATGGCAGCGGGTAGAATTATACGGTTTTGGGCAACCGTTGATCATTGCATCGGTGTAAACTATGGGTAAACTCACGTTTGATGGTTTTGAGTAGTTTCGTCTTTATTAGGGCGCATTTGGAAAAGATGTTGAGGAGAGATATCGGGGATTCCAATTATAAGAAGACTAAACTAATTAAGTATGAAATCTCTCACTCTCTCATCTTTATTCTCATTACTGCCCTCCCGTATATTTGGTTTGTGTTTTTGAGGGCCAACAGCTTATAGTCCCATGATCATGATGCATAGATTGGGCATAGTCCATGGACAATAGTCTCGTATTAGTTAAATGAGTTGTGGTTCATGTACTTATGACCATGGATCTGTGTATCTCAACACTGCGATTTTATGGATTTCAACATGATATCAGAGTATATGGTCTTGGACCCAACTTATATATTTCTTATCTTGTCACTTTCACCCAATTAATGTCTACGGCCCATCTTAGCCGTGAGAGTAATATGCGACAGAGCCGATTTGATAGAACCTAAAATCGGCCTGCACGTGACTGTGAGGGTAACGTGACAGAGCCTAAAATCGGTCTGCACGTGGCCATGAGGATAATGTGACAGAGCCTAAAATCGGCTTGCACATGAGGGGAAACACCACGATTTTGTAGATTTCAACAGAGACAGCCTAGTGCCGTGCTTAAATTTTGGGGAGGGGTTGAAGAAGCTATAATATGGGTTAAATGTAATGCCTTATCATGGGATAATCCCAGGAGCGAATTAACATAAACCTATCACCTGATCTTCCACTCAACATGGAGACTAATTACTTGCCGTTGGACACCCCCCACCACAAATATCCATCTCCTGTACGTGTCCCATGACAAGGATTTTTCATAGAGAACTGGATGGTAGAACCGCCCATTGCTGCAGCAACTTCCGAGTGCTGATTGCCATTATGATGTCCGAGTTGCACTAAAGAAAGGCCACTAGCTTGTCTAGAATGGCACAAACAGTGAGAAAAAGGCATTGCAATATCACACCATAGAAGCCAACCGACATGGAGCTGAGTGGGTCAGGCAACTCACGACAGTAAGCCTCCAGCTTCGTATGTACTCTTATCTCTTTAGCAGCAATAAGGGGAAGAATATTTTAATTTGCATCTTCTCCTTGGCAAGACAGGCAAAAAGTGAAATGGACGCATGAACCGTGGAAGTATCATTGATGTTCAAAATGTTCGTATTGAAAGATTGATCGTCGCAATCAAATTGTACTGTAAGAACTAGGATAATTTCATTCCTCCTGCAGCAACATTAATTAATCTCCCATCCAAAAGTTTCTCTCTCTCTCTCTGCTTATTAAGTACCGTATTAATTATTTTATGGAATGAGTTCTTGCGTCTTCTGATGAAGAGAAATTGATGCCCAGCTGCAAAACATGATGGTGGCCACCGAAGATTTACGGCTTCGATCGATCAGGTGAAGAGTGCATAGGGGATTCTTTGCCATCAATAAATAAGAATGTGTACAGATGGCTGATTTGACGGGTTACGAGAAGTGCTTTCTCATGCTTCTCCCGTCTCATCATTTGTGTGTGTGTGTGTGTGTGTGTGTGTGTGTGTGTGTGTGTGTGAGAGAGAGAGAGAGAGAGAGAGAGAGAGAGAGAGAGAGAGAGAGATTTTGTGCTAAACCATGCTCGTGCCATTCTGCGGTGTGAGTCATGATTTGTCGACTCGATCCGACTTAGGTGGACTCGAGCGTGTCGTATCTAATTCTTAAGAAATTGAGATATGATTCGATCGACTCAGATCGAGTCGCTCCACCCTGTCTCTCTACCCTTCTCTGCGGCATTCTAAATATGCTTCGGCGAGGATCTGACAGTGGCGGTGACGATGATCCGCCTGGGAGGGGCGTTGTCAGCCATGGTGGGGGGCTGCTCGGGGTGGGACGGGAGTGCCAGGGTGGGGGAAGAAAGGGCTGCGGGGGTGGAAGGGTGTCGAGGTGGGGGAAGAAATGATTGTCAGGGTGGGGTGGCGCAGACCAAGTTAGCCCGAGTCACATGTGACTCGGGCATATTATACCAGGGCAGAGCGATCTTGATCTGACACGGATCATCGAGTCGGCAAACCATGATGTGGGTAGACGGAGCTACATGCAACAGGATTGCTGTTCCACACTGCCTGAGCATTCACCTAAGGATAGTTTTCATCAATCAAAACATACAACAGATTGAGATGTACCAAATATCTGCTCCACACTTTTAGATGGCACCTCAAAGATCTCACTTATTATTTTGTTGTTGGAGGCTTTCGGCCGATTCCCTCGTTCATATCCTCTCACCACACGTTTGAACATTTGTATGGGATACAATGCCAACAGCTGAAACATTTGATGTTCCTATACTTCGTTTCGGCCACGTTCGGTGTAGCTTCCAAGTGAAAGCATTTTGTGGGTGGATTATAAACATTTTAGTGCAGTTATTTGGAGAAGAGGATCATAAATCTTGGAAGTCATTATGTAGTTTTCCAACTATTTCTGGCTTACAATTAGAAAGTCAAAATCTCAGCTAATTAAATAAGGATATTAAAACAAAGATACTGTTAGATCAGAATGGTTGACTTCTGTAATCGCTCAAAATCAGTTATAACAGGTCTTAATTTATATTTTTAAGTTCAAAGTGAAAGGTAAAAATAACTTCGATTAAAAGGTTTTGTCAAACACATCTTAGGTAATGTTCGTTGTCAAAACTACAACATGAATGATTGTGAAGACAAATCTGAATTGTGTGTTGTTCATGAGAAATTATTTCTTATCTTATTTCTCTGTTTAGCGAGCACATTGCACTTGTTAACATGAGTGGGTCGACATAAAGTTGGCAGCACCATGGATGAGAACTTGATCAACTTTACATGCTCCACCTTAATCCATCCTCTGCAGGGAAGCCGAGATGAAGTTGGGTTTTTCGATATGGGACTAATTTCAAAAGAAGTGCGACGAAAAAATATCACAATTGTTGGGCCTCTAGTTCTGGGCCGGCCTTAGTTTCTTGGGCCGAGTAGCACACGTTCACAAGAGTGGATCGAGATAAGCTTAGCAGCATATAAATTATTATTAAAATAACTATTCTTACATTTACATTTGCACACATATCATTAGAAATATATATACTTTACAAAAAAATCACAAAATAACCTTTTGACATTATTTGTATGTGTGAAAAGATCACTTAAATTGGATAATATGATGTTTTTTATGATATGTGTGCAGCTACAAAATATAGGGATGATCGATCTGTATTCTTTACTCTAACAATAGTTTAGATGCAAAAATCTGTCAAAGAGGAACCGAGTGCCTTTGACAAAAGTGGCACTTGACCTCTATTTGATCTTTGGAAGGGCAAAAATCTAGTTGGATCAAAGTGGGTGTATACTGTTAAATATAATGTAGAGGGTGTTATACAGAGGCAAAAGGCCAGACTTGTTGTATAGGGTTTTACCTAGACATATGGAATTGATTATTTACTTCGGTGACAAAGTTGAAATCTATCAAAGTAGTTTTTCACTTGTTGTTAAATAATCTTGGGCTTTGTACCAACTAGATGTCGAGAATGCCTTTTTGAATGGTGACTTATAAAAAAAATTCTTCGTGCTGCCACACCCTGGGTTTGACATAAAAAGAAAGGTATGTCGCCTCAAAAAAGCTCTTTATGAGTTGAACAGTCACCCAAGAAATGGTTTGACAAACTTCATCTTGCTATGATTAGATTTGTTTCAAACAATCAAATACTGATAATATTTTATTTGTCAAATGGAAGGGAGAACATGTTAATTACCGTGTTGTTCGTCTATGTTGATATGATTGTTATAAGCAATGATAAAGGTTAGATTCAAAAAATGAAAAAAGATTGGGCTGTTGAAGTTAAAATTAAAGACTTGGGTGAGTTAAGGTACTTTCTCGACATTGAGGTGGCCATGTCTCACAATGGTATCGACATTTGCCAATGAAAGTACACATTAGATCTATTGACAAAGACAAGGTGGGGTGTAAACCTGTATTTACACCAATTGAAATGAACCGTGGGTTAATCGAGATAGCAGGTAAAGAACTCTCACCAGAAGACCGCAAGATTGATAGGAAATCTCTTATACCTCTTTCTAACTCGGCCTAATCTGGCATATGTTGTGAGCATATATAGTTGGTCAATTGATGTGTGCACCATGGATAGTACATATGAAGATTGTGGAGCGCATTTTGAGATACTTGGTAGTCTTGTTTAGGAATGGGGATTCTCTTTTGGAAGACTAATTGCTTGAAGCTTGAAGGGTATGTGGACGTTGATTGGAGAGGGTCATGTGATGACATGAGATCAACTTATGTGTATTATACTTTTCTAGGTGGTAACAGCTTGATCATGTGGAGAAGTAAGAAACAAATAATTTGTGCAAAATCTAATGCAATGGCAGAGTATTAGATGATGGCACATGGATTAGCAGGATTATTGTGACTGACTCTTCCAGTCAAGACTTTGGGATACTAGTTGAATTGCCCATGAAGCTCTACTATGATAATAAAGTAACAATCAACAGTGCAAACAATCTTATCCAGGACCAAACATATTGAAGTTGAGCAACACTTTCATCATAGAGAGATTGGACTTTACATAGCTCTATTTGCCTTGTGTGAAGTCACATAAATATTTATGTACATTTCTATCTATTTGTCACCCTTATTCATATATTGTTATCCTTAGATAACTATTTTTTACACTTAGATAGTTATTTGTCACTCTTAAATAATATTGGAAGTCTCATTCGTCGTCTCAGGAATGTGTAAAAATTAACAGGAGTTGACTATTTATCACTCTTACATAACTATTTGTTATCCCTAGATAGTTAATTTTCACCCTTAGATAGTTATTTGTCACCCTTAAATAGTATTGGAAGTCTCATTCGTCGTCTCGAGAATGCGCAAAAATTGACAGGAGTTGACTATTTGTCACCTTTACATAATTATGTGTCACCCTTAGATAGCTGTTTTTTATCCTTAAATAACTATTTGTCACGCTTAAATAGCATTAGAAGTCTCATTCGTCGTCTCGGGATTACGCGAAAACTGACCGGAGTTGACTATTTATTACCCTTATATAGTTATTTGTTATCCTTAGATAGCTATTTTCACCCTTAAATTGTTATTTGTCACTCTTATAGTATTAAAAATCTCATTATAAATACGTTCAAAATTGACAAAAAATAGAATTCATACACGGTATGTGATCCAGGTAGATAAGATGGATAATAAACTTATACTCATAATAATCATTTCTATTGCGGTACACCTGCATTGGCGTGAACACAATAGTGATGTGTCGCTCATACACCATGTCCCTCTTCTCAAATGTACTTCAAGGATCCATCCTCCTTGGAAGATGAGAAAGCTTGTTCCCGACGTCGTATCTTCATGAACATAATTCTTTTTTTAAAAAAATGAGACCTCTTCCTTTCTCAAAGGAGGAGATTGTACCAGTTGTCGTCCTTCTCACGACTCTTTAGGATTCAATGCTAAAAGGATGTTGGATTTGTAAACATCTGGCGCCTTAGTGACGTGAAACACCCTAGGGATGCAATGGGATAGACCGGGCGATCCTCGGACCCAGACTTACAAGCATATAAACACGAGAGTGAACTCGATTTTGGAGCGGACTGATTGCACAGCGAACCCTTCCTTTCGGTGACTAGGTGATGGTAGGATGGGTTCGAGGACCAGAACCCTACTAGTAAGGGGGCGATGGCCCAGCCAAGTGTGTCCCTCCCGAGGTTGGGGGGCACCCACGACAGTGGGCGGACTTCGTGCCTTGAGGGCACTGGGTTCTCTTCTCACTCTAACCGCGGTGGCCGCTCGTGATCGTGGAGCCACTGGGCCGGGCGCTCTCGGACTTCACCGGCGAAGCAAGATATGATACTAAAGGAAACAGTACTATGGAGGGTTCAGCGAATACCTGATCAGTGTGAAGACACTGATCCCGGGCCGGAGACGAGGGCGAGCAGGGAAGCGTGAGACTCCCAGCACGCTGTGCCAATGGGGCTTCCCCTGCTATAAAGTTAATTACAACACTACACCTCGCGTAGGAGGGGGAAACGCGGGGTGGGAAAATTACGATTACAACTAATGATTGCCTCCACGCAGGGAGGGGCGGTCAGCCAGCCAGACGGGGAGGGGAATGAGTGTGTCGTACGCTATCTGCCCGCGCTGTGTGCTGTAGTATCAAGTCATTGCAAAGGACGCCGATGGCTCTTCCGGTCGCTGTCGAAGGCCGGACCACGTGGGAAGTTTTTCGAGGATGGGTCTGAATCTCTGGAACACCTAGTGGGTCGTTGGGATGCAGCTCCGAGCTGCGATCCGAGCGAACAAGACGAATGGCGCAGTTCTGTCCTGAGCAGACCTTGCCAGTCATAGAGCGGCTTCCTTAATCACCACAAGCTCCATAGGTCAGTGCTGATGGCGGGGCTGGTGTTGAATCGTCCGCAGCTGAGCCTTCTTCGTGCTGTAGCAAGAACAGGTCCATTCGACGCCGTATGGACACGGTTCTGGTCAACCAGAGACCGAGCAGACAGGATGACTCTGCAGGATCTAGTAGACAGATGCAGCTAACTCGGGGCACTACCAACTCCTCCGATCGCATAAGGGGGCGGGACCGGAGTAGAAATGACCGTATATGTGTCTGCTACGCGCGGTAGAAGAGGCGGCCCAGCTCAAGGTTGAAGGTTGCAGCATAAACCAAAAGAGCAGAGAGTGGTCCAACCTGAGCAGGGGCGAGCAGTCTGCACACGTCGAGGAAAATGATTTTCCTGGGGTGCTCCGGTGGTCAAATGGATCCCTTCTTTCTGATGCTGGAGGAGAACTCGTTGGGGAACACCTCGATCGAAAGGCACATCCAGAAGCTTGTTGTGCAGGTTGTGGGGGCCTCTGCAACACGTCTTTGGTCACCCACCGGAGTCAACTTGCGTAGTCGGACGGAAACAACTCTCTCGATCAACGCCGATGTCGGATGAGGGCGCACAAACTCTCGTTGCGAAGCTGGTTTGGAGAGGAATCCACCAGTACTAGTCTTGTCGCCATAAGCTTCATCGGAGAGGTCGGGACGGCGCTGCAACAGGGCGGATAGCTCTGCTGCTACAGCTGTCTAGACAGCAAGTGGGAGATGGGGAGGGAAGGAGGAAGAATAGAGGGAGGAAGGAGTCGGAAGGGGATTGGGGGTCTTCCCTGGTGAGAGGGGAGGTGGTGTGGGAGAGGGGAGAGAGGAGGGGCGCATCTAGGAGGGGGGGAAGGAGAGAGGGAGGGGGCGGCCAATGGAGGTGGTGAGGAGAGGGGAGGGCATAGGTAGGCTTGGGGTGGGAGATTTTTTTCCCTAATTTTGAATTTTCTCTAATGAGGGTATTCAATGGAGGCCTTGGGAATATGGAGGGGTGTCTTGGGTGGTGAAGGGGTGTGTTGGGAGTGGGAAGGGTGTGTTGGGGCTGGGGAAATGTCTAGGGAGCTGTTGGGGAAGTTAATGGTGGATTGATGGAGGGGTGGGGGATTTGAGGGGTCACAATGAGGTGGCGGGTGATGTGGCACTAGAGGGATGTTGTGGCAAGAAGGGAATGGACTGAGGTGGAGGTGGTGATGAGGTGGAGGGGTGAGGTGCCAAGGGGGCGGCCCTCTCTCTTGGGAAGAGAGAGAGTGGGGGCGCAAGTTTCTTTGGGTGAGAGATGGGTAGCGAGAGAGAGAGATAAGGGGAGAATCCACTCCGAGGGAGAATCCACCCTAGGCTATTGGAATCCACCAATAAAAAGGAATAAAAGGGCTTAAATTTTAAATTCTTCATTAGCTTCAAATGGGGGAGTTGGGTCTTATTTATAGGAGCTCAACTCTTTACATGACCAGACTATCTCTGACAATTAAACAAAAGACCAAGCCTATCCAGGTGGGGGCACCCCTGGGCCAGCCCAATTGGTTGGGCCCAATAGCCTCAACCTGCTACTCTATTGACTCATTAACATACTCAACTGACTCAATTAAAGGAAAAATTACATAGATAAAACTCAAATAAAGTGAAAAATACATTATACCACTCGAAAATAAGCTGAAATTCTAGGCTGGGCACTTCAGGGGTGATATGACGGGCCGTGTGAATTGGAACTGCTAGTGATGTACGTCCCCATCACTGCCCTGTTTGATTACGGAATAGGTTAAATGGATAAGTTAAACTGTAGGTAAGGTATTCCATAAAATACATCAAAATATTTTGATTGGGAGATAAGGTAATCCGGAATATCCTTGAGAAGTGTGAAAAAGCTTAACCCTCGTTGTTCTATCTTTTTGGTAGAATAAGTTATTCCGAGATAAACCAGTATAAGAGCTTATCCCATGGAATACCTTGTATGCGCAACCAAAGAGAATAACATAACTTTTAGTGGGGTATATCGATTTATCCCGATTTATCCTCCAAACAAACAGGCCAGAGCATCTGAATCTGGAATATGGATTTGTACAAAGAAAATTCACATTTCTCCAATTGTCATGTCTCAGCACAAGACTCTCCGGGCCACCGCCATTATACACAAAAGCATGTTTGCTTATGTCTCCAAAATATCAGCGGTATGACTATGACCCATCAACCTATCCTTTTTCCATCTAACTCATTTGCTCGTATCAATCATTTCCAGCTTCCATTCGTGTTCTTTGTGAAAATTGCATTGCCTGTAGACAGAAGTGTGGGACTGTGAATGAGGAGAGGTTCATGTTCATAGGTAACTGGATAGCTGTTAATATCTTTTATGGGAAGCAGATTTCTGATCTTTTTGGGTCATATATCAACTTTTAAATGAAAGTTTTTATGTATGGGATATTTGGATGAAGGGGAAACCTCTTCATCATCTATATATTTAATGGGTCATAATTACAAATTTTCCTACAGGGTAATGATTGTGATTCTACAAGGGTCAAAAATAGAAAGATAATTTTACCCCTTTTAGCTTGTCGAATTAAGTATATTAGTTGTCTTTGAAAGGGAGAGAGTGATTCAGTTTTTTTTAATCAAAAGCCCTACCTAGTGATTAGTTGGAGAGCGCTCCCCAATCTGGGATACACTTCCCCACCTAATACCAAGGAGATGTATTATTGATAACTGAAGAAGAAAATATTTACACTAATCGGATGCTAGGCATACCTAACTTATCTAACCTGTCAGCACCCTTGACCAAATTGGGAAAAAGAGACCGTCGGCTACAGCCTGACATTGTAGAACTCGAGATGATTAGGCCTACGTCGATTCTTTCTTTTGCTCCTGCGGGCGGGTTGGAAAGAAGCATCAAACTCCAGGCCCTGCTCATCAACCGAACCATCAAACTCGTCGGGGGTAGCATCATGAACCGGAGGGAGGAGATCATGTTGCAGTGGTAGTGCGGGGGGGGGGGGGGGGGCAGGGAGTCGGGGGAGACTACTGGCTGGGTATGTCACTGGTGGAACCATCGACAGCCTGAGCAGAAGTAGCAGGTGGTGGAGGAACGTCATCGCGAGACACATCGTGAGGGGGCTGCAAGGCCGACGGAGACGGTGCCAAAGGCGCTGCAGCACTGCAGGGTCGAGGAAGGCCAGAAGCCCCAGGCCGAGAAAAGACTGGAAGAGCGTTGATTTCATCCCTCATCACGCGAAGAGCAACCATACAGGCCAATCGGTTCGCTTCCTTAGGGAGGATGACAGTAGTCGGGCCCATCAGAGTAGGCGGGAAGGCCGGAGAAACACTGTCAGGGGGGACTACTGGTTGGCCGGAGGCGCACTCTGCCCTCACCTTGTCACCACCACCAGCAAGAGGCATATACGTAGTAGTCTCACACACATCAGTCGAGGGCTCTAGTACATCAATAGCCCACGTGCACCCCAGGGGGGCACAGGACGAGTCACCAGTAGCCACACTCCCACCGGCAGTCGGCTGAACGAGAGCACCAACATATCCACAAGCAAGCGGCCGGGTGACGCAACCACCATCAGCTTGATCAGTCAGAACACCAGCAGACTGAATAGGAGACTGTTGAACTCGAAGCTAGACAAAATCATAAGCAGGTGGAGGGGCTACGCAACCACCTGCAACTTGGTCGAGCACATGAGGGGAGGGAGCAGCAGGCTGGACAGTATCACCATCAGTCACAGAGGCAGGTGGTGGATCGACGGAGCCACCTGCACCAAGATCAAACACTTGTGGGGCACCAACAGGAGGATCAGCATGGGGAGCAGTAGGATTGCTACCAATGCGAACCAGCCTCCAGACTTTAGAAGACGCAAGATGGGAGCCTGCACCACCAGCCCCCAAGCCATCGTGCACCACAGCTGGCGGTGCCTTTGCCTTCTTCTTACACTTATCGACAAGATGACCGAGATGGTTGCACCCCAGGCAGAAAATAGGAGGAGATGGAAATACAATCGGCTGCCAAGTGCCGCCGCCTCCAAAACCAATCCAAACGCGGGAAGGAAGCGGCCGAGAAACATCCATCTGAATGTAGACCCTAGCAGCAGAAGTCCTCAACAAGGAGGATGTGTTATGGTCGATCTTGAGGACATGGCCAACGGACCCTGCAATGGAGCGAAGCATGGCGTCGTTGTAAAAATTCGCAGGAAGACCGGGCAACTCCATCCACACCGGAACGATGGGAGAATCAGCATCGGGGCAGAAGTCGATAGTCCATTTTGAGAACCTGAAGAGACGCCCTTGGACAAGGAGCAACTGCTTGAGAAGCACCTGAAGGTAGTCATCGGTGTTTTGAAACCTGAGAAGAAGATGCCGACCATCCAAGGCGCTAATGGTGAAGTCCTGACGGAAAGAAAACTGTTGCACCAGATGGGCTCTAATGACCTGGAAGGAGGGACGCCCTTGAGGAGTCTTGGCGATGGCAGCACAGTGAAGGGGCGTACAAGAGACCTTGATCTCATCATTGGAAAAAAAGACTACAGGCTCGCCAGAATCCGTTAGGGCAGGCGGATGAACCGCAATAGGCAGAGCCGGTAGCCGAATCGGTATACATACCGCCTGGGAGAACGACAAAGGGCCAACACGATCGGAATGGGCTTGGGAACATGGAGGAGTAGGGGACGAGCCGCCATCCGTGGGGGCTGGGGGACCAAAGGTCCGAGCCGTAGGAATAAAACCAGGCGCAGCAGGAGGAGAAACGCGAACTGCATCACCAGCATCAAGATGGGAGGGACCAGCAGTAGGATCTGGCAGAGGAGCATCGATCGCAGCAGCAGGAGGGGGAGGCAGCCCCCCCCCCCCCCCAGGGACCGGCCGTGGTCGACGGCCACAAGGGCAGAGGGAAGCGACCAGCGGCCACAAGGACGCCCTAACACTTGTGTTAGTCTGCATTTTCCCCCCTTGACCTAAAAGAGGTCTAGGATTTATTCACATACGGTTAGAATTCACATTCAGATTGTTGAGCGTGTCTCACATCATAAATCTCATCGTCCTCACCCACGTTATAAGATGATGGTGACGAATCACTAATATAGAAACACAGATACATAGACGAAGAAAGAAGAAAATAGAAGACTAAAGAAAGAGATAGAGAAAGAATACATAGATTTACGTGATTTGATTGGCCAGATCATCTTCCTATGTCCACGGAATTTTACTCAGCTTTCTTCTCTGTACTATCACCAAAAATAGATATACAGCAACGACGGCGTGTCTCTAAAACTCGCCTTCAATTCTCAAGTTACAAGGTTAGGTTTTTTCTATTCTCAATACATCACATATATAAGAACTCTGGACACTACTCGAAAAATATTCTCTAATCAATAAAAGAGAATATTCCCCCAATTATTGGTTCTATCTAATAATTAGCTACAATGATAAAGTCACAATTTTCCATGCTTTTGATTGTATAGAAATGTCACACAGATTACCTCAGGCGTATCGTCTATTTTCTGCTTGGGATCTATCTAATTCTCAATCTTCATTGTCCGGATTTACGACTTAGACGATGTTATTGTCTAAGTATTGCCTCTGTCGTTTTGTGAAATTAGACAATACATCGTCTAAGCTTCTCATTTAGATGATCTTATCGTCCAAGTCTTCCACTTAGACGCTGCTCCGTCTAAGTCAGTTTCAGCTTCTGACTTAGACAGTGTATCGTCTAAGTTCTCCACTTAGAGGATGTTCCGTTTAAGTTCTCGATTTAGACATTGTATGGTCTAAATCTGTTCCGTTCAAGTTGTATCGTCTAAGTTACGTACAACTTCGTTACTTAGACGATCTATCGTCTAACTTGTTGAGACTTTGATTTAGGTAATACTTCGTCTAAGAGATTTATACTCCATCTAACTTGGATTTCGTCTATCTTGAACTTAGGTGATTCATCGTCTAAGTCTCTTTAATTACTCCTGTCACTTAATTAATCTGAATACGGAGTCACGTCTCAACATAGATGTTAATGGAAGGAAATCAGGGTAAACATGAAACGCCGTAGATCCCGTACAAAGAAAAATACCATCTGCCCCCATGCTGGTGCCTCGGGCTTTGCCATTACTACAAAAAGGGAGTGGATCATGTTCCCTCGGTTCCCAAGCTATCCGAGGTCTAACTTCCTTTTGACCAATATTTTTAGTTTGCACAATTCATGTCCTTCCCTTTTGAATCTGATGGTTATGAATCGTTGAGGTTTCTTTTTTCCTTTTCATATATAATGCCCGCTTCACTCCACAGCTGCCACTTGAGCAACTCTCACCCAGGTCTTCTGGATCTTACTGGGAACCTCACCAGCTGCAATCTACAACATTACTCACACATATCTTTTATGTTTGGAAGAGAAAAGAAACTGCGAGAATCTATACCCCTTATCCCCAAGAAGCATTAACGCTGCACCTCGGATCATCAAGGAGAATACACCTCCCCGTCTATTTCTACTCTTCTCTCGTTTGATATCTCTCGAAGGCCATCACTGTTAAGAATGTTTTTGACTTTAGAAAGGCTGATTGCACGTCTAGGTGTATTGTACGCCTGAAATATATAATATATTTATTTAGAGTGACAAGATATCTTAACTTGAGGTCCAACCCACGTCATCATTGGATTACTTGGAAAGAAGTAAAAAAAAAAAATTGAATGAATATTGTTAGACTCATTCTTTTAAAAATTGACCCGTTTTATTTTTAATTTTTTTGAATAATCGAATGGTGACCTGATTTGCACTCTAACTTAAGATAACTTGGGGTCACTTCAAATTTTTTTTTTTAAAAAGTAAAGACACTGCACACCAAGATGTGCAGCGCACCTTGAGTGTGCAACAAGCCTTTCTCGACTTGACTTTGGGTGCTTTGGGAGACTGACTGGGGATTGTTGTGGCCCATTATCAGCCCAATAAGTCATGGGTCAAGGCAAGACCAGGGGCCCATCACGAACAGGGCTAGCCAATTTAGTCCACCAGCCCAATAAGTCATGGGAGACCAGGGGCCCATCAAGAACAGGGATAGCCAATTTAGTCCACCTGCGGTTGGCCGACAGGCTTGGTCGAGGAGGTGCTGGCAGCTCGGTAAATTTTGGTATTAAAAAGGTGTGATCTTCACCGAAATATGTTTCAATTGACACTGAGATTGTCCGACCTCCTATCGTCAAGCTTCTAGAAGGTCTGTCATCTTGAGAAATCTGCTCATATAGACCTTCAGAAGATAGCAGAACTTACCCAATGATTTGATGGATTGTAGTGGGCCATGAACTTCATCAATTCATCCCTCAAATGACTCGTTGATCTGTTCACTTTGCCTCGTCCTCCTTGGACCTTGTTCGTCTTCCCCGTAATCCGGTCTGAGTTTATTGGGTCAATGCTATTGGGCCACAATAGTGGGCCCGTCATGGGCCAGCTTAGTGGACCTTGAGCAGCAACTTGAAGCTCATCCTGAAGCGACTGGATGGAGAGGTTTCGGGTCCACGGCTTAATTAGCCCTTCTTATTCTCAGGGAACAACCATTGAATAGTTTTCATGTCGATCTTCGCACTCTTCAGTCGCGTTCTCGGCACACTTTGTGGGGGCGAGATTCACCGATCCTGTCTCGTCATAACCCCCTTCTTTGTTATGATGGGGAACCTGTCCTCATAACCTTTCTTCGGAGTGGCATGCAGAAATCGATCGATCTTGGGTGCCGATAAGACCGTGGCTGGGTCATGCTCTGTTTGACTTTGATTTGTTTAGTCAACGAGTCAAGCCTGTCCTCCAAAAATATAAAACCCCAACTCCACTTATATTCACAGAGACTCTGCTTACGCCACGCTATCAACCAGACTCGAAATTTTGTTTGAATCCCCTTTATGTAACTAGGTGAGATTTTCATGGATGGTGTTAGTTTTGTCATGAAAAGAGATCACAGATGAAAACGGACACCCATGACCCCCCCAACACCACCCTCTCGCGACGTTATTGCATGCTCCTTCACGGGGGTTTCTGACCATGACACCACTAGAAAGGAGATACACCGGGCGCCGTGTGGTTCCGAGCACACCGAAGCAGCATGACAACGAACTGACGAACTCCCAGCGACCCAGCTTTGATGAGACAAAAACTGATGAAGGTGTATGTCCCCATCTAGGCCGGGACTCGACGACAAACACTTTGGTTGGCAGGTGGAACTTTGAACAGAGGCAACTTTGATGTGCCCTTTGACGCCTGCCTGTCTAGGGGAGCAAAACGTTGAGGGCCAGATACTAGTGGTAGCTTCATTTTAAAGCATCTCAAAAGAAAATAATAGTTACAGTTAATCGAATTTTGAAGTTTGAATATCTTACAACCACGGTCGTTTATTGAAACAGCACTCTCTCCATTGAGGGATTTGTATGCCACAGAGCTCTAAACCATGCAATTATTCATCAACCTGTTGGCATACATGACCGGAATATTATGTCATGAGCGATATTGGAGTATGAAAATTAGAAGTATATGCATCTTGCATGTCCCCATTGGCTGCAGATCGATGATTTAAAGGAGGGAAAAAAGGTTTCCATCGTTCCATACCGCATCACTCTCCACTTATGCAAGTGACGTGTAATCTAGGAATGAGTTAATCCACTTTAACCCTATTCGACACGGGTTAAGAAAAAAATTATCAAACAAGGAACAACTTACCCGACCCCGGTTAATTCATCCTAACCCAACTTAACCCGTTACCAAAACTAGTGGCCCTAATAAATCTAAGTCTATCATATATTTCCACGAGGATGAGAGAAAGAAAAGAAGAAACCGCCAATAGAAAAGGAAGAAGTGTATAGAACAAATCAAACATTGTTTTCCCTCTCTACCTCTTTCTAACATCTGCCACATTCCCATCATCTCTAGCTCATCTATCCCCCATTTACCCCCTCAACGTCTTGAGCCAAAAAAATGCGAAGAAAGAGTTCAGTTCCACTGTGAGAAGAGCCATCCGAAGAACAAAATGGACCCAATAAACACCATGGCAAGCTTAAACTCTCCATCATTCTCCCTTTCGGTACTTTCTTCAATGCCGGGACTAATATTTGGTAGAACCCACCATGCAGCTGCGCAGCCGCGAGACATCAGATTGCCGGAGCGGCTTTAGCAAGAAATCCTCTGCGCCTTCCTCCAGGCACCTGCATTTTTTTGGGTCACATGCAAACCAGGACAAGATGTTTAGGCTTCCAAGAATTGAAGCAGATGAAAAAGGGGAAAAGAACATAGAAACGAGAACGTCCACTCCTCCCTTCCTTGACTTCTCACCTGCTGATCCTGTTGGGGATGTTCTCGGAGGACACGATGACGACGGGGATCTCCCTCAGCGCCGACGACTCCTTTAAAGAAGAAACAGCTTTGTGGTAAACATGGGTTCAGACACCCGAGCTTATAGATTTCTAATGGAGTCTCTGGGACGAGAAAGCCCAGAGGAGGAACGGGTATCATCGCAGAGAAGCTACTAATCGAACGAAGGGGTGATGATGGAAAGGAGAAGCGCGGTTGGTGTGGGTACCTTAACTCGCTTGAGGAGGTCGTACCCGGTCATCTCCGGCATGCAATAGTCCGTTATTATCATATTCACCTTGGGGCCCTGCACACACGCAGAGACGTGGAGTTATATATAACCTTCTGAAACACAGCAGATAAACAGGAACCCATCTTATGATAAAGCTACTCTCTTTTCTCTTCTTCCTCCTCTTGCTTTGAGGTGGAGAGAGCAGGGAGAAAGATTAGAAGGGAGGGAAAGAAAATGGGTTGTAAGAAAGGCTCGACCTTGGCAGAGCCGCCGCCGCTGTTCTCCTTCCCCACTCCCAGGAGCTCCAACGCCCGCTTCCCACTGTCCACCGTCGTTACTGCCAAACAGAGAGGAGAACAGAGATGACAACTACATCAGAATAAGGAAGAAGTAGAAGAAGAAAAGGAGGAGGAGGAGGAGGAATGACTTCTCATGCTTACCCTGGTAGGAGGAGGCCCGCAGCAGCCTCTCTATGAGCCTGCGGTCGATAGAGCTGTCGTCCACGGCCAGGACATGCAACTCCCCCGCCTCGCCGCCGCAGCCAGCCGGCATACCACCCCTCGACGTCGACATCGAGCAGCCAAACACCACTTCCCTCACCGACACTTCCCACGGCACCGAGCAGGAGAGACAGCAGGATCCTCTCAACACCGACCGCCAAGGCTTGCAACCGGACGAAGCAGCCAGCTGCGAAGAGACACACGTGTTTGCATAAATACACAGACACCAACAGACCCTACGGCAGACAAAACAAGCCACAAGAAACACCGATACTCATAAAACAAAGAACTGGAGAGAGAGAGAGAGAGAGGTGGGGAACCCACCAGTGTGACCTCCTCTGAGAGCCAGAGAGAGAGAAGAAGAAGAAAGAAATATGGATGATCACAGTGGTGGTTGCCCACAGATATCACTTCCTCTCTGGGGTGCTCTCCCCTTCAAGCTGCCAAGAACAACCTTGTCCGGCCTCCACCTCACAGCAACTTCCCTATTACGTCCCACAATCCGAATCCAATCCCCTCAGATATCTCCTAAGATTCTCTCCACCCCCTCTCTATCTTCTTGCCATCTCCTCCCGATCGCCTTCTCCCATGGACTCCGACCGTCGACAACTAATATAATAAACCCCAGCTGCCCAGCACGCCAGCATTCAAAACCCCTCGGATTTCTCCAAGATCTCCTGCTGGGATAACCTAGAACAGATAAAATAACCTTCGGGCCCCCACGTTAAGAACCCTAGGCGGCGGCCATAGTGTGGTCAACCTGGTTGACTAGGCATTGACTCCCACCAATGCCGCCCATGCACGTACGTTGTACACCAAGCTCAACAAAGAGCTATATTAAAATATCCGTGGTCTGTTATCTCTAAAGGCGTGTTGGAAAGAGGAGAGGATCTTCCGATCAGTGCTGCCACTGCCGAGGGAGATCTCCGCACAAATGCACGCACTCCTCTTCGCACGACACATGCCCTCCCCCTGTCGTCTCCCCCTCCCTCGCTAATGATACAGGAAGGGGCGCCATTAACATATTTGCCAACATGCCCTTTTGCTTTTGCTTTTGTTCTCTGGCTGTGATCCTTCTGTGCGGAACCCTAATCCTAGCAGAGTCCGAGAAAGAAGAAGTATATCTCCGGCTGATCGTTTCTAGCGCGCGCGATATCCTCTTCTTTCTGGTAAGATCTCCTCCCCCCCCTTCCCCTCTGCTTCCGCAATCCGGCGTATCGTGCTCGTCCCCCCAAACCCTCCCCCGCAACATACGCGCGCAGGGGACGGCTAGCAGATCGGGAAGCTTTCTAGCCGCCTGATGGATGTCTCCTCATCCATCCGGGAATCCAATCACCCGCCGTTTAACCGGGTGATTGATTAGAGAGTGCCGGTTGGGTTTGGCATCAAGGTGGGGCCCGCAGGGGATTGTTTTTCGTGAAGCTCGAGGAGATACGGAGGAGATCTTCCGGGTCTGCGGCAGCGGGGCTTCCAAATCGGGTCGTCTGATTCGAAATCTTGCTGCCAGCTGTATCTGTGGAGGGGATACCTCGACGCGTGGCGTGGCGGGTACGAGATCCATGCCCATCCCTTGTTTTTTTGCTCGGAGCGGGACGGACGCAGCGCCGGACCGCCGGTGCTCCCCCCAACCCTATCCCATCTCGTCCGCGGGACCCTTCCTGCCCGAAGCAGGTTGATGGGGTCACCCAGATCGTCAGGTGATCCGGTAGGCCCAGCTGATGCTCCGCCGATAGGTTGCAAATGAGAAAAATTTTTATTAATTAGAAATGAAAAATATTTACTGCACGCGCGAGATACGTTAGAGACATAAATGGATCGAGTTCGACTATGATAGACCAATATCATATTTCATCCATCAAAATTTTACAAATATCATATTCGGATAGTATCTTATTATTTTCGTGAGTATAGATACAGATATATTCGTCACAGATATAAATATATCCACATAGATATCATTATTTGTCTATAAAATATGAGTCCACGTCCACATTTAAGGTAACGTGAGATTTGTAAGAAGAAAAAAAGAGAAGTCTGATCAATTCTTTCCTTTTTAAAGATATTTTTATGTTTTATAAAAATATCTTTACAAATTTAGTAATAAGGTCAAATTCACGAACCCAACAAAGAAGGCATCGAGTTGAGTTCATGTGAAAATCATAAACTTAATATGCACAATGAGCATTAAGAACGGGTTCAGATCAGGTATGAGTTCAGATGTATTTGTGGTTGATCTAAGGCTGCACTTGCAAACATGTTATTGAATTTATTGGATGATGAAAGATCTACATTTACGGATTTTGAATGGTTAAGGCTACCGTTAAAAGTCTTGTCAGGTATTTTCTTGAGTTACGGAGATTTCGAGTGCAGCAGGCAGAAGCATACTTCATCTTTCATTAGAAAATCAAAAAAGTAGTTGCCACTTTTGTGGTCAATAAAATGATATCTTCTCTATCATCTCAAGGTAGATTTGTGAGAGAATCTGTTGAGACTCTTTCTTATGAGTATGCCTCTCTTTTTTTTATGGTTATGTTCTACTTGGAATTGATTGAAAGATGCGAGAGATTTTAATGATTAGAATATATGTTATGAGCATTTATGTTAGGTATGTTGGGTCAGATCTGGGCTTTTACAACGACTTTTTTTGTTGTGTCAGAATATGTAAATCTTATTTTGGTTGATTCATATGGGAATCGGTGTGAATAGAAAAAAAAAAGGGATTTTTATATATATACTCTTATAAAATTTGATTTTGTCAAATATACTCTTCATCGGAACATTTTATCATGAATATCTTCGAAATATGGGTAATGTCACGAGTATGCCTTAACCGTAACTCCTGTGTGTTTAACCCGAGTTAAATGTGAATTAAAGAGTAAGATTTTTGTATATATATCAGTGTAAAATTTAATTTTGTCAAATATACCCTAGATCTAACGACCGTTATGACATATTTCACGGAATATTCTCCTCAGTCGATGACAGTAAATTAAAGTGATATAATCATAACATTTCTACCTAAATAAAGGATATTCATGATAATATGTTCATATTTGATAAAATCAAACATTACGAGGATATATATGTAAAAATTCCTAGTAAAAAAAGGAAAAAGTGGAGCCGCACATATTTTGATGTAGAGATAACTCTTCTAATTCTTCTTCTTCGTCGTACAATCATATATTATCAACCAATTACAAGAAAACTTACAACAACAATGCAAACTTTCTTTGCAACAAGTATTATTCGAATAAAAAAATATAAATGTGATGAGGGCAAAGGTTGAAGTGGGCTACTCCCGGTGCGGCCCTGCTTGCGGCCCAATAGGGCGCCATGGTGCGGGCTCCGATAGAGATGGCGCCTGGACCGTGGAGCTCGGAGAGAGTACAGCAGTCGGATCTCCTGCTGAAAACCCACAGAATTAGTCCCATATCTGTAGAAATGGAAGAACCTTATGAATTGATACCTAATTAGTCCCTGTTCTTGTTATATAGTAATCAGCATCGATGCTGCAAATGCCTCAATTTACAGACTGGCCGCATCCTCACCCCTCTCGCAATGTTGTTAATGAACTTGATTTTTCCTTTAAACATTTTGGCCCATCCCCTCCCAACAGCATTCTCTTCCCACTCTATTCTTGGGCCTCCACATACATTTTCCACGTCCACCATCTAACATCACCAACACAGCTGCTGCTCCATCTAAAGAACCTTTTGATATTCCTACATGAGTTTTTCCCACCTCATTTGCATCTAAGGGGGCCACATCATCTACATCAAAACCATCTATAGTAGACCACGATCCTCCTCACTGCCCTCAGCCCCATCCACCTATCTCACTACCACCCATTCTTCTTCTTCTCCAGGCATTGAGATTGCCAAGCCAGTCATTACATCCTCCCATGGCATGGCATGGCATGGCCACTTGGTCGCAGAGAGGTACATGAAACCCAATCCAAAATATGCTCTGACAATGAGCACCATGCACGAGACATAGCTGACATGTTACTCTCATGCACGAAAGGATCCTCGTTGGGAGGTTGCCGTGGTTAAGGAATATCAATACTTAACTCAAAAACCATGCATCGACTCTTGTTCCTTTACCACCAGATAAGCATGTGGTTAGCAGTAAGTGGTGTAGAGGGGGTTTTCCCACCTTCTCGATACCCCGACAACACTTGCATGGCTCGTTAAAATTAGCACTGTACAATTCACTGAAGTTGGCCCACTTTTCAAAAATGACACGGGGCCCAAGTACCCCTTCACCAAGCTGGAAGCTGAGAGGAAAGCTCACGTGCCCCTTCGTCGGGATGGAAGTCGGAAGGGGAAGTGCCCAAGTATTGGATCGGAAAGGACTGCAGATCCAATTCAATCTCGAGCCATTAATTAGGAGATCTTGAGAGATAACTCGGTCCTAACCCTCAAGAGATCATTAGCTCGGCCCGAAGGCATTAGGAGGCCTCGAAAGATAACTCATCCCCGACTCTCCAGAGGCCTAGAGTACCCCGAGGTAGTAGGAGACCTCGAGAGATAACTCGATCTCAACTCTCAGGAGGCCTAGAGCTTAGCTCAGTCCGAGACATTAGGAGGTCTCCAGAGATAACTCAGCTCTGACCCTCTAGAGGTCTAGAGTTTTAACTCAGTCTGGAGGTATTACGGATGTATTAGAAGGTCTTGAGACATAACTCAACCTCAACTCTCATGAGGCTTAGAGCTTTAACTCACTCTCGAGATATTAAGGATCTTTGATTCGATACAGAGCCCTAATTCCCTCTCCGGTCATCAACTGACCCTCTCGGGACCATACGAATACGACAAGAGCCACGACCTAAGGAGTTGTGCCCCCACGGTGGAAGCCAAAGTGGCAGGAGGAGCTTGCAAAAGCCCCCCCCCCCGGGCAACACACATCCACCTTTTCTCATTTTGGCTACTATCCCACCGCCATGATGATGGGGCAGCATGATGACCTCGTAAATCGACATAGGATCCAACATGTTACCAAGGTAACTTTCTCATCACTACACCTCCCTAGGTGGATTGTGCACGTGTCATCGAAGTGAAAGATCTCTTAATCTTCACATGTGGTGTGGGTTATCCGACATAGACGCCAGCACCATAGGATCCCTGGTGCATCTTGAGTCTTTCCTACATCTCTAGGTCTTACAAGATTTGCGGAATATCACGATGATCACAACCCACTCCCCATCATCGGCTATATAAGGGGGCCTCCACGGCCTCCTCAAGGTACGAAAATACGCACCAATACGAGGGGAGCCACCCTCTCCTAAAAATCACTCATTCTCCCTCACCTCTAACTTAGGCATCGAAAGATTTTCTCGGGGAGAAGATCTCAAAGAACCCTATAAATCCGTATCTTCCTCTAGTGATAAGTTCGTTGGTTACAGCGTGATCTGTTCTCCTCGATAAAATCTCCATGCCATTCGACAACCTAGAGAAACTACGAGATTTCGACCTCTACAAGTGAGTTTTTTGAATCAAACAGAAGCCTACTGATTCCATTTAGAGGTTTAAAGCTACACTCGTGGCAAAAGTTTTCATTAAGAAGTCAGTTTTGACTATGATGAAACCTTTAGTCTTGTTGTGACACCCTTCCCTATCTATCAGAAGTTCATAAAAAGAGGAGAGAAGAGATGTCGCACATACTTGTACATGATTGAAAGTATTAACATCTAAATTTTCAACTCTTATGTGTACTTGAATAGAAAGGCCAACAAAAATATTTTTTATTTCATAACTAGTATATATACATGCAATATTGTTTATACAAAAGTTTCATTTGCATACAGCATAATATACAACTCTTGGGGACTCAACCAAAAATGCAAAATCCAATCACAACCTTCACGCCAACAATCACCCAGCACATACACCACCTTCCAAGCAACTTGTAGACTATCACCGACCGTCACCTAAAAAGAAAGTGGAACAACCCATTTAAGTGCAACGACTTGGTAGGATTCTTAATATAAATGCAACACTCGACTTTGGCAATAAAATATACATATATCACAGTTTATGAAAATACCCTATTGTGAAATAAAATGTAACTTTTTCATGTGATACCGTTATATGTAAATGCAATTAACATGTGATTCATAAAAAATAAAACTATAATGATATCATAGACTGGTAAATTAATAAGTAAATCTTTGGTGAAATAGTAATGGGGGCGGGGCGTCCCATACCATCGTCTAAGGCGGTTGAGGCCAAGGAAGAAAATTATTAAACTATACATAGCGTCTTAAGAATCGTGGGGTAACATGAATAAATATCATGAACTTGTAATATGAACTTGTTGTACGAAGTTGTAACATAAGTTTGTAATCATGATGAGAATCTAAACATCAAGAATTTCACGATTTCTTTTATTATTACATCTTAATATTCTTGATAAAATATAATACATGACATAACTTGTAGAAAGAACAATCGATATGCATATTAGCGGGTTAGTTTACATGCACATACTTGCATATATCATAGGTGTAGTTTGCATGACTTTTATATCTTGCATAACTTGCAATATTGTCATAACATGTAGTAATATAAAGTTTATATCCACATCATCGACATATTAACATAATTTAATCAGGACATATATTGTATACAATTCAAACTTAAATCGAGAAACTATCATCTCCCAAGAAACGACCTCTTGCACATATATGCTCTCACTTGTAAAGATGTGCACTGAGTGAGCTTTGGTTGTGTATACGAACCGAAAGTCTTACACCTCACCCCAAACTTGTCACGGGAATTTGTCTATATGCCGTCTAAGCTGTCACATTCTCAGGCAGAGGAGATGCAACATTTGTTTGGCCATGTCTGTCCCAAGATTCCCAAGCCGGCGTGAATGCTATATCGTCCATCCTATTGTCTCAAGTATAGTCCCAAAATTTGGAATTCGAAGGAAATAATATGACTCAAGTTGTGCATTCTAAATTTTAGATTCCATGTCCGTCGTGACTTACGAGTGGATCTCCTGTCTAAATAGATCGTATTTCATGGAATCAAGATACAATATATTAAACAATCATCACGACCTCTATATCTTATTCATTTAACTTGAAAAATAAATGTGTAACTTATCTTATTCATATACATGCATGTCTTACTTGATTCATATTCATACTTGCTTTGTCTTAGTCATGTGTATATACATAACTTGTGTTACTCATTTACATTCATGTTACAACATTTTCATATATGTGTATGACCTATCTTATTGTAAATCCTAAGAAGTTGGAAGAAATCAAGAACATACATAAGATCATTTAGTAGATTAGGGAACATAGAACATGGATTCATCGAAATTAGGCTTAAAGATGACGTGCATAATTTGTATTAATGAGATTATTTTTTACATGAAAATCATTGTTAAAGAAAATTTACTAAAAACCATTCCTGGCAATACATTAGCACATATCCCTACTCTGTAAATTTAAATTATGTTGAAATGTCATATTTATTTGCAGGCATATCATTTCTTTTTGTCAAAATTAAATGACATTTATATACTATTTGACTAAATACAGTGATATATCGGTTAATACATTTTTAGGAATGATTTTTTATAAATTCATTTCTAATAATGATTTTCATGCAAAAATCTCTTAAGGAAATCTTACCGCCGTAAAAGGGCTACTTCTTGCAACCCCTAGCTTCAATCTTCTAGATCATATTCTTTTAGCTGAATTATAGAGGAACTCGAAGCATATCTCATATGACTATAGATGCTCTTGAAAGAACTTGAGAAAGTTACGGAAATGAGAGTAAAAGAAGATAGGGTTTTTTGCATGGAAACCATTGTTATATGTGAAATTATAAAAAAACACTCTTAGAAACGTATTATCATACATATCACTATATAAATTCTAATTATGTGCAAGTATCATCGGAGTTAACTTCCGTCTGCGGATAATCAAATATTCGACGTAGATTCTAATATTCCCGTTAATGTGGTGTTAAATGACCCAAATGTCCCTCATTCAAACTGGCAGCCATCGTTTAGGGTTCATGAGAAGGGGGTTTCCTCTCATCCCCTCCCTCACAGAGACAGTTGCAGGTGAAGCTCGCCTGTGATAAACGTGGAAGCGGCCAGTGGGTTCTTCATCACCGGCCAGCAGGATCTTCATTTCCGATGGGCAAGGTCGTTGGATCTGCCGTCGTCTAAACGTTCCGTAGAAGGAGCTTTCCTCTCTTCCCCTCCCCACAGCCAGGTCGCTCCGGTTGGTAGGTGAAGCTCGGGCGATAAAAGAGGAAGCGGCCAATAGGTTCTTCATCGTTCTACTCCGGCAGGATGGTTTCTTTTTCCTTGTACCATATTCGCAACTCCGCCACCCTCTAATCTTCTCTTTATCCACTTTAGTTTTCCTTGCACCATATTCTGCTCTAAACACAAACATGAGCCAGAGTTCATCTATTGGCACTTCTTTCTGACCACCCCATGTACAAGTTGAACCTCCCTTGTGTTTCTGCCATCGGCCATGTCGGACCTTCAACTCTACCCGAGAAAGAAGTAAAGGGCGGCGATTTTATGGATGCTCTAGATGAGGGGTAACATAAACACCAATTTTCATATTTATTTTCTTAATTTAAGGGTGCTGTTTTGATACATTTTTTACAACTGATCACTACATTTCTGATTTTTGTATAGGCTACAAATGATTGCGCTTTTTTCAACTGGGTTGATGATTTTCACCATTCCATTGTGGATGTGAAGTATCAAGTTCAAGCTCTGCCAGAACTTATTGAAAAGCAAAATGAAGCTTTACAGAAGCAGATAGAATGTATAAGAGATTTACTCCATAGATGTATCATTGTAGTAGTCTTCATATTTTTATTTTTAATGTATCGTTTCACGAGAGTTTAAATGGTTTGTACTGAGGCATTGATCCTATTGGTTAATGACATATATTTGTCCCTTCCAAATGTATTGCCTATTGTTTAATGATATATATTTTTCAGTACCTTTTCCATAATTATTGGATACCCAAATGTAATGAACTAAGTACAGGCTAATTGGGTTACTAACCAAATTTGGACAGAAGAAACAAAAAAAAGAAGATATGAAGATTAGGAGATAATACATAAGTCAGCAGAAAAGGCTAAGACTTGCTAACAGTCCAACTTCAACTGACTTCTTTAGACTCATTCCATCTTAGACAACCTCTTCACTGAGAAACTAAACTGCTTAACTATCTCAACAACAGGACTACAGCTTACTGGCTTGCTATCCTTACTTTATCAAACTGGTTGGCAAGCTGGCATGAAAGCTAACTGGTGAACTAGCTGAACATGCTACAAATTGATCAACATAAAATTTCAAGTGTAGTAGAGATACTCTAATACTAGTTCTGAGGGGCAATTGCACATGTACATTTCATTTACCCATTCAAACTACATGAAGACAAGTGATGTAACTTACTTCCTAAGGAAGAGTTTAATTCTGCTCTTCCCCATTTACAACTTGAACATCTTAAGGTCAAAAGAGAATCAGACTCAAAGAGTGTTTGCATCAATGACATAAATACAGGAATGAGCTTGTTACATGTAGAAAGAGATGGTATTGATGGGGAGTCTCATGTCCTTCAGAAAAAATACAAATATATGAAGATAAACTTCGGGCACACATGGCAGCCTCTAACCCCCCCTTCTTTCAAACGTTCTATTTGCAGCAAGAAATAATCTCTAGTCAGTGCACAATTGAGAAAGCTCGGTGCATATAAGGCCAAAGTCTATGCACATTTAGAAACTCATAAAACACAAGTCGGTGCACATTGAGTTCAACACAAGAAAGAGGTCGGTGCACGTTTATGAGACTCGGTGCAAGTTTGAAAGATATCAAGGAGGTCGGTGCACATTATGTAGAAACTATGGTTAGGGTCGGTGCAAGTTTTTTAGAACAACCAGGACCAGCTCATTCCGGATATGAAATTTGGTGCAAGTTTATGAAACATAGAGATAGGTCGGTGCAAACATGGAAAGCTTCAAAAGACAGTCGGTGCAGGATTTATAAACCACTTAAGAGTGTCAACTCTTAGAGATCCTTGAAAACCATAAATTCAAACTGAACCCATAAATGATAAGAACTCATAAGATGTTGTACACAATATCATTACATCATAAGAACTCATAACATAAACTTTAAAAGTCATTACATCATAAGAGCTCATTCTGGATAGCATCGTAAGAACTCATAAAAACTCATAACATCTAGTTAAAAGTCATTACATCGTAAGAGCTCATTCCGGATAACATTCCTTTGAGCTCATTTCGGATAGAATTCATTACATCAAAATACACATTGTGCTTAGAATTCATTACATCAAAATGCACATTATCAAAACCCTGGACTAGGTAGATTGGCATTGCTCGCAGAAGTGTTTCCCTGTGTGTCTGTAACATGAACATTCAAACTGGCCACAGAAGAGGAGCCTGTGGACGTCGAAAAATATCGATGATGATCATACGGCATGCACGTCTCGACACTCGAGAGCAAGCCGATGCTGAATAAACCTCATATCTCGCCCGATCAAGACGAGGACTCACTTGGTGGTCCGCTAGCCGATGAGAAGAAGAGTCCCCCGGGCAGAAGAGACGGCCACAACTCTACAGCCGGCCGTGCCGAGAGCTGAATCAACGAAGAGCCGGGAACTCCGACACAGTCTCGGCGTGCACCGAAAGTCACACAAAGTCTGGGACCGAGCCCCAAAGGCTGAAAACGGAATATTATGGAGGCCATACATTACAACTAGAGCATTCCGGGAACGCCAACATTCATATAAATAGCCGCGACTCCGAGAAGAATCCATTTGGTGCTTAAAACGGAGTGGTCTAAAACCGGCGCGCCTCATCTCCCATTTGCACCCTTGCTTTCGTTAAAACGGCGCGCTCCAACGACGCGGCACCTTTGTATGTTGTTAATCCGGCGCGCACAACACCGTGCCGGTTTAACCTCAAATGCCACCCCCCTTGCAATGCTTACACGGCGTGGCCCCCCTTGCAATGCTTACACGGCGTGGCCCCCTTGCAAAGCTTTAATCCGGTGCGCTCCCCGCCACGCCAGTTTAACCCCATGCCATCCCATCTACACTCCGACACTCTGTTTCGCGCCAGTCTGAGCACACAGAGAACATTCAATGCCACGAGCCATGTCTCCTCCTCCGTTTGACAGCAAAGCGGCAGTGATAGCAGTAGCATGCATCGACGGTGGCAACAGCAGCAGAAGATCTCCCAGCAAATCCGTAACCGTGATGTCCTCGAACGAACGACATTGTACGACACGAATCGCCGGATGCCAGCGACATGCCAACCCTGTTCGTCTGGCAGACAAACGCAGTGGCGGGAGCTTTCTTCCGTCCGAGCAAAGAAAAGGCAACCCACTATATATATACTCACAGGTTCAACAGAGCAACCTCCTGGCTTTTCCCTCGGCTGGCCATCCTAAAGGAGAAGAGAAGGCTCTCGGCTGTGTTCAGCGAAGAGAAGAAGAAGAAGAGAGAAGGAGTTTGGTCCCCCGGCGCCGGCAAGGTGAAGAAGAAGAAGAGAGTGAGTGTGAGAGAGGAGAGGTGAGTCGGAGGGGGAAGAGCCTGTGCTCTCTCCCCCTTCCTCGTCAATGTATTCTTTCCCCCCTCGCGATGTATTTCTTCTTTATCAAGAGATGAATCCCTTCTGTTTTAAAATCTTCCCCGGTTATGTGGATGAATAAAAAGAAGAGGGCCTTTTACAATCTTAGTATCCTCTGCTTTAATTCCCGGTTCCTTCTTCTTCTCTCCTCCTCCTCCTCATCCAAGACCCTTCGGAGCTTGCTTCTCCATAGCACGGCCTTCGAAGGAGTTTGTCACCGGATGAACATTCATGGCCCTCGTGGCAAACATATGTCCCACGCCGAAGATTCATCGCCCGTGAGTCGTGGTCGCTCTTGAAGGCTAGCCCTCGAGCGCTCCGCACTCACACATGGGTTCGGACCGCCGTGAGGCCACTTTGATTTTTTGAGAGTCTACCCCGGAGCAATCCGATTGGTGACTTTCCTTTACCTCTGGCAAGTCCCGGTCCGGGGGTGGTGCTGCCAGATTTTCACCAGGGCTAAGAACGCCTGAGAACAAACGAACAAACCACCTCCGAGAACAATGAACAAACGCATCATAAAATCAGCTTCGGGTGAAAAAAAAATAAGAAAACACAGTAAACGCTTTGAAACAAACTCTCGGGAGAGGTTAATCCGGTGCGGTTACTGTTCCGCCGCGCCAGTTTAACCCTCCTCTCAGAATACCATCTCCCTCTTTGAACCTTAAATCGGCGTGCACCTTCAACATCTTAACCTGGCATGGCCTTAACCGGCGCGCCCATTTCCATTTGCTCCTGTGCACATCCTAATCTGGCGTGGCCTTCAACGGCGTGCTCCCATTCCTCTATACATCTTAAAACGGCACACCCCCTTGCCCATTCCTAATATGGCGCCCCCATTTTTCTTGTATTGCATTAAAACGGCATGGCCAAAACTGGCGCGCCCACCCTTTTAACGTCCTAAACCGGCGCGCATCCGTCCTTCACTGTTCATCTTAAAACGGCGTGCTCCATTTCCTCCTTTGAACTCTAAAACGGCGCCATCCTCTTCCTTCGCTAAATCGGCGCGCCTCCTTAATACAAAAAGGGAATAAATAAGCAAATAATAATAATAAAGGGTCAATCATGTTAATAAAAAAATTAAAAGGAACTCCATCACCCGTACCTTAATTAAAATTTGGTTTCGGGGGCACTGCCCTCCGGAAACCCCCGCAAGGGGCGCTGCCCCCTTGACCCCTGCGACCTGACCGGGCAGGTCGATCCCCGCGACCTGACCGCGCAGGTCGATCAGCATGTGAGGGCGCACGTTGGCAAGTTCGGGTTTCACATTTAACAACTCGCCTCTCCGGACTCTGCATGAAGAGAAAAGTAATGATGCCCCGTGGTATCGGACGTGGACCTCAGAATCCCCGACGTGGTCATGATCCGTTCACCTCTTGGGCCGATAGTCCATTAACTCGACCCGCTTCTCCCGGGATCCAATCCCGCAACCCTACATTAGACTTGCCGTACCTACGGCAGATATCTGTATGGCTTTATCGTCGTCTTCGATGCTTCAAATGTGGACTCTCGTCCGAACAATGAATGGTCCGTTAGTGGCCGACATATATACCGAGATCTAGTCCCGCACTTGCATTAAACTTGCCGCACTCACGGCAGACATTTGTACGGTTTGTCACAGTCTCTTACGCTACAAACACATACCTTTGTCCGAACATAAAGTGGACCATGAGTGACCGATAAAATCTGAATGGAACGAGAAGGCTCTCGTCATCCCCGGACCCTTTACATGGGAATATCAATAAGGCCAAGGGGGGCCATGCTTAGACCTCGGTGTTGATTTATTTACTTCCTTCTTTTTGTGGGTTTGTGATGTATGATAGAGATGGTAAGCAAAAAAGCAATGATCTCAATCAACCCAAGGACATGTAAACCATGAACCTAGGCAATCCAAACAAGCTCTAGCATGGGCAATGCTATCTCAATCAAACTAATCTAAAGAAAGTAAAGAAAAACACACGCCGGGGCATGGAGCAAAAGCAAATAAAACACACCGCGTAGGTGGAACAAGCAAAGGAATATGAAGTGGGAAAAAGAAAGCTAATGCCCAATACTAAGAAAGAACGTGATCGCCACCAAAGTAAACACAAGTCAAAGACTTGAAAATATCTTGGAAATAGGTGGATGAAGCACCCGCCCACGGGAGAGAGAAACCAGTGAAATCTGCAGATCAGCCTTGAATGTAACGGTCCAGACCCTGTGCGTCACAGGAGTGTGACGGTCGCCCGATGAACCGTTATATGAACCTGACGCGTCTTCTCAAGATCGTCAGAGCACCTGCAGACGCAACTTGTGAACTCTTTGAACTCCAAATCTTCCAGCCGGCCAGAAGACTTGGGCCTCGTTTAATGAACCTGTAAACCTGTCAAAGAACGTGAAACACAAGAAAACAAACCCAGATTAGCCCTTTAAACAAGCGTAGTATCAATTCTTAAAGAAATTAAGACCATTCAAAAGGAAAGGGAAGTACCGGGAAAGTTTTGGTTTTTTAACCCCTCTGGGCGTTTTAAAAGATAGAAAGATGTTTAGATGATGAGAATAGATGCAGAATGTGGAAGAAAGAAAAGGGACAATGCTTTGAGAAAGAGGAAGAAAGAACACAAGTGTGACAATGATGGAAACTCAAACACAATGAAACGAATACTCCCTTCACCGTGAAGCAGATGGACTTGAGGAACAGTTCTCCTTGGTTGGATGTGGCTCCAGGATGTGGCAACACTTCGACGTAAACTCCAGATCTTCCCCTTTCGAGCCATGAAGTTAAGGGTGCTATTTATAGGCCCTCAAAATCTCTGGTCGAACAGAGGATAATCCAGCAAGAAAAGAGGATAACTCTTAGCAAACTCTCGAAGATAATATCACCAAGAGTCCACAGAAACAAACAGAAGGTTCTGAGGATCAGATTTGGAAGAGAAATCACAAGATCAAACTCTTATCTCGACCACGGAGTAGTAGAGAAAAGGCCTGAACTGCCAGGACTCTCTGTTGGATGTAACGGCTGCTCGACAGACCGTCACAGGCAAATAACGCGTTAGAGGGATACCGTCACATTCAACCTTATCTCAAAAGAGATAAGATCAACGGAAGCAGATCAAAACAACAGGACTCTTGAATGAAAGTAACGGCCAAGGATGAACGTGTTAGAGGGAAGTAACGGCTGCACGACAGACCGTTATACTCAATGGATAGGCCAAAGGATAAGAATTGAAACAAAGCCTTAAGTTGTAGGACTCTTCAATATGTAACGGTCCAGGGACAATGCGTTAGATGAACGTAACGCCTCAGGTGCAGACCGTTAGAAACAATGAGGATCCAAATGATAAGAAAACTTGCTAAGCTTCATCAAACGAGAAATCGTGGAACCATACTCAACCAATGAGCTAAGACCCATGAAATAGACTTCAGACTAATGAAGGAGACTCAACAAAGGAATGAATAACTTGGAGCATCATATAGAATGAACAAGGAGATGACCTGACTTATCGGTCATAAAACGGGTGTCAACAGATGTCCCTCCTTAACGTCCTCTTTGCAGGGGAGCGAGCGGAGGTGAAGCGAAAGCGAAATGGAACATGGAGATGAAGCGGAAATAAAGCGGAGTGGACCAAAAAGCGGGCGTTAAGGTAAACGACACCCGTTCTTTACCAACAAGCGATAGGAATCTTCTGGGAAACTTCAAACTGATCATAAGGAAATAGCCAACCAAAGGATGCAAGTCTGGAGAAACTAACAACTAAGGAAAGGAAACACGGCTAGCCGCCGGAGGCAACGGAAAGGAAAGAGAACTGACTAAACTCCAGACAGGAATCTTCAGCTAACCAGATCAAGCGGCAGATTGAAGGAAACCTTCGAATTCAGAGTGGAATGTCTCTCCTTATTCGAGATCAAGAACACAACTATTCACCATCTTTGAGACACCTTGAACAGATGAAGATTATGAATGCTCAAATATGCGTATGATGTATGTTGGGATAAAGAAAAAGAAATCGTTAAAACAAATGCAAAGAAAGATAAAATAATAAGATACTCGAGAATAATATTGCTAGACCGGAAAAATCAGGGTCAGGACACCATCTGCAACCACGGCGTGCAAGACAGAACCATCGTCCCCAAATTTTTCCAACCCAACGGCCTATCCAACGATTAAACATGTGTACTTAGATCATCATCATTTTTGTTTAAGGAGAACATCAGATCCCAGAACACATGAATGACCAACCGGTTCTCGAGATAATATATCATAGATACCATATAGTAATGCATTAAAGGGACAGGGGAACGAGATACAATACCTGTCTTACCTTCCTGGCGAATGGCAAAGCATGATGTTGTTCATAACTTCAAAGAGGTTAGCCAACAATAAATATGAGCATGAAATAAGGCATAACCATCCATACGTCTTAAAAGCATTAATAATGAACATCATGGAAGAAAATGCAGCCATTCAATCATCAAATAGACCATTTCATTCATCAAAAAACTTGCAAGCTGTAACGGTCTATTGAGAGGGCGTCACAACACGTAACGGACCAGGCCTGGGCCGTTAGAGACTAGGCGGTTCACATTCTTCAATAAAGCAATTCAAATCCATGTAACGGTCCAAGAAGTACGCGTCAGAGAGTGTAACGGTCGGACGATAGACCGTCACATTTCCTGAGCGTTCAAAAAAAACAAACCGAACGGTCTTAAACCTCATTCAACACTCATTCAACACTCAAACAACCCAAACGCTCCCAAAAACCTTCAACCAAGACCACCGGCGACCACCGTCGTCCACCCAAGAGATGGCCGGCGACGAGGCCCCACAGCCACTGAAGAAGAGGGAGAGAGGGATGAAGAAGAAGGCGATTCGCCACCTTCACCGCCGGATAAAGCGAGAGACCATCCCGCCGCCCGTGGAGAAAGAAACGGCGAGGAAGAAGCAAACAGAGGAGGAGGAGGCCTCCATGGCTGAAGAAGACCAAGGGGAAGCACCCCTGGACGAAGAACAACCCAAGGAACCAGAGAAGAAGAGGAAGAGGGGCCAAGACCGCGAGGTAGGCCTTCGCCCTAATTTTCAAATTTTTATTTTTTTGTGTTTTTATGTGCATGCATGTTTGATTGGGGGGTAGAAAATGGGGCTTTGAACCCATTAGGATCCATTGTAGGCCTTTTGGCCAAGGTGAGAAGCCAACAGAATGCAAAGGGGATAAAGCCCTCTAGCAAAGAATGTGACTGTGACGACCCGAGATCCGGATACCGGGAGGAGCCCGATACCATTCGAATCCCGGCCCGCCGCCCATGAGCCGGGAGGGCTCGGAAGGGCTAAAAAGGAGTGTGGAGGTACAAAGAAATATGAAATAAAGCAGGATAATTCAGCAATTAACAGAATTAAATAAACAACTGCAACAGAGTCTAGTCCAACAGAAAGTACAGTCTAAAGCAGTAAAACGTACCACGTGCCAAGTGAACACTCGGCCCGGTAAGCTGGCAACTAAGAACCTCAGCACAGCACCCTCGAACCTCGAGACAGAACCGCCGCACCTGAAACGTAGGGGTGAGCCTCCTGTCACTGGCCCAGTAGGGATCCCGCGGAACCCCAACTGAGAAACAACGGCAGAAGGAAAGCTACAACAGCAAGAACAACAGTAACAGCAGGAACAGCAAACCGGTGGCCGGCAAAACCTCTGCTCTACAGCTACTCCTACTGTACCAGAAAATACAACCTAGTCTCTCGTCGGGGGACAACCAAGCCACGCACCCGACCACCCGATTCCACGATCGGGGACCACCAGACACGAACCGCCCTAGCCACGCTACTAGGAAAAACGCCACGATACCTCCGTAGAGGAGGCCTGCCCTCACCAGAAAGGGGCCGAGCCAAAACCACACGATCAGGGAACACGGTCACGACCTCACCGTCATGAACACAAAGCCATCTGGAGAAAGACCCTCGGTGACGCTCACCGGAAACCCCAGACCTCGACTCCGGGAACTCTCCCGAAACCACTCACGAAGTCCCGTCTTGCGGACGGAAGCAGAACCCGGTACACGACAACTCACGTCACGTGGCAGGAGCACCACCCACTAGAAGAACGACTGGATGCGTCCCCCGACGTCTTATACCGCGTCACAAGTGTCTAGCTACGACGCCCCGGGCGTGAGACTCAGACACACACAGTAACCAGTACCACAACAAGGACTAGCTGGGGTCACGCTCATCAGCGCGTGTCCTAAGCCCCCAACTACGTGTGCACACACAGACCATCTGCTCTAGGTCGGGTCCTCTAGCTGGTTTTCCCCCCCACCGGACTCTAGTGGCAAAGGCAAGGGGCCCTACGGTAACCGGCCTAAAAACCGCCTCTCACTGGGTCTCGCTCTCCACCACTCTCGGGTGGGTCCGCACACTCGTGCGCAGGAAGCTACGACTAGTGGATAGGTCACAGAACGTGGACACTGAAAACCACACCCGCACCCATTGCGAGTATCGCGAAGAAACAGGTGGCACGACGCCACCAGACTCTAGATGGTCCACTAGACCTATTGAACTCAACGGTCTTTGAGTCACAAGACTCTGAGTCGAGACCGTTGCGCATGACAGCACTAAGCTGTCAATCTAGCCTAATCCCTAGGTCTGAAACCACAATGCGATAACTCATGAGGCCAAAGGTCGACCACTGGGTCACAACCGGGTCGACCGGAGACCATCACAACACAATCGGAACGCTAGAAGGTCACCCGGACCCTTAAACTCACGGGTACGCTAATTGAGGTAAACAAAATCTCCGGACACCCAAAGACACGGTCACGGAACTCCACGGGGTGTCCGGGACACACACGGCTCAAGGGGAGCACGATCAGCCGCAAACCGCCCGCCCCGGGCAGCCCGGCTGGTCACCTCCAAGAACGTGCTATAGGTCCATAGCGCGTTCAAACAGAACGCGCTATACACCTATAGCGCGACAAGGCAGATCGCGCTATAGGCCCATAGCGTGACTGCACAAATCGCGCTAGGATCACCTAGCGCGATAAGACAGAACGCGCTAGGAACCCCTAGCGCGACAAGGCAGAATGCGCTAGGACCCCATAGCGCGACATCAACCGCCTTACTGTTCATCTTCTCCGATGAACGCGCCCCATCGAGGCGGCGCGATCCTCAAGAACGCGCTAGCCGAGGCTAGCGCGTTCTCAGTCCACGACCGAAAACGGTGGAAACCGTGGGAAAAATCATTCCACGCCCCGTTCACCCGCAGGTGTAGGGGAAACAAAAGGGAAAACATTCCCCAAGCCCCTAGGCATGCATCTAAACCCCTGGATCGGCCAAAAACACCGTAAAATGGGAGATCCGGCTCACACCCCAAAAACATACATTTTCCCCAAATCCCTCGAATAAGCTCGCTCGGCTCACCATGACCTACAAAACTCGCGAGAAATGAAGTACGCAGGTTAAGGGTCCATCTCCCTACCTCCACCGAAGATTCGACGCGCCGTGGATGCTGATCCACGAAGAAAACGCCGTTGAAGCCTCGCCGTTCCACGAACCCACGGCCGAGCTTCACCACGCTTCCACCACCTCGATACTCATCCATCCTCGCCCGTGCCTCGCCCGCGCCGTCCCAGCCTCGCCCACGCTCCACCCCGTCGGCCGTCGGAGAGAGAGGGAGAGAGGAGAGAGCATGAGAAGAGAGAGGGAGAGAAGAGAGAAAATGAGAGGGGAGAAAGAAAAGGTGGTCAATATATAGGAAAATCCAGAAATTCCCAAAAATGCCAGAAAATAGAAAATCATATTTCCGCGATCCTCGGAACGCACCGATCGCAGCGGTACCACTCCCGCCCTCGTGAATGGCCCGGTTCACCCGCAACGAGAATCCGAAGGAATTACCGAAACACACACCGGGAATCAGAAAACACACGCGGAAAAGCCACGGAACGCTTCCGGGCCTCCGAAATAACTCCGGATCGCGCCGATCCGAACATAAAAGATGTCCGAAACAAAATTTCGGACACAACAGAGTTGGATACTCTGAGAAACCAGATTCGGGACCCACGAACAAGGATCCAAAAAATTCGGGGCATTACAGCCCTCCCCCCTTAAAGAAATTTCATCCTCGAAATTCAGGACTAGCACCAAGTCACAGGGGAAGAACGCCTGAACCAACTGACAACGCTGTCAGGGCCCAAGCACAGAAAAACCTCGATTCACGTAAAAGCACCGATCGTGAGGGATACGGCCAGACCATAATCACGAACAATGCCACGCTCCGCACACCGCGCACACACCGGCCACCAGAGCAGGCATAACACAAGGGCACAAGTCTGGTATCACCTCAGACACAACGGAAAACACCCACGACATCGCTGCCACCCTCTCGCTCACCGAGGGAACGCAATCCTCGCCACAAGAACCAATCCACCGGTCAACGCCCATGCTCGGCGGACCAACCAAACGCCAGCTTCTCAACCCGCTGACCGATCTCACACCCTCAGAAACGGCCACCAACGGCCTCATATGCACACGGCTCTCGCCGTTCTCGATGCACAACCACCAGCATCTTCTGTCTGTGAAAGACCATCCACTGATCACCAGACATTCGCCAACGGGAAACCGCCACCGGCCCAGCAGGCACGATCCAACACACGACAGGCCTTCCGCTGACACTCGCACGGACCACCACCACCTCCAATCTCGAACCTCACGCCAACCCTACCCTCTCAGGGGAGCACGGCGAGACCCAATGACACCATCTCCCCTCGGTCCTCACGTCACTCGACTCAGACTTACGGGGAATTCTCCCTGGCTGGCCGCAGACTGAGGATCAATACCCCACGCCAACGTCTCATCAGAGACCACTCTCCGACGCCAATCCCACGAAAAGGCCTCCGCCCACAGGCGTCGCTCTTCCATCTGGTCTCATCAAATCCTTCGATCAATCCAAGTGGACACCTGCCAATCCCGACTCCCGCTCTTATCACAGAGCCGCGGGACACACAACCTCTTATAATCCACAACACACTTCTCCAAAACATGATCTCATCCGCGAACGCAACCTCCAACGCAAAAATAGGGTACTCATGCAGCAACCCCGCCAGCATATTTCCCCAACTCTCCTCCCGCCAATGCCATGAACCACAATATCTCAAGCAACGGCACGGCAACATGTCTCACGCTGCAGGAGACAACACATATCAAGGAACCAATCTTCCGCTGCTCTACTCATTCTCAAGAAATCTGCCCGTAGCAACCAACGCCACGATCCGCGCACTCTGATCCAAACGCACCACCACCACAACGCCAACTCGGGATCCACCAACTCGACAACCACCTACAACCCCACATACTCCGATCCTCCGCACATCAGAAACCACAACACCAACCGTAATTCTCGCGAACACCGCCCAGCCGACACCCGTCCTTCCGGAACAGCGCCAACACCCTTACACGGCAGGGAACGGGCAACGCTTCTCACAGGAAACCACCTTGCCAAAACGCGGGACGTGTCTCGCACGGATTTCACGACGCACAAAGGCCAACCAATCTGGACGCACAGTGCAAGACGACGAACCTTGGCCAAATGCAATCTCTCCAACCAGAGGAGAGACCAATCGCACCTCCGACCAACGGAAGGAAAACTCCACACTCGACCTGACCTTGAGCCTCGCGCATGCTGGGAACAGCACCTTCCAGCACCAAGAAAACCATCACCACGTCAGGTCAGCACCTCCGACACACTCAGCAAGTGTCACGTCGGACCATGATCACAACATCTCTCGATGCACCATCGCTGCAATTCCCCGAACGCTGTACCACAGCAACACACCCATCGGCAACCTCTGCCCAACGCAACACAACCAGGGCCACCACTTAAGGGAGAAAGCTCTCGAACTCGATCCGCAGACCCCACGTCGGCACGAAAGCCGCGAACAGCAACCACCCTCACCGCGCCGCACAGCGCACTCAAACTCTCAAGCGAGAAACAAAGCGGAAAACATGCACGAAACCCTGTGCCAACTGCTGACTGTACTGGACCTTATAGACTCTGATCACTGTAATATCTTGAATTCCCATGTACGTCCACAACCACGCTCTGATACCAACTGTGACGACCCGAGATCCGGATACCGGGAGGAGCCCGATACCATTCGAATCCCGGCCCGCCGCCCACGAGCCGGGAGGGCTCGGAAGGGCTAAAAAGGAGTGTGGAGGTACAAAGAAATAGGAAATAAAGCAGGATAATTCAATAATTAACAGAATTAAATAAACAACTGCAACAGAGTCCAGTCCAACAGAAAGCATAGTCTAAAGCAGTAAAACGTATCACGTGCCAAGTGAACACTCGACCCGGTAAGCTGGCAACTAAGAACCTCCGCACAGCACCCTCGAACCTCGAGACAGAACTGCCGCACCTGAAACGTAGAGGTGAGCCTCCTGTCACTGGCCCAGTAGGGATCCCGCGGAACCCCAACTGAGAAACAACGACAGAAGGAAAGCTACAACAGCAAGAACAACAGTAACATCAGGAACAGCAAACCGGTGGCCGGCAAAACCTCTGCTCTACAGCTACTCCTACTGTACCAGAAAACACAACCTAGTCTCCCGTCGGGGGACAACCAAGCCACGCACCCGACCACCCGATTCCACGATCGGGGACCACCAGACACGAACCGCCCTAGCCACGCTATTAGGAAAAACGCCACGATACCTCCGTAGAGGAGGCCTGTGTTGTGCCCATGCATGTGGTTTTGGTTTTGATGATGGTTTTAATGATGGCTTTGATGATTGGTTGTTGATGTGAGTTAATCAAATGTTCAGTCATCTTGCTGCTCAGTTTAGATTAACATATTTGATGTTCAGTCTTGTTACATGTTAAACTGATGCATAAAGCATTCATTGCTGTGGTTTTGATGATTGATATTGTATTTTGATGATAGCAATGATATAGTGTTTTCATGACATTGTGCCTTGATGATTGCATCATGACTGTGACTGGTACAACTGATATATTGTTTATGTTAGACTTATGTTATGTGCATAGTCTATACAGTGCATCGTGGGGTTTATGCCCTAAGTCTATTCACTGCACATGCATCATTCGTCCAAGTCCATACATTGGACTGTAGTGTGCATTTGGCGAACACATCGCAAGTCTAGACATTGCACTGTAGCATGCATTTCCTTAAAGTCTATACATCGGACTGGTTTGCATTGGCTAAGTATATACAACGTCAGCTCATGCCTTGTCTTAGATAAAGTCTATACAATGGCTTTGGGTCTCCAAGTCTATACAGCCTTTTGCTTCGCCAAAGTCTGTACATTGGGCTAAGTATATACAACGTCAGCTCATGCCTTGTCTTAGACAAAGTCTATACAATGGCTTTGGGTCTCCAAGTCTATACAGCCTTTTGCTTCGCCAAAGTCTGTACATTGGTCTGCATAGGCTAAGTGTTTACATTGTCAAGTACAATCATGCACTGGTCATGTAGTCTGTACAGCGTGAAGTCTATACTTTGGCACTGTAGCTTGCTCGTGCAAGTCTATACCTTGGACTGTTCTTCATGTCTGTACATCAGATTGTACATCATCTTCGTGCTATTTCTGTACTTGAGTTTTCGTGTTGTTTCCCCTCACTAACACGAAAAGATCTCGTGTTGTATGAGCATACAACACTTCGTGTTGATTTCCATGCGTGACAGGAAAGCTTGTATGAGGTTAGACTTCGTGTCGTTTCCCTTGTCTTCATCTTCGTGTTGTTTTAGTGTCTACGTCTCCGTGTTGTTTTTATGTTTCTGTCTGAGTGTTGGTCTTTCGTTTTTGACTTAGTGTCTTTCTCGCCTTGACCACACTTCGTGTCGATTCTTGGTTTTCTACACCCCGTGTCATTTCACCTCGTGCTGTTCTCACTGTCGTCGTGTTGTTTTCACCGCGTGTCGATTATTGTTTTTCACTTAGTGTTGTTTTCACTTCGTGTCAACTTCACTTCCTGTCGTCTCTTTGTACTTCGTCTTCATGTTGTTTTCAACCCGTGTCGATTACTGTTTCGACTTCGTGTTGTTTTCAACCCGTGTCGATCACTGTTTTTACTTCGTGTCATTTTTCCTTCTCAGGTCTTCGTGTCGTGTTTTCCACACCACGTGTCATTGTCGCTTTAGTAACCTCACCTCGTGTCGGTCACTGTTGTCTCCATGTCTACGTGTCATTTTCGTGTCATGTTTCCACACTTCGTGTCGTTCATGTTTCGTAACCACACTTCGTGTTGGTTACTGTCGTTCTTGTGACTTTGTGTCGTGTCTCCCAGACTTCGTGTCGTTTTCACTCCGTGTCAACTTCGTCTTAAGTGTTGTTTTCATCTTCATGTCGTTTTTTACTCCGTGTCGTCTTTGTTCCACTGCGTGCAGAACATTGCAGCACTTCGTGTTGCTTTCTGTGCCACCACCTTGTGTCTTTCATTTTTTGAAACCATACTTCATGATTGGTTTCTGTCTTGTCGTCGTATGTACCTCGTGTCGTTTCCTTATTCTGTCTTCGTGTTGTCTCCGTGTTGTTGCCGTTTGTTAGCTCGTGTTGTTTCGTTCTAACCTCGTCCAGGTTTCTTCTAAAACGTTGTTCTTCTGATAAGTCTATACAGAGTTGTTCTTTAAACTGATGACTTATCCGATACCCTGTTTTACAGGTGCTTTGATCGTGAAGCTTAAGGAGGGCACGTGATCCGAGGCTGGAATAAAGCATGCTGAAAGACTGCCACGTGGTCCGAATTCTTAGGGCTGGAAATGTGGAGGTCACACGTCGTGGCTGATGCTGCTGCTGCTGCTATATATATGAGACCTTCATCCACAGATGAAGTCGATCGAGTTGGCGAGAAGAAAACTCTATACAGAGAGCCACGATCCAGACAGAGAAGAAGAAAAAGAAAAGAAGAAGAGAAAGATAGTGAGAAAGAGAAAGAAAGAGAGATTGAGTAAGAGATCGAGATAGCAGAGTGTGAAGAGAAGAAGAGGAAGAAGAATAGAGAAGAAGAGAGAGATAGAGTGATAGAAGCTTCAACAGAAGATCTGTTCTTGCTGAACCGTGGATCAAATCTAGGCCAGCCAGCTCCTGCGAGAGCCACATTTGTTTTTATCTTTTCAGCTTTCTGTTGCTGGTTTCGTTTTTATTTTTATCCATTTACTGTATTTCCGATCCTCTGTAGAGAGGTCGGGGTTCCTCTTGTGGGCTCAGGAGAAGGGATACTTTGTGTCTTCGGTTTGCAAGTAGCTGGGTGCTACTTGTGGTTGGTACCCTCCGGTGTGGAGGAAGAGAGACTTGCGTCTCTGGTTGCCTTTGACAGGGTGTCATCGGTTGTTTCCCTCCGGGTTGGAGGAAGGGAGATTTATCTCCGGTTGTGCTTCCCTCTGGGGTTCAGAGGAAGAGAGACTTGGGTCTCTAGGTTCCCCTCCGGGTTGGAGGAAGGGAGACTTGTCTCCGGTTCTGGGCTTGTGGATTCAAGTCCAGGGGTTCCCTCCGGGTCTGGAGGAAGAGAGACCGTGTGTCTCTGGTTTGCTAGTGACTGTTGTCACTAGTGGTTCCCTCCGGTTGGGAGGAAGAGGGGAGGGTGTTCCCCTGGTCAAGCTGTGTGGCAGCACTTGTTGCAGACTGAGTCTGCTGTTTCTAGCGTGAGCTAGTGGAAGCCACACTCGGTTTGAGTGTGGGGTGGATGTAGGTCTGGAGGACCGAACCACCTAAAAACCCCCTTGTGCTTTGTGGCTTGATTTGTTCATTTGTGCTTCCGCTAGATGAATGCATAGGGGCGCTCCATGTGTTTGCTAACTGGTAGAACTGAATAGTTGACTAGCTTTCAGATTTGGTAAATCTGTCTAGTTAGCATCATAGTTCTAGTTTGGGCGAAATTTTATATTGAGTGAAAGTCTTGTTAGTATTCTAGTTTTCAATTGGGTGGAAGGTTTTTTTAACGAGTTATATTCATTCACCCCCCCTCTGAATACTGCACTGAACCTAACAATTGGTATCAGAGCGGTTCTCTGATTGTTCAGATCCAACGATCTGCAGAGGATCCTGGTGTCCCTTGTGCTTATCTGTTTCTACCCTTTGCTGCATTAGTCTGTTTGCGGATTTACTCAATGGGCTCTCCACCGGTTTTCAATGGCTCTGATTTTAACTCATGGATTAGCAGTCTTCACAATTATGTGAAAATGATTAATCCGGATCTGTGGAAGTTAATTTCACAAGGTCCCCACAGATTGCCAAAGGAAAAGTCCAAATGGACTAAAAGTCACAAGTCAAAATATGAAGAAAATCAGAAGGCCTTTAACCTGATGAGAGCTGCTATTGACAGAGCCTTATGGTCTTGTATTCATGATTGCAGGTCTGCCAAGGACATTATGGATGAGCTGAAGCTTGCTCAGAAGGGAAATGTCGACAACGGTCTGATGGCTGACGAGAGCAACCATGGTAGTGATCAAGATGAATCCGAAGAACGTGATGATGAGGAGGTAAACCCTTTCGAGAATTTTTCATTAGACGATTGGGAAGATGCCTATGCAAATCTGTTAAGATCCCGTAAGAAACTAGGGAAGAAATATAAAAGTCTGAAAAAGAAGCTGGAAAATCTAGGAGGTGAAAAACTTGAAACTCTGAAAACTGAAAATGAAATATTCAGAAGACAAATAACAGAGTGTGATTCTGTTAGTTCAGACTTAGATCATTTCAAATCTGAAAAACAATCTCTTATGAAACAAGTTGCTCTACACAAAAATGAGCGTCAAGAGTTTGTGTGTGAAATTACTGAACTAAAGGAAAGGCTTAGCTTAGTTGATCAGGCTCACAACAATGATATTCTTCAAAATGAAAAATTGGTGAGAGAATTAGAATGTGTCAACTCTGAATTGGAAAAAATGAAATCTGCAAATGAAATACTCAATAATCAGCTCAAGGAATTTGAACTCAAATCAATAAATCTTGAAAAAGAAAATAGATTGATTTCTGAAAAACTAGAGGCTGATAGAGTAACAAATTCAGAGATTCAGAAAAATCTTGACAAATTTCAATCTGAAAAACAACAGGAAATGTTTCATGAATGTCAGTCTCTCTCAGATGAATGGGTGCTTGATGCTGATCTCCTAGAGCAGAACAGTAAACTGAAAGAGGAAATCAATGAGTTGAAACATCTAAACACCCAGCTGACAAATAGGCTAATGACAATGGAAAAAGGCAAGTGTGTGAGTGTGGATAATTCTGATAGGTTGATGAATGCTGAACAAGAAATTGAGAGTCTAAAAACCATCAACTTAATGTTAAATGGAAATGTCAGTTGCAGTGAACAGAAAATAGCTGGATATGAGCTTACTATCACATCCCTTCAACAAGAAGTTGATGATCTTTACAAGTCATTATCTAAAACTGACAAGGAAATAGAATTAAAATAGGAAGTTGAAAAACTCAAGAGTCTGAATGATGCCTTACATCAACAAGTCATTTCCTGTGAAACAGATCTGTCCAAATATGAAGCTAAAATTGCTGATTTGAATTTTGAAATTAATAACGTGAAAAATTCTCTATCAAAATTTGTCAAAGGTAAGGACAATCTGAATAAGCTTCTTGGAAAGAGTGATAACTTTGAGAGAAAGGGACTGGGCTATAGTCCGACAAATAAAAGGAGTAATGGGAATGAAACATCTACGGTTTTTGTCAAAGCCACCAATCAGAACATAACCTCTGCTCCTTCTGTCTTCAAATTCACTGCACAAAAATCAACTGTGAAACCCAAAACTGTGGAACAAACTCCAAAACAGAAAAAGGGTGAAAATTCACAGAAAAAGGAAAAAGGCACTCATGTTGCTGTAAAGAAGACTGCACACAATTCACATGATCTCTCACACACTCACATTAAAAAGGGTTCATGTTATTATTGTGGGAAAGGAGGTCACATAATGGAGGATTGTGGATTGATGTTAAAGGATGAGCATGCTAGTGGAACTTTACATTCTAGAAATTCTTTTGATAGAAACCATGCTGCTAGGAAGCCCGATGCCTCATGTTATTATTGTGGGAAACATGGTCATCTCATGAATGAATGTTTTATCATGAAAGAAGATAATAAACTACATGCCAGGTCTTCCATGCACTTTTATGATCCATATGGATCTAAACACAATTCTAGTCAGCACATTGTGTGCTTCAACTGTAATAAGCCTGGGCACAAGGCTGCTGAGTGCTGGTTTAGATCTACTTGGGGTAAAAATGGTTTTCATAGAAGAAATTCTTTTGCATGCTCCCACTGTGGGAAAAATGGGCATACAGTCAAGGACTGTTGGTATGTTCAAAAGAACTATGTTAAACCCCATTTTGTCAAATTCCCTGCAAAAACTTTTGTGAAAATTTCATGCTATAACTGTGGGAAGCCAGGCCATAAATCTGCTGAATGTTGGATGGTTAAGAACAAGCATCAAACTGTTCATGCATATAACAGAAAATCTTATGAACATGCTTATAAACATCACCCTGCTGTTAACATGTATCATAAGAACCAAAAACCAGCCATTTCATGTAGATACTGTGGAAAAGTTGGACATTCTATGGATGATTGTTTTCTGATGGAATATGATGATAATTCTCCTAAGAAACCGTTCAGAACACCTGTCAGGGTAAATGCAGGACCCAAAGCTGCTTGGGTCCCTGCAGGATCAAAATGATCATAATGTTGCAGGTGTGCCTTGGGTCAAAGAATAAACATGGGTTAACAAACCAAGGCACTCAAATGGAAACCCCATGATTCAACTCTTCAGGTTAGTTCTGAACTTTGTTTTAAATTCATCATCTGAAATTGTTGTTTTGCTTGGTTGATCTTTCTTTTTCCATGTCTAGCTGATCAGTCTGCTTTCCAGACTCAGCTATTGAATTCATTTCTGCATATACTTGATGCTCTTCTCTTACTATATGTTGAACTGAAATTGAATGCTTCGCTAAGCATATTCAGTTGATGCACTACATATGCTTTGTGTCAATGCATTGCATGCTTGTATTTGAATGCATACTTGGACTAAGTGTGAATGGTTCATTTAGTGTACACTGTCATTGCATGTGTTAATAATGTCGTTCAATGCATGAAGGACTGATTTATGTTGCATTGTCCTTGTTAACCCTGGTATATCAAATGGTATGTTACTAAAAGGCAGGGAAATCTGCCCGGAGGTTCCTACCATGTGTGAGATGGTCTTTGAGACCAGGTCCTCCGCCTAGTACCATGGGTCTAGTCTGCATGTAGAACAGTCTAATGCATAGCATATCTCTTGCATCATGATGTCAGGGGGAGCTGAGAGTTCTATTCAATTCATTGAATCCTATTCACTTCTCAGTATTCTCATTCAAATGATTCATATCTTTTGACATCAGATGTCATTGGACCATATTGCCAATTGCTATCCTTTCCCCATCATTTTCACTAAACAACAGCTTTGCATCTGGTTTAGTACATTGAATGATGATTATTGCAATTGTTCACTTATAAGAATCACTCTTACAAATTGAAAAGAACTAAAGGTTTAACCTTTATAATTTGGAGAGTTAAGTGTCTGCACTTCAGAAATTGAGATAAAAGAAAACTTTTATAGCTCTTAATCTTTGTCTCATGGCTAAAATAGAAAAAAAAATTTTTAATGCCTAAATGTGTTAATCTGGAAATGTCTAGAACAGGTGAACAAGAGTGTGTAATGTTTTTCAATCAATCACTCTAAAAGAATTAAGGGCAGCAGTAAACAAGATCATTAATGTTAAGAACTGAACATAGTGACAGAAGCAATGGCTGATTGCACTGAGAAACTGTGAACTCCTCCAAAAAGACAGGAGATCTCACATGTCATGAAGTGCCTTAGACTATCTCTGTTCATAGGGTCAAATCTATAGGGGGAGTCCTCACCAAGTAACTGAGGGTACTGGCCTCTAATCAAGGTGTACCCTTAATGTCAAAAGTGAAGACTATTCCTCGTGGGTCTTGATCTGAAGTAGATCATGTAGTTTATGCCTAGTAACTGGGGGTACCTGCCTCTTATCAAGGTGTACACCTAATGTCAACAGCATAAATGCCATAGGTCTATTCACTTAGTTCAGTTTCAGAAATTAAAAAAAAATGAAAATCAAACTGCTGTAACCCTTCGAAAAATCAAAAGTCAATGAGTGAAAATTATTTTTATCAATACATATTCAAGTTGCCTCTCTTGAATTTCCTTGTTTAAACACAAAAGGGTATTATTTCAGACTTATCTATTAATACCATGTGCCCTAGATTCATTGCTATAAATGGAATCTAAAACTCTTTCTCAGGGGTCAGGTGTTTTACTCTAGATTTATCACTGATTAAACCTGAATTTTTGAAAATTGTATGAGTGGTGATTCTTATACTCTAAACAGTTGGTTATAATCATGCTTCCTTTCTGAACCTATGATTCAGCTGTTATCAAGTGATCCTCCTACCTTTTCTACCTGTGTCATCTGTTCATATTCCTTCTCAAAGGGGGAGCTTTTATTTAGGGGGAGAAATTGACTGAACTTTTATACATACTATAATTTCTCAAATTATTTTTCTTTTTGATGAAGTCAAAGGGGGAGAATAATTTGAGTCTTCAGATTGCCTCATAATGCCTCACATCATCAGAATGACTCAATGTATTGAAAGTGTTGCCATCATCAAAAAGGGGGAGATTGTTGTGCCCATGCATGTGGTTTTGGTTTTGATGATGGTTTTAATGATGGCTTTGATGATTGGTTGTTGATGTGAGTTAATCAAATATTCAGTCATCTTGCTGCTCAGTTTAGATTAACATATTTGATGTTCAGTCTTGTTACATGTTAAACTGATGCATAAAGCATTCATTGCTGTGGTTTTGATGATTGATATTGTATTTTGATGATAGCAATGATATAGTGTTTTCATGACATTGTGCCTTGATGATTGCATCATGACTGTGACTGGTACAACTGATATATTGTTTATGTTAGACTTATGTTATGTGCATAGTCTATACAGTGCATCGTGGGGTTTATGCCCTAAGTCTATTCACTGCACATGCATCATTCGTCCAAGTCCATACATTGGACTGTAGTGTGCATTTGGCGAACACATCGCAAGTCTAGACATTGCACTGTAGCATGCATTTCCTTAAAGTCTATACATCGGACTGGTTTGCATTGGCTAAGTATATACAACGTCAGCTCATGCCTTGTCTTAGACAAAGTCTATACAATGGCTTTGGGTCTCCAAGTCTATACAGCCTTTTGCTTCGCCAAAGTCTGTACATTGGGCTAAGTATATACAACGTCAGCTCATGCCTTGTCTTAGACAAAGTCTATACAATGGCTTTGGGTCTCCAAGTCTATACAGCCTTTTGCTTCGCCAAAGTCTGTACATTGGTCTGCATAGGCTAAGTGTTTACATTGTCAAGTACAATCATGCACTGGTCATGTAGTCTGTACAGCGTGAAGTCTATACTTTGGCACTGTAGCTTGCTCGTGCAAGTCTATACCTTGGACTGTTCTTCATGTCTGTACATCAGATTGTACATCATCTTCGTGCTGTTTCTGTACTTGAGTTTTCGTGTTGTTTCCCCTCACTAACACGAAAAGATCTCGTGTTGTATGAGCATACAACACTTCGTGTTGATTTCCATGCGTGACAGGAAAGCTTGTATGAGGTTAGACTTCGTGTCGTTTCCCTTGTCTTCATCTTCGTGTTGTTTTAGTGTCTACGTCTCCGTGTTGTTTTTATGTTTCTGTCTGAGTGTTGGTCTTTCGTTTTTGACTTAGTGTCTTTCTCGCCTTGACCACACTTCGTGTCGATTCTTGGTTTTCTACACCCCGTGTCATTTCACCTCGTGCTGTTCTCACTGTCGTCGTGTTGTTTTCACCGCGTGTCGATTATTGTTTTTCACTTAGTGTTGTTTTCACTTCGTGTCAACTTCACTTCGTGTCGTCTCTTTGTACTTCGTCTTCATGTTGTTTTCAACCCGTGTCGATTACTGTTTCGACTTCGTGTTGTTTTCAACCCGTGTCGATCACTGTTTTTACTTCGTGTCGTTTTTCCTTCTCAGGTCTTCGTGTCGTGTTTTCCACACCACGTGTCATTGTCGCTTTAGTAACCTCACCTCGTGTCGGTTACTGTTGTCTCCATGTCTACGTGTCGTTTTCGTGTCATGTTTCCACACTTCGTGTCGTTCATGTTTCGTAACCACACTTCGTGTTGGTTACTGTCGTTCTTGTGACTTTGTGTCGTGTCTCCCAGACTTCGTGTCGTTTTCACTCCGTGTCAACTTCGTCTTAAGTGTTGTTTTCGTCTTCGTGTCGTTTTTTACTCCGTGTCGTCTTTGTTCCACTGCGTGCAGAACATTGCAGCACTTCGTGTTGCTTTCTGTGCCACCACCTTGTGTCTTTCGTTTTTTGAAACCATACTTCATGATTGGTTTCTGTCTTGTCGTCGTATGTACCTCGTGTCGTTTCCTTATTCTGTCTTCGTGTTGTCTCCGTGTTGTTGCCGTTTGTTAGCTCGTGTTGTTTCGTTCTAACCTCGTCCAGGTTTCTTCTAAAACGTTGTTCTTCTGATAAGTCTATACAGAGTTGTTCTTTAAACTGATGACTTATCCGATACCCTGTTTTACAGGTGCTTTGATCGTGAAGCTTAAGGAGGGCACGTGATCCGAGGCTGGAATAAAGCATGCTGAAAGACTGCCACGTGGTCCGAATTCTTAGGGCTGGAAATGTGGAGGTCACACGTCGTGACTGCTGCTGCTGCTGCTGCTATATATATGAGACCTTCATCCACAGATGAAGTCGATCGAGTTGGTGAGAAGAAAACTCTATACAGAGAGCCACGATCCAGACAGAGAAGAAGAAAAAGAAAAGAAGAAGAGAAAGATAGTGAGAAAGAGAAAGAAAGAGAGATTGAGTAAGAGATCGAGATAGCAGAGTGTGAAGAGAAGAAGAGGAAGAAGAATAGAGAAGAAGAGAGAGATAGAGTGATAGAAGCTTCAACAGAAGATCTGTTCTTGCTGAACCGTGGATCAAATCCAGGCCAGCCAGCTCCTGCGAGAGCCACATTTGTTTTTATCTTTTCAGCTTTCTGTTGCTGGTTTCGTTTTTGTTTTTATCCATTTACTGTATTTCCGATCCTCTGTAGAGAGGTCGGGGTTCCTCCTGTGGGCTCAGGAGAAGGGATACTTTGTGTCTTCGGTTTGCAAGTAGCTGGGTGCTACTTGTGGTTGGTACCCTCCGGTGTGGAGGAAGAGAGACTTGCGTCTCTGGTTGCCTTTGACAGGGTGTCATCGGTTGTTTCCCTCCGGGTTGGAGGAAGGGAGATTTATCTCCGGTTGTGCTTCCCTCTGGGGTTCAGAGGAAGAGAGACTTGGGTCTCTAGGTTCCCCTCCGGGTTGGAGGAAGGGAGACTTGTCTCCGGTTCTGGGCTTGTGGATTCAAGTCCAGGGGTTCCCTCCGGGTCTGGAGGAAGAGAGACCGTGTGTCTCTGGTTTGCTAGTGACTGTTGTCACTAGTGGTTCCCTCCGGTTGGGAGGAAGAGGGGAGGGTGTTCCCCTGGTCAAGCTGTGTGGCAGCACTTGTTGCAGACTGAGTCTGCTGTTTCTAGCGTGAGCTAGTGGAAGTCACACTCGGTTTGAGTGTGGGGTGGATGTAGGTCTGGAGGACCGAACCACCTAAAAACCCCCTTGTGCTTTGTGGCTTGATTTGTTCATTTGTGCTTCCGCTAGATGAATGCATAGGGGCGCTCCATGTGTTTGCTAACTGGTAGAACTGAATAGTTGACTAGCTTTCAGATTTGGTAAATCTGTCTAGTTAGCATCATAGTTCTAGTTTGGGCGAAATTTTATATTGAGTGAAAGTCTTGTTAGTATTCTAGTTTTCAATTGGGTGAAAGATTTTTTTAACGAGTTATATTCATTCACCCCCCCTCTGAATACTGCACTGAACCTAACAATTGGTATCAGAGCGGTTCTCTGATTGTTCAGATCCAACGATCTGCAGAGGATCCTGGTGTCCCTTGTGCTTATCTGTTTCTACCCTTTGCTGCATTAGTCTGTTTGCGGATTTACTCAATGGGCTCTCCACCGGTTTTCAATGGCTCTGATTTTAACTCATGGATTAGCAGTCTTCACAATTATGTGAAAATGATTAATCTGGATCTGTGGAAGTTAATTTCACAAGGTCCCCACAGATTGCCAAAGGAAAAGTCCAAATGGACTAAAAGTCACAAGTCAAAATATGAAGAAAATCAGAAGGCCTTTAACCTGATGAGAGCTGCTATTGACAGAGCCTTATGGTCTTGTATTCATGATTGCAGGTCTGCCAAGGACATTATGGATGAGCTGAAGCTTGCTCAGAAGGGAAATGTCGACAACGGTCTGATGGCTGACGAGAGCAACCATGGTAGTGATCAAGATGAATCCGAAGAACGTGATGATGAGGAGGTAAACCCTTTCGAGAATTTTTCATTAGACGATTGGGAAGATGCCTATGCAAATCTGTTAAGATCCCGTAAGAAACTAGGGAAGAAATATAAAAGTCTGAAAACGAAGCTGGAAAATCTAGGAGGTGAAAAACTTGAAACTCTGAAAACTGAAAATGAAATATTCAGAAGACAAATAACAGAGTGTGATTCTGTTAGTTCAGACTTAGATCATTTCAAATCTGAAAAACAATCTCTTATGAAACAAGTTGCTCTACACAAAAAGGAGCGTCAAGAGTTTGTGTGTGAAATTACTGAACTAAAGGAAAGGCTTAGCTTAGTTGATCAGGCTCACAACAATGATATTCTTCAAAATGAAAAATTGGTGAGAGAATTAGAATGTGTCAACTCTGAATTGGAAAAAATGAAATCTGCAAATGAAATACTCAATAATCAGCTCAAGGAATTTGAACTCAAATCAATAAATCTTGAAAAAGAAAATAGATTGATTTCTGAAAAACTAGAGGCTGATAGAGTAACAAATTCAGAGATTCAGAAAAATCTTGACAAATTTCAATCTGAAAAACAACAGGAAATGTTTCATGAATGTCAGTCTCTCTCAGATGAATGGGTGCTTGATGCTGATCTCCTAGAGCAGAACAGTAAACTGAAAGAGGAAATCAATGAGTTGAAATATCTAAACACCCAGCTGACAAATAGGCTAATGACAATGGAAAAAGGCAAGTGTGTGAGTGTGGATAATTCTGATAGGTTGATGAATGCTGAACAAGAAATTGAGAGTCTAAAAACCATCAACTTAATGTTAAATGGAAATGTCAGTTGCAGTGAACAGAAAATAGCTGGATATGAGCTTACTATCACATCCCTTCAACAAGAAGTTGATGATCTTTACAAGTCCTTATCTAAAACTGACAAGGAAATAGAATTAAAACAGGAAGTTGAAAAACTCAAGAGTCTGAATGATGCCTTGCATCAACAAGTCATTTCCTGTGAAACAGATCTGTCCAAATATGAATCTAAAATTGCTGATTTGAATTTTGAAATTAAAGACGTGAAAAATTCTCTATCAAAATTTGTCAAAGGTAAGGACAATCTGAATAAGCTTCTTGGAAAGAGTGATAACTTTGAGAGAAAGGGACTGGGCTATAGTCCGACAAATAAAAGGAGTAATGGGAATGAAACATCTACGGTTTTTGTCAAAGCCACCAATCAGAACATAACCTCTGCTCCTTCTGTCTTCAAATTCACTGCACAAAAATCAACTGTGAAACCCAAAACTGTGGAACAAACTCCAAAACAGAAAAAGGGTGAAAATTCACAGAAAAAGGAAAAAGGCACTCATGTTGCTGTAAAGAAGACTGCACACAATTCACATGATCTCTCACACACTCACATTAAAAAGGGTTCATGTTATTATTGTGGGAAAGGAGGTCACATAATGGAGGATTGTGGATTGATGTTAAAGGATGAGCATGCTAGTGGAACTTTACATTCTAGAAATTCTTTTGATAGAAACCATGCTGCTAGGAAGCCCGATGCCTCATGTTATTATTGTGGGAAACATGGTCATCTCATGAATGAATGTTTTATCATGAAAGAAGATAATAAACTACATGCCAGGTCTTCCATGCACTTTTATGATCCATATGGATCTAAACACAATTCTAGTCAGCACATTGTGTGCTTCAACTGTAATAAGCCTGGGCACAAGGCTGCTGAGTGCTGGTTTAGATCTACTTGGGGTAAAAATGGTTTTCATAGAAGAAATTCTTTTGCATGCTCCCACTGTGGGAAAAATGGGCATACAGTCAAGGACTGTTGGTATGTTCAAAAGAACTATGTTAAACCCCATTTTGTCAAATTCCCTGCAAAAACTTTTGTGAAAATTTCATGCTATAACTGTGGGAAGCCAGGCCATAAATCTGCTGAATGTTGGATGGTTAAGAACAAGCATCAAACTGTTCATGCATATAACAGAAAATCTTATGAACATGCTTATAAACATCACCCTGCTGTTAACATGTATCATAAGAACCAAAAACCAGCCATTTCATGTAGATACTGTGGAAAAGTTGGACATTCTATGGATGATTGTTTTCTGATGGAATATGATGATAATTCTCCTAAGAAACCGTTCAGAACACCTGTCAGGGTAAATGCAGGACCCAAAGCTGCTTGGGTCCCTGCAGGATCAAAATGATCATAATGTTGCAGGTGTGCCTTGGGTCAAAGAATAAACATGGGTTAACAAACCAAGGCACTCAAATGGAAACCCCATGATTCAACTCTTCAGGTTAGTTCTGAACTTTGTTTTAAATTCATCATCTGAAATTGTTGTTTTGCTTGGTTGATCTTTCTTTTTCCATGTCTAGCTGATCAGTCTGCTTTCCAGACTCAGCTATTGAATTCATTTCTGCATATACTTGATGCTCTTCTCTTACTATATGTTGAACTGAAATTGAATGCTTCGCTAAGCATATTCAGTTGATGCACTACATATGCTTTGTGTCAATGCATTGCATGCTTGTATTTGAATGCATACTTGGACTAAGTGTGAATGGTTCATTTAGTGTACACTGTCATTGCATGTGTTAATAATGTCGTTCAATGCATGAAGGACTGATTTATGTTGCATTGTCCTTGTTAACCCTGGTATATCAAATGGTATGTTACTAAAAGGCAGGGAAATCTGCCCGGAGGTTCCTACCATGTGTGAGATGGTCTTTGAGACCAGGTCCTCCGCCTAGTACCATGGGTCTAGTCTGCATGTAGAACAGTCTAATGCATAGCATATCTCTTGCATCATGATGTCAGGGGGAGCTGAGAGTTCTATTCAATTCATTGAATCCTATTCACTTCTCAGTATTCTCATTCAAATGATTCATATCTTTTGACATCAGATGTCATTGGACCATATTGCCAATTGCTATCCTTTCCCCATCATTTTCACTAAACAACAGCTTTGCATCTGGTTTAGTACATTGAATGATGATTATTGCAATTGTTCACTTATAAGAATCACTCTTACAAATTGAAAAGAACTAAAGGTTTAACCTTTATAATTTGGAGAGTTAAGTGTCTGCACTTCAGAAATTGAGATAAAAGAAAACTTTTATAGCTCTTAATCTTTGTCTCATGGCTAAAATAGAAAAAGTTTTTTTTAATGCCTAAATGTGTTAATCTGGAAATGTCTAGAGCAGGTGAACAAGAGTGTGTAATGTTTTTCAATCAATCACTCTAAAAGAATTAAGGGCAGCAGTAAACAAGATCATTAATGTTAAGAACTGAACATAGTGACAGAAGCAATGGCTGATTGCACTGAGAAACTGTGAACTCCTCCAAAAAGACAGGAGATCTCACATGTCATGAAGTGCCTTAGACTATCTCTGTTCATAGGGTCAAATCTATAGGGGGAGTCCTCACCAAGTAACTGAGGGTACTGGCCTCTAATCAAGGTGTACCCTTAATGTCAAAAGTGAAGACTATTCCTCGTGGGTCTTGATCTGAAGTAGATCATATAGTTTATGCCTAGTAACTGGGGTACCTGCCTCTTATCAAGGTGTACACCTAATGTCAACAGCATAAATGCCATAGGTCTATTCACTTAGTTCAGTTTCAGAAATTGAAAAAAAAATGAAAATCAAACTGCTGTAACCCTTCGAAAAATCAAAAGTCAATGAGTGAAAATTATTTTTATCAATACATATTCAAGTTGCCTCTCTTGAATTTCCTTGTTTAAACACAAAAGGGTATTATTTCAGACTTATCTATTAATACCATGTGCCCTAGATTCATTGCTATAAATGGAATCTAAAACTCTTTCTCAGGGGTCAGGTGTTTTACTCTAGATTTATCACTGATTAAACCTGAATTTTTGAAAATTGTATGAGTGGTGATTCTTATACTCTAAACAGTTGGTTATAATCATGCTTCCTTTCTGAACCTATGATTCAGCTGTTATCAAGTGATCCTCCTACCTTTTCTACCTGTGTTATCTGTTCATATTCCTTCTCAAAGGGGGAGCTTTTATTTAGGGGGAGAAATTGACTGAACTTTTATACATGCTATAATTTCTCAAATTATTTTTCTTTTTGATGAAGTCAAAGGGGGAGAATAATTTGAGTCTTCAGATTACCTCAGAATGCCTCACATCATCAGAATGACTCAATGTATTGAAAGTGTTGCCATCATCAAAAAGGGGGAGATTGTTGTGCCCATGCATGTGGTTTTGGTTTTGATGATGGTTTTAATGATGGCTTTGATGATTGGTTGTTGATGTGAGTTAATCAAATGTTCAGTCATCTTGCTGCTCAGTTTAGATTAACATATTTGATGTTCAGTCTTGTTACATGTTAAACTGATGCATAAAGCATTCATTGCTGTGGTTTTGATGATTGATATTGTATTTTGATGATAGCAATGATATAGTGTTTTCATGACATTGTGCCTTGATGATTGCATCATGACTGTGACTGGTACAACTGATATATTGTTTATGTTAGACTTATGTTATGTGCATAGTCTATACAGTGCATCGTGGGGTTTATGCCCTAAGTCTATTCACTGCACATGCATCATTCGTCCAAGTCCATACATTGGACTGTAGTGTGCATTTGGCGAACACATCGCAAGTCTAGACATTGCACTGTAGCATGCATTTCCTTAAAGTCTATACATCGGACTGGTTTGCATTGGCTAAGTATATACAACGTCAGCTCATGCCTTGTCTTAGACAAAGTCTATACAATGGCTTTGGGTCTCCAAGTCTATACAGCCTTTTGCTTCGCCAAAGTCTGTACATTGGGCTAAGTATATACAACGTCAGCTCATGCCTTGTCTTAGACAAAGTCTATACAATGGCTTTGGGTCTCCAAGTCTATACAGCCTTTTGCTTCGCCAAAGTCTGTACATTGGTCTGCATAGGCTAAGTGTTTACATTGTCAAGTACAATCATGCACTGGTCATGTAGTCTGTACAGCGTGAAGTCTATACTTTGGCACTGTAGCTTGCTCGTGCAAGTCTATACCTTGGACTGTTCTTCATGTCTGTACATCAGATTGTACATCATCTTCGTGCTGTTTCTGTACTTGAGTTTTCGTGTTGTTTCCCCTCACTAACACGAAAAGATCTCGTGTTGTATGAGCATACAACACTTCGTGTTGATTTCCATGCGTGACAGGAAAGCTTGTATGAGGTTAGACTTCGTGTCGTTTCCCTTGTCTTCATCTTCGTGTTGTTTTAGTGTCTACGTCTCCGTGTTGTTTTTATGTTTCTGTCTGAGTGTTGGTCTTTCGTTTTTGACTTAGTGTCTTTCTCGCCTTGACCACACTTCGTGTCGATTCTTGGTTTTCTACACCCCGTGTCATTTCACCTCGTGCTGTTCTCACTGTCGTCGTGTTGTTTTCACCGCGTGTCGATTATTGTTTTTCACTTAGTGTTGTTTTCACTTCGTGTCAACTTCACTTCGTGTCGTCTCTTTGTACTTCGTCTTCATGTTGTTTTCAACCCGTGTCGATTACTGTTTCGACTTCGTGTTGTTTTCAACCCGTGTCGATCACTATTTTTACTTCGTGTCGTTTTTCCTTCTCAGGTCTTCGTGTCGTGTTTTCCACACCACGTGTCATTGTCGCTTTAGTAACCTCACCTCGTGTCGGTTACTGTTGTCTCCATGTCTACGTGTCGTTTTCGTGTCATGTTTCCACACTTCGTGTCGTTCATGTTTCGTAACCACACTTCGTGTTGGTTACTGTCGTTCTTGTGACTTTGTGTCGTGTCTCCCAGACTTCGTGTCGTTTTCACTCCGTGTCAACTTCGTCTTAAGTGTTGTTTTCGTCTTCGTGTCGTTTTTTACTCCGTGTCGTCTTTGTTCCACTGCGTGCAGAACATTGCAGCACTTCGTGTTGCTTTCTGTGCCACCACCTTGTGTCTTTCGTTTGTTGAAACCATACTTCATGATTGGTTTCTGTCTTGTCGTCGTATGTACCTCGTGTCGTTTCCTTATTCTGTCTTCGTGTTGTCTCCGTGTTGTTGCCGTTTGTTAGCTCGTGTTGTTTCGTTCTAACCTCGTCCAGGTTTCTTCTAAAACGCTGTTCTTCTGATAAGTCTATACAGAGTTGTTCTTTAAACTGATGACTTATCCGATACCCTGTTTTACAGGTGCTTTGATCGTGAAGCTTAAGGAGGGCACGTGATCCGAGGCTGGAATAAAGCCTGCTGAAAGACTGCCACGTGGTCTGAATTCTTAGGGCTGGAAATGTGGAGGTCACACGTCGTGGCTGATGATGATGCTGCTGCTATATATATGAGACCTTCATCCACAGATGAAGTCGATCGAGTTGGCGAGAAGAAAACTCTATACAGAGAGCCACGATCCAGACAGAGAAGAAGAAAAAGAAAAGAAGAAGAGAAAGAGAGTGAGAAAGAGAAAGAAAGAGAGATTGAGTAAGAGATCGAGATAGCAGAGTGTGAAGAGAAGAAGAGGAAGAAGAATAGAGAAGAAGAGAGAGCTAGAGTGATAGAAGCTTCAACAGAAGATCTGTTCCTGCTGAACCGTGGATCAAATCCAGGCCAGCCAGCTCCTGCGAGAGCCACATTTGTTTTTATCTTTTCAGCTTTCTGTTGCTTGTTTCGTTTTTGTTTTTATCCATTTACTGTATTTCCGATCCTCTGTAGAGAGGTCGGGGTTCCTCCTGTGGGCTCAGGAGAAGGGAGACTTTGTGTCTTCGGTTTGCAAGTAGCTGGGTGCTACTTGTGGTTGGTACCCTCCGGTGTGGAGGAAGAGAGACTTGCGTCTCTGGTTGCCTTTGACAGGGTGTCATCGGTTGTTTCCCTCCGGGTTGGAGGAAGGGAGATTTATCTCCGGTTGTGCTTCCCTCTGGGGTTCAGAGGAAGAGAGACTTGGGTCTCTAGGTTCCCCTCCGGGTTGGAGGAAGGGAGACTTGTCTCCGGTTCTGGGCTTGTGGATTCAAGTCCAGGGGTTCCCTCCTGGTCTGGAGGAAGAGAAACCGTGTGTCTCTGGTTTGCTAGTGACTGTTGTCACTAGTGGTTCCCTCCGGTTGGGAGGAAGAGGGGAGGGTGTTCCCCTGGTCAAGATGTGTGGCAGCACTTGTTGCAGACTGAGTCTGCTGTTTCTAGCGTGAGCTAGTGGAAGCCACACTCGGTTTGAGTGTGGGGTGGATGTAGGTCTGGAGGACCGAACCACCTAAAAACCCCCTTGTGCTTTGTGGCTTGATTTGTTCATTTGTGCTTCCGCTAGATGAATGCATAGGGGCGCTCCATGTGTTTGCTAACTGGTAGAACTGAATAGTTGACTAGCTTTCAGATTTGGTAAATCTGTCTAGTTAGCATCATAGTTCTAGTTTGGGCGAAATTTTATATTGAGTGAAAGTCTTGTTAGTATTCTAGTTTTCAATTGGGTGAAAAGTTTTTTTAACGAGTTATATTCATTCACCCCCCCTCTGAATACTGCACTGAACCTAACAGCCTGCCCTCACCAGAAAGGGGCCGAGCCAAAACCACACGGTCAGGGAACACGGTCACAACCTCCCCGTCGTGAACACAAAGCCATCTGGAGAAAGACCCTCGATGACGCTCACCGGAAACCCCAGACCTCGACTCCGGGAACTCTCCCGAAACCACTCTCGAAGTCCCGTCGTGCGGACCGAAGCAGAACCCGGTACACGACAACTCACGTCACGTGACAGGAGCACCACCCACTAGAAGAACGACCGGATGCGTCCCCCGACGTCTTACACCGCGTCACAAGTGTCTAGCTACGACGCCCCGGGCATGAGACTCAGACACACACAGTAACCAGTACCACAACAAGGACTAGCTGGGGTCACGCTCATCAGCGCGTGTCCTAAGCCCCCAACTACGTGTGCACACACAGACCATCTGCTCTAGGTCGGGTCCTCTAGCTGGTTTTCCCCCCCACCGGACTCTGGTGGCAAAGGCAAGGGGCCCTACGGTAACCAGCCTAAAAATCGCCTCTCACTGGGTCTCGCTCTCCACCACTCTCGGGTGGGTCCGCACACTCGTGCGCAGGAAGCTACGACTAGTGGATAGGTCACAGAACGTGGACACTGAAAACCACACCCGCACCCATTGCGAGTATCGCGAAGAAACAGGTGGCACGACGCCACCAGACTCTATATGGTCCACTATACCTATTGAACTCAACGGTCTTTGAGTCACAAGACTCTGAGTCGAGACCGTTGCGCATGACAGCACTAAGCCGTCAATCTAGCCTAATCCCTTGGTCTGAAACCACAATGCGATAACTCATTGTGAGCGACGTCACGCGGTTCGGGGAGTGAAGAAGACGCGGAGCGCGCGGGCTCTTTTTTGTTTGCTGCAACACAGAAATAAGAGAAAAGAGAAGGGGCCACCACGGGAGATTGCTCTGGCGGGGCGAGCGGGACAAATGTAATATAGCAAGATATGGGGGTTAAACGGCCATAGCGGGAAGTGACTCGCCGCGGCCTCGGGGGGATGGGAATGGTACAGAAATTAAATAGCAAGAATTGAAACGGCCATTGGGGAAGTGACTCGCCGCGGCCTCGAAAATATGAGCAGATAAGAATATAACAGAATATAAGGAGAATATAAAGAGCGGGAATTTAAACGGCCATTGGGGAAGTGACTCGCCGCGGCCTCGAGAATATGAATAGATAAGAATATAACAAAATATAAAGAGAATATAAGAGCGGGAATTTAAACGGCCATTGGGGAAGTGACTCGCCGCGGCCTCGAGAATATGAATAGATAAGAATACAACATATAAGAACGAGAATTTAAACGGCCATTGGGGAAGTGACTCGCCGCGGCCTCGAGAATATGAGCAGAATGTAACATAATATAAAGAGAATATAAGAATGAGAATTTAAACGGCCATTGGGGAAGTGACTCGCCGCGGCCTCGAGAACAAGATGTGATCGCCAGGGGCCAAAAGATCCCAAAATAAAGAAAGTGATCGCGCCTACCTCAAGAGCGGGAGATGGCGGGTTGCTTCTTCCTCCCCCTTCGGCCGGTCGACGGAGAGGGCTTTCCTTGGGTACCCTTGCAAAGATGAAGGTGTAGTATTCAAATCCTTGCGATAAAAATGACGAAATGATGGCAAGACACACACCTGGTTGGTGCTATCTTTTAAACCCCTCTCGGACTCGAGTAGGAGGAAAATGAGATGATGGATGCAAGAAGTATATAAGAAGAGGCGCCATTATGAAGGGGGATAGAGGATGCGAGATGATGAATGCAAAAGAACTACGAAGAAAAGGAAGGGATTGGCTTATTGGATGTGCCGGTGGTGAAATCCGGCGGAGCTCCGACAGCGTAGGGACGACGTGGAAGCGCGGTGGATGAAGACGACCTTCCTCTCGCGAGCGTGGGCACCCGAGAAGCCGGCAGAACCCCCACCTACAAAAGACCCCACGGGTTAGAAATGACTCCGGTAGCCTCTGGGCTCCGGCAGCCTATCGGATCTCTTAGAAGCTCCTCCAGAACTGAGGGGGTAGGCCTCTATTTATAGGACTCCGGAGGGTGGAGGCGTCCAGGACCCTGGACACCTCCATCAGGGTAAAAAAGATATTTTATTCTATTTTTATTTATTTTTTTTGAATATTTTCTTGGAGGCGTCCAGGGTCCCGGACGCCTCTATAACATCCACCGAACTCCACCGAAAGTCGCACGCGGTTTGGCACAACGCGTGGTTTTGGAGCGGCGACCCGTGATTTGGAAATGGGCGCGTCCAGTCAGCTGGATGTCTCCACAATTTGGATTCTTTCACACACGACAAATCGTCGTTCGGTGGGCGGCGCCCCGTGAGTGAGTTGATGGAGGCGTCTAGGGGCCTGGACGCCTCCAAGAAAATATATTTTATATTTTTGTTTTGTTTTTATGCCAAAGCTGGCATTTTATATTTTTTATATTTATTTTTATGGAGGCGTCCAGGGGCCTGGACGCCTCCATTAATATATTATTTTTTATTTGGTTTTGGGCTTTGAAAAATAAATTAAAAGAATGGGGGCGTCCAGGGGCCTGGACGCCCCCATAAAGACCCACCCGGGTCCTCAGTTCAGGCGTTGGCGACCGCCTGGCAGACACCCTTCCTTGTTTCGGAACCTCTGATGCGTCCGACTGGTGTTGATGCCGTCCGAATGCCGTGACAAGACGATTCCGGATGCCGAAAAAGGCAGAAGAAGACCTAAGAAAAGGAAGCACTTAAGAGATTCGAAATGCGTAAGCCGTCGCGGGGCGTCGTATAGTAATATGAGACTTTCTCAGGAGACGTCAGGAATGACGTGTCTACAGCTGCCCCGCCTTGGCGTCTACTTTGCAAGGGAGTGACACGTAGTAGAATGGTATCGAAATGGAGTGAAACGAAGTGGGAGCGGACTGATAAGTTGATGCCAAGGTGTGATGAGACACGCTTTTGACGTTACTGTCTGGAATTTTTCTTGGAGTTTCAATTAGGCAACCTTTGAAGAAGGTCTTTCAAATCTTGACGATTGCTTGGACGGAGATCGAATAAGGGAGGGTGAGATGTGCGCTCAGGCACGAAAAAGAGACCAACTTCTCGGTGTGGAAGTACCTGGGTCATAGACCGGAGGTTTCACCTTTGGGGAGCGGTTACCAGCCAATGTGGAAGTGCTGCGGCCAAGGTGGGTCAAACAAGGTAAAAAGTAAAGGAATATCTGAGGGTCTGTCCAAACAAGGGTCTCCTTTGGAAGAGCAGCGTAAGGCCGTTTCAAGAAAATTCAGTATTTTATTCGGAGTGGAATATCTCATATTTGTAAGAATTGAAGCACAGCGGCTTTCGCAATCGAATCACTTGAATGATCTTCCGCAATAAATCAAAGTCCTATATGAATGCATGCTGGGCTTAAAGAAAATTTTAAAACAAACTAAAATGGAAAATAGCCAAGGATAATATTGTCAACTTGTTAAGAACGGGTCAGGATACTGATCCGGTGAGCTAGTACTGGGCCGGGACCCGTTTATCCACGCACCAACTCACTGAATGGAACCGTCGTCCCCATGCTACCACAAATTAACGGCCTATCCATACATCCCAAATTCTTCCGGGATCATCACTGTTTTTGTTGAAGGGGAACTCAAATCCCAGATTCGTTCGGGCCGCAAGGTCCTTGACATGTTCTAGTAGCGTAGGTATCATATACTACGATGCATGACAAGGTGGGACCAACCAATGAAAGGCGGGACAGGAGATAGGACAAAGACGTCCGTTAGTAAAACCTGCACAGGCCAGCATGGATTAATAACATCAGAAAGTAACAGAATCGTAACAGAATCGCACCACAATGGAAAGGAGATCTAGCCAAAATCCTGACATTGACTGCTGATGTGACATGTTCTGTCCTGTAGCGCCCTACCCTTCCTATTAGAACTCCCCTTAGGCTAGTTCATTCAAAAGCATCAAGGTGGGTTTTGGAAGCTCAAGAGAGGAAAGAGAGGAGAATCTAGAGATTTCAGGATGGAAGGAGAGTCTTCCCGCGTTATGAAGAGGAGGAGGCCTAGCAGCGAGATCAGGCGACTCTCCGACCTCGAGGGTCATCTGAGTGGGACGATCATGTCGCATATGGTAAGCTGATTCTTTTCAAATTTCTCCACGTGAACCTTCTTCTTACTTCCTTCATTTCTTCTTCTTTCTCAGCCATATCCACTCTTCCCAGGCCCGAGGAAGTTTTCCAAACTGTCATGGCTTTCAAAGCTAACTTCCAACATCTCCATCGGCATGAGGGCCATACTCTCGAAGTGGCATCTGCGGGGGCTCCTTATTCACGCCAAACACTACGAGAAGATTCGTATGGACTGGGCGGATATGGGCGCACTAGTGGAGATCTGGCATCCCCAGACCCACACTTTTATCTTCCCGACCTTCGAGGCGACCATCCTTCTCGAGGAGGTGGAACTTCTGCTCGGATTGAAGAAATTCAAGAGTGACGGGAAGGTGAAGGCTATGCGGATGCTGACACGGGGGACTTCCGAAAGCGTCCTTGGAAGCTTCATGCCGCCCGACGCAGCCCGAAAGGTTCGTACTCAAAAGGGAATTGATTTGCAAAAGCTCGCGGAATGGGTCATGGAGGCCCTGAGAGGGTTACCAGACGATGACTATTTGGAGGGAATCATGAAAGGGTTCACCATTTGTCTGGCGGGTGCTCTCTTGTTTCCTTATACCAACAACATGGTGGAGGAAGACCAATTGAGTGCTATCTGCGGGATCTGGCGTGGAAAGAGGGTGGGACCCGCTGTCCTTGCCTACCTATATAGTGGCCTTACTACCTCGAGGCTGGGTAAGCCTCCTTTTGGTTGTGCACTTGTCCTGAATTGCTGGCTGGATTTGCATTTCAAATTCGACCACCGCGAGGGAATGCCAACGGCTTCAAAGTTTTTCCAACAAAGCCCGCTTCATCACATAGCCGACGTGTTAGGCTTTGGTGGCACTGTAGCGAACCGTGTTTCGTGGCTGAAGAAGCGTGAAGACTGGCGGTCCCACTTTCGAACCATGACACAAAGCTTCTTTACTTGCGCACCGACATGTCTACTTTCGCTCGAGCTCCTCATGAGGCCTTCCTCTGAAGTTGATCTCCAACTGATCGGCGCAACCGAGTTCGTCCTTTATAACGCGCATCGATGCTGCCTCCAGGTCGGCATTCCACGCCATTCATTCCCAATATCGACTGGCATCGTTCCTTTGAAGAAGAGGGAGTTGGGCACTGAAGCGGACGCGAAGGAAGCGAAGGTCGTCAAAGCACCCTGGAAGACAAGTGTTGCGGGAAAGGCCTTAGCGCACGTGGGGGAAGAGTGCGAGCTGTGGAGGGCTTATGTTACCGAACTGGGGAAGTTAAGGCCTAAGGCGCCGAAACCCCTGATGTAGCTCATTCTACTTTTCTGATGGAATAAAATCTGGCATTTGGATGTTTTGGACCCTTGTCCCCTTAATTATTATTTTTTTGGTGATTTTTCTTTTTCTTTGTGTTTTTATTTGTGCTTTTGTTTGGATTATATACATACTCTTGTCTTATTTCTCTTTTATTATTTTTTTTAAATTTTTTATTATGGGGGCGTCCAGGGGCCTTGACGCCCCTAAGTTTTTATTTTTCGTTTTGAAATTTTTATTTTTTTTGGGGCGTCCGGGGTCCTGGATGCCCCTAATTTTTATTTTTAAATTTTTTTTAGATTTTGTTTTGGGGGCGTCCAGACGCCTGGACGCCCCTAATTTTTTTGAATTTTGAAAAAAAATAAAAAATGTGGGGGCGTCCAGGCGCCTGGACGCCCCAAATAAAGTGGATTCTATATATATGGGGGGGCCTCCCCCCTTGCTCATTTACTGTTCATTCAGACGACCCAGTCAAACCAGACGACCCATTCTTAGTCCCAATGGAGCACGGAGGCCCGAGCCAGGGTGGAGAGAAGCGGAAACGACGGGCTCGTCGTCCGAGGAGGCTGAGGGATGATGCCAAGGAGGCTGCTGTGGCGGAGGAGATTGCCGTGGAGGAGGAGGGTCCTCCTTTGGCCGTAGAGGCTGCAGTAGATGCTGGCGACGCGGGAGAGGACGATCACGACCCGGTAAGCCCTTCGGAACTTCAATCTATTGGCTTAATAGGCTGGATAGGCGGACGAGAGGTCGTGTGGTGAGGGCCAGTGAGTGAGGGAAGGAGGCGTCCAGGGGCCTGGACGCCTCCACATTTTCTTTTTCCTTTTTATTTATTTAATTATTCACGTAAATAATAAAATAGGATTAAAAATAAGGAGGCGTCCAGGACTTAGGACGCCTCCATATATATATTTTTTATTTGTTTTTGTTTTTGTTTTTGGGTTTTTCTAAAAATAAAATAAAGAAAATAAAGAGGAGGCGTCCAAGGTGTTGGACGCCACTAAAAATCATAAATATTTTTTTAAAAAAAATAAAATAAAATAAAATAAATAAGTAGCATATACAGTGTTATTGTTTATTACTATCTATGATGCTGATGTGTTCTTTTGTTGGTTTTGTGGTGTGCAGGGCGTGATGAAGAGCCGGATCAGCTGGTCCCTAGTGGTGGCAGCGTACCGTGGGCTGCCAGACTTCCAGAGGGCGCGTGTGGACGCCATGGGCTTTCGAGCGTTTCTCAGGATCGAGCCCTTCCGGCTCGACCTTCCTCTTATCCAGGTATTGCGGGAGCGGTGGCACGCGCCGAGCCGGGCGTTTCTGATGCCCTGGGGGCACATGGTGCCGACACTAGAGGACGTAGCTCGGATCACCGGGCTACGAGTTGACGGAGAGGCGGTCAGCGGGGTCACCTACCCCGACTACCGAAAGAGTGCCCTGGACCTACTGTGGTTAGAGACGAGCGTGACCGACAGAGACAGCAGGGTAGTCGGCCGAGTGGAGATTATGGAGGCGCTCGGATTCGTCGACCCGCGCCAGCGGGTTAGCGAGACTGGAGCGGAGTTTCTGGCACGACTGGAGGGAGATGCCCGTGCAGCTTTCACCCAGGACACGAGCGAGCGGGAGCTGGTGGATCTAGACCTCCGGAGGTTTCTTTTCTTCTTCCTAGGCCGGCTTCTACTGGGGACAAAGGGTGACGGTATCCACTGTCGCTTCCTCGGGATCCTGGCGGACCTTGACAGAGTGGGGCACTACGCGTGGGGAGCGGCTCTGCTTGCCCATTTGATTACTGATCTCTCCCAGACTTCAGAGAGGGAGACGACAGTCAGCGGCTTCACACCTTTTCTCCAGGTGCACAATTTATTTATGCATTTTACCGTAGTTAAACATGCAATCACTCGTGCTAATGATGTATGATGGATGCAGGTGTGGAGTTATTACTACTTCCCGATGGGGAGGGCCAGGCAGGGGAACAGGAGAGCCGTTCCTCTAGCGCGACAGTGGAGGCCAGTCGTGGTAGCGGCACCACACAGCTACCAGCTGGCGTCACTTTGTCGGGAGCTGAGCGAGTATCCCGAGGCCATGGTATGATGCGTATGATTTTTTATGTTTTTATGCATGTGACTAAATGGTAACTAACATGATGTATGTATGGTGATGCAGGTGGTGTGGAGACCCTACCTGGGCATGGGCGACGCTGGTCAGCCTTGGGTTGTAGCGGGTCTTCCTCGTTTCGGGCGGGACGTGTGGGTCCATTGCTTGAACGAGATCGAGCCGCTTCGGTTGAGGCTGGTTATGAGGACGTTGGGGCTGGCCCAGGAGTGGGTCGATGTAGACGAGCCGGTCCGCATCGGGCGGAAGACCAAGGGGAAGGCGAAGATCGTGGACTGACGTACGCGCTTCCTGGTACAGTACCAGGACTGGCAGCAGGGCGGGGTCCCAGTGGTGTCCCATGTACAGGACAGTACTGATTACCTGAGACGGTACCGGGCTACGTACGGGGACCGCCTCTTCCTTGGTGGTATGGCAGGGGTAAGTGAAATGAGAATGCTTCACTCTTCTATATGTATATGCATGTGGCACTAACTTATGTGTAATGCAGGATGCTCGTGACAACATGATCGCCGAGCTGAGGGCCCAGTTGGCGGACGCCAGGCGGCAGTTGGCGGCCATCCGACAGGAGTTGGAGATCCTGGTGAGTCTATGCAATGCATTTTTTTGTGACCTGGATTTCGATGCTTAGCCCCTGACTGTCGTTTGCCCCGTGTTTCAGCGGGCCCACCAGGTAGCAGCAGCCGGGACGGCCAGTGGAGCGGGTTCCAGTTCGTGGGGCCCTCCTCTGGAGATTTTTGCGCTTCAGGAGCAGCTGGCCTACGCGGTGGCCCGGGCTGAGGAGGCTGAGCGTGATCACGAGGCTCGAGTGAGTGCCTACTTGGCCCTGACCCTCCTCTAGTTACTCTTTCATCCTTCACCTCTCTCTTACAATGCACGCGTACTTTAACAGGTGGCCGAGATCCGAGAGGCCCTGGCGCGTGCTGTTCGTGCCGAGCAGGAGTGTGACGCTCGGGTGGCGGAGCGTGACGTCCGGATTGTGGAGCTGGAGGAGGAGCGTCGACGGGAGGCTGAGGAGCTCCCTCGTGACGTGTTGGATTTACGAATCGCCCTCGAACTGTCGAGGAGGGAGGCGACGCGAGAGAGAGAGGAGAGGGAGAGGGAGAGAGAGGGCAGAGAGAGAGAGAGAGAGAGGACAGAGAGAGAGAGAGAGAGAGAGAGAGAGGACAGGAGGGCGAAGCGACTGTGAGACTGGGACGAGAGGAGGGCTCTAGAGGCCTAGCTGATGGAGCTCCGATTGAGTCTCCGCACGGCGGAGGGGAGGCTTCGAGAGAGCGAGGAGCAGTACCAGAGGGCGAAGGAACGCGGGGCGCGACTTCGTCAGTCTGGTTCTTTTTCCATGGGCAGCTATCTGGTTTCTTCGGCCAAGGAGCGTCATCGTGCCTTCGAGGCTGGGGTGCCACCGCAGGGCGAGGCGAGCACGGCTTCTCAGGGTTCGCAGAGGTCGCAGAGGCCCCCTAGGGATCCCCGTCAGAGGGGGGAGGAGAGAGATGACCAGGAGGGTGATGGTGAGAGTTAGAGAGTTGCTTGTACACTCCACCCTCCTTACTGCATGATGTACTTTCGACTATTATATGAAATGAAAATGGCTTTCTTGTGTTGTGTGTACCTTTTCTCTCTCACTTTTCTGCTGCACCGAGTTGTTTCGAGGCATGCCTTACGAGACTTTACCCTAAACAGCAGGGAACTGCGCTTTGCACGGGGGGATTCTATTTCCTTTCTCCCTTTTTGGGCGCGTCCAGGCGCGAGGACGCGTCTTAATCCTTGAATTCAAATTTAAAGCGTCGGGTGGCCTTTCTTCTCCCGTGCCTTACCCGCAAACGAGCCCGCCTTCCGCCGAAACTCGCTTGCCCCCTTTTCGTCTTCCTCCTCTTTTGATCGATGGAGTTCGGTGGGCCCGACCATGGTGAAGGTGGAGAGGGACGAGGAACTCCTCGCCCGAGGAGGGACACGCAAGAACACGGAACGGCGTCCATGGAGGAGGAAGGGCCGCTTCGGGCCCCCGAGGGACCCGAGGGGCCCAATGGCGCGGAAGGAAGTGAACACGGCTTGGTGAGTGCTTCGGTTTCCCCTTCTTTGATCTATTTTGAGTTTTGAAGCGGGCCGCGCGAGGGGGGAAAGAGTTCGGCGAGTGTTGCACTCAAATGATGGACGCGTCCTAGACAGGGGACGCGCTCTTTGTTATGATGCGAGGCCCTTCTTTCTTGGTGCAGGACACGGCGAGGACCCTGGGCCTGGCCGATGAGTGGGCGAGTGCAGACGAGTCGAGCCGCGTCAGGAAGGAGAGTCGCGGCAAGGTAAAGCTCGAGGATTGGCGCATACGTCTCCCTGGACAGCAAGGGAGCGTGTTGGTGCAGGATAGTGCCGACTTCCTGCGGCGGCAGAGAGAGAGTTATGCGGGGCTTCCCCAAGCCGGGGATATGCGCGACGTCGACGAGTCGCGTGCCCAATTAGCCGAGGTCAGGCGGCAGCTGGCCGCCACTCAACAGGAACTGTCGCTCCTGGTAAGCTAAGTGCTGCATTTTCTATTTTTAAATGTGGAGCTTAGCTGACGGCTGCTGTTTGTTCATTCCAGCGTGCCCAGCAGACAGCGATGGTGGGAGTGGCTGGCGGCGCATCTTCCAGTTCCTCGGCCCCTTTTCTTGAGATTACCTCCCTCCGGGATCAACTTGCCGGTGCGGTGGCTCGGGCTGCCCGGGCGAAAGAGGAGCGTGATGCCTGGGTGGCGACTGTAGCAGAGCTGCGACAATGCGGTGAGGAGAGACCTTCTCCAGATATCCTGGAGTTAAGGGTTCTTCTGCAGATGATGAGAAGAGAGGCAGAGAGAGAGAAAGTCGAGAGAAGGGCCGAGCGTCAGCGGGATCAGACCGAGAGGAGGGCCTTGGAGGTCCAAGTGAGGGAGCTCCAGCTGGGCCTTCAGGCCGTCGTGCAGAGGCTAGGAGGGATGGAGACGCGCTATGAGAGAGCGCGAGAGTTCGGGGAGCGACTGCGCCAGTCTGGTCGCTTTGCCGCTAGTGGCTTCTTCGCCACGCCAGGGGAGGAGCAGCGAGTCATTGCTGTGGAGCCGGTGTCACGAGGCGAGGCGGGTGCTACTGCACGGGGATCCAGGAGGCTTCTGAGGGACCCTCACCTCAGGGGAGAGGAGAGGGACGCCTAGAGGGACGCCTAGAGGGACGAGCATGAAGATAATGGCAAGAGTTGGCGAGCTAGTGGACCCGTCTCCTCTCTATGATTGTGATGTTAATGACAGCTTATGTAGAATTATGAATGGAGTGATTTGATTTTCTACTGCTTGTTTGTTCTCTTGTGCGTTCCTTCTTCCCTACACTTTTTATCCTTTGCACTGTTCCCATGTGATGGGTCTGCCGAGACTCCACCCCACGCGGAGAATCGCGTCTTGTTGTGACCATTTTCCATGGGAATCTGCCGTCGAAGTCAATAATGACGGCCCTAGTCCCTTTTCCCAGATGTTGTGTCAAGTTTTTCGGACGTCCTCCAAAACATGATAGGGTATCCCTAGACAACATAGGGGGCTAGTCGTCATATTCTTCGTCCAATCAATCACCCTGTGCGAGCGGTGAAGTGACACACGGGACCGCATGGTAGGTGCCTCATCGCGAGGGCTATCATTAAAGGTGATGGAGGCAATCTTGGCCTGCACTCCTTCCATTTCTATAAATTCTTGTCCCTTTTATCCTCTCAGGTATATTTAGAGCTAACTCGAGGAGCACAAGTTCTCACGGGAGAGGAGGAGTTCAAAATTCTGAGAGTTAGATGGAGGGCGAATCTTCCCACTCCTCGAAGAGAAGCAGGTCCAGTGGTAGTAGTTCCAGAAGGCTTTCGGACCTCGAAGGGCACTTCAGCGAAAGGACCCGATCGCAACTTGTAAGTCAAGTTTTCCTGCCCTTTTCTCATTCTTTCTTCCTTCCTCTTGACAACACCCTTCTCTATTTCTTATGCACGCACAGAGTGTGATGAAATCACACATTTCATGGGAGTTAGCAGTGGCCGCATACAGGGGTCTCCCGGATTTTCAGGAGGCCAGGCTAGACGTGATGGGATTTGGCACCTTTCTTCGGATCGAGCCGCTCGAGCTCGACCTGGTTCTGATCCAAGCCTTGTGTGAGAGATGGGACCCAGTGAGCCGGGCATTCTTGATGCCTTGGGAGCACATGGTGCCCAGCCTGGAAGATGTGGTTTGAATTACGAGCCTGAAGGTGGAGGGCGAGGCAGTGACCGGGGTCACTTATGCGGATTACCGAGAAGGTGCTCGGAAGCTACTGGGTTTGGACCTAGATGGTCGGAAAAACAGGTCGGTAGCTAGGGCGTCCCTCATGGATGCATTAGGGCTCACCGACACTCGTCGACGGGATGATGAATCCTCAGAAGAGTTCATGGAAAGGATGGAAATAGGATGCCGTGCCGTGTACTGCACAGATTTCAGCAACTGGGAAAGATGCAACATAGATTTGAGGAGATTTCTCCTCTTCCTTTTGGGGAGATTGGTACTGAGCTCGAAAGGGGACGGCATCCAATGTCGCTTCCTGGAGCTGCTATCAGACCTCGAAAGAGTAGGATACTATGCCTGTGGAGCTGCCATGCTGGCACACTTGTTTGTAGGCCTGTTCCAAGAAGTGGATCGTGAGATAGCTATGAGTGGTTTTACACCATTCATCCAGGTATTTTTGGTTTTACTTGTTTTGTATTTTTTTTGTGTTTTTGCAAGGTACTGATGACCTGCGCTGAGCAGCTGTGGAGCTATTATTACCTCCCCATGGGGAGAGCTCGGCATTGGCGACCCGCGATGGTGCCGTTAGCCAGGCGGTGGGAACCCATCATGAGTGCGGCACCCCTAACCTACCAACTGATGGTGCTAAGGCGGGAGCTACAGGAGTTCCCTGCAGCGATGGTAAACTGGAGACCCTACTCAGACATGGTCGATGCCGACCAGCCGTGGGTTCTAGCAAGTCGTGCCCGGTTCGGACGGGAACTGTGGGTGCACTGCCTGAATGAAATCGAGCCGCTTCGGCTACGATTGGTTATGAGGACTTTGAGACTGGCCCAAGAATGGGTGGATTCAGCTGCGCCACCTCGCGTTGGGAGAGAGACGCGAGGACCGGTGACCTGCATTGACTGGCGTGTGCGATTCCCCGAACAGTACGAAGACTGGCAACGGGGTGGCATAATCGTGGAATCATAGGCACGGGATAGCGAGGATTACCTGCGTCTATACAAGATAAGGTACGCAGAGCGGTTCCAACCCCGGGGACTTGCGGAGGTAGGTCTCCCCTTTTCTCTTTTCTTCTTTCTCCCTTTTTTTGGTTTTCTGGTGGAAATGCTGACTCGTATGGCTGCATGATATCCGTGATACGATGATAGCGACTTTACGAACTCGCTTGGCAGAGATGGAGCAACGGTTGGGCGATGCCCGTAGAGCTACGAGTGCCTTGGTAGGTGTACAGTGCATTCCTAATTAAAACCCCAGATTACAGATGTTGGCTGCTATTCACGCGGTCGTAGCATGCCCAGATTGGCGCGGCTTCCCCAGCGATGGGAGTAGGTGGTGCCTCTTCCAGCTTGTGGATTCCCACCTCAGAACTTGACTTGCTTCATGAGCAACTTGCTCACGCCACGCAGCGTGCTGCGGAGGCAGAAGGGATGCTCTGTATACAGGTAAAAGTTTCAGTGTTGAGTTCTCTTTGTTTACGCCTTATCGCGTATCTGAGATGGTACACTCGGCAGGAAAAGGAGACGGAAGAAGCGCTTGCCCAAGCTGCGCAGAGGGAGGCTAGGATAGCAGAACTGGAGAGGGAACTGCGGCGTCATCCTGATGATGACTCTTCCAGGGATGCTATGGAACTGAGGATCACTCTCCAGTTGGAGAGGGAAGACCGTGAGAGAGAACGGGCAGAGAGAGAAAGAGACGCAGGGAGAGAAAGAGCCAACAGATTGACTGAAAGGGAGGAACGAAGGGCCATGGAGGCCCAGTTGTTCGAACTCCGAACCAGCCTTGGTCTTGCTGAAGAGTGGCTGAGAGATGGTGAGGAGCGCTACCGAAGAGCACAAGAGCGTGGCTTTCGTGTTGGTAGCTTCTCTGCTGCTTCCGTGGATCAACGCCGGGGTGTGGGAATAGGAAGGGGAGTACAGAGTGGTAGGAGTACCGCTTTTCGTAGTTGGGTAGCACCTTTGAGAGCGTTTTGCCCGGAGAGTAGTGGGACGAGTAATGCAGAGAGAGAGGGCGGAACTTGATGTAATTTTTTTGGTTTTTTGAATAAAATGCAAGGTTCGGACAGTTTGGTTTTCACCTTTGCTTCTGTTGCCTGAATCCCTGCACACATCACTGAAACAAACAAATCAGAATTTCTGTTCTGACTTGGCCCCTTGCTCAATAAGCAAATGGTCACTATGACTGTCCTTGATAACTGGTCAAGGGGCCAAGCCTTTATTTAAGGAAGGCGAGAGAAAGATGCAGTGATGATAAATGCGACAGACAAGCACACGAATGCAAGCGGTATTAAAAGTGAGATGTTGCACGCAAATGCAATCATGCAAAATTGATTTGTTTTCTTTTTATATTTGGCATTTTTTTTATTTTATCATAAAAAAGATTTTTTTTGTTTTCAAATATGTACATTTTCTCTTTTTCATTTTTTGTTATTTTTATCATTTCAATTTTTTGTTGCTAACGCCTGGCAAGCACCCAAATGGCACCTAACCTACGTGAGAACAGGGGTTTCTTACTAACCTCCCAGGTATCCTAAGTGCACATCTAGGTTGATTTGGGCCTCTAGACCCCTCGAATGATGATCCCGCCGGCTAAGACTTATCCTGATGACAATACCGTCATGTCATGCTTAGGCTCCCAGTCGCTTCCGACCACAGGGATTCACCCAAAAGGTGTTTGAGGTAAGAGATTTGCCCGACCCGGGTCTGTTTCCTCACAACTCTAGATGGTATATGATGGAACACCCTGGAACCCGAATGACCAACCGTGCGACGCTGACCCGGAATCAGACGTCGTCGCACCCATAGGTGACGCGCTTGCATTGGCCTAAGCCCGAGGTTAAACAAGAAGACATCAAGGTGATAAACAGGGGTCTTGACCAGCCAGAAACACGGAGACTCCTTCACAGCGATAGCTTTTGCTTTTCAAAGTAGGCAACCAAATGTGTATATTAAAATAAGGTCGCAGACCCTGGGCAGTTTTCACCCTTCAGAAACTCCATCGAACCTTCATCTTTAGAGGGAGAAGGAAGAGTGTAGGGGATAAACCTCCTGAGAGGACCGGCAAAGTCGTTAACCCGGCGAGCGAATAAGGGCCCATTAACTCTTTCCTTTCGGACAACTTCGGACCAAATCTCGAGCATTTACATTCCATAGCCCCCCCTTTTTGTGGATTCAAACTTTTGCTTTGAGGGGTTCCATTTATCGCATCAGGCACGGTCACGACCAGGCTCTTGATTTTGATTTTGTATTTCTTTTTGTGAGGGAGATATAGTCGTTTGACATTTGTGGGGTCCCTTTCGTATGCCTGCGGGGACACTACCCTCTTCTCGTGCTCTGATCGATGCTCGAGGAAATGGATCCTACTCTTGCCCTTAGGGTTTGAGTTTCGGTTTCTCATGCTCAGCATTTTAAGAGCGCCGACTGTCTCATTTGGTCGAAGAGAAAAGAATAAAGATTATAGCTTCCGGATATCTTATGGGTGGGGCCCCACCGTAGGTGATGCTACCGACTTTTTTTTTGAATAAAATACGTAAGTGAGCACATGTTAGCTTCCTTCGAGCGAGCATAGGCCGACGTGGCCGGACAGTGATCTCCACGGTTCTGGCAAACCAAGACCCGGTGCCTACCAAGCCTTAATGAGCCCTATCCTAACATGAAGGTTAGATGCAGTGACTTGACTACATGGTGACCACCAGGCATTGGCATTTTGAATTTTCCATATTTTTAGTGGTTTTCAATATTTCTTTGTTTTTGATGTTTTCTATCTTTTCATCATTTTTTTGTTTTTTTTTGCTAAGGGTAGTATTTCTTAAGATAAAGCCCATTCCAAGGGTGGGATAACTCGATCCCTTCGGCGTTGACTAGCTTGTAGGCGTTGCCAGGGTACACTGCTTGAATTACAAATGGTCCTTCCCAATTAGGTTGAAGCTTAGAACGCGGCCCTCCAGGTTTGACAAAAATTCTTTTTACGACCATCTCACCGACTTTGAATTTTCTCTCAACGACTTTCTTTTGGTAAAAGCGAGCGAGTCTATTTTGATACACACACGCGTGTTCGGCAGCGGCCAGCCGCTTCTCATCCAAGAGTTCCAACTGGGTGAGGAGTGAATTACGACGATCGTCGAGGGGAAATTCCTCGTCCAATTGTACCCTGAGAGAAGGGATCAGAGTCTCGTATGGGACTACCGCTTCCATACCATAAGTAAGGGTAAATGGAGTCTACCCGGTGGGGGTACGGATTGAAGTGCGATAGGCCCATAGGGCTTCGTTAAGTTTTTCTGGCCAGTCTGAAAACTTACTAGACTCGCAGGTTTTTTTGATGATTTTGAGCAATGTTTTATTGGTGGCCTCCGCTTGGCCGTTACCTTGTGGGTAATAAGGCGATGAATGATGCAATGCAATTGCGTACCTTTTGCAGAGGTCGTATCGGTCCTGAGAAATGAACTGTGGCCCATTGTCGGTGACGATTGTGCTTGGGACGCCGAATCTGGCGAGGATGTTCTTCATAATGAACTTGCAGACTGTTGACACCTTGATTTCCGCGTAAGCTTCGGCTTCGGCCCATTTAGTGAAGTATTCTGTCGCAGTAAGGATGAAAGATTTCTGCTTGGTGAGGGAATTAGGATCACCTAGGGGACCAATGATGTCGAATGCCCACATGGAGAAAGGCCACGGGGAGGATATTGGATGAAGTGAGGAAGATGGCAAATGGATTTTATCGGCGTGAAGTTAACACTTGACACACCTACGGATATAGACAGCACAATCTTCTTCCATAGTGGGCCAATAAAAGCCTTGGCGAATGATCTTCTTGGCGAGCATCTGACTATTCACGTGGCCACCGCACACACCCGAGTGCGTCTCCTCTACACATTTCCAAACCTCATCGTCACCAAGACATCTTAACAGAATACCAGTAAGGCTCCTCCTATAGAGTAGACCTCCAACCAATGTATATTTCTGAGCCACCCTTCTTATGGCTTTCTTGTCCTCTGTGGTGGCCCCTTCAGGATAAGACTGATCTTGGCAGTATTTGACGATTTCATAGAACCATGATTTCTCTTCATCAGCCAGTTCTTCTTCAGCCTCTGCCAACATGATTTCCCTCTTCTCAAGGATATCTTCCTGCAGGATCTTCCTTGCTATCCTTTCTTTGATATTTACGTAGGAAGCATCATCGATTGCAGGGGCGTGAAGTTTATAGATGGAAATGGACTCAAACCATCTTCCTAGAGGGAACCTTATGGATGATGCTAATTAGGCGAGGGCATCGGCGAGAATATTCTGATGACGAGGGACATGAATAAAGATCAGTTTGGTGAACAGTTTGGCAAAGGCAGCAGTGAGTTCTTGGTATGGCTTGAGTTTGGAATCGCGAGTGTGATATTTAGTGAGCACCTGGCGAAGGATGAGTTGACTATCACCTACGACTCGTAACTCAGTGATATGAAAAGAATGAGCGAGTTCTAGGCCAGCTAGAAGAGCTTCATATTCTGCTATATTGTTGGTAACTGGAAATTTGAGCTGGTATGCCAATGGGAATGTGAGGCCTTCAGGCGACAGGAGGGCGACGCCGATTTCTCTCCCTTGAGAATTCAGAGCTCCATCAAAATATAGCGTCCACATTGGCTCATCTGATTGGTTGACGGACATTAGTTCCTCATCTGGAAACTCTGATTGGACGGGATCGAACTTGGGAAGAGGATGATGAGCGAGATGCTCGACTATGGCATAGCCTTTAATCGCCTTTTGCTAGATGTAGGTGATGTCGAACTGAGAGAGAAAACTTTGCCAGCGTGCTAGCCTATCCGTAAGGATGGATTTCTCTAGAAGGAATTTGATAGGATTCATTCGAGCAATCAAATGGACCTCATGAGCCAAGAAGTAGTGCTTCAATTTCTGCACTACCCAAACGAGGGCAGCGCAGGTTTTCTCCATGACGGTGTACTTCTGCTCACAGGGATTGAGAAGTTTGGACAAGTAATAGGTTGTCCGTTCCTTGCCTTCTTCATCAGCTTGTGCGAGGACGGCTCCCATGGAGTCATCCAAGACCGAGACGTAAAGGATCAGAGGTTTTTCTGGTTTAGGTGGAATGAGAACGGGTGGACTAGCCAGATATTCCTTCAACCCTTCAAAAGCTTTCTGACATTTAGAATTCCAGTGGAATTCCACTCCTGGCTTGGTCAACTCGTAGAGAGGTCTACACTTTTGTGAATGTTGGGACACAAACCGACGAATAAACTGCAACCTCCCTATTAAACCTCGGACTTCCCTCAAATTCTTGGGAGGCGGCATATCCCTGATGGCCTTGGCTTTGTCGGGATCTATCTCGATCCCTCTTTTACTCACAATGAAATCCAGCAATTTACCCGACGACACACCAAACACACACTTCTTCGGGTTCATTTTCAATTGGAACTCCCTTGACCTCTGCAAGACCTTAGCCAAAACTTCTGGATGTTCCATCCTGATCCTTGATTTCACCAATAAGTCATCCACATACACTTCCAGATATATGTGCATCATGTCATGAAATATGGCCATCATCGCTCTTTGGTAAGTAGCTCCAGCATTCTTTAATCCGAACGGCATGACCACGTAACAATATGTTCCCCAAGGGGTAGTGAATGACGTCTTTTCTTGATCCTCTTCTGCCAAACGAATTTGATTATATCTTGAAAATCCATCCATGAATGAGAGGGTCTCATAACCTGCCGTGTTATCGATCAACACATCAATGTGAGGCAAGGGAAAATCATCCTTTGGACACGCGCGGTTAAGGTCCCGGAAGTCGATACAAATCCTGACTTTCCTATCTTTCTTCATGACCGGGACAATGTTCGTCACCCATTGAGGATAAAGGACAACTCTAATGAACCTGGCTTTGTGGAGCTTATCGACCTCTTCTTTCATTTTCAAAGCCATCTGAGGGTGGAAACGCCTTAACCTTTATTTTACCGAGACGGACCCTGGTTTTAGGGTTAAACGGTGTTCGACCAATGTTGAATCTAGACCCGGCATATCCTCGTAGCTCCATGCAAACGTGTCCTTATATTCCTTGAGAACTTCAATTAATGTCTCTTCTTCAGAGGGTGGTAGATTGTCACTTATGAGGATGATCCTAGGGTCTTCCTCAGTTCCCAAGTTGACTTCTTTGGTGGATTCTTCTACGGCGGTTGACGGCTCGTCGAATCTCCTCATTCCACTAGCGTATGCGCTTGCCGCATCCTCATATTCTTCACCCTCATCTTCAGTGGGGAATTCTTCATCCGTGATCTCATAGACTCCATACCCTTCATCAAATGCACAGTCGCCCTCACATTCTATTTCCGGTAGCCTGATGGGATTTTCTAACAACTGGGGGATGGCAAGGAGGGCTTGACACCTGGCGACTAAATCTAGAAGGAATCGACGAGGGATCTGCCTACCCTTAGATTTCTTCCTAGGTACCACCCTTGACCTATCATTCCTAGATTGACTGACAATATTTACAGAAGAAGAGGAAGACGAAGGGGATGGTGTAGAATGTACAGGAGAAGACCCCTCAGAGGAGGGGTAGAAAAGGTCGCTCATCGGACCTTGGACGGGTGGTCCGCAAGGTGGGACGCACCCGTGGGAGATGTAGGAGGTTTCCTCAACGAAGATGTGTTGTTGAGGAGTTTGAAAATTGACGTTTTTTTTTTCGTTTTCAGTTTTAATGACAAAGCAGTGAAAAGAGATTGGAGGAGAGAGAAAAGTGGTTATGGCTAGAGGATTGTGAGGCTCATAGAGCAGATCATGGTTGAAGACCTGGCGCGGGTTGAGAAGCCCGCGTAGGTATGTAAGCAGAGAAGGGGATCTGGGAAGATCATCAGACAATTGTATGGCCCAGGAAGAAGATATCAGCAAAGGCTGAGGTGAGTGGATGGAGAAGATGGCGGCTAATGAGCCGTCGACGGCAATGTTGATGACGGATAAAGATCCGTTGGTGACAGAGTCCTTCTGGCGAGGACGCGGATAGTTTGGAATCTTGGCAAGAGTGGTAATATTCTCTGGTATTTCGGAGATCAATGATGGTCCTTCATGCTGCGGAGACGATAACATCCTTTCCAGTGCAACGGAAATGTCCCGTATGTCGAACCATTTGTTCCACTCGCATTCCGGATCTTTGATCTTGCCTCTTTTGGTGATCCTCGGACATTTTTCAGCCAAATATACAACATGTGATCCCCCAAATGCTTCTCGTGGGTAATCTCCCATCTAAACAACGGGCCCTCTGTTGAAGTAGTTTGATAGAGTCTATGTGAGGGGCTTCCAATCCGCCCTGAACGGTCCTTTGAAGCCTAGGCCAAACCTGCGGTTCGGCCTAATTTCTTTTGGCGGTTTGAGCCTACCCTATAACTGTGCGCCCAGACCTTTACCCTGTTGGTAGCCAATGTTCCTCATAATCTCCCAACCTTTGGAGTGAAAAGGGAGATACGATGTTGCGGTTGCCCTGACCGGCTCCTTTGGTGCTAGTGGAACGTGAGATAGATCACGCACGTCCAGCAATGACAATATGGGCCGATGAGATGGCCAAACAGAGGGCAGAGAGGTGTTGATAGCATCCACTGTGTGAAGGACAGGTGTGCTGACCACTTTAATAATCCTCCCATTGTAAGGAAACTTCAGGCATTGATGGTTGGTGGAAGGCACATAGTCCATGGCTTCGATGTAAGGGTGACTCAGTATAGCCTTGAATGTGGGGTCCATGTCGAGGACATGGAATTCCGTGGGAATTGACATGGGGCCTAGTTCTGCCTTCAGAATAATCATCCCATGCGGCGGCCTTTTGCTATTGTCATAAGCCATGACCGTGATCGAGGAAGGTCTTATTTGTTCCTCGTTGACCCCACACAACTGAAGGGTGTCCATGGAGATCACATTTATGGACGCACCCGTGTCCACAAGACACGGGTTTATGGATACCCCATTAATTTTTATTGAAATGCACAATGCATATTTCCGAGCTTCCTTGGGAGCGAGCTCGTAGTTATGGAACATGATGGCTGGTTGTGTGTCCGTTGGGGTCAGGACGGTAGAGATCTTTTCTACAGGGAGGTCCTCATTCACCATGACCCTTTGAAGGTACTCCATTAAGGCTGCCTGGTGGGATGTGGATCTTTGAAGTAGCTCCAGGATGGAGATCCGAGCAGGCGTCTTGTCCAAGTGTTTCAATAGATCATACTGTGTTCCAGGGATAGCCCTTTCTGGTTGTTCTCCATCATCCTTCTCTGGCTGAGATTGCTCAGGATTCTGACTGTTGTGTGGGAAAACCCTGTGGAAAATCCTTCCACTCCGGAGCACCATTGCCTGCGGCTTTTGTACCTCTGTGGGGGTAGCAGTGGATTTTAACAGGGATTTGAGGGGTAGTGGTGGAGGAATGGTTGATGAAGCAGGGGTGATGACGGGAGCAGGGATTCTGATGAGGGGTTTGTTAGGTGGAGGCATGGTGGAGGTAGAGGGGATATCACACGGATTATGGAGGATAAGGGGTCTGGAAGGTGGAGGTGGAGACGAAGTAGAAGTGGGTAGGGTTTGAAGCGGGCAATGATTTTGAGGTGGGTGATGGGTAATGAGTGGTTTTGAAGGTATTAGTGGTGATATGGTGGAGAAAGACGGGGTTATGTATGGTTGACGGATGATAAGGGGTTTAGAAGGCATAGGGGTAAATGTGGTAGAGGTGGATGGTAAAGTGGGGGAGTGAGAGAATATGAGAGGGTGTGAAGGCGTAGTGGAGAGTGTCGGTTGATAGGAGATCGGGGTGCGGATGAGAGGGCGTAATGGTAGTGGAAATGGTGAAGGCGATACTGACGCGGGTTGATGAGAGAGAGGTGCTACCCGGGCAAGGCAAGGGTGTTGCGTGATGATAGGATTGGCGGTAGAAAGAATGGAGGTACTTTCCGGGTGCCACACCTGCTCTCTCCCTACTTCCGGGAAGGAGGAGATGGGGTTAACCTGATGATTGGGCTGTTGGTGCTCCGGTAATGGATTCTGGATTATGCCCATGTTGGGCTATTGTTGTGGGGCCTGCTGAGGCTGTTGTTGTTGTTGTGGTTGCTGCTGCTGCTGCTGTTGTAACTGCTGCTGTGGCCTATGAGGAGGTCTCCTAGCCTTGAGAGCGGCGACGTATCGTCTCATTTCATCCCAATCTATTTGATGTTCATCATTCATATCGTGGATGTAATCTTTGAAATGGAAGCAGTAATCTACTGTGTGTCCTGGCTGCCTGTGGTAGACGTAGTACTTGGAGGTATCAACATTCGGGGGCCACACGGGCTTTTCCCTGGGTAGCACAAGTATGTTTGAGGCCAAGAGGGCGTTGAAAATATCCGCCAGAGTTTCTGGCAACGGTGGATAGTAGGCTCTCTTGGGACCGACCGGCCTCCTTTGTTGCTGTTGGGGACCATAATTCCCCGGGGGTGGAACTTGTTTGTACTGAAGCGGTGGTTGTTGTTGCAGAGGTTGTGGTTGTTGCTGCTGGGGTTGACGTAATGGAGGCATATTATCCTAGGGTGGATTATTTTGGGGTGGAGGACGAAGAGGGAAAGGACCTGGTTGGAGGGGAAGTCGGGGCATTTGTGGAGGCCTTGGGTTGACTGCATAGTTGGCATTGTTGACCACACCCACTTGCTCATTTGTCACGACCCCTTCTGTAGCTCCGCCCGGGACACCAGCGCCTATCTTTCTGACCACTTTGGGCTTCGGCGACTCAAACATGTTCATAATTGGGGAGTCTTTTAACTGGGTTTGGATGTACCGGGCCCTTTCATAGAGTTCCTCCATCGTAGTAAGTTTATTCATAGCCAGGACGTGTCTGAACTGTGGGGTTGCATTAGACACAATCATCTTCACTTGTTCGGGCTCGGAGAGGGTATCCCTTATTCTTTCCGCCAGAGACCTCCATCTATCAACATAGCGGATAAAATCCTCGTCGGGCTTCATCTTTTCGGCCACTAGGTCGGTAATGGAGAGTGAGGGACTGACCCTATCCCTATATTTCTGCAAGAACCTTCTCTGGACTATTTCAAAATTCTCGACCTCGCGGGGCTCCAAAGAATAGAACCACTCTAGCGCGGGACCATCCAATGATCTCCGAAAGAGGTATGCCAGGGACCTCTGATCGTTTTGCCAATAGGAGGACTCATACATGAAATCCTTGAGGTGAATGAAGGGGTTGCCGGTGCCATTGTATCTGCGGTACGTGAGCATTTCGGAGGGAGGAAGATGAATGACGGGAAGGATTGGCAAAGCAACCTCCGGGGTGGCTTTCACGTCCACCATTCTTCTCAGATTTTAAAACTGCTCGTTCATGCGATTGAACCTATTGAGGAGCGATTGGGCAAGCTCCTCTAGAGGTGAAGGTGGTACTTGCCACTGGGGGAGAAACTGTCTCCCGGAGACTTGAGGGGGGAACCCCGAATGAGAGGGAGCTGTCGGACCGCCGACAGTCGGCCCCGACTGAAGCGGTATGTGGGGAACAATGGGAGTTTGAGATTATGACGGGAACTGGAATGAGGGTGGTTGTTGGCTCGCTTGTCCTTGAAGCGAGGGAGACTGGATGGCTTGCGCCAATGAAGGAGATGGAATGGCCTGCACGGACTCTTGGAGAGGTGCGATGGCCGGAGTTGATTCCTGGGGCGTGGGGGAAACAGATTTCCCCTTCAGAATGGCCTGGAAGGCTCGGAGCTGTTCAGAGGTAAGCTCCGTGTTGGCGAGGACGCCCAGTAAGGAAGAGATATCCTGTGGTGGGGATGTGTCCCCGGTAATAACCTGCACCTCATGCGAGGGCTCATGAGAAGGACCCGAGTCCATAGCATAGACTCGCGGGTCGGCTGACAAACCACGACTAGGGTGGTTCTCCTCAAAAGACTCGTGAGTCATGCTCACAGTTTTCCCAGAACGCAAAACATACACTAGCAAGCAGGTAGCAGAGATTATCAAACAAGTGGATGCCTTTACGCCTTTTTGTGTTTTGATTTTCATGATTTTTTTTGTGTTTTTAGCGAGATCCGAAGTTCACACAAAATAGGGACCCTAGTTTATTTTTGTTTCATCGCCGTGTCAGCTAGGATCTCTCGTCTCACCACGAATGGGATGACTAACTCCGGGGAACTTCAATGGTACAACCAGCCCAGTGAACGAAGAGGAGATTCTTCGATGTCGGGGACTTACGGAGGTCCCAGTGGAGGAGATTCTAGTCCGTTGAGAGGAATTCTCAAACGGAGAGTCATTCCTTCACCGGGAAAGGGTGATCCTTAGAAAAAATGAAAAAGGATATAAAAAGAGGGATGGATGTATGCAATGGAATGCTGACAGAGATATAGAGTAAGAAAACAGTAAAAATAACAAACATATAATGAACACCCAACCAATCATAACTGACAGTGCTGCCGTGAGCACAACGGGGGCGCGCGAGGGCGCCAAGGTGGAGAGGCACGGACGGTGCCGAACTTGCAAGGGTAGCCAAAAGGAAGCAGTAGACGTCCTACCGTGATCACCAATCTGTGAGCGACGTCACGCGGTTCGGGGAGCGAAGAAGACGCGGAGCGCGCTGGCTCCTTTTTGTTTGCTGCAACACAGAAATAAGAGAAAAGAGAAGGGGCCACCACGGGAGATTGCTCCGGCAGGGCGAGCAGGACAAATGTAATATAGCAAGATATGGGGGTTAAACGGCCATAGTGGGAAGTGACTCGCCGTGGCCTCGGGGGGACGGGAATGGTACAGAAATTAAATAGCAATAATTGAAACGACCATTGGGGAAGTGACTCGCCGCGGCCTCGAGAATATGAGCAGATAAGAATATAACAGAATATAAGGAGAATATAAAGAGCGGGAATTTAAACGGCCATTGGGGAAGTGACTCGCCGCGGCCTCGAGAATATGAATAGATAAGAATATAACAAAATATAAAGAGAATATAAGAGCGGGAATTTAAACGGCCATTGGGGAAGTGACTCGCCGCGGCCTCGAGAATATGAATAGATAAGAATACAACATATAAGAACGGGAATTTAAATGGCCATTGGGGAAGTGACTCGCCGCGGCCTCGAGAATATGAGCAGAATATAACATAATATAAAGAGAATATAAGAACGAGAATTTAAACGGCCATTGGAGAAGTGACTTGCCGCGGCCTCGAGAACAAGATGTGATCGTCAGGGGCCAAAAGACCCCAAAATAAAGAAAGTGATCGCGCCTACCTCAAGTGCGGGAGATGGCGGGTTGCTTCTTCCTCCCCCTTCGGCCGGCCGACGGAGAGGGCTTTCCTTGGGCACCCTTGCAAAACAACGACAAACAAGTAACGAGTGGATTAGAAAGATGAAAGTGTAGTATTCAAATCCTTGCGATAAAAATGACGAAATGATGACAAGACACACACCTGGTTGGTGTTATCTTTTAAACCCCTCTCGGACTCGAGTAGGAGGAAAATGAGATGATGGATGCAAGAAGTATATAAGAAGAGGCGCCCTTATGAAGGGGGATAGAGGATGCGAGATGATGAATGCAAAAGAACTACGAAGAAAAGGAAGGGATTGGCTTATTGGATGTGCCGGTGGTGAAATCCGGCGGAGCTCCGACAGCGTAGGGACGACGTGGAAGCGCGGTGGATGAAGACGACCTTCCTCTCGCGAGCGTGGGCACCCGAGAAGCCGGCAGAACCCCCACCTAGAAAAGATCCCACGGGTTAGAAATGACTCCGGTAGCCTCTGGGCTCCGGCAGCCTATCGGATCTCTTAGAAGCTCCTCCAGAACTGAGGGGGTAGGCCTCTATTTATAGGGCTCCGGAGGGTGGAGGCGTCCAGGACCCTGGACACCTCCATCAGGGTAAAAAAGATATTTTATTCTATTTTTATTCATTTTTTCTGAATATTTTCTTGGAGGCGTCCAGGGTCCCGGACACCTCTATAACATCCACCGAACTCCACCGAAAGCCGTACGCGGTTTGGCACAACGCGTGGTTTTGGAGTGGCGACCCGTGATTTGGAAATGGGCGCGTCCAGATAGCTGGACGTCTCCACAATTTGGATTCTTTCACACACGCCAAACCGTCGTTCGGTGGGCGGCGCCCCGTGAGTGAGTTGATGGAGGCGTCCAGGGGCCTGGACGCCTCCAAGAAAATATATTTTATATTTTTGTTTTGTTTTTATGCCAAAGCTGGCATTTTATATTTTTTATATTTGTTTTTATGGAGGCGTCCAGGGGCCTGGACGCCTCCATTAATATATTATTTTTTATTTGGTTTTGGGCTTTGAAAAATAAATTAAAAGAATGGGGGCGTCCAGGGGCCTGGACGCCCCCATAAAGACCCACCCAGGTCCTCAGTTCAGGCGTTGGCGGCCGCCCGGCAGACACCCTTCCTAGTTTCGGAACCTCTGATGCATCCGACTGGTGTTGATGCTGTCCGAATGCCGTGACGAGACGATTCCGGATGCCGAAAAAGGCAGAAGAAGACCCAAGAAAAGGAAGCACTTAAGAGATTCGAAATGCGTAAGCCGTCGCGGGGCGTCGTATAGTAATATGAGACTTTCTCAGGAGACGTCAGGAATGACGTGTCTACACTCATGAGGCCAAAGGTCGACCACTGGGTCACAACTGGGTCGACCAGAGACCATCACAACACAATTGGAACACTAGAAGGTCACTCGGACCCTTAAACTCACGGGTACGCTAATTGAGGTAAACAAAATCTCCGGACACCCAAAGACACGGTCACGGAACTCCACGGGGTGTCCGGGACACACACGGCTCAAGGGGAGCACGATCAGCCGCAAACCGCCCGCCCCGGGCAGCCCGGCTGGTCTTCTCCAAGAACGCGCTATAGGTCCATAGCGCGTTCAAACAGAACGCGCTATACACCTATAGCGCGACAAGGCAGATCGCGCTATAGGCTCATAGCGCGACTGCACAAATCGCGCTAGGATCACCTAGCGCGACAAGACAGAGCGCGCTAGGAACCCCTAGCGCGACAAGGCAGAACGCGCTAGGACCCCATAGCGCGACAGCAACCGCCTTACTGTTCATCTTCTCCTATGAACGCGCCCCATCGGGGCGGCGCGACCCTCAAGAACGCGCTAGCCGAGGCTAGCGCGTTCTCAGTCCGCGCCCGAAAATGGTGGAAACCGCGGGAAAAATCATTGCACGCCTCGTTCACCCCCAGGTGAAGGGGAACAAAAGGGAAAATATTCTCCAAGCCCCTAGGCATGCATCTAAACCCCTGGATCGGCCAAAAACACCGTAAAACGGGAGATCCAGCTCACACCCCAAAAACATACATTTTCCCCAAATCCCTCGAATAAGCTCGCTCGGCTCACCACGACCTACAAAACTCGCGAGAAATGAAGTACGCAGGTTGAGGGTCCATCGCCCTACCTCCACCGAAGATTCGACGCGCCGTGGACGCCGACCCACGAAGAAAACGCCGTTGAAGCCTCGCCGTTCCACGAACCCACGGCCGAGCTTCACCACGCTTCCACCACCTCGATACTCATCCATCCTCGCCCGTGCCTCACCCGCGCCGTCCCCGCCTCGCCCACGCTCCACCCCGTCGGCCGCCGGAGAGAGAGGGAGAGAGCGTGAGAAGAGAGAGGGAGAGAAGAGAGAAAATGAGAGGGGAGAGAGAAAAGGTGGTCAATATATAGGAAAATCCAGAAATTCCTGAAAATGTCAGAAAATAGAAAATCACATTTCCGCGATCCTCGGAACGCACCGATCGCAACGGTACCACTCCCGCCCTCATGAACGGCCCGGTTCACCCGCAACGAGGTTCCGAAGGAATTACCGAAACACACACCGGGAATCAGAAAACACACGCAGAAAAACCGCGGAACGCTTCCGGGCCTCCGAAACAACTCCGGATCGCGCCGATCCGAACATGAAAGATGTCCGAAACAAAGTTTCAGACACAACAGAGTTGGATACTCCGAGAAACCAGATCCGGGACCCACGAATAAGGATCTGAAAAATTCGGGGCATTACAGTGACGGTCCTTCCAGCGACCGTCACAATCCTAACGCGCCACCCTTGGTGCGTTAGAGACAAGTAACGCCCCATCCTAGGGCCGTTACAGTCACCAGAGGCCAGAACTAATTTTTATGTTTTTCAATTATTCAATTTTTTGTTTTGTTTTTCATTTTAAATGCTTATGCAATGATTTTATGATGCAATTGACTAACTTATGCTCTAAATGAATGCAGGGAAAGAGACGGACGAGGATCTCTTGGCTTCAGATCCGAGCGGTGTACCAGGCACTGCCCGATTACCAGAGAGGGAGATTGGCCGGCATGGGGTTCGCCGAGGTGCTGAGCATCGAGGTGACTCGGATGGATACGCCGCTACTGTATGCGCTGCACGAGAGATGGGATCCAGTCAGCAGGGCGTTCATCTTCCCGTGGGGTCACATGATCCCCACGCTGGAAGACATGGCGAGAATTGCCGGACTGCGGGTGCACGGAGCCGCAGTGACGGGATGGACGTACCGAGACTACCGAGAGATGGCCCAGGAGCTGCTGGGACTAGATTTGATCAGGCCAGGACAGACATCATCCCAGCTCTCACGATCACGACTGCAGGAGAGCTTAGGAGTGAGAGGAGCAGCCATAGCTGTGGGCGAGCTACCAGAGGAGCATCTCGGCAGAGTGATAGATCAGGTGCGCCCTCACGTGGCGACAGAGGCGGGACCGGAGGGAGATCGAGTCCTGAGGCGGTTCCTCATGCTATTGTTCGAGAAGCTCCTGTTCGCAACCCGAGCGGATGTCATCAGCTGCAGGCTGCTACCGATGATCTAGGATTTGGGCAGAGTCGGGAAATATGCCTGGGGAGCGGCAGTCTTAGCCTTCCTGTTCGAGTCCCTCATCACGACGGACCGACAGACGATGTTGGGCGGCTTCTCGCCTTTTCTACAGGTAAATGCGATTTAAATGCTTTCTATATGATTATGTAAATGATTATGCAATGATTATGCAAATTGACTGACTTGACTTCTAAAATGCAGATCTGGAGTTACATGTACCTCCCGGGCATCGGGAGAGGCACGCTACTCCACGCCGGCCGCATCCCGATCGCGAGGCGATAGGTGGTCGCGAGGGACCCGGGGTCAATCATCAGATTGACCCGGGCGATCCAGGACGACTTGGATTCCTTCCCGCATACGGCGGTAAGCCCAAAAATGCTTTAAATGCCTCTAAATGATGATAAATGGACTAACATGCTTTCAGGTGAGGTGGACCCCGTATAGAGGCGAGAGTTACGAGGGACAGCCATGGGTGGAGGTAGCTCTCTCGTACCGGGGACGAGACATATGGTTGCATTGCATCCATATCATCGAGCCACTCCACTACCGACTAGTCCTGAGGACTCGGGGACTACACCAGCCCAAGGTGACCTTTCCACGCCGCAGCGACGATCGCCCGGGCAAGTCAGCGAAAGGAATTAGCAGCGACATAGATTGGTGCGCCCGGAAGGCGAAGTACGTCCACGATTGGAACAAGCGGGGCAGAGCAGTGAAGGAGCGAGATGAGAGTGATGAGGCGTACTTGAAAGCCTTTGCTCGACTGTACGGGGACGGGGTGTACCGAGGTACCTGACAACCGGTATGCAACTTCTAAACCCTAAACTCTTTCTATATGGAAAATGCAAAATGCTAGATGCACTGACTTATATGCTTCCTAAATGCAGCTAGACCCTGAAGGAAGGATAGCCGAGCTCGAAGGGCTACTCCACTCCACCATCCAGCAGCGGGACGAGTACCGGACCGCCTTGGAACTCCTAGTAAGACTTGACAAAACCTTGGACTTAAAATGATTATGCTTTATGATGCAAATGATGCAAATGTGATTTCAATGATGACTGACCAATGATTTCTAAATGTAGCGGGCTGAGGGAGCCCAAAGAGCCGGACCGAACGCCCCATCATCGTCCTCACAGCCTGCCGGGGATAGAGCTGAGCGGGATGCCGAGTTCGCCCGAGCAGTTACTCGGGCCGAGGAGGCAGAGGCCACCCTCGCAGAGCGGGTAAGATGCTAAATGCTTATGCAAATTAAATGCTTATGTGACTACCTATATGCAATGCAAACTACAGGCGAGAGAGCTAACCACAGCGGCGGCTGAGGCAAAACAGGCTCGGATGGAGGCGGAGAGGAACCGGGCCGAGGTAGAGGTCCTTCGAGCAGAGGTGGCCCGATTGAGAGGAGAGCTTGCGCAGATGGCCACGCAGACGGTAGACTTTGAGAGATACTGGTCCGAGGCACGAGCTGCGCGACTCGAGGCCCACGACATGAAGGTCGAGGTCCGGACCTTGGAGAGGACTATACGGATGATGGGCCGAGGACCGGAGCGGAGCGTCTCTCAGAGCGGGGCGCCGAGGAGTGCTGCTCGTGCTGGATCAGTGGCAGACTACCTTGTCAGCTCCTCCGGCCAACGGAGGAATGAGAGGGTAGAGAGGGGCTAGCAGGAGAAGAGTGCCTCCATAGCACCACCGGTGAGGAAGCCGGAGGGTGGAGATGATGATGGCGGCCCGGCGGATAAGCCGGCCGAGTGATGCGTTTTGATTTTTCTTTGGTTATCACTTTTACTTGTACATGACTTATGGTGAAAATGGAATGAGAATTTCTTTTCTTGGTCTTTTGTTTGTTCTTGTTCTTTATGTGAATGAATGGATGTGCATGCAAATAGGTGGGCATGTGAAATGAATGGGAATAAATGGGAACGAATGCAAGAAAAATGTATGTGAGAGTATGATTGGAATGCAGGAAATGCATGTGGATGTGTGAAAGAATTGTGTGGATGAAATGTGATATGTGAGATGGACAAGCTGAACGGAAGTATGTAAGACCGCCAGGTCTAAAACAGAGGCAGAAAGGAATAGCACAATCACAGCAGCAGACAATGTAACGGTCTAGATCCAGACCGTCAGGATCAAGTAACGCATTAGACGAAGGCCGTCAGAAAAGACAGGTCAGATTTGCAGAACCGAATAGCAGGAAGGGTAACGGCTCATAGATGGTGCGTCAGAGATATGTAACGGTGAAGTGCTAGACCGTTAAAGGTGGCAGAGCAATAGGACATCAGGGGAACTAACAGGAAATGTGACGGTTCAAGAGCGGGGCGTCAGAAATAAGTAACGGCCATGAGAAAGACCGTCATACTTGACAGAGCGAGATTGAACTATGAATGCACTGACTACACTCAAGAGTGTACAGACCTTGCCCAAGTGATGTATAGACTTGACCAAAATGATGTATGGACTTCATGAACACAGCAGCAAAGGATGTATGGACTTTGTAAAGAATGCTCAGACTTGAAGAATGTATGGACTGTGGACGATGAATGTACAGACTTGAACGACGTGTGGACTTGTACAATGTATGGACTTGAGGCTGTGTAGACTCTGCACAATGTATGGACTTGAGACTGTGTAGACTCTGCACAATGTATGGTCTTGAGACTGTGTAGGCTCTGCACAATGTATGGACTTGGATGAGAAATGTACAGACTTGGGGTTGTACACACTTGGGCAATGCACGGACTTGGATCAGGAACGCACAGTCTCGGAGCTGTATGGACTTTGGACGAGGAATGTACAGACTTGGGTATGCATGGGATGTATAGACTTAAAATGATGTACATACTTGGATATGCATGGGATGTATAGACTTAAAATGATGTACAGACTTGGATATGCATGGGATGTATAGACTTAAAATGATGTACAGACTTGGATATGCATCAAAAAAAATATGCAGGAAATGTGACGGTTCAAGCGCGGGGCGTCAGAGATAAGTAACGGCCATGAGAAAGACCGTTAGGCGATGATTGAGCAAGAAGAAGCCAAAACTGAACGGCAGAGAGTGTAACGGCTCAGAGGGACCGCGTCACACGAGGTAACGGTCTGATTCTCGACCGTCAAGCTTGACAGAACAAGATTGGACCAAGTTAAACCCACAGGAAATGTGACGGCCCATAGCTGGTGCGTCAGAGGCAAATGACGGTCCAACTATAGACCGTCAGAGTGTGAAGTGTACTCCGAGATGGATTGTGCCGTGAGAGGTGAAATCCGAGATAAGAAACCCTTAATCCACTCTAGACTTCTCCCAGACTTAAGATAAAGCCTTCCAATCCAAACCTTATCTCTTTAAAGCCAAAATCAAGCCTTTAAAACTTGGAAACTTAGCCAAAATCGTATCTTTCTGAATTCTCTGCTAGAAGGGCTGAAAAACCTTTCCTAAGGGTAGGAACATGATGAAGAGAAGCTTCGAGGTGATGGCTATGGAGGAGAAAGTCTACACCGGACCCAAAGCTGCAAGAAAGGAGTATGGAGAGCTGCAAAGGCTAACCTCAATTCCCAAGCATCTAAGCTCTAATGCTCAAAGAGTTGTAAGCTCTATGACTTAACCAAGTTCAGAAATTTCTGCACTTCAATTCCTTCTCATGATCTACTTCTTCTTCTTAGCCCCTTCCCGGTCCAAGATGCTATTCTAATCTGAAGTGGGTGGCTCCCATGGTAAAGGCACTCCCTTTAGAGGTTACATCAATCCTTAAAGCGTGGCACCTTCAACCTCTTTTAGTTTTAGGCAGGAATTTCCAGAAAGTGACATTAGATTGGCCTAGTATTTCAGCCCTCATAGAATTGTGGCATCCACAAACATATACCTTCAGCTTCCCTTCCTTCGAAGCAACAGTCCATTTAGAGGAGGTAGAAACCTACCTAGCCCTTCCTAAGACTAAGGCGGGGGATGGAGATCTAGTTTGCTACACGGTGGAGCCTATCGACCCGTCCTTGATCTTGAGTGATTTCATCCATAATCCAAAGGACGTGAGGACCATGATCAGCCCACACCACATACACTTGATACCCTTGGCACAATGGATAGTTTCTCATTACAAACACAAGTGGGAGAGGCATGAAGCAATAGCCAAGGCGGTGGCGGTTTGCTTATGTGGAGTCTTCCTTTTCACCACTACCAACCACCTCTTAGATATCCAAAATCTCAGCATCATTAGTGGGTTGTGGCGGGGTATGTCCATCTCTCAAGCGATCCTCTCATACCTCTATGAAGGACTAAGCTCCGCTTGCCTAGGAGGATCTTTGTTTGGCTCCATGATACTCCTCGAGTGTTGGATGGGAGTGAGAATCAAATTCCAACCAAAGGAGGATATTACTTCTGCTAGTCGGATCTTCGGGAGCCACCCTCTCTTCTTCATTGGAGGGGCATCTGGATTTTCTTCACAGGTTGAATGCAAGACGGCGGATAAGAAAACTCGGGATGAATGGCGCCTCTTCTTCAATACTTGACCAATGGAGAAATTCATCATGCGACCGAGAATCCTTCGGAGCACTCTTCTTAGAATACCGCGGCGTCAAGGCCTGGACCTCCAGCTAGTGGGAAATACTACGATGGCGATCTACAACCCGCACCGGTGCCATCTTCAGATCGGACTACCTCGGACTGAAGTTCCTGCACTATCACACTACCCTCCCCTTCTAGCTAGGAAGATAGGGACCGAGGAAGATGAAAGAACAGTTCGGAACGCGCTGATCATGTGGGAGATCAGCAAGGTGCGTCCGTGGCAAGCAGAAGTGGAAGAGAACGACGAAGCGCGCCGTGGCTACGTGAAAGAGTTGAGGAAGATTCGCCCTTTTGCGGACAAGAAACTGAATGTAATTTGATTTTACTATTATGAAAGATGTAATTGACAATCAGAGTTGGAATTTTATCAATCTTATGTTGCATTAAGTTCATTTGAATAAGATGGGATTGCCTTAACCGAATGGACATGAGTTGTGGCTTGATTTAGTTAAAATGATCTGAAGAATATAGCCCCTGGAGAATGTAACGGATCTGAGCAGGGCCGTTAGAAGGATATAACGGTGGGGAGATAGGCCATCAGAGTGTATGCTCTGAGAACTAAGTCCTCTGGAGAGTGTAACGATCAATCGACAGACCGTTAGAACTAAGCAACGGTCGTGACCCAGACCGTTAGAGAGAGAGCTACTGAGGGAATCAAAGCCAACGTCTTGAAGGGAAGTAACGATTGAATAAAGACTGTTATACGAATGTGGCGGTCCACTGATGGCGCGTTACAGACCAGAACCTGCATAATTGTGAGATTTCAACCCGGGCTTGAACATGTGTTCTGCACACACTTAAACATGGAACAAGTTAGATCTGTTCTTAGACTCAACCCCTTGCCTTGAAGCAAGTTAGATAACGACTGTTTCTTGATTTTTGGTCAAGGGGTGGAGCCTTATTAAATAGGCGGAAAAACATAATAGAAATAATGCGATGCATGCGATGCATACGATGGTATTTTTGGATTTTGGAAAATATATTTGAATTTTTGTGAGGTTTTAGAAAATAGTTGATGTTTTTGGGTTTTGAAATATGTGATTTTTTTGTTTGATTTTGGACTTTTGATGTTTTTGGTGTTTTAAATATGTGTTGTTTTTGGATTTTAAAATATATGATGTTTTTGGATTTTGAAATATATGTAGTTTTTGGATTTTGAAAATATATTGTTTTTGGATTTTTGAAATATATGTTGTTTTTGGATTTTGAAAATCAGTGCTTTCCCCTAGCAACGTGATCCATCCGTATCGTATTGAGAGTCCCGAGGTTGGCGTGCAATGAGGTGACAAACCCTGACCAAGGCCCGTATTTTCATGACGGTGTTTCTACCAGGGCCATACCCGGGGTACTAGTCTCAATTCTGAAAAGGAAACTAGAATGCGGGGGGTAAGCTTAGGCCAGATCTACAAGCTTTTAGGACTTGGGTTCCTCTCCAGACAACCCATTGGAAATTTGGTATGTTGCGCCGGGGCTTTATGTCCGTCATCGAACCTTATTCCACTCTAGGCATGCGTGCGACCGGGCTCATTCGTCCCGCGGGGAACTGTACTGCCACTCTTGTCATGCCTAGATTCTTTTTCTTGCCTTTTGGAGCTTTGGAATCCTAATTAATAGACTTTTGAGATAATGCTTTCGATTTTGTCATGGAGATTACTCCTTTGCTTTCTTTTCTTTCTCTCTCTCTTTTGTTTTCTTTTTTTTTCGTGGCGTCAGGTCATAATGGACTGCCCCTATTTGAGACCTCCTTTCGTCAGGGTGCCTAGATTGGGCATCGTCTCCTTGTTTACTTCTTGCCCCTGGGTTCAGCCGAGGAAGAAACGAACAGGGATTTCGACTTTCCCCTAAAGCATGGCCGAGGAGAAACGGTGTCTTTAAAGCGGGAAACCTGACCAGGGATGTCGTGTAGTGTGTGATTGCCGTACTCGGGACTCTTTATCGTAAAAGGGAGGGAACACCTCGCTGCCGGGGTGGTACTGATTAGACTCTAAGGAAAGAAACGCTTAAGATATAACCCATTCCACGTGTGAGAGAGCTCCTCACCTTCTGCGTTTACTAAGCGATAAGCATTCCCTGGATAAGCCTCTTTTACGACGAACGGTCCTTCCCAGTTAGGTTGTAATTTAGACCTAGGACCTGCAGACCGAATACATTTACATTTCAAAACCATATCACCTTTTAGAAATTTACGTTCAATCACCTTCTTTTGAAAGTAACGCGAAACTCTCTTTTGGTAAACAGATACGTGATCGGCCGCGTTCATCCTTTTCTCATCCTAGAGTTCCCACTGGACGAGCAACGCCTCTCGACGTTCATTGAGATTAAGTTCCTTATCGAGCTGCACTCTAAGGGAAGGGATTAAGATCTCATATGGGAGCACCGCCTCCATCCCATAGGTAAGAGCATAGGGAGTTTGTCCCGTAGGGATACGGACGGAGTTGCGGTAAGCCCACAGAGCTTCTACTAATCTTTCCGGCCAATCGGAAAACTTATGAGATTCACATGTTTTCTTGATGATTTTAAGAAGTGTTTTATTAGTGGCCTCGGCTTGACCGTTGCCTTGAGGATAATATGGAGATGAATGATGCAATGTAATATTGAACTTCTTACAGAGGTCCTTGAGCTCTTGAGAGACGAACTGTGGTCCGTTGTCGGTGATGATGCTGCTTGGCACTCCGAACCGTGAGATAATATTCTTCATGATAAAGCGGCACACCGTTGAAGCTTTAATCTCTGCGTACGCCTCCGCTTCGGCCCATTTGGTGAAGTACTCAGTGGCGGTAAGGATAAAGGATTTCTGCTTGATCTGAGAATTAGGATCACCGAGCAGGCCGACAACGTTGAAAGCCCACATAGAGAATGGCCAAGGAGCAGAGAGAGGATGGAGAGATGAAGCTGGAGCATGGATTTTATCAGCATGGAGTTGGCATTTAAGACACCTCCGGATGTAGAGGGAGCAATCCTCCTCTAGAGTGGGCCAATAGTAGCCCTGCCTAAGGATTTTCTTCGTTAGAGCCTGGCCATTGACATGACATCCACACTCGCTAGAATGGGCTGCTTCAGCTACCTTCCAAGCCTCATCATCATCTAAGCATCTCATGAGCATTCCATTGGTAGCGCGCCTGTATAGTTCTCCTGCAATAATGGTATACCTTGAGGCGGCTCTTCTTATTGACTTACGCTGCTCGGCGTTTGCCCCTTCTGGGAATGATCCTTCTTTTCAAAACAATTCAATTTCATGATACCAAGGCAACTCTTCTTTGTCCAGAATCTCTTCTAGCTCCATTAACGATACTTCCTTGAGGTCTTCCTTCTCAGCCCTCGCCTCTACAGCTTTCCTAAGGTTGATGAACCAAGGATCCTGAAGAGAGGGTGCGTCCAATCTCTGAACGACGATAGTCTCAGTGCTCCGACTGAGAGGGAAAGATAGAGAGGAAGCGAGTGATGCTAAGGCATCGGCTAGAATGTTCTGAGACCTAGGAGTATGGATATATATTAGCTTACGAAATTGCCTAGCCAGGAGCGTGACCAAATCTTGATAAGGCTTGAGCTTGGGGTCACGAGTGCGGTAAGTAGACAGAACTTGCCGCAGGACGAGCTGAGAGTCTCCTATGATATTCAAGTAACGCACGCCTAGGAGATAGGCGTGCTTCAATCCAGCAACTAGAGCCTCATACTCGGCGATGTTGTTGGTAGCAGGAAATCAGAGTTGATAAGTAAAGGGAATAGTCACTCCCTCTGGAGTGAGCAGAACAGCGTCGATCCCTCGGCCTTGAGAATTAAGTGCACCATCGAAGTGCAGAGACCAGAAGGGATGATGGGTGAGGATAGAGAGATGCTCATCAGGGAAATCATCCTGAATAGAGTCGGTGTGAGGAATGGGGAGATGGGCAAGATGCTCAGCAATGGCGTAGCCTTTGACCGCCTTCTGAACGATAAATGTGATATCGAATTGGGAGAGGAAGCTCTGCCAGCAAGCTAACCTACTAGAAAGGACAGGCTTTTCTAAGAGATAGCGAATCAGGTCCATTCTAGAGATCAACCTAACTGGGTGGGCAAGGAAGTAATGTTTAAGCTTCTGAGCTACCCACACTAAGGCGGCACAAGTCTTCTCCATAGCGGTGTATCTGGACTCAGCTGGGTTAAACAACCGAGAGAGGTAATAAGCAGCCCGCTCTTTCCCTTCATCGTCTACTTGTGCTAAGACCGCCCCTAGGGAGTCCTCAATAACCGAGATGTATAGGATCAGGGGTTTCCCAGGGACAGGAGGTTGCAAAACCGGGGGATTGGATAGATATTCCTTTAAGTCCTCGTAGGCCTTCTGACAGTCTTGATTCCATTCAAACTTGACCCCCGCCTTAAGTAATTCATAAAACGGACGGCACCTTTGAGAATGTTGGGATATGAATCTCCTAATGAATTGCAATCGACCGATCAATCCTCGAAGTTCCGTAATGTTCTTCGGCGGAGGCATGTCCATAACGGCCTGACCTTTGTTAGGATCAATCTGGATCCCCCGTTTGCTCACTATGAAACCTAGCAGCTTCCCTGAAGAGACTCCGAATACACACTTCTTCGGATTCATCTTAAGCTTGTACTCCCTGGCTCTTTGCAGCACCTTAGCTAGAATAGAGGGGTGTTCTTCTTTGGTCCTTGACTTCACTAGAATGTCATCCACGTAGGCTTCCATATAGATATGCATCATGTCGTGGAAGATGGCCATCTTCGCCCTTTGATAGGTGGCCCCCGCGTTCTTCAAACCGAACGGCATAACCACATAACAGTACGTGCCCCAGGGCGTGGTAAAGGAAGTTTTCTCTTGATCTTCTGGAGCGAGACGAATTTGATTCTAGCCTGAGTACCCATCCATGACTGACAACGATTCGTACCCGGCGGTGCTATCGACCAGGACGTCTATATGAGGCAGCGGGAAATCATCTTTGGGACATGCTTTATTGAGATCCCTGAAATCGATGCAGATGCGCACCTTTCCATCCTTCTTGATAACAGGGACTATGTTTACCACCCACTGAGGATATAGAACAACTCTAATGAATCTGGCCTTGTACAACTTATCGACTTCTTCCTTAATTCTTAAGGTCATGTGGGGGTGAAATCTTCTTGACCGTTGTTTCACAGGCGTTGCCCCTGGTTTAAGCACAAGTCGATGTTCCACTAAAGAGGGGTCAAGACCTGGCATGTCCTCATAAGACCAGGGGAAGGAATCGCTATACTCCCTCAGAACCTTAATTAAATCTTCTTCTACTTGTGGAGGGAGATTAGCGGCAATAATGATGGGCCTTGGGTCTTCTTCAGTTCCCAAATTAATTTCCTTCGTAGGTTCATCCACTGCCAACGATGGCTCGTCAAATTTCTTAAGTCCTTGTGCATACAAATCGGTAGTGTCATCTACGTCGCTGTCCTCATTAATCGGATCTTTCTCATCCAGGATTTCGTAGACACCGAGTCCGTCATCGCTCCACACCCCTTCTATTTCCTCTTCATCTTCAATCACAATTGCCGTAGCAACAAATTCTGGACATTTCAAAAGAGCATGACAACGCTGAGCTAGATCTTGCAAGAACCTATCAGGGACGGATTTGGGAGGACGCGCAGGCGAGCGCGGCTCAGAGGAGGAAGGGTTGGACGACCTAGAACAAGACCCTACTTCTCTAGACCTACCTGACTCTACTTCCCTAGACTCGATAGACCCTAATCCTAACCTAGGAGAAAGAAGACCTAGTGGAAGGGAAGGAGCAGGGGACTCGTGCCCCTGGGAGGAGGATGGAGACAAGGTAGCATAATCTTCCACTGAAATCTCCGTTTCGAATTTGACGTTTTTTTTTTGGGATCAGTAGAGACTACACAACAAGATGGAGGAGGCGGGAGCTGCATGGGGAACAGCTCGGGGAAGATGCAATCGAAGAATGGATCGGAGGAAGAGAACCACATCTCGTGGAGTTGGGCGTTGGGAGGAGGAGGAGTGAATAGAGTGGATAGATCAATGGGCGGGCAATGCCCGCAAGCACAAGGAACAAATAGAATTTCAGGTGGATCAATGAAGGATGGATTTACCATGATAGGAGGAAGACGGGGTAAGAATTCCCATCGTTGGAGGAGAGATTGAAAGCGGGAGGGAGACCAAGAAAAGACAATCGGCGAGCTCCCCTTTTCCCGTGGATCATCAACTGGCCGCTTCTTCGGCCTCCACTGAACAAGCCGAACCTCTTGCTGTCTCTTGTAGTCTTCTTCATGAAATAGCCCCTGAAGGGCTTGGCCGTAATCAAGCATATCATCATCTAGCCCTCTTGGCAACGGGGGCGGACTGGCAATCGGACAGACTGTATCTTCCCTTGGCGGAGCTGGCTGTGGAGTTAAGGTGCCGGGCTGGAGAGGCCCTCTAACGAAGTGTTGACGGTAGTCCCAGGTGAGTGGCCCGGAATCACCCATCATAGATAATGCGGTCTCTCGGTAGCCGAGACCTCTCCTGCTCATTTTCCTGCCTTTGGGGATGGGCTTAGTTCGCCCTTGCAATTGAGCACCGAGGCCTCTCCCCGGTTGGTAGCCTAGCTTCAGTATAATGTCCCAGCCCTTGGAATCTCGGATCTGGGGCTTCACCTTGATGTCAACTGCTGCAGTGACGGGCTTGCGGGGTGCGTAAGCCCACGGAAAGTCAAGATCTAGCACTGACATAACGGGCCGACTGCTTGGCCATAATGTGGGAAGAACCTTCTCTGAAATAGCCTTCACTGATTGGACCGTGGATAAGCTTTTAACTTTGACGACCCTCCCTTGGAAAGGGAATTTAATGCATTGATGTGTAGTGGAGGGTACAGCGCTGAGGGTATCGATCCACGGACGACCCAAGATAGCCTTGAACATAGGGTCGATATCCAGCACGTAAAACTCAATGGGCATAGTAAGAGGCCCAAGCTCAGCTTGAATGGTGACAATCCCGTGACATGCCCGTCGAGAGTTGTCATAAGCAGCTATAGTAGTGGGAGTTGGGCGTAGAAGTTCTTCTGACATATTACAAGCCCTTATAGTGCTGAGCGGGCATACGTTGATAGATGCCCCTGTGTCAACTAATGCTGCATCGATGCTGACTTTGTTCAGAATGATAGTAATCCATAGCGGCATTTGCTGAGCTTCTGGTGGTGCTAGCTCAGTTTCAGAGAAAGTAATGGCTGGCCCCTTGGAGATTGTTGCCAGCGCGGTAGGTAAGCTATCAACTGCCATGTCTTCACTAACCATCACCTTTTGAAGAAAGTCTTTTAATGCATCTTGGTGAAGGGTAGATCTCTTAATCAGTTCCAGCACAGATATCTTGGCGGGCACCCTATCCAAATGATGTAACAGATCATATTGGGTCCCGGGTAGTGGCTCGGCCTCTTCTTGTTCAGCCGCCGTTGGGAAGACTGGGGATTGGAAGTGGAAGGATAGTTTCGGTGGAACATGCGCCCGCTCCGTAGGGCGAAATTATAAGCTGCCGCGGCCTCAGATGGGCTCAGGATAAGTGATTTAGTAGGCCCAGTGGGATGGATGAGCGGTGCGGAAGAGGGTGTGGCGGAAAGGATGATAGGCGAGGGGTTAGTGGCAGTGGGCGCGAGCGGAAGTGGGGATATAAAAGTGGACGGAGGCGTGGTGAGTGGAGGGTTAGATGGAGGTATGGCGATAGTGGGTGTAAGCGCGAGCGGGGAGGGGGTGATGGTAGTGGATGTGAGCAATGGCGAGTGCGACGGAGGCGCGAGTGATGATGCGTGTGATAGAATAGGGGTAAATGGGAGGACGAGTGGAGGAGGGGTTTGGTGTGCAGGTATGAGGATGGGGGAAGCGGGAGGATTATGGTAGTTGTGGTGAAGGGCCATGACCTGCGGTGTGGAGCTATCATCGTCGAAGGACCACTCGGGGTTGGATGACATTGATCTGAGCTGGTGCCGGCGGCGGAGGCTGTGGAGCAGGAGGATGGTTTGGCATTGGGTTTTGATGAATCCCCAGGTCTTGAACCGGTTGCTGTTGCTGCTGCGGCTGCTGCTGTGGCTGCGGTACCTGTTGCTGCTGCACTTGCTGCCTCGGCGGCTGCCTTCTCTTCTCTTTGATTTCTGTGATGGCCCTGTGCATCTCGGTCCCAATCAATTCTTTGCCCTTCATGGAGGTCATAGACCAGGTCCCGGAATTGGAAACACCCTTCAATGGTATGCCCCGGCTGCCTGTGGAACATACAATACTTCGTCTGATCAACGGCTGGGTTCCAGTTGGGCCGTTCCGGAGGGAGCTGTATGGCATTCACCGACATGAGAGCTGAGAAGATGTCTGTGAGTGTTTCTGGCAAGGGTGGGTACTGAGCTCTTTTAGGAGCCGGGAGCTTGTTGTTAGGGTTGTTGTTGTAGCCGTTGGGTGGAGGGACGTTGTGGTATTGCGGAGGTGGTGGTGGTTGTTACGGTGCGGTGAAGGTGTTTTGTGGAATGGCGAAGGTGGGCGGAGGGTTTTGCGGAGTGGCCTGGTAGTTTTGGGGAGCGGGATTCTGTGGAGTGCGGGGATTTTGAGGGAAGCGGAAGGGTGCGGCTTGGAATGGGAAAGCAACGGCTTGAACTTGCTCGTTTGTTTGGACCCCCTCGGTGACCGGCCCTTGAGGTTTCTTGTGGTACTTGGGCTTTTGGTTTTCAAATAGCGAGTGAATGGGGGAGTCCTTGAACTGTGTTTGGATGAACCGCGCCCGGCTGTAGAGTTGGTGCATGTTGGCTATGTCATTCATGGCCAGAATGTTTCGGAAGGTCGGAGTAGCATTGGAAATAAGTAACTTGACCTTCTCTTCCTCCAGGATATGGCCGGGCACTCTAGCGGCCATTTGCCTCCACCTATCTGCATAAGTAGAAAACTCCTCATCTGGTTTCATCTTTTCGGCCACCAAATCTGTAAATGAGTACTCCGGGCCGACCCTATCTTGAAACCGCTGGATAAACTTATCTTTCACTACCTTGAAGCTTTCGGCGTCTTCCAATGGCAGAGAGTAGAACCATTCCAATGCAACGCTGTCCAATGATCGGCGGAACAAATACGCCATAAGGCGATCATCATATTGGAATTGGGCCGATTCATACAAGAAGTCCCTTACGTGAATAAAGGGATTGCCGTTCCCATCGTACTTTCTATAATTGGGGAGCTCGACTGCGGAGGGAACCGGATGTTCTGAAAGCTAGGAACCGGAACATCTGCCAAGGACTGTGGGCCAACCCGCTTCTGGAGGAAATCGAGTTGCTGTTGCATGGTGGCCCATTTATCAAGTAATTCCTGCTCTCTAGACGGAGCAGGGGTAGGGAGAGATGATGACTGAAGTTGAGGAGCGGAAGGGTGGACTGTGGCAGGAGGTGGGAGCCCATAAGAAGGAGCAGAAGGATAAACGGCCAAGGCAGGGGGCCCATAAGAAGGATATTGGGCCGGAGATTGACCCAGATTAGAGTGGGCTTGGACAACCCCTGGCTGAGGGCGCAAGAAATCTGAAGGGCCCATAAGGACTTGTGGAACTGTTGGGCTAGACATATGATGATCCGACTGAATGAAAGAAGGGATGGCAGACTTCCCCTTGTCGAAAGATTGCTGGGCCGAAGTAGAAGATTGGCCCGTCTCCATGCCAGCAAAGGTGATGGTCCGGGGTTGGACCGGAGTAAGATCAATCGGAGTGGGCTGGATGGAAGGATTGGATTGACCCTGCGTAATCGTGGGAGGGGAGATATTGGATCCTTGCATGGCCTGATAGACAGCTTGGAGTTGGGCCGGATCCAATTGGGCCATCATTTGGAGAATGGAGCCCGCAGAAGGAGAAGAGAAAGAAGGGGTGGCTTGACCACCCTCCATGGGGGTGGAGGACGGAAGAGGGGCTGTCCCCTCTCCAGAAGAGAATGAGGTAACCCTAGCAGGGTTTTCCAGAAGTCCTTGAGGAAGGGAATCCTCTTGGGAACGGGAGGGTTGAAAGAAGCCATGGTGGATTCGAAAAGCGGATTTGAGTAGAATTTGGAGAAGGAATTGACTCTAGGAGGTGCTTCCAACGGACGAAAACAACTCCACATGCAACGGACAACCTTGACAAGATGCAAACAACACAAACAACCACACAATGAGCAACCAAACTTAGATGATTTCTAACAAAGATGTAAGTGACAAGAGATGAAGACACTCAAAGTCAACCAAGTTGTTTAAGATGATGTGACAAGATTCTTATGATTTCTCCTTTGGAACTTTAGTAGATTGATTAGGATGTGCTCTCAACAATAGGTTCCTGATAGGAGAGGGTGTAAGGCTTGGTTTGACTCTAAATGTGATCACTCCTTCACTTATGCAACCCTAGACACGAGGTGGGAAAGGTACAACCGGCCCGGCGTCCGTGTGAGAATCCACGGCTCGCGGGGACTTATGGAGGTCCCTGGTGTGATTTCCTAGTCGGCCCCAAGGAATATGGAGACGAGAGGTCCGCACACCAAGGTAGGAAAATGCAATCTAATGTATGATAATATGCATGAACCTATGTGCACCGGGGTGCATGCAAATTCTAATCTAGAATCTAGCAAACAATTATGCACACAATGATGTAGATATGTAAACCAACCAAGGAGGAAGTCAGATAACACCCAAGCAAGAATATCACAGTAGAAACTATGGAAAGAAAATGCACCTCGGGATGCGTACCTATCTGGAGTATATAACGGTCTATGAGACCCGCGTCAGAAGTATGTAACGGTCGAAGACCAGACCGCCAGAATCAATGTAACGCAGGGAACCAGGACCGTCAGAGGAGCCAGGGAACCAGAAACAGCAGGGAAATAGAAGGGAAATCCGGGGAAAACCACACAAGGAAATGATGGCATGTATAAAATAGAGTTCAAAACACGATTGGCACAAGTTGTCCCACCGTGATCGCCAAAAAATTATCTGTTGATTTATTTGCTTCCTTCTTTTTGTGGGTTTGTGATGTATGATAGAGATGATAAGCAAAAAAAATAATGATCTCAATCAACCCAAGGACATGTAAACCATGAACCTAGGCAATCCAAACAAGCTCTAGCATGGGCAATGCTATCTCAATCAAACTAATCTAAAGAAAGTAAAGAAAAACACACGCCGGGGCGTGGAGCAAAAGCAAATAAAACACACCGCGTGGGTGGAACAAGCAAAGGAATATGAAGTGGGAAAAAGAAAGCTAATGCCCAATACTAAGAAAGAACGTGATCGCCACCAAAGTAAACACAAGTCAAAGACTTGAAAATACCTTGGAAATAGGTGGATGAAGCACCCGCCCACGGGAGAGAGAAACCAGTGAAATCTGAAGATCTGCCTTGAATGTAACGGTCCAGACCCTGTGCATCACAGGAGTGTGACGGTCGCCCGATGAACCGTTATATGAACATGACGCGTCTTCTCAAGACCATTAGAGCACCTGCAGAAGCAACTTGTGAACTCTTTGAACTCCAAATCTTCCAGCCGGCCAGAAGACTTGGGCCTCGTTTAATGAACCTGTAAACCTGCCAAAGAACGTGAAACACAAGAAAACAAACCCAGATTAGCCCTTTAGACAAGCGTAGTATCAATTCTTAAAGAAATTAAGACCATTCAAAAGGAAAGGGAAGTACCGGGAAAGTTTTGGTTTTTTAACCCCTCTGGGCGTTTTAAAAGATAGGAAGATGTTTAGATGATGAGAATAGATGCAGAATGTGGAAGAAAGAAAAGGGACAATGCTTTGAGAAGGAGGAAGAAAGAACACAAGTGTGACAATGATGGAAACTCAAACACAATGAAACGAATACTCCCTTCACCGTGAAGCAGATGGACTTGAGGAACAGTTCTCCTTGGTTGGATGTGGCTCCAGGATGCGGCAGCACTTCGACGTAAACTCCAGATCTTCCCCTTTCGGGCCATGAAGTTAAGGGTGCTATTTATAGGCCCTCAAAATCTCTGGTCGAGCAGAGGATAATCCAGCAAGAAAAGAGGATAACTCTTAGCAAACTCTCGAAGATAATATCACCAAGAGTCCATAGAAACAAACAGAAGGTTCTGAGGATCAGATTTGGAAGAGAAATCACAAGATCAAACTCTTATCTCGACCACGGAGTAGCAGAGAAAAGGCCTGAACTGCCAGGACTCTCTGTTGGATGTAACGGCTGCTCGACAGACCGTCACAGGCAAATAACACGTTAGAGGGATACCGTCACATTCAACCTTATCTCAAAAGAGATAAGATCAACGGAAGCAGATCAAAACAATATGACTCTTGAATGAAAGTAACGGCCAAGGATGAACGTGTTAGAGGGAAGTAACGGCTGCACGACAGATCGTTATACTCAATGGATAGGCCAAAGGATAAGAATTGAAACAAAGCCTTAAGTTGTAGGACTCTTCAAGATGTAACGGTCCAGGGACAATGTGTTAGATGAACGTAACGCCCCAGGTGCAGACCGTTAGAAACAATGAGGATCCAAATGATAAGAAAACTTGCTAAGCTTCATCAAACGAGAAATCGTGGAACCATACTCAACCAATGAGCTAAGACCCATGAAATAGACTTCAGACTGATGAAGGAGACTCAACAAAGGAATGAATAACTTGGAGCATCACATAGAATGAACAAGGAGATGACCCGACTTATCGGTCATAAAACGGGTGTCAACACTCGGGTCCACCCTGATCATGGTCATTGCCTGACCCATATCCTCGGCCTATAGCCCGCTCCCTTTGAACGCATACTGGTTTTGGGATCTGATCCCGTGGACATCCTCCCGTTGCCCCTCGGCACCGGAAACATTGACGATGCCCACGCGAGCCTGACTTCGACCGCGGGGGGCCCACTGCAGTATGGTTGTAGCTTGATCTTGCACCGGGCCGACAAACTTATTGGTTTTCGACCCCTCTAACTGGGATTTAACTGAATATTTCTCGTTCCTCCGAACAATAAATTTATCGCATTGCGACATACATATGCTTCGGTTTTCCCGTGACGATTACGCGATTCTCAAGCCAGACACTCGTCCGAACATCAAATGGTCAACACACGACCGACATGATCTCGAATGCTTTCTTCTCACCCTCGTACGGGGATTTCAATGCTTCCTAATAGACTTTTCATGTAACTAATTTTCTGGCCATGAGGCCCGTTTTCCTGGCAATCAATCAAGGCTTTTCCCCTCTCTGAGGGGATGTAATTCACGTCGTAGTCTTTATGGCACGGCAGGTTCTGGTCCCGACACGAACTACACAATCGTCTGATTAGTCAGATCGAGCACACAATAAATGGTCACTCTGTGACTGGCATGCCCACGCACTTAATAAACGAACAAACCCACCGAATAAACCAAATTAAAAAACAGACAAATGAGCGTGTCGAAAAGTGCGTCCACAGAACCTTGGGCAAAAATAGTCATGCTTGGCAAATCCAATCTTCTATTTGGAATAGTTGCTGACCTGTGACAATGCAATGAAAAATATTAGATTGCCATTGCACCTGAGTGCGCTATTGATAGTACACGTTCATATTAAAAATTTAGAATGAACCTGGTTGACGGTCGTCCACTTTGAGCCACTCCGCTACTGGCAGTAGAGGAAGAGCCACCATCTTTCCTTGATCTTCCAGTGGCCTATGATGAATGGCATTAGGAGGTTGACTGGATTGAGGAGCGGTATTTGAAGAGCTACCATCCTTCCTTGGACGGCCGGGGGGCCTATGGTAAATGACAATATGAATGGAAGAAGCATCATCAAATGGCTAAATGATACAAATTGAGTAGGCAAACATAAATTATTTTTGAAGGAAACAAAGTAAATAGGCATTAGCTGAGTAGGCATGTGCTAAGTATTACAATTACCTGGGCATGGTCACCGGAGCTTGAGTACTTTGAGGACCAGTGTTTAAGGAAGTGCCTACATTTGTTGGCCTGTCCATTTTCAATTTAGTATAACATTAGGTGGGCAAAAACTGTCTAAATGGAGTATATCAGTTACCTGGCACTTGGAGGTTGACTGGATTGAGGAGCAGTATTTGAAGAGTTACCATCCTTCCTTGGACGGCCGGGGGGCCTATGGTCAATGACAATATGAAGGTAAGGAAAGTTGAACATTCAGGAATTAAGGAATAGCAAGTTTAAATGTAGTAGGAATATATCGAATACCTAGCAGGTAGTGGTTGATTGGATTGATGAGGGGTTGCATTGAATGAGTTCTTGCATTTCTTGGCATAGTGACCAAACTGGCCACACCTCTTGCATTTGTGGTGTCTTTGTGTCCTTTTCACTTGAGCTTCGTCTGCATCTCTGATTCTTTTTTTCTTGGTCTTCCAGGTGGTCGTTTTGCTTTCGGAGGCAATATCGCATGTTCTAGTGTGAGTCTTGGCCACATACTTCTATCTGGAATGGGAGCAATATGAAGGGAATAAGCTGCTCTATACTTGTCAGTCCTATAGCATGTATTTACATATTCGTCCCAATCCACTCCCCTGTACATGATAAGGAAAGAGGCCACATGCACACATGGTAGACCAGTCAGTTGCCACCTCCGATAAGAACAAATTCTGTCTTTAATGTTCACTACTGCCCTTTCATTTGGACAGCTCACCTCACCAAAGAAAGGTGTGGACTTCTGGACTATAAACCCCCCTAAACCTCTGCTTATTTCCACAATATGAGTCTTGGCTGTTGGCACTAGGAAATTCTTCCATTTTCCTAATTTCCTCCTCCTAGCCTCCATTGTCTTCATTATTTATTGCCAGATGGAGTCAAGGCAATTCAAAATCACCTTATATCTAGCATGCCCAATGAATGCATTAAAAGACTCGAAAAGATTGTTAGTGAGATAATGGCACTTACCCTGCCTTCCAAACATATATCTGCTCCATTTCTCCCCCTTAATAGTAGCTGAGTTTAGGTAGTTATATGCATCAACACTTGCTTCCTTTATTTGTCGCATGTACTCCTCAAAGCCTTGATGTGTAAAGCATCTTGCTACATTCCAAATTAACCCTTCTAGAAACTTTCTTGGAAATTTCTTTTTGAAATTTTTGTATAAATGTCTTACACATGTTCTGTGCTCACAATTTGGATAATACAACTTGATAGCCTCTTCAAGACCTTTATGTCTGTCTGAAATTAGAACAAGGCCCTGCCTATCATCTCCAATGGATTCTCTTAAGTTATTCAGAAACCAGCTCCAACTAGACTCACTCTCAGACTCTACAATAGCAAAAGTAATTGGTAAGATACCATCATTCCCATCTAAAGCAGTTGCATTCAAAATAGCTCCAAGAAATATGTTCTTAATATGGCACCCATCTAACCCAATTAATGGTCTACAACCATTAACAAATCCAAATGTGCAAGCCTTGAAGGCAACAAAAAACCTAAGAAATCTATGTTCATCATCAGTGACAAACTGAACTCTACTTCCGGGGTTCTTAGTAAGAAGGTCATCTGCTAAATCTTGGACCCGGCCATATAGTTCTTCCCATGAACCATGAATCTGTCTCAATGCCAGCTCTTTTCCTCTCCAAAGCCTGTGGTATGGTAGGTTAATATGGTACTTGTCCTTCAGTCTTCTGTGCAGCTCTCCAGGGGCAATGTCCCCTTCAACCCTTAACCATGCCTTCACCTTGGCTGCCACCTATTTTTGTGTGGCCATCTTGTTCCCGGTCATATTATTCCCGGGACATGTATGCTCCCCCCTTATTGTTTTGATTTCAAAAGTTACCACATCGGGTAACCTAGATGCATGCAATCTCCATTGGCACTTGCTATGGCCACATTCTAGTATAAGTCTTGTTAGATCACTCCTGTAAGTCCTCAAATAGCATTCAATCTTCACACAGTATTGCTGAATTGCTAACTTAAGTGCTTCTCTATTCTGAAATATGGCACCCACCTCTATGTTAGGGCACTTATCATTACTTTCTAATATCTCAATGCCATATTCCATGCCTTCATGTACATAGAAAGAATCATCATCTTCATCACTTGATGGGAGACTATGGTAGCTATTCTCATATTCTACTTCAAAATCAGAGTCTGAATCATCATCCTCATCATCTTTCTGTCTGTTGCTTTCATCCTGACTCTCAGCCTCTTCCTACCTACATGTTTGTTGATTGGGGACACTAGTTCTTTACCCCACATCACCCATGTCACTCTATTCTGTAGGATTTTCAACAGTTACAGACTGTGCAACTTGTGTGTTTAATTCATCCCCAACTGACATGTACTCTCTGATATCATAGGGAGAATCAGTAGCATCTAAGTCTATAAAGTCAGCTTCTTTTTCAACCTCAGGTTGTTTCTCCTTTATTTTTCTTGTAGCAGGTAGCTTCCTTGCATTCTTTCCAGGGTCACCTTGTGACTGTGTATGAATAGACATAGATTCTATTGTGATGACAATCTCTATAGTCCCTTTCGGCTCACAATGATCAAACATCATGAGAACATCTACATCAGTCATAATATTCTTGTACTTCTTAGGTCTACATTTGAGGACCCTCCACATGATATTCACTATATCATCTTTCTCCCACTTTATCAATGTGCAGACAAGTTTTAACAAATCATTAAGATTAGCATAATCCCTATATATCATAAAAGTTTTTTGCTTCATCAGACGGTGACATAGTGTAGAAGGATCATCCTTATCAGTCTTCCAATATCCCCCATACTTGACGAACAAAGTGTAGAGATCTGTCTCTTCATCCATCCTAATATGACAGAAGAGAAATATAATACGATAAAAAACACACATGCACAGACAAATTTTCCTAATTACCAAAAACACATTTAAAAGCACCGGTGTCCAAGATTATGCAAACATATACAAGAAGATAAATTACTAGTGAACCCCACTACCCTGCACATTTAAAAATAGGCATCTGACAATGCATCCAACATTTATTTTCATCACCCCATACTGTGCCCCACATGTGTAGAATCATGAGCTGTATAAATTAGACATTAAGAAACTAACCTGACCCACAATCTTCACATTTCTATCTATCTGAAAAGGGTCCTCTGGATTTCACCCTCCCACTCAAATAGGATGGCGCTGGATGCCTTTTAAATGCACAACCTTCCCTCCAGACCTAAACTCACAAAAAATCTTTTTTAGTGCTCTATGGCATTATAAAAACTCCTCCTTTCGCCTTTTACTTGACAGATAGGAGAGGTGTCAGGGGATTGGGATTGGGATTAGGGATAAGGAAGTTTTACCTGGCAGATAGTTTATCAGGAACTTTTAAATGCACACCCTTCACCTCCTGTCGCCTTTTAAATGTAGAAAAGAACTTCTTCCCCGAGCCGGATGACGCTCCAAGGCCAACGACAGTGTCCTTCTCTTTTACCTAGGGGTTTTTCAGGTAGATTGGGATTGGGGACGGGAGCGGGAGCGGGTTAAAGGTGGGAGGCAGGGACAAAGATTCGCGAATCGCAATGTCCTTCTCTTTTACCTAGGGTTTTCAGGTGGTGGATTGGGGATGGGGACGGGGACGGAAGCGGGTTGAAGGTGGGAGGGAGGGAGAAAGAACGGCAAAGAGTGCCACGGTTCGGTCTTTAACCAGGGTTAGTATGGACAATTCCTAAATCTAGTCAACGTTAACCGTAGTTAAATCCACGGCTGGTCACGCGTGGTTACTCCGATGATACTTGCGCATAATTAGAATTTATATAGTGATATGTATGATAATACGTTTCTAAGAGTGATTTTTTTACAATTTCACATATAACAATGATTTTCATGCAAAAAAACCCAAGAAGATATAATAGAAAGGAAAATAACAAGGAGATTTAATTATATAGAATTCCTACTCTAAGTTCTAATGCTAAACTTGTCGCGTTAATACTTCGTGAAACTATTAGAAAGTCACATATTAAGACATGTTAAATAATATCTTACACTAAACTCCTCTTATTATCATTGTCATAGCAAGAATTCCATAATAATTGTCATTTGTTGAGCCTTCCAGTATTTTCATCCAAACCTTGCCACTTGTCACCATCACTTAATATTTCACCATAGTGTTTATTTGTCCTAAACATATAACATATTTAACTTCTAGATATCTCATAATTCATCGTCTAAATTTTTTATCATCTAAAGTATAATCTAAGTTTTGCACTTCGTCTATCGTTCGTTGTCTAATTTTTTTATTACATATCTTTTACCCGTTTCACCTATTTTAGTTTCGCCTAACTTTTTACAATTTATTGCATATCTAAGTTTTTGAAATTTGATGTGTACCATAATTAGGGATCTGAGTCCCAATTTCAATTTCAGAGTTGCAGAAGGTACACCTAGCCTGAGAGCATAACAGCATTGAAAACACATTAATATTTAACTTCTTAGATATCTCATAATTCATCGTCTAATTTTTTTATCATCTAAAATATCGTCTAAGTTTTGCACTTCGTCTACTCTTCGTTACCTAATTTTTTTATTGTATATCTTTTACCCGTTTCACCTATTTTAGTTTCGCCTAACTTGCATCATCTACTTTACTTTCGTCTAAATCCATAATGTTCATCATCTAACTTTACCATCACGTAAATCACCCTCTATTGTCTATTTTTCAAACTTAGCCGCTATATCATTTACTTTTAAATTGGACGATCTAGTATCCATATTTACTTTATCTAACTTTTCATTGCCCATCTTCGTCCATCTAACATTTCTAACTTAAATGATCTATCATCTATCTTCTTCCGTCTAATCTTTCTAATTTAGGTGATCCATTGCCTAACTCCTTTCGTCTATCTCATTAGAACAGTCTATCGTTTAACTCTTTTCATCTATCTGACTTTGACGATTTATTATCTAACGTCTTTCGTCTATTTGACTTGGCCTATCTATCCTATAACTATTCGATAATCCAAATCTCCATCTTCTAAGTATTTTCATCTATCTATGCTTTGTTTAACTTGGATCGTCTACTTAACTAGCACCGTCTATCTTTCTTATATCTAACTTTATCGTCTATTTTTCTTTCATCTATTTTACTTCACCTACTTTCATCCGTATCATTTATCTTTCATCCATTTTCATTGTCTAAACACCCTGAATATCCCTGTTTTTCTATTCATCATCTAAGATTTTTATTTTAATTAATTTAGTATACTGATCTGCCGGGTTCCCTTTCAAGAATTATAATTACATATTTTAGACATCTTAACATCTGGGATGTTACAATGGTGGTCAAGCGAACAACCATCCCCAGGGTTGTATCTCTTGCTGTCACCTTCAACGAGGAGGTTTGCCAACTCGACGTAAGCAATGCCTTTCTATTTTCTGACTGAGGATATATGAGCGAAGCAGTCCACTAATTTTGTTCATCCACATTTTTCTCACTATGTTAGTAAACTAAATAGAGATATTCAGAGCTGGAAGTTTACCTCTAGAATTCTGGATGATAGTTTTAGCTAATAAACAAAAGGTGATAGAAAGGAGTATATGTTTTGAGGATAGATAGAGCACAATATTGTCCTAAAAACATGATCTTTTAAACTCTAGGCAGCAATATTCAGTGGCCAAACATAGAAAATGGAAAAAGGAGAGCAATTAATTAACCAGCTTATAAGTTAAAGAAAACGAAAGGGGTTATTGATATAATAATATCAAGCATGAAAATTGAGTAAGAATGTCAACCTTTCATGCAAAACAAATCCCATATATATATTTCATGTTCGTTCAAAAGAACAATAATGGTCCTGATTTACAAGGCATCCAACCTAAAAACACTTGTCAATGGAAGCAATGTATTGTACTTTGGCTAGATGAGGTCCAAATACCTCAAGTTCATGGAAAGAGACTTCTCAATATTGACACTCAGTGAGTGGGGCCAATGAGTCTAGGGCATTGTACTCCTCTAGACAAGGGAGTCGACGACATTAGAGAGGACAACCGCAACGACTGTGGCATGGTAGGTGGCTTAGAGGCTGTAACGTCGAAGTTGATGCAAACAAAGGTGCCAGAGCGGTGGGCCCACTAGTCGATCATGACGAGGAGGAAGGCGAGGTCGTAGAGCATGGAGGTGATAGTGAAGATCCGGTCGACGAGGACAGTGAGGGTAGAGGTAAGAGAAGTAGTCGAGGATTGTACGCACTGCCATGATACTATTCAAGTGGACAAATAGTAAAATGGAGGCACAACATTCTCTCTTCGTACCTTTGTTTTACTATTCCTCGGGGAGAGAATCAATTGCAAAAACAAAACAAAAAGAGTTGCAACAAGTTGATACAACATAATTCATGTTGTATCGTACTGTCAGGAACTGGGTCGACCCGACCCGACCGACAGCATGGCCAACAATGGTTCAAATGTCGAAATGATGAAGCTACCTTTAAGTTGAGTTTCAAAGGAGTTTGATGAGATCACTTAGTCTTGAAGGTTTTTTTTTTTATTTGCAACTATCAATACTTTGGATTTTTTCTATATATAACCCAACAAACTATCATACTTATGTATGCCCGTAATTTCCACATGTTGTTAAAATATCCTTAACATCATCAAAAAAATGTTGCTCGGGTAGACTTCTCATCAAAACATTGTCTAACGACTCTAACCCCAATTAAACATGTAAAAAAAATTAACATTTTTACATATATACTCTTAAATTCACTAGAGTTTTATATATACTCCTAACTTCACCAGTATTCATGTAGTCTTCCTGACATATTCGATTAGAGATTTAAGATAATTTTGACATAGGGATGTAACTATAACATTTTTGAAGATGATAAGGGTATTTATGATAATATGTCAATATTAAGAGGATGTGTATAAATATGATAGTTTATAGGGCTATACGAAAAATCCTAACAATTATGTAATCCTATATTCCTATTTTAGAATCCACTTTTTGCATATATATCTCTTTGAAGTAAGGTTTGCCGACCCGCCCGACCTGATCGACACGCTCTCGGCGCAGGACGGGTAAGGTCGGTCGGGTTGCACAGTGACCCGGTCCGCCCTCTCGGGCTCACGGCGCCAATTTTTTTAATTTTTTTAAAAAATTTTAATAAAATTTTAATGAAAGATTAATTGTTATATATATTTAAAAATATTAGAATGAAGAGTTTTTTTTATGATAATAGATCTGATGCGGGACGGACTAAGGAGACGACGCTATATGAGACGGACACGACTTGACCAGCAATGACACGACTACTAGAGCGACCTCGGCTCGACACTAGGAGCTACTATAGGTTACATGTCTTTAACAGAAGTGCAAACTCATTCGTCGTCCCAAGCGAGGGAAAGCGTGGATCGTGCGCGGTTAAGGAACCGGCAGAGTTCAAGGTAGTCTGACTCAACTTCCGGACTCGGATCGAGTCGCGGGACGGGTCACTCTCACGCTCACAGCGGTCACATGGACACACGGGCTAGGAACCTACACTCTCGACAGCGGCATATGACCGTATACTAGCTAAGCAAGTAAATGCCAAGAAGGTGAGATCATTACCTCCACGCACCCGGCGTGGGGAAGACGACCCCGGCCAATCGCGGACTCCCGGTTAAACAGGTTTACGGCAATACAATAAATTTGACCCACTCCACGCAGGGAGGTAAAAGGTCACATGCGGGGCCCGGGAATCACGAGAATTGGGTTGACGGGCAGCATCTTGATGTCGCCCGGCGGTGCCGAACTCCGCGTTTTCGTGCTGTCCGGACGGCGGGTTCTACGGGTCCGTGGGGCCCACGGGTGGCGCTGTCCTCTCGGCCTACTGGGGTGGGGCCCAATGTGATGGAGACCCCTGGTGGCGCGCCTCCTCGGACGGCGTCTGCCGGAAACGCCGATCGGTGGTCGATCGGACCCGATCTCTAATTCTTGAACTAGCTGCCCACGGATTTCATGTTCTATTTTCCGGCGTGCGCTCCGGCGAGAACGGCCGCCGCGATCAATCCCGATGTCGGATCGGGGCACATGAGCTATCGTTGGAAAGCTCTCTTGAAGTCCTTCATTCTAGGCCCATAGATAGGGCATAGATCTGCACGGATGTGGGCTTTAATGAATTTTGAAGCTTCTGATGAACAGTACCCAAACTCTCAGATCTGTAGGTAAGTTGTCTGAGAACTGCCGTTTACCACGTGGTTGATGGCCGATTAAGCTCCTGAGATCTTCACAAAAGTTATAGGATTTTGAACAAGGAAGATGGAAATATTTTTTGTGGACTGATTGGAGGTGGCTACGAATTGATATGATTTTTGCACTGGACAGAGGTCGGATCTGGGAACAGGTGGACAGCACTGTAACTAGCTCTAAAAATGAATTTTGAAAAATAGGTGGAGGGTTGATCAAAAATCAGGAACATTCGTGGAAGGAGGGGTTGATAGAAAGAACCCCCAGTAAAATTGGGAGTCCTAGAAAAAATAACAAAGGGGTCCGAACATGGGAAACACAGGGCGGGTGGAAATTGAAACAGAAAGCAGACAGATCTGGTGGAAGAGGGAGAACGAAATGGGAAAAATAGGAAAAGGGATCTGGAAGCTCTGCCAATTTTTATGGGACGTGGGAAACACCTCCAGAACTCACCCTCAAAATTTGGGAACCAACAGATCTCGGAGGTGGGAGCTGGAATTCCGGGATCAGCTGGCTGTTTGGTGAAGACAGATTTCCGACGAACTTGATGGCGGTGCGGTGGCGGCGACGATGATGACCGGAACCGATAGGGGAGGAGTCACACCTCCAGAAGGCAACTTTCACAGCTGCAAGGGGGAGAGGGAGGAGAGAGGAGGGGGGGCGCACCAGCCCTTGCTCAAGGAAATTGTTTGATTTAAATGGCATTAATTTATCAAAAATGAAAATTACAAGCATATATAGGTTACATGTCTAATTAATCATCAACCGTTGGATCTAGGGATGGGAGATGGAGGGCTGAGATTGCATGTGACCATCCACAAAAATTAAAATTAAAAATACAAGGGGGGGCGGCCCATTGACTAGGGAGGCAAGGGGGGACATGGTAGGTGGGGGTGGGTTGGAATTGTTGATATTTTCATTCCAATGTCCCCCACTTGGCCCACCCTTCTAGAAGCCACCATTTGAATGGTTGACCGACCCCACATGGGGCCCTAGGGATGAGGTGGATCAATGGGAGGGGGCCTGGGGGTCCCGTGGGGCCCAGGGGTCCCATTTTACAAATAAGCCCCTCTTACTATCAAAATTACATACCGAATAAAATGAAGTAAACACACATTAAACACAAATAAAGTCTAACTAAATATGATAAATGCCGGGACTCATGGGGGAGTCTCCATGCTATCTCCGAGCCAGATGGATGCTAAGGTGGCTCGAGTCGTGCTCCGTGTGCGGTACCGGTGGCTCGGCGTGTCGCGCCGCTCAACTGCTCGGGTGTCTGCACCAATTCTCCCCGGGTGGGAGAAACTCGACCCTGTCGAATAAGGGTCTACATCGCTCCTGTATCGCTCCAGAAGGTCCCGATCAATCCGCTACAACTCTCCATGTGTGATCCACGTGTCCTCGGTAGCGGGCCGTCCTCTCCATCTCACTAGGTAACGCGGGTAGGATCCACTCCTGGTAACTGTCACCTGCTCATCCAGTATATGATCTATATGCTCACGATGCCGTAACAAGGGGGCTGGAGGTGGACACTCAGGTGTGGGATCGCTCTCAAGGGGAGGAGATGGCTCGAAAGGCTCACTAGGGATCACCGCTGGGTCCCTATATGCAATTAGATCCGATACATTGAAAGTAGAGCTTATACCGTATTCCTCGAGAAAGTCCACAATGTACGCATTGGATCCAACGCGTTTCAACACTCTGAATGGACCGGCTCCGCGAGCTTGCAACTTCTTAACGGTTCTGGAGGAAAACCGCTCAGGTCTTACCCTAATCATGACATATTCGCCCTCGTGGAACTCTCGGTGGGCATCGACTAACTCTTTGTACCGTGCATTGCTGGCCTCAATGTGACGACGGATGTCGTCATGCAAACTCCTAACATGCCTAGCAAACGACTCGGCTGACTCCGACACTCTATCATGGATAGGCATGGGGACAATGTCAACGGGTTTCCTAGGCCTACGACCTGTGACAATCTCAAATGGACTCATGCCGGTAGACCTATTCACCGAATCATTATATGCAAACTCAGCCATGGGTAGAATGAGATCACAATCCCCAATGTGATCCCTAACAAGACACCTCAAAAGATCTCCCAGACTCCTATTGACTACCTCGGTCTGACCATCTGTCTGGGGATGATATGCAGTAGAAAACTTGAGGTGAGTACTCATCATATGCCATAATGTCTTCCAAAAATAGGAGGTGAATCTCACATCACGGTCAGACACTATAGTGCGAGGCAACCCGAACTTGCACACCACGTGAGTAAGGAAAAGGCGGGCTACCCTCGAAGCATCCGAAGTCTTCGAGCAAGGGATAAAGAGGGCCATTTTTGAGAAACGGTCAACCACCACATAGACTGAATCATGCTTCCTGGAGGTACGTGGCAATCCCAAAACAAAGTCCATGCTAACATCCTGCCACGGAGCATCAGGCACGGGAAGAGGCGTATAAAGGCCCGAGCTTTGCTTCTTCATCTTGGCCGTAGCACATGTACGGCACTGAGCCACGATGTGAGCAACATCGTGCTTCAAGCTCGGCCAATAAAATCGATGCTCAACTGCCTCAATAGTCGTGTTCCGACCAAAGTGGCCGGCTAGACCTCCCGCATGTAGTTCCCACACTAAAAAATCTCGAACCCAAGTTCGGGGAACACATAGCCTACCTCCACGAAAGAGGTAACCATCCTGGTGCACATAGTCATCAAGGTCTCTCGAGGGTTCGGCCTGGAGAGTGGTATAAATCTGACCGAAGTCAGAACAGTCAACATAGGCCTCTCTCATCTTTTCCAACCCTATGACCTCAGTACTCATGGTGGTAAGCAAACATGCTCGCCGACTCAAGACATCGGCCACCTTGTTCTCCACTCCAGCCTTATGTTTAAGCACAAATGTGAACTGCTAGAGATACTCTACCCAACGACTGTGACACGAGTTAAGCTTCTTTTGGGAATGGAGGTACCTCAAAGCCTCATGATCGGAGTATAAGATAAACTCCTGATGTAATAGGTAATGCCTCCAATACCTAAGAGCCTGAACAACTGCGTAAAATTCCTTATCATATGTGGAGTATCACAGTTTCGTGTCATTCAGCTTCTCGCTGAAATATGCGACCGGGTGGGCCTCCTGACTCAACACACCTCATATCCCAACACCCGACGCATCACAAGAGACCTCAAACACCTTCGAGAAATCAGGCAGTCGAAGGATAGGTGTCTGGGTCATGCGCTCCTTGATGTCCTTGAAGGCGGCAGATGCGGCCTTCGTCCATACAAATGTGCCCTTTCGGATACAATCCGTGATCGGGGCGGTGACGGAGCTAAATCCGTGGATGAAGCGACGATAGAACGTCGCAAGGCCATGAAAGCTGCTGACATCATGAACCGTACGGGGTTCCGGCCACTCAATAATGGCCCGGACCTTCTCCGGATCGGCGGAGACCTCAGTACTAGACACAATGAAACCCAAGAAGGTAAGCTGAGATGTCATGAAGGCACACTTCTGTGGGTTTGCAAACAACAACTCTCGCCGAAGAAGTAGACAGACCTGCCGAAGGTGGTCTAAGTGGTCCCCCGTGGTGCGACTATAGATAAGGATATCGTCAAAATACACCACTACAAAGACTCCAATGAAAGGTCGGAGGACCTGAGTCATGAGCCGCATGAAAGTGCTAGGGGCATTGGTCAACCCAAAAGGCATGACCAACCACTCATATAGACCATCCTTAGTCTTAAAGGCGGTCTTCCACTCATCACTTGGCCTAATCCTCACCTGATGATAGCCACTCTTAAGATCGATCTTCGAAAAGATAGTGGCACCTGCCATCATGTCCAGCATGTCATCCAGGCGGGGAATAGGGAACCTGTACTTCACTGTGATTTTGTTGATGGCACGACTATCAATGCACATTCTCCACGTGCCATCCTTCTTCGGGGCGAGTAATGCGGGTACAGCACATGGACTCATGCTGTCCCGAACAGAACCTCTCTCCATCAACTCATCGACCTGCCGTTTCAACTTGGCATGTTCTGTGGGGCTCATGCGATAATGTGGAAGGTTGGGCAATGAGGAGCCCGGAATAAGGTCGATGGCATGCTGAATATCCCGCATAGGTGGGAGTCCCTCGGGAAGCTCATCGGGAAAGATATCAGCAAACTTCTATAGAATGGGGACAACCTCAGGTGGGAGCTCACCCTCGGAGTCTCTCTCTACCTCTCGGACCGCAATGGCAAACACAGGGCAGCCCCGACTAGCCTCCCGCTCCATCTCCTGGGAGCTAATCAACATCAATCTCCTCGTCGAGGGCTCGCCTGGGCCAGACGTAACGGTCATAGCCCGAGCTGGGGATGGGGTACTAGGCCCAGCGGCGGAAGGCTCCGGAGTACTTGGGCCAGTAGGACCCCTGACGGAGGGCTTCTTGGGCTGAGAGGGGTAGAGGGTAATCCGCTGGCCAGCATGGTCGAAGGTACAGGTGTTCGACCGGCCATGAAGTGTGGCATCCCGATCAAATAACCATGGCCTACCAAAAATGACACTACCCACCTCCATAGGGAGGACATCACACTAGATCTCTTCGCGGTAGGTATGGAACTGCAGTGGGACCAGACACCGCAGCCTGATCGGAATGGAGGTGGAATCCACCCAAGATACTCGATAGGGGCAAGGATGGTCCACGGGCGTAAGTCCAAGACGAGTGATAGCGCCCGCAGCGATTGCATTGATGCAACTCCCACTATCGATGACCACCTTAAAGATGATCTTGCCCAGCCTACAGAACGTATGAAGGATAGTGGTCTGACGCCAGTCATCACTGACCTGTGGCTGGGTGAGGATATATCGGACGACCCCAACGTGAGTATCATCGGACTGCTGGGCATCCAGGGCATCACCTCCCAACTCATAGTACTCGTCAGCTAGCTCTTGATCTGCCTCATAGCTGACTAACTCGAGGCCCGTAGGGGTGGTATCCTCGGCCTGTGTGTCCCCAATGATGAGAGATGGGCGGGTGGGACACTGGTTGGCGAAATGGCCAAACCCATTGCAGCGATAACACTGCTGCCGTGATCCACTAGGCTCCCCAATCATGGGTCCTTTCCCCTTATCCTCCCGACGGATAGGAGGTGTAGGTAGCAAAGGACGTGTAGGAGGTGCGGGTGCCGGTGGACGGGCTATGGATGGGGCCGTAAGATGCTGGGGACGAGGAAGGTCCCTCGGGGGTGGAGGACGAGGCCTAGGAGCAAAGGGCTCGGGAAGAGCGGGCTCCTAAGTTCGAGCCATGGGGACCCTCGGATATGTGCCAGATGAGCCATGGGGCTCGACACTACGAAGGGGAAAGGAGCCCAACCGATGGGGTGACTCGAACTCGGCCTCGAATTGCTCCAATTCGAGAGCTATCTAATATGCCTGCTCCAAAGTGGTTGCATTGCGGCGAAAGAGTTCATATTGATAATTGAGCCGCAAACCTCTTCGAAAGCGGGATATAGTCATGATGCTCTCTTCCGTGACTCCACACCGCAAGTAATACTCATCGAACTCGGCAGTGTACTCGGTCACGGATCGGTTCCCTTGGGAGATGCTTTGCCACTTGTCTATGAGACATTGGCGATATGAGGCGGGAAGGTATTTCTCCCTCAATTTGATTTTCATATCATCCCAAGTACCGATTTGGGGTTAACGTCGCTGGTTGAGCAGGCTCTCCACATTGGTCCAATAAGTTTGGGCCTGCCCTTGCAGCTTCATCTTTGCGTATCGGACTCTTCGGTGGTCCGTCATCTCAAACCACTCGAAGTACCGGTCCATGCCGGCCTCCCAATCTAAATACACCCTAGGGTCCAAGGACCCGCTAAAAGTGGGAGGGTCCGCACGCACGCCCCTAAGAATACGGTCGTCATCCTCGTCATCACGATTTCGTCGTTGATTACAACGACCGTTACCCCCTTGATCATTATCAGATGCATAATCATCCACCACATGCACCTGTTGTACCCCAACATTCTCCGCCTGAGCCCTTGGTGCAGCAGGTTGCTGAACCGGCTCTTGTTGGCCGTTCGTCGGCGCGGGTTGCGCCGCTACTGGGCCCCTCTCGAGGACGGCAATTCTCCCAACTAGGCCCTGGATGGACTGATCCGAGTTCTCGGCCCGATCCTCGAGGACTTTCATCCGCCCTTCTAGACGCATTCCTATGCCATCCATACGCGTATTAAGACCATCCATACGCGTGTCAAGACATTCTATAATGGCTCGGAACATCTCGACCGTCGAGGACTCATCGGAGCTACGGGCCTAGGAATCCGCCATAGGTGGTGGTGGCGAGTATTGGGTACCTCGACGGGTGGGCATGCAACTGACACACGACCTAGAAGACACCGACTAATACAAACACTCACTAATGCAACAATGATGCACTTAGACCTAACCAATATCCGATACGTGGCGGAGATAAGCGACCCGAAGATCACTCGCACAAGTACGCTACCTTCCCGATAGGCATAAGCTAATGTTCGGGCAACTCCTTTTAATATGCTGGGCTATTGGGTGAAATACAATTTTAAAACACCTTTTTTTGTTTTGAAAACTAATGATGACCCTAGACTTGACTTAGACTATGCAAGACTTATGCAACGACTACCCTAGACTCAACTTGCTCTGATACCAAACTGATGCGGGACGGACTGAGGAGACAACGCTATATGAGACGGACACGACTCGACCAGCAATGACACGACTACTAGAGCGACATCGGCTCGACACTAGGAGCTCCTATAGGCTACACGTTGTTAACAGAAGTGCAAACTCACTCGTCGTCCCAAGCGAGGGAAAGCGTGGATCGTGCGCGGTTAAGGAACCGACAGAGTTCAAGGTAGTCTGACTCAACTTTCGGACTCGGATCGAGTCGCGGGACGGGTCACTCTCACGCTCACAGCGGTGACATGGACACACGGGCTAGGAACCTACACTCTCGACAGCGGCATATGACCGTATACTAGCTAAGCAAGTAAATGCCAAGAAGGTGAGATCATTACCTCCACGCACCCGGCGTGGGGAAGACGACCCCGGCCAATCGCGGACTCCCGGTTAAACAGTTTTACGGCAATACAATAAATTTGACCCACTCCACGCAGGGAGGTAAAAGGTCACATGCGGGGCCCGGGAATCACGCGATTTGGGTTGATGGGCAGCATCTTGATGTCGCCCGGCGGTGCCGAACTCCGCGTTTTCGTGCTGTCCGGACGGTTGGTTCTACGGGTCCGTGGGGCCCACGAGTGGCGCTGTCCTCTCGGCCTGCTGGGGTGGGGCCCAATGTGATGGATACCCCTGGTGGCGCGCCTCCTCGGACGGCGGTCGGCCGGAAACGTCGATCGGTGGTCGATCGGCCCCGATCTCCAATTCTTGAACTAGTTGCCCACGGATTTCATGTTCTATTTTTCGGCGCGCGCTCCGGCGAGAACGGCCGCCGCGATCAATCCCGATGTCGGATCGGGGCACATGAGCTATCGTTGGAAAGCTCTCTTGAAGTCCTTCATTCTAGGCCCATAGAGAGGGCCTGGATCTGTACGGATCTGGACTTTAATGAATTTTGAAGCTTCTGATGAACAGTACACAAACTCTCATATCTGTAGGTAAGTTGTCTGAGAACTGCCGTTGACCGCGTAGTTGATGGCCGATTCAGCTCCTGAGATCTTCACAAAAGTTATAAGACTTTGAACAAAGAAGATGGAAATATTTTTTGTGGACTGATTGGAGGTGGCTACGAATTGATATGATTTTTGCACTGGACAGAGGTCGGATCTTGGAACAGGTGGACAGTACTGTAGCTAGCTCTGAAAACGAATTTGGAAAAATAGGTGGAGGGTTGATCAAAAATCAGGAAAATTCGTGGAAGAAGGGATTGATGAAAAGAACCCCCAGTAAAATATGGAGCGCTAGAAAAAATAAAAAAGGTCCGAACATGGGAAACACAGGGCGGGTGTAAATTGAAACAGAAAGCAGACAGATCTGGTGGAAGAGGGAGAACGAAATGGGAAAAATAGGAAAAGGGATCTGGAAGCTCTGCCAATTTTTATGGGATGTGGGAAACACCTCCAGAACTCACCCTCAAAATTTGGGAACCAACAGATCTCGGAGGTGGGAGCTGGAATTCCGGGATCAGCTGGCTATTTGGTGAAGACAGATTTCCGACGAACTTGATGGCGGTGCGGTGGCGGCTCGTGGCGGCGGCGATGATGACCGGAACCGATAGGGGAGGAGTCACACCTCCATAAGGCAACTTTCACAGCTGCAAGGGGGAGAGGGAGGAGAGAGGAGGGGGGGCGCACCAGCCCTTGCTCAAGGAAATTGTTTGATTCAAATGGCATTAATTTATCAAAAATGAAAATTACAAGCATATATAGGTTACATGTATAATCAATCCTCAACCGTTGGATCTAGGGATGGGAGATGGAGGATTGGGATTGCATGTGACCATCCACAAAAATTAAAATTAAAAATACAAGGGGGGGGTGGCCCATTGACTAGGGAGGCAAGGGGGGACATGGTAGGTGGGGGTGGGTTGGAATTGTTGACATTTCATTCCAATGTCCCCCACTTGGCCCACCCTTCTAGAAGCCACCATTTGAATGGTTGACCAACCCCACATGGGGCCCTAGGGATGAGGTGGATCAATGGGAGGGGGCATGGGGGTCCCGTGGGGCCCAGGGGTCCCATTTTACAAATAAATCCCTCTTACTATCAAAATTACATACCGAATAAAATGAAGTAAACACACATTAAACACAAATAAAGTCTAACTAAATATGATAAATGCCGGGACTCATGGGGGAGTCTCCAGGCTGTCTCCGAGCCAGATAGATGCTGAGGTGGCTCGAGTCGTGCTCCGTGTGCGGTACCGGTGGCTCGACGTGTCGCACCGCTCAACTGCTCGGGTGTCCGCACCAAGATCCTTACTAAATTACACATAATTAAATATATAAAAATTACATGTTACACCGCTTAATTAAACATCCTATTATATATAATTCATAAAAATTGATTTAAATTACTTAATATGTTAAAGTAAACAGTGACATAATAATGACATTCATTCATGAAGTATAAAATACAAAAACTCACTCATCCTCCTCATCTGTGAACCCCGAATCCCAAAACTCATCATCAGATACACGAGACTGATCACTCGTATAATCTAACTCTATCCTAGTGGGTGGAGGTACATGTGGGTGGGACTGAAAATATATAACCATCTGCACAAATGATGGGTCGTGTGCTGCGGTGGAGGGTACATGAAAATCTATAAAAAAAATCATCACTACATCTATAGCTTCAATTCTATCATGTGCGACTGGTGCTGGTGCTGGTGCTGCTCGAACTCTGGACGTGGAGGAAGATCATGCTCCGCCCTGTGCTCGTGGTAGGGATACCCTGGACGTAGAAGAAGATGTCCTGGGTGTGCTACGTGAACCGTATCTATCCTGTAACTGTGTCCGAAAGGAATGTCGGACATCTCCCGGAACTCGGTCGCATGCCCGAACATCGCGTCCCACTCCCGCAAGGTGCTCCGCAAACCTGTGTATGCTGGTGACGCGATGTTCGCAGTATCTACAGTGCACATGTCCATCACCCTCAACAGAGTATCCATGCTCCCACGCAGGGTGACGCCGTCTGTCCATGATGACCTGCAAATGATGTAAAAGTTTACATTAGTGATATCAATGATAAGTACAAAACTCAAGATATGAAGAAATTTATAATTAATTATTAGTTAGTTATAAATATAACCAAATGATACATACTAATTAAGAGTATGGACCCAAACTGGGCCAGTGCCCATCTCCAAACAATTTGACATTAAATGTGGTCCGCAGATAGAATAGATAGTCTTCATAGCGCATTGAACCTGAATAGTTCTCTCAGTACATGCGTACGTAGTATTCATACTGCTGCGAACCTTGTGCGTACACGACCTCTACTGGCGCAGCTGCGGCATAAGGATATGGATACGATGGGAAAATTGAACTACTGTTATCTGAGTCGCCAAGATACATCGGCTGCTGTGGCCATGACAGTCCATACGAGCTTCCAGATCCCTGGGAGTCATGTGTGCTCATCCTCTCAAAATCAGACAACATGCCTTGATAGTTGGTACTGTCTGCAACCGAACTTCCATAGTAGGGATCCCAATGATCAACTGCCCACCTCGTCCCTGCCGGTGGAGCACCGTGGTCCTCATCTTGCGTGGCATGTGTGAAGTGCTGCTCCTCTGTCCATGCGGCATGTTGACGGCCCCCACGACCTCTACTATGACCACTGCTGTACTCTCTGCCACCAGCACTAGTATCCTGTCGACGACTCCGTTGACCACCTTGAGACCGCCACCTCCATGGGATGAAGACCCTGTCGGTGTACTATCATCATCGGAGTCATGACTCCCACTGATGCGGGGCTCAACAGAGGGCTCGGGAGTGTCATCATTTGCATTGGGATCTAATGTCTCCATGTCTGCAATATCTATCGGATTTAATGGTGGTCCCTTGTCCTTCTTACTGCTGAATAATGTGGTCCATGATGATTTTTTCTTCTGTGGAGAATGGGGCGGCTTACTTGCTGGATGTTGTGTCTCTCTAGATGCTTGAGAAGTAGAAGCCTGGTTAGATAATTTTTCAATTTACTTTCTACTATGTAAGTATGTACGTATACCTGAGATGACTGACTAGGTGCCTTAGACGTTGAGTCTCGTGGCGCAGCAGACTGAGATGGTTGTTTCGATGCTACCAAAGACTACACAATTGAAAGAATAATATATTCAATTACCAATGAAATACAACATATAAATGTTGAAATGATAATATAATTTTATCTCTCTAAATGAGGAACTCCCCCTAGCCTCTCTTGAAGTGGATAACCTTCTGGGTTCCGCAGATATTGAATGCCGCGGTGCAGCAACCCGGGACCACTGTTCTCCCGCAATGTTGTCATTTGTCGGACCGACCTGCAATATATTTCTTACATCTAGTTACACCAATATATGACTACGCTATCTAATTAAATATGTGATTCTATTTTCATATATTAATTGACCTAAGATGGCACTTGACGCTCAATTGTTGAAGGTTGCATCAATCGCTCCCATGCTGTATCATCGTATGCATACGATGTGTCTCCACCCCCAATGACGAGGTCTTCATCCAAATTAACTTCATCACGTTCCGTTGCTGACTCGTCACCACCCAACTGCACATGGATGTCATCTCCCTCCCCCACCGCCTCTTGTACAGCTGCTGCTAGAAAAGTATTAAGCCGTGGTGTCTCGCCTGGTTCTTCAGCCTCCTCATCCAATTCTGCCTCACCACGCTCGGTTGTGGCTCTTGCAACCCATGCTACCATAGGGTCATCATCGTCTCGCAAGTACACAGCATCCGTTGGGTCGTAATCTCCCTCTCCTCTCCTTGTATCCATTTGCACATGCCGGACCTTTAGCCTCATGTTGTAATGAACATACACCATTTTGTCTAGCCTGCGGTGTGTCAGCCTATTCCTCAGCTTAGTATGCAAGAAGGAGAACGTCGACCAATTCCGCTCACACCCACTCGACGAGGATGTTTGCGATAGAACTCTCATTGCGATCTTCCTTAATACGGGTGCACTTGTGCCGTAATTTAGCCACCACTCAGCTGTGTTTAAGACAGATCACATACAATATAATAATTAGATGTAAAAATTACTTCTCGAGATATAGAAGGTACATTGTGAAGACACATTACTTGGGTCGAGTCTGTCACGACTGGCCACGGCATTAGGTGTCGCAAATGAACCAATTGCCTCTCTAAATGTTTTCATCTGCATTATGAAAAAATATTAAGTGTATATTTCATTTCATATTCTCAATGCTAAAATATCCAAGTATACCTCATTCAAAGCATCAGCAGCATCTGTTGGGGTGAAAGACAATCGGTCTACCACAATGTTGACCGATTCTATCAGAGTATCGTCATATGTAAGGCCCCGAGCATATTGGAAGGCCGGATGTAGATAGTACGCTACAATCGCAAGACATTGAATTACATATTAGTATCAACTGAAAATCACATCTCATTTATTGGATGAGAATGTAAGTGTTTACCTGCCATGTGAAGATCGTGGCTCATTTTTCTGTCCCATCTGTCCTCCACAATCTCTAGGATTGTAGGTCCATATTTTTTGGATGTTGTAAGGATCTTCCACTTGGCAGCTTCTATTTTGCTGTACACCAACCCCATGGTTGGTACTCTATCTCCATCCACGCATCGTAGTACCTCATACAGTGGCTCTATCAATAACATTAATACCTTCACTCTATCCAAAAAATTCGAGGTGTTGACAATCCCCTCGACCTCCGCCCCTTCACGTGAAGCAGCAAAAGAGGAATTCAGTCAGGTCTCACCTCTAAACATTTACTTCAACCCATCCTTGTGCTTCAGTAGGCTCTGCAATGCGATGTAGTTGGTGGCAAATCGTGTAATGCCATGCCTCAACAGTTCGCCGCCACAATGCTCCCTCATCCATGCCAATACAAGTGTGTGGTTGTAGATATATTTCATGATTTTTTGTGCCATCTCGATCACATATTTGACCATACGAAGCTGCCCAATCTCCTTCAGCATCAGATCAACACAATGTGATACACAGGGGGTCCAGAAAATGTGCTGTTTGTTCTTCATTAGCTCCTCCCCAGCCTTCTTATAGTTCGACCCATTGTCAGTCACCACTTGCACAATGTACTCCTCCCCAATCTCAGTTACCACTTGCGTCATCAATGACTAAATATATTGGTGAGTGTGAATTTGACCAGACGCATCCACTGATTTGTGAAAAAAAACATGTCTGTCACAATAAACAAGGAAGTTGATCAGGCTAGATTTTGTGGTACCTGACTATCCATCACACATCAGTGTGACTCCGTACTTTGTCCATTTCTGCTTGAATGAGTCAATGTAACTCTTGATCTCAGCAACTTCTTCATCAAGATATACGCCAACCAATTCTCTCGCTGTAGGTGGCTGCACGTGTAGTCCAAGGACCTGTGCTTCCTGAAACATTGACTTGTAGTAAGGGCTATTGGCTGCATTGAAAGGTAGACCCGCGTGGTGCCACCATTTTGTAACAGCCTGACCAAGTTTTCATTTAGGTCCCTTCTGGCCATATGCATCGTCCATCCTCGTTTGCTTGCCATGCTCTCGGGATAGTGCACCGGGCTCCACATCTTCAATGTTGATCGATTGTGTCCTTTTTCTTTGTGTCCCCGAGTCACCAGTCAATAAACTCCTTATGCCACGTGGTTGTCGAGTCGTAGATGAACCACCACTCCCTGATGCTCCGGTCCTCGCCGCCTCGCGACTACAGACTCTCGTCTCCTCGGGATGTCTTGACTCTTCCCTGCTCTAACGTACTGCCTCACGAAACTCAGCTTCATATGGATCGTTCAGAGTGACATACACATTATCCTGCTCAGTACGTGCTTGTTCGTCTTAGTCACTGGGTGTCCATGCACATTCCTCCTCGTTGCTGTCGCTTGCTATTCCGCTCACTGCCGCTTGATCCATTTTCTTCTTTTTTTCCTTTTCTTGCATCTAAGCTCTCTTCTCCCGTAGGTGCCTAGCCATTGCAAGTTTCACATCTCTAGGCACATGGGTACACCCAGCAACCTCAGAGTATCCTGCCCCGGCTCCTCCTGCCAAATGATTCTTCAACCGAGACACCCCTCCTCCCCGGTGTTCTATTTTACAATAGTTACAACGCCAACACCTACGGTTGCCATCCAACAAAACTCCGTGTGACCACCCAATATCATTTGTTCGTTCCTTAGGAGCCATAGAGTGCTATCTCCTAAAATTAAGAAATTCAAATTATGAAAATATATTATTTCCCATCTACAACAAACAATGAACGTAATTTCATTATTTACGTACCATGCAAGACTAAATTCAATATTTAATACATCTTAATATAATTTAGTTCAAAATAATATCATTATTTCTATAACATACATGTAAGGTTAATATTTATAATTAATACATATACATTAACTTTAAAATTATTTATCACTAATTAGATATTTAAAATTGCATCTCTAATTAAATTACATGACACATATAAATTATAAACATCTCTAAATAATTTACATTATACATATAAATTAACTTTAAAATTATTTATAAAATATTCAACACTAAATTTATATTTACATTAAATTAAATTACATTATGTAATTAAATTAACTAATATACATTATGCATTTAAAAATATTTTACATCTACAACTAATAATGATATTAATATCAGTAATTCTACAACATGCAATACTAAATTTAATATTTAATATTACATTTAAATTAAATCTAATATTTAAACATGAATTAAATAACACATCAAAAAATAAATTTATTTCTACAACATGAATTAAATATTATTTATATTAATTCTACAAAATGAATTAACTAATACATCATCAAAATGATATTTCTACAACATAAATTAAACAAAAATTATATTATTTATATAACATGAATTAAATAATACATTAACAATAATATTAAATAGTCTAATAAAATATTTTCTTATTTTATTTAGATTAAAAATTAACTAAAAAATTTAAACAACCCCCCCTCCACCCCTCACCCTCCCCGCCCCCCACCGGCGGTGCAGACGCCCCCCCACCCCCTCTCACGGTGCAGACGCACCCCCTCCCCCTCTCACAGTGCCCACGCCCCCCCCTCCTCACCCTCCCCGCCCCCCACCGGCGGCGGTGCCAGTGCAGACGCCCCCCCTCCCCCTCTCACGGTGCCCACGCCCCCCCTCCCCCTCTCACCCTCCCCCTCTCACGGTGCATGTAACGACCCGAGAATCTGATTACCGGGAAGGCCCGATAATCCGAGACTCGAACCGCCGCCCACGAGCCGGGAGGGCTCGGAAGGGCTAAAAGGAGTGTGGAGGCACAAAGAAATAGGAAATAAAGCAGGGCAACTCAACAATTAACAGAAATAAATGAACAACTATAGCTACAACAGAGTCCAGTCCAATAGAAAGTACAGTCTAAAGCAGTAAAACGTACCACATGCCAAGTGAACACTCGGCCCGGCAAGCTGGCAACTGAGAACCTCCGCTCCGCACCCTCGAACCTCGAGAAAGGACCGCCACACCCGAAAAGCAGGGAATGAGTCTCCAAAACAGAGACTCAGCAGGGATCCCGCGGAACCCCAACCGAAAACAACGGCGGTAGCGGAAAGGAGAGCTACAACTACAGCAGGAATAGCAAACCGGTGGCCGGTCAAAAACTCGGCACTATAGCTACTCCTACTGCCAGAAGGCACACCTCGATCACGTAGTCGAAGCTACCAAACCACGCTAGTACCACCTACCAAAGTAAAAACACACGGCAACCACGCCGTAGAGGCCTGTCCCCCGGACAGCCAACCTGGACACGCTGTCCAAGGTGCAACCCCGACCATCCGATCGCGGGTACCGCACAACAAGACCCAACCTCGGTAAAGTCACTAGCACTAGCCTCACGGCGCAAGAACCGACACACGCGCCAAGGTGAAACAACCGAACTCACCGGTCAACACGACCGAAAACCCGAAGGTCAAAGACATAGAGACTGACAGTCTGTCACTCCGTACTCGACAGGAGTGCCACCCACTAGAAGCACAGCCGGTAGCGTCCCCTGACGTCTTACACCGCACCGCAGGTGAACCGCCTGACGTGGTAGGTCCTACCCGAGGCGCGAACACCGTACAAGTAACCACAAACAAGTGACTAGTTGGGGTCACGCCCATCGACGTGCGTCCACTGTCCCCAACCACGTGTGCACACACAGACCACGCGTCCTAGGTCTGGCCCTCTGACTGGTTTTTCCCTGACACTGGACTCTGATTTGACGAGGGGCCCGACGAAAACCAGTCTAACCGTCCTCAGGGTAAGCCCGTACACCACTCCCTGGTGCGACCAGCACAGGCGTACTGGTAGGCTACGACTAGTGGAGGGTCACTGAAGGAGTAGACTCTCAACTCAACAGAAAACAACGTCCGAATCCGACGACGTACGGGGACCACCCCACGTATCGGCCCCGTCGCACGGTGACCACAGTCGGAGAAGAAACGGGACTCACAGTCCACGGCCACGCACGCACCGTGCGCTAGAGTCGAGAAAACTCAAGTGGCACTAAGCCACTGGACTCTGGGCAGTCCTCTAGACGCACTACACCCAACGGTCCTTGAGTCACAAGACTCGGGGTCAAGACCGTTGTACGCAACAGCACAAGGTCGTCAATCTAGTCCAATCTCTAGGTCTAAAATCACGGTAGCACAAGTACCGAGACAACTCACGAGTCGCCAAGACCACTCCCTCGGAAAGGGAATGCAAAGGACTAAGGCCACCCACACGGGCCACACGGAAAACACAGAAGCACGATTCTCAGGGCAGCACACAAGCCGCCACGACGATTTCCCATCTTGTAGCAAGCGGGAAACCTCCAGCCCCAGGCCGGATAACTGGACTCGCAGTCCAAGGCCAAACACGTGGCCCACACGGGAATCGCCTTCCAAAGAAACCCACAACATGCGGGGGAGACCCCACTGCACGCACACCGGTACACGGTGACTCGATCTTGCGTAACATAAAAGCCCGGAACACGTGGGGTCACCCAGACCCACCACACCTACGGGCACGCTAATCGAGGCAACACGGTCCCTCTCGACACCCCAAAAATACAGACACAGAACCCATGGGGTGTCCGGGATACTCACAAGGCCGGAGGTCAACCACTGGGTCACAACCGGGTCGACCGGAGACCAAAATAACGCAATCGGAGCGCTAAAAGGTCACCTGGACCCTTAAGCTCTCGACACGTAAAACGAGGTAAGTGGGACCTCTGGACACCCAAAGACACGGTCACGGAACTCCACGGGGTGTCCGAGACACTCACGAGACCCAAAGTCAACCACTGGGTCACAACCGGGTTGACCGGAGGTCAAAACAGCGCAGACAGGAACCAGAACATGGTAGTGGTCACCTGGTGACCGCGACCAGATAGTGGTCGACCGGGGACCGCTACTAGATGGTAGCGGTCGACCGGAGACCGCAACCATGCTGTCACGGTCGCCTCACGACCGCGACCAGCCACGCTCAACCCCGCTGGTAGCGGTCGCCCGAGGACCGCGACCAGGTGGTAGCGGTCATCCCCTGACCGCGACCAGACGAAAGCGGTCTATCGCACGACCGCGACGCTCGAAGGCCTTCCGACCCAAACACAAGGGGGAAAGCGGTTCTCCCAGGACCGTGACCAGATGGTAGCGGTTACTGGTGGACCGCGACCATTTCGAAAAATCGGGAACGGCGGGAAAACCCCAAAAATCCACGCCACGCCCCCAAACATCCACGGATGAGGGGGAAAACATAGGGGAAGCTCCCCAACAACCCCTAGCATGCATCTATGGCCTCGAATCGGCATAAAACGCAACGAATCGCTAGATCGGGCGATCACTCCCCAAAATATGATTTTCCCCAAAACGCCCCAAACGACCCGCTCGGCTCACCACGGCCTACGAAACTCGCGGGAAATGAAGTGCACGAGCTGGGGGTCCATCACCCTACCTCCACCGAAGATTTCGTGCACCGTGGACGCCGATCCACGAAGAAAACGCCGTTGAAGCCTCGCCGCTCCACGAACTCACGGCCGAGCTTCACCGCGCCTCCACCGCCTCGATCCTCATCCATCCTCGCCCGCGCCGTCCCCGCCTCGCCCCTGCCTCGGTCCGTCGGCCGCCGGAGAGGAGAGAGTGAGAGGAGAGAGCGTGAGAAGAGAGAGGGAGAGAAGAGAGAAATGAGAGGAGAGAGAGAGAAAATAGTTATATATAGGAAAATCCGGAAATTCGAAAAAAATCCCAAAAAATAGATAATCACACCCTCGCGATCCTCGGAACGCACCGATCGCAACGGTACCACACTCGCCTAGGTGAACGGCCCGCTTCACCTGCAACGAGGTTCCGAAGGGAAAGCCGAAACCCACGTCGGGAATCGGAAAACACGCGCTGAAAAAGCTGCGGAATGCCTCCGGGCCTCCGAAACGACTCCGGATCGCGCCGATCCAAACATGAAAGATGTCCGAAACGAAATTTCAGACACAACGAAGTCGGACGCTCCGAGAAACCAGATCCGGGACCCACGAACGAGGATCCAAAAAACCCGGGGCATTACAGTGCAGACGCCCCCCCTCCCCCTCTCACAGTGCCCACGCCCCCCCCCCCTCCTCACCCTCCCCGCCCCCCCCCCCCCCCCACCGGCGGCGGTGCCAGTGCAGACGCCCCCCCTCCCCCTCTCACCCTCCCCCACCTCCCTCCCCGCCCCCCCACCGGCAGCGGTGCCAGTGCTGACGCCCCCCCCCCCCCTCACCCTCCCCCACCCCCGCGGTGGCAGACACCCCCCTCCTCACCCTCCCCCACCCCCCCTCCTCACCCTAAAAAAAAAATTTAGGGCACCTACCTCTGATCGCCGGTCGTCACCGCCGTCTGGTGCCGTCCGCCGCCGCTCTGCACCGCCGCCGGCCACCGCCTTCAAGCCGCTGCGGATGCCAGACACGCCCGCACCCCGGCCCGCTAAATGGGCGACCCGGCATGTACGCCACGTCCCGCACGTACCACACTGGGCCCGCCTCGACCCGCTCTGGTACGCTGCGGGACGCATGGGACCATGCGGTCCAGTGCGTCCCGGCCACGACCCACAGCCCGTGCGACCCGGCGCCCGCCTGGGTCGGGTCGGGTCGTGCGGGTCGGTGCGGGTCGGGGCGGGACGGCAAACCCTGCTTTGAAGTACGAAACTATGAACCAGGATTTGTCGTCTCGATCGATCCGTCCGTCCCGGTCACGGCCTGGGATGGATCGGGTCGATCTCGTCTCGCTCCGTCTCGATCTATCTCACTCCGTGTTAAAATAAAAAAAGACTATATATATATAATATATATAAAATAATAGAATAAAATAGAAAAGGATACTATATATATAATATAATGTTAAAATAATGGAGCGTCCCGGTGACGACCTACGACCCGGGCGTCCCGCCTACTGCCTGGGTCGGGTCGGGTTGTGCGGGTCGAGACAGATCGCTCCGGGACGGCAAACCCTGGTATGAACTAGGGTTTGCCATCTCGACCGACCCGCCCGTCCCAGTCACGACCTGGGACGGGTTGGGTCGGTCCCGTCTCGGTCCGTCTCGATCCATCTCGCTCCGTGTTAAAAAAAGATTATATATCTATAATATATATAAAATAATAGAATAAAATAAAAAAGATACTTAAGATAATGAACCGTCTCGGTGACGACCCATGACTCGGGTGTCTCGTCCACCGCGTGAGTTGGGTCGGGTCGTGCGGGTCGAGGCGAATTGCACTGGGACAACAAACCCCGGTATGAACTATGTATTTGTGTATATCTTTGATTCTAACATATTTTCATTAATACGTCTTCACATGTTCAAAAACATTGCAGTTATAACTTTAACTTATAAACTTTCGATCGTCAAAATGGCGTTAATTCAAACCATAGATGAAGCTTTAAATAAGTAGGCTATAAATGCGACATCAAGGAAATTAACGACAATATGTGAAAATCAAGAATATATATGAATATAATAATTTATAGGGATATATATATATGTGTAAAAGAACTTTTAAAATTATTCCTTCAAAATAGATAAGGACTAGAATGGTATTAATGTATTTGGGGTATCATCTCCTCGCACGGGGTAGGTGGGAGCTCCCACTTACTCCCGGAACGTTCACCGTCTCTGGCGGTGGGTTTTCTGGACGGTCTTCTCGGGCGGACCTTCATCGGCGTCATCATCGGTGAAAGCCGGGTGGGGGGAACTCCCGTCGGGAACTCCCCCCACTCTATCTCCATCCAGGTTCGCCCTTACTCACCCCCCCTCCTTTCCTCCTCTCCCCCTCTTCTCCGTCCCTCCCGATCCCTCATCCCACCTGTGCACCTGAGCCGATCTCCCCTCCCCCCGCCCCCTCCCTCGCCAGCGCCGACCTCCCCCCCCCCGCCTCCCACGCCAGCGTCGCCCTCTTCCCCTGGTTCGCCCCCCTTCCGCCTGCGCACCCCCTCGCCCTCCCGTCGACAACCCCTCTCCGCCTCCTTCTCCCCCCCCTCCCGCGCCGTCCCCCCCTTCTGCTCCGCTTTACCCCTCCCCACTCCTCACTCCGCCCGCTACCTCCCCCCCCCCCCCGTTCCTCCGGCCACCGACCTCCCCGCCTCTTTCTTCCCCCCCTCCCAGCGTCGTCCCCCCCCATCTGCTCCGCTTTACCCCCCCCCCCACTCCTCACTCCGCCTACTACCTCCCCTCCCCCGTTCCTTTGGCCACCGCTTCTTCCCCCTCCCCATCTTCTGCCACCACTGTTCTCTTCTCCGCTAGCCCCCCCCACCTGTGTGATGTCCCCCCAAAACCTTTTGAAGCCCACCGTCTCCCCTTCCCACTCAGCCCTTGTAATGTCCCGGATTTTTCGGATCCTCGTTCGTGGGTCCCGGATCCGGTTTCTCAGAGTGTCCAACTCCGTCGTGTCCGAAATTTCGTTTCGGACATCTTTCGTGTTCGGATCGGCGCGATCCGGAGTCGTTTCGGAGGCCCGGAGGCGTTCCGCGGCTTTTTCCGCGTGTGTTTTCCGATTCCCGGCGTGGGTTTCGGCTTTCCCTTCGGAACCTCGTTGCGGGTGAACCGGGCCGTTCACCAGGGCGCGAGTGGTACCGTTGCGATCAGTGCGCTCCGAGGATCGCGAGGGTGTAATTTTCTATTTTTTTGTATTTTTCCGATTTTCCGGATTTTCCTATAAATAGCTTTTTCTCTCTCTCCCCCTCTCATTTCTCATTTCTCTCCTCTCTCCCTCTCTCTCCGGCGGCCGACGGGGCGGAGCATGGGGGAGGCGGGGACGGCGCGGGCGAGGCACGGGCGAGGAAGGATGAGGATCGAGGCGGTGGAGGCGCGTGGAAGCTCGGCCGTGAGTTCGTGGAACGGCGAGGCTTCAACGGCGTTTTCTTCGTGGATCGGCGTCCACGGTGCGCGTAATCTTCGGTGGAGGTAGGGTGATGGACCCTCAGCCCGTGTACTTCCTTTCCCGCGAGTTTCGTAGGCCGTGGTGAGCCGAGCGGGCTAAACGGGGCGTTTTGGGCAAAATGCATGTTTTTGGGGTGTGAGCCGGATCTCCCGTTTTATGGTGTTTTTGGGTGATCCAGGGGTTTAGATGCATGCCTAGGGGCTTGGGGAAGGTTTCCCCTTTTGTTTCCCCTTCACCTGGGGGTGAACGGGGCGTGGCATGGCTTTTCCCGCGGTTTCTACCGTTTTCGGGCGCGGACTGAGAACGCGCTATACTCCAGTAGCGCGTTCTTGATAGTCGCGCTGCCCCGACCGAGCGCGTTCATCGGAGAAGATGAACAGTTTGGCGGTTCCTGTCGCGCTATAGGGTTATGGCGCGTTCTGGATTGTCGCGCTAGGGGTCCCTAGCGCGACCTGCCTTGTCGCGCTGGGAGGCCCTAGCGCGATGGTCCTGTCGCGCTAGGGGATCCTAGCGCGATCTGCCATGTTGCGCTAGGGTTCCCTAGCGCGTTCTGGCTTGTCGCGCTAGGTGATCCTAGCGCGATCTCCGTGTTGTCTCATGCTCCCCTTGGGCCGTGTGTGTCTCGGACACCCCGTGGACTTCCGTGACCGTGTCTTTGGGTGTCCAGATGGTTGGTTTACCTCGATTAACGTGCCCATCGGTTTAAGGGTCCGTGAGACCTTCTGGTGTTCCGATTGTGTTGTGTTGGTCCCCGATCGACCCGGTTGTGACCCAGTGGTCGACCTTTGGCCTTGTGAGTGTCCCGGGTACCCCGTGGGTTCTATGTCCGCGTTCCTGGGGTGTCGGGAGGGACCGTGTTACCTCGATTAGCGTGCCCATAGGTGTGGTGGGTCCGGGTGACCCCACGTGTTCCAGGCTTTCGTGTTACGCTTGATCGAGTCACCATGTGTCGGTGTGTGTGCGGTGGGGTCTCCCCCGCATATCGTGAGTTCCTTTGGAAGGCGATTCCCGTGTGGGCCATGTGTTTGGCCTTGGACTGTGAGTCCAGTTGTCCGGCCTGGGGCTGGAGGTTCCCCGCTTGTTTCAAGATGGGAAATCGTCGTGGCGGCTTGTGTGCTGCCTTGGGAATCGTGCTTCTGTGTTTTTCGTGTGGCCCGTGTGAGTGGCCTTTGTCCCTTGCGTTCCCTTCCTGAGGGAGTGGTCTTGGCGACTCGTGAGTTGTCTCGGTACTCGTGCTACCGTGGTTTTAGACCTAGAGATTGGACTAGATTGACGGCCTTGTGCTGTTGTGTGCAACGGTCTTGACCCCGAGTCTTGTGACTCAAGGACCGTTGGCTGTAGTGTGTCTAGAGGACTGTCCAGAGTCTAGTGGCTTAGTGCCACTTGAGTTTTCTCGACTCTAGCGCACGGTGCGTGCGTGGCCGTGGACTGTGAGTCCCGTTTCTTCTCCGACTATGGTCACCGTGAGACGGGGCCGGTACGTGGGGTGGTCCCCGTACGTCGTCGGATTCGGACGTTATTTTCCGTTGAGAGTCTACTCCTTCAGTGACCCTCCACTAGTCGTAGCCTACCAGTACGCGTGTGCTGGTCGCACCAGGGAGTGGTGTACGGGCTTACCCTGAGGACGGTTTAGACTGGTCACCGTCGGGCTCCTCGTCTTAGCCAGAGTCCGGCTGCGGGGAAAAACCAGTCAGAGGGCCAGACCTAGGACGCGTGGTCTGTGTGTGCACACGTGGTTGGGGACTGTGGACACACGTCGACGGGCGTGACCCCAGCTAGTCACTTGTTTGTGGTTACTTGTACGGTGTTCGCGCCTCGGGTAGGACCTACCACGTCAAGCGGCTCACCTGCGGTGCGGTGTAAGACGTCAGGGGACGCTACCGGCTGTGCTTCTAGTGGGCGGTACTCCTGTCGAGTACGGAGTGACAAACTACTAGTTTTCGTGGCTTTTGACCTTCGGGTTTTCGGTCGTGTCGACCGTTGAGTCCTTCGGCTGTTTTGCTGTGGCGCGTGTGTTGGTCTTCGCGTCGTGAGTCTAGCGCTAGTGGCTTTACCGAGGTTCCGTCTTATGGTGCGGTACCCGCGATCGGATGGTCGGGGTTGCACCTTGGACAGCGTGTCCAGGTTGGCTGTCCGGGGGACAGGCCTCTACGGCGTGGTTGCCGTGTGTTTTTACTTCGGTAGGTGGTACTAGCGTGGTTCGGTAGCTTCGACTGCGTGGTCGAGGTCTGCCTTCTGGCAGTAGGAGTAGCTGTAGTGCCGAGTTTTGACCGGCCACCGGTCTGCTGTTCCTGCTGTAGTCGTAGCTCTCCTTTCCGCTACCGCCGTTGTTTCCGGTTAGGGTTCCGCGAGATCCCTGCTGAGTCTCTGTTTTGGAGACTCATTCCCTGCTTTTCAGGTGCAGCGGTTCTTCCTCGTGGTTCGAGGGTGCGGAGCGGAGGTTCTCAGTTGCCAGCTTGCCGGGCCGAGTGTTCACTTGGCATGTGGTACGTTTTACTGCTTTAGACTGTACTTTCTGTTGGACTGGACTCTGTTGTAGCTGTAGTTGTTCTTTATTTAAGCTTGTTGTTGTTGGCTGTCCTGCTTTATTTCCTATTTCTTTGTGCCTCCACACTCCTTTTAGCCCTTCCGAGCCCTCCCGACTCGTGGGCGGCGGTGCGAGTCTCGGGTTATCGGGCCTTCCCGGTAATCGGATTCTCGGGTCGTTACAGCCCTACTCCCACCAGTCAGGCGTCTCTTGATCACTCGTCGGAGTTAGAACCAGGTCCGAGTGTTGCAGATAATGGGTCTCTATCCTCGGTCTCGAAGGAGCTTGGAGATACAACGCTTATCCCCCATGTACCCAACTGGATACTGGCCTCCCGAGCGTCCTCATCTCACCGCATCGTGCAAGAGCGGTTCGGAAGCTATGCGCTCTCCGAGGAAGATATCAGTCACCCTCAACATCGACTGACTTTTCTTCGGAGTCTCTAGAAGCTCCCCTCTTCGATGGGTGTCTCTAGATTTATATGCTTTTTCTTTCTTCTTCTTGTTTGCATGTTGCTACGTCGACGGTATGGGTCAAGGATGGCTTTCATGTATGGTTCTGGGTCTCTATCTTCCTTGTACTTCATATCTTGTTTGGTATGAATGAAATATCCTATGATATGTTTACAAAAAAAAAGAATTGTATTAATGCAATTATTTGGATATATTTAGTAGGGTTTACTGACTCGGTGTGGGTCGTCCCGACCCGCACGACTCGACCCGACCCTACCCAGGCTGTGGGCGGGACGCCCAGGTCGTTGGTCTTCACCGGGTCGCCCCATTAATTTAATATTATAATATATTGTATATAATATCTTTTTCTATTTTATTCTATTATTTTATATATATTATATATATTTTTTTTATTTTAACATAGAACGAAATGGATCGAGACGGACCGAGTCAAGATCGACCCGTCCTAGCCCGTGACCGGGACGGGCGGGTCAGTCGATACGACAAATTCTGATATTTAGTGGTATTTTTGACAATTCATGTAATTTAGAGGTATATATGCAAAAATGGAAGACTACATGTGCAAAAATGGAAGAGTGCAAAAAAAGGGGTGATAACTCAGGTGGTCAAATAATCGCTCAACTCTATGTACCACTCCGTTGGATTCTCCGTTACCAAAAAAAATACAAATACAAGAGAATACTTTGCAATTTTACTTTTAACATGGTATATATGTAAAAAAAACTGGAACAAAATTTGCTAAACACATTGATCGGACGGCCTAAACGCGCGCGCCCCAGCGAAAACATCAGATCTTCCATCCATCCGCCAGTATACTCGGCACGGGAACCGCGCGGGTGGCGAGGGCGATAAAACGTGTCCGACCGCGAGCTAGGGTTTTGAAAGGCCTCTGAGCTATCGGCGCCTCTCTTCTCCTACGGAGGCAGCCGCATTTCTACAGGTACGAATCACCTAATTACTTTTTCATTTCGCCATACCTTTCTCCAAGATTTTGTGTTTGATTGAAACAAATCTTGGCGCTAGAATCGTTTAATCGTGCCATTTCGTTTTTTTCTTTCCTTTTTTCATCCATTATGTATTGTGATTGTTTGTAATTCTCTCCACGAGCATGAGAGACAAGGAAAAGAGGCAAATCAACTGATTCTGGATGGGTAGGGCTGATCTTGATCTTAAATACGGTACCCAGCTGCCACTCTTCTTGTAGTTGTTGGTGCTTGTTGATTTAGATATGGTCGATGTGGTTTGCACACCCGCAGCGTAGGCATCTGGTGGGATCGAGGAACAATGATGTGTTGGTCTTTAAGTTAGTGTCTCTTGGCGGCTCTGGTCCCCATGCTGTTGTAGCACATAAACTCATCCCGATACTGAGTTGCTGCTGGACATGTAAACAGGAACGAGAGGTGGGTATCTTTGTGGCAGGATCTGAATGCAAACACATTTGAGTTTCTACCTTTTTCAGCTTTTAATGGTTAATGGGTATACTGGCCATAGAGTTTTCGCTTGGATATTTAGCTTAAATTTAGTTGTCATGTATATTTCTACGAACGAAGTTTTTTTTTTGGAAAGTGAACGAACGATGTGTTTTTGGATGATGGAAACACCCTATCGGGTTTGAATTTTTTGCGACTGTTTGATTTTGTTTTTGCATTATGTCACTCATGGTCAAGTGCTTGCTCCATCTTTAGCATCTATTACTTTATTAATTTGGCTGTACTTTAAATTTTTCATGTGAGTTTTTTTTCCATTAGTCATCTTTTCCTTTATTCACTGACTATCAGAGGCTGAATGTCATCCATTCACCTAATGAGGGAACATAGGAATATTTTGGAGCCATGATTCTCATTAACTATTGAATTCTTGGGCGTAGTCAGTGTAATCTCCCCAGTGAAAGAGAAAAGGAAGCTGCTCCTCCGAACGGGTCCATTTTCACCGATACATATATTGCATGTATGTTTGTCCAAATGTTTTTGCTCTTCTATAGCTCATGGTTTTATATATACAGGTCAAACTGGTATTATGTCATTCACTGTAAACCATCCATATGTTTGAATAGTGATTGTGTAATAAAATTAATTATAAGCCTAATATCAGTGTTAAGCTTCATGGAACGGTATTCTACTTGTGTTTCCAATAGGCCATTTTCTGATCCTACCTTTTCCTTGTTCCACACATCAATTTTGACCGTAACCTACCCCAACCTGGTCTGACATTCTTCATTGACCCTAACTCACCCCGGCCTATCCTGATACAGGTCAGGGTAGAGGTCAGAGTTTTGTTGCAAAATTGGGTGGGTAAGGATTCATGTAAAATGACTTCTCATTGTACTTCATTCTTCCTCAAACCCATCGCTACCTCTAATTTTATTTATGTTTAGCCGATGCATTCTAACCCTTATGGATTCATAGGTAAAAGATGGTGAAGCATAACAATGTTGTGCCTAATGCGCACTTCAAGAAGCATTGGCAGAACTATGTGAAGACCTGGTTTAATCAACCTGCTCGGAAGACACGGAGACGCATAGGTGAAACATATCCTCAATGTTCATCAATGAGAAATTTTCATTGCAAGATTATGTGGTTTTGTGCACTAACTGCTAATTGAATCTTTCACTTGAAGTAAGTAATTTTGAATGAAATATTCATAGAATCATAATATCAATTTTTGTTCAGCTCGTCAGAAGAAAGCCGTCAAAATATTCCCCCGGCCAACTGCAGGCCCCCTCCGTCCATTTGTACAGTGCCCAACACTAAAGTACAACATGAAAACTAGGGCAGGCAGAGGGTTCTCCCTGGAAGAACTTAAGGTTTAATTTTTCATAGTCCTAGCACCTTCTTTCCTTCAATCATGTTAGTGCTACTTGGAGACAACTTTGTGCTTGTTGGCAAGTGCTTTCTCTAATTGGATATCCATTGAGTGATATAGTCGGCTGGTATTCCTAAGAAGTGGGCCTCTACTGTCGGAATTGCTGTGGATCACCGCCGGAAGAATCGTTCTCTTGAGGGCCTTCAGGCGAATGTTCAAAGGTTGAAAGAATACAAAGCCAGGCTCGTTATTTTCCCAAGACGGTCCGGTAAATTCAAGGTCAGTGGCAAGTTTTTTTTCATTGTCTGTTTCACTGGAGAATGTTTGAATGTTAGGTCATTGAATGCTTTTTATCAACACTGTCAATCAAAGGTCGCCGGATTTGTATTATGTGAAAAGACATTATTTTTGGTTATTGTATTCTGCAAGTGGCATCTAGGTTGAGCCAAGAGGCCTTTAGGTGGAGCCAATTGTATCTCAATTTTGAGTCTACAAGTGTCTGGATCCTGTTTTCATGATTTTGCCATAATTATGTAGCAGGTTCATGATCCTTTGAGAGCAGTATCTAATGTATCCTCTGATTGCTGTGCAGAATGGCGATTCCGGCGCCGAGGACCTCACCACGGTGACCCAGGTCCAAGGGGAATACATGCCCATCAGACGTGAGAAGCCGGAAGTCAATCTTGTGAAGATTACCGAAGATATGAAGGCATTCAAAGCTTATTCCAAGCTTCGTCTGGAGAGAACGAACAAACGCCACTTAGGAGCCAGATTGAAGAAGGCTGCTGAAGCAGAAAAGGAAGAGAAAAAGGCCTAGAAATCAAGCGTTCCGGGGATCTTTAAGGGAGCTTTAAAATTTTTGCTACTTTTGTTTAGTAGTAGACTTACACTTGAGATATTTGTCTTTCTGGAACTTCTTACCTGATTGTTAGACGGATTTGGCTTTTGAGATTCTGTGAAGAGTTTCCTTTGAACCGGTAACCAAAGCGATTTTTTTTTTTTTGCAAAGTTAGCATTTCTCAGATTTAAGCATTGGGTCATGCTTAAATAGATAATTATAGAAAGATTTGTATAAAATTTTTTGTGTAAAAAAAAACTTCTCAAAATTTTAATCTCAAGAATAGCCGCCTTCATAGAAGAAGTCGCAATTGGCACTTCCGATGTCAAGGGAACAACATACATTAGAGCCCCCGAACCAGACCATCTACAGCCTTATTACTCCAAAATTCCTCAGGAATCAACGGAGACCTTACGCGTCAAGGAGTCATATAGGGTTGGTGGATTTTAATGTTGTAAAACAATTCTTCTTATCAAGAAGATGACATCAAGATATGTCATACTAGGAATGTAATATAATGCACAACACTTGGGGTCAATAAATCCCCGCGTTGTACACAATATCGTACCATCCTTTGCATAATAAACAGTACACTAAGAATATTATAGTAAATGTTATCATAGGTTCATAAGATAATGAAATGTTATGATGTCATTCTCTTCACTACATTACTTGTCACTCTTATCTCGACCATCCAATCACGGTATTAAGTAACCTGAGTAATTTCAGTTCAGTGCTCCCAAGTCTAACATTACACTAAGAATACTAACTTTAAGTTGTTTTTTTTTCTATTAAAGAGTGACACCATGATTTTTTTTCTCTATAGTTTTAACATTGACGAATACCACAACACCAAATTTTTTCCTATTTTTTTGCCACATTCTTTTTTTGTGATTCGGTTTAAAAACTAAACGATACAAAATTGAACTTGACTTTAATAATTTCAGATTTGAAAGTATCAAATTTTTAAATTCATTCGTCTCAAAAATCTAATCTCATATTGAGAGTAAGAAAAAAAAGAATAAAATATGACACTACTGCAACGTTATTATTTTTGGGGTAACGGAAATTGTTTGCACCCTCTGTTGTTATTGAGGTCGTAACATATCTTTCAGGTTGTTACGGACCGAACCAACTAAGGCAGGACAGAAGGAGAAAAAAAAAGGGCAGGTTCTCTGGAAGCCAGCAGAATTCGATATGGGACAAAAAAGCGATCCCACCACCACGGCGCGGCGGTGGGAGCCGCTGCCGCGCGTTCGTTGGCTAGCGCTCTTCGTTTGGATCAGAAACGATCTTTTTCCCCCTCTCACCAGCCGCGCGCCTCCTGTTGCTTTGTGATTAGAAATCCGCCCCCTGGCCTCCAAGCCCCCCCACCCAGCCACTCCAAGCCATTCTCCTCTTCCCCAACACCTTCTCACCCCCGCCGCGCCCCCCCCCCCAACCCACCAGCCCCCCGGCCGCGCTCCTCTCCGTCAAAGCTGCTTTCTTTTGGGGGTGATTGCGGGAGGTGGGCGAGTTGCGGAAGCTTCGGCATGGGATCGAATTCGGTCGAGGACTACAGTTGGATCGACGACGTCGGGGGAGGAGGGTCGGAAGGGGAGCTGCGGTGGGCCCTCGATGGTTTCTGCGACCTCCCCTCTGCCCCTGGGTAGGGAAGCTGCAATGGGCTCGCTTTGTTATTTGTTTGGTGGTGGATATTTACATTGTTGGGTGCATGAATTGTACTCGGTCTGACTCGAGTTAACTCGGGCGTGTCGTACCGTATCTGAAAAAATTCGATACGATGAGGATCACCCCTAAGATCGGCCGAGTTGGGCCGAGTCAGTTGCGACTCGGATGTACCAAATCAGGGAAGATTCTATCCGATACGGGCACCGAGTCGGCGAACCTTGAGTGTGCCCTGGTGGTGTACATGTCATTGGTCATCATCCGATCATTATTATAATTTTCAATTGATTCGTGTTGTTTTTTTGGTTTTCTTTCACCCCGGGATCCGTGACCTGATGGATCAAGTCACCTGCATTCTGTGACAGGGTGGCGACTGAGGAGCCGTATGGAAATGTTGGTGGTCCAGAAGGGATAGGTTCTAGAAAGAGGTACTTTCTTATGCAAAAAAGAGCAAATTGTGTTCGCGTCACTAGACGTTTAGAGCGATAGGTGAGATTAAACTTGTAGTCTGTTTACTATTTGTTTTCCAGATCTATGTGCGGGTTCTACATTGTTTATTTTGGTGATATGAACTTGTTGGCTACAATGATAAGTATGCATCATCCCTAGGCGCATTGTGTCGTGTTATAAAGTTTATGAAGTGTTCTGTGCAGTTGTCTCCTCTTCCTAACGGGATTAAGATAATTAAAAGTGGAATATGAAAATATGAGCCTTTCAGGAGAATACTTTCTCATGGATCCGTCTGCAGTCCCTGTTTATCATCGATACTTCGTGATTCCTTAAAATATGAACATTTCAACAGTGGTTTTTTCCTGAATCTTTTTCTTTTGAAAGGTAGGCTTTTCCTGAATTACTTTGCAGCATTGATTACTCTGGGATATTTTTATTGTATGAGTTAATTGAATAACCAGACAATTTCCATTTGCTTCTGCTACATGTTTTGGTAACCCAAGTACACCTTCTCCATTCTTTATAATGGCCGGAGTGGCAACCAATGGTTATCTTTTATATAGTTGCCTTGATTTCGTCTTCGCTAAGCATTCCTTCCCATAGATGCTGCATGTTCTCTTAAATGCATCAAGTTTTGGGTTAAGAAGCTCCCGCCACAAGGAGAAAGAAAAAGCTCTTTTCTTTCTGGTGTTGGTGACTGGGAGCTGATCTTTCTCTAAGATCATGTTTGTGAGTTTATTCTTTTCTAATTAGGGAAGTCATTAGATGTATGACTTTGAGAGTAGCAGTATGCCTATTCATTAGTGAAATCAGTTATACATGCAGCTCTTAGTGTTATTAAAAGCTAGTTAACGTTGCCTTGCCATTTAGTATGCTCATAATGTAGGGTTTTGCACGCTATCTCCCCCTATATGTTCGTGGCAATGTAGGATCATTTGCTCGCTATCTAATAAAAATTTATCTTTTCTATTTTGTCTTTCCTAACAACTACACTTTTGTTATGCATCAGCGTTGCCTTTTGACATTCTTATTGAGCTTACATTTTTAAATGGTTATTACTTCACATTGATATTCTCGCTTCATCATTGGGGTGATATATCACGGATCTCAGATGATCATGCATCCTTTGTAACCTTCTTTCTTTCATAGTATATATGGTACCATCTACTTTTAAAAAGAAAAAGGAAAGAAAATTCGAGACGTTTCTTGAGACCAAATTTCCTAACCAATTTGGACAACATCAATTGACCAGTGTGTACTATTTGCATTAAGATGTTTGATGACTAATGGATCTAAGTAGATGGATGCCACTGATGGTTTGCAGAGCAAGAAATGAATCAAGATTGGAGCCTAAATCAAAAGCATGTCGTGAGAAAATGAGGAGAGATAGGTTGAATGACAGGCAAGTTCTATCTTCTATTTGCTTCCTTACTGCATACAGATGTTGACAGATGCTCATTTCCTTATCTTATACTTGGGTTTGTCTTGCCATTTGGTTATGCTAAATCTGATATCTTTCTTTTCATCTTTTTAGGTTCATAGAATTGAGTTCTGTACTTGATCCTGAGAGGCATCCTAAGTCTGATAAAGCCAGTATTTTGAGTGATGCAGCTCGGGCTTTGGTACAATTAAGAAGTGAAGCACAACAACATAAGGAAGAAAATGAAAAACTTCAGGACACAATCAAGGATCTCAAGGTATCTGACTCTTCCTATACTACTATGCTGTCTCACTCTTACTCACCCGTGTCTTGTCCTTTTAAGGATATAAAATTACTAGGACTAGTCATAATAATAATAATAATAATAAATGGTTATCTAAGAATGATCTTTACTAGTGCTTATGTTTCTGTTGATTGACTGAAATAATAATTTAAAAAACATATTCAAAAAGGCAGCTTCTAATCAGGAACAAAATGAGATCCTTTATTGCACTGCAGTTCCTTAAAATTATCACTGCAGTTTCTAGATAGAGTAATACTCACTGCACACTATGGTGTAGGGCAATGTCTTAGGTGGGCTTGCACCGAGGCCTCCCAGTGGGCCATGTGGTGTGATGGGATAGCAGGCGAGACCTTGGTGACAGACCCATGTGATTTGTCAAAAACTCAGTCCCATTTGATGGTCTGAAAAATAGAGGATTCGGTTGACAAATAGATGATAGGACTGATAAGTAGGTGATAGGATTGAAAAATAGAGGCTCAAATGAAATGTATTTTCAAATGAAAAATATGGGTTTGGATCATTTAAATCTCTATTTTTCAGTCGGATGCTCTATTTCTCATCATCATCCTCTATTTATCAATCGAATCCTCTATTTTTGAGACCTACAAATGGCACTGAGTTTCTGACAGATCACGCGGGTCTGTCGCTAAGGTCTCGCCTGCTGTCGCGTCGCGCCACATGACCCCATGGAAGGCAGGGGTGCAGGCCATTTAAGGCACAAGTATTACTCTTCCGGATGTAATAAAATTTATCTGTTCACTTGACTCCAGGTGCATTCATTTTCGTATGGCAGGCGGAGAAGAACGAACTCCGGGATGAGAAGATGAAGCTGAAGGCAGACAGAGAGAGATTGGAGCAGCAGATCAAAGCCATGGGCTTGCCACCAACCGGGTTTCTGCCACATCCGGCTTCTCTTCATGCCGCCACAGCCTCTGCCACATTTACCTCCCAGAATCAGGCTTCAGCGAAGACTGCTTCATTCCCACAATATCCGGGAGTTGCAATGTGGCATTGGTTGCCTCCTACAGTGCTAGACACCAGTCAGGATACAAAACTATGGTCTCCCAATGCCTAGGCAACAAAATTGCTAACCAAGAGCTTGCTATCTTCGTAGTCTATGTTTGTTACTTGGCCGGACAGGTGGCTTTTTAATCTCCAGCCACTTTGTGGTGCAATGCCATGGTTATTTTTTCTCCCATGGTCGTCTACCGACTGATGAAAGAAACTAGTGCATCCTTTTGTTACTGTCACCATGGGGGTCTTTCTCAATTGCTATATATGTATCCTTTGTACCTGAGATGTTCTGGAAAAACTAGCTCCATCTGTTGGACGAACAGACTATCAATAGAAAGTTTTGAAGTCTCCAAAGAGTTAATGAAATGAGTGTGTACAATATGCATGCATTGCTCGTGTAAAAACACACATGATGCTTTATGTTTTCGAGTGTGCGTAGTCACTTGCTGACCCATCAATGGCTAGAACGATGAATTCATCTAAAACCCAGATGAGGGAAGAATGAAGATGGGAAATTTCCATTTGTATGATAGGAACATGCACCCCACCCCCCACCCCCAAGTAGTGCTACACTTAAACTTCTTATTATGCTTGGCACGTCTAGTGCTCCTTCCAATTGGAAGTAGTTTTCATAGGTCTCCCAACTAGTATAGATCTTAGAAATCATTTGCGATCTTTTTAGACTTTCAACAACAAACTCTTTTGAGGGAGAAAATTCATTAATGTTAGCTCTAAAATCACTAGCGGCTATAATCCCACCAGATTTTAATAAGATTGGTTTGGGCACTGCCGCACCTTCCACCTACACCTCCTCTAGTTCCTGTCTTCATCCGAGGGCAATAAAGCCACCCTATCGTACGAGAAAAAGGATAGAGATCCCGTGAGTAACGGCAGGCGATGGTGCCCTTGCAACCTTCCTTCTGTGAGAGATGCACTACAAGTAAGGACCGGCATGACATGTACAGCAGTCAGCAGCTTTTCTGGTGGCGAAGCAGCTCTTCAATTGGTTCTCTGATATCAGATTCAAACATTTTCCAACATGTGAGGACTTGACATAAAACATCGTATGACCTGACACCCTGAAGGAGCCACGGGGGCTCCCACTTGCCTGCCCCGGGTGGATTATGGGAGGAGGCAGACGCAGACACAACGGTCGCTGTCTCGAAATCATCAGAAGCTCGGTGAGGGCAACTTCCGCAGTTGAAGGCCGGATTCTGGGTGGCCAAATCTCCTTTTTGCCCGTCTTCCTCTTCTCCACCGTGTTATTCCTCACCCACTCCATCCGCGCCAGGTCCTTTCCCCCTCGCCACCCCATTCTTCCTCAACCCCGGCGAGAGTAGCGCGCCACAGCACTGCCGCAGCATTAGCGCCACGCCGCAGCAGGAGCAGCAGTGCCACGCCCTTCTTCCCACAGCCTTCTTCGTCGCCCCGGCGGCAGCAAGCCGCCACAGCAACACTGCAGCAGTAACAAGAGATGCAGCATTGCCACCGCAAGAGCAGCAGCCCGCCACCTCCACCCGCGGGACATCCGTTCGCACTGTTTACCACTACTGTTCACATGAACGGATGACACTATTTATTCCCACAATTCCTACACACTGCTCATCCGAGAGAGAAGGGTCGCAACAGTCCTGTGTGAAAAACTCGCGGCGTGGGATTTCAAAGGGCCACAACCGTCACCAAATGGGTTTTGGGATTTTTCAAAAAAAATCCTGACAAGACAGGTCACATACGACGAAGAGGGAGATTGTGCAAAATCTCGATACTCGAACCGCGTTTCCAAACGTGGCCTAATAAGCCATTAACATGCAGAGCTGCACCTCCCAGGGAGATGATTTTATGAAAAGCTTCACCAGATACTTTTGTTGCTGCAGATCTCCAGACTCATTTTCTTGCCAAAAAACAGAGAAACAGAAATTATAAAAGAAATATGTTCTGTATATTCTCTCCAGTGAACGGCCCAAAGTCTATATACATAGTTCAAGAAGGTGAGTTTACACAATGAATATATGATGTAATATCTACGCCCTTCAACAATGAAGAGAATAGAGCACATGTGAAGCTAGGAGTGCAAGTAGAGAGAATCTATGGAAATAAACATAGAATGCCACGACATAGATGAATATAAAAGGAAGAAGGTACAAAAATTCCTGCCATTCACTGCACAAACTTACCCCGATGTACAAGGAAGAACGAAGAACAAAAATTCCCCAATTTCTTGAAAAGGGGAAACTGTCTGAGTGGATGGGATCTAGACTCGAAGAGGGAACATATTTGCTTAGAAAAAGAAAAGCGCTCTTGCAGCTTACAGCATATCACATCGAGGATCTGGTTATACTGACCCCAACAGGGTGTAGTTTTCTCCTTGCAAAAGGCAAGATGGTGATACAACAGAACAGTGTATTTAACGAAATAACAAAAACAGGTTACTAATACTGTACACTCAGAAGTCGATCGATTCCATCCTCTTTTCGCCTACCATGCACTGCTGCATCATCAGTAATCAAATGTCTGGACAGCAATCAACACCTAACACAACGTATTCCTCTTCCATATTGCTGAAGCTGCAGCCGCTGCAGTCCCACGATGACCATTACAAAGGCCACCAATTGCTTACTTATTTACGGGTCAAACTAATTTCTACATCTTTCCTTCTCTTCACAAACTGCCAATGATTCTTGTTGGCTTGCCTTCTCCACAATGACCTCATGAAATTGACGTGAGGATGTGAGACCTTCCATCCTAAGCAGGATTTGAATCCCTGGTAGCCACAGCAGTTGCTAAAATGCTACCATTCAACTACCAGCCTGAATTAGTGGTCGAGATTGGCTTCGGTCATCCTCCCGAGAGTTTGGAATTTTCCTAAGGGAACGATACTGTAGGCGAACACTCTCACCACTGTCGAGAATCTTGAGAAGATACCTGCAAATAGCATTCAATACATCATGTATAAAAGTCGCACACATTTCTTTGCTGAAAAGATAAGAAAATGCTTTGAGAAAAATTAAAAGTACCCATCACACGGTCAATCGTGCATGGCTTCCCCTAATGCAGCTATATTTTGACAGAGATTATAGAGGACAAGGGCAGTCCAATACATTATTTTACTCAAAGGGTTTTGGAACACCTGCACATCCAATTATAGTACTTCTTTGCATGGTTATTCAACAATCCTTGGAAATAAGAATTATTGTAGTTACCTGAAATGCTAGATGGAGTAAATATTTTGTGAAAAGAGCAATAGAAAAGCAGTACAAGTACTAACCAGCCATTCAAGCATTGGGATGTGATGACAGCTTCCTTGCCCACAAACTTATCAGGAGTCCGCCTATTTCCCTGCATGATTACAATGTGTACAGTTTATCATGCCATCTAGTGCTTAGCGTGCAGAAGGTGGCTTATACAATTTCATATAACCAACCTTGATTATCACTTTTTCATTCACTGCGAATGGATACTGAACACCTTTAATTTGTCTGAGACTGTCTCCATCTGTGGTCATCTCTCCATTTTCCTGGAAATTAAAAGAAAAAGATTGAGAAGTCCAAAATTAAAAAGGCAAATACAATATAAGATTACATTCTGGGAGGCATTCAATAGTACTTGGTTTAATCTTTTCAGTGAATCCATCTGATCTGCCATTTCCTTCCTCCGTTTCCGAAGAACAGCATTATGGAAGAGCCTTCGGTCATCTTCAAGTTTCACGGCCACAGCTGCAGCTCTCAAGGCTGTCAAAATTTTCAGTATCGTTGAGCATAGGAATGGCCACAGTAAATATGTTACTATCAAGTTTTTGAAATTTGATGTGTACCATAATTAGGGATCTGAGTCCCAGTTTCAATTTCAGAGTTGCAGAGGGTACACCTAGCCTGAGAGCAGAACAGCGTTGAAAACAGATTAATATTTTCATACACAGAATCCCACTTTTGATATAAACAACAACAAAGATGACATGATGATGATGATGTAAAGGTAGCAAACATATATTATCCTTAACATCACAGTTTTGTGTTCTTGACTTTGCCACCATATCACAGGATTGTAGCCATTTTTCTACATTTTGACAGAACCTTTTACTATTTCACAGCAATAAAGTTCTCCAATTATATCTCATTAAACAATTAACTATAGCAACAACCAAAAACATATAAGCCCACGAACCTTAGCATCACTTATTGACTAACATTGCAACAGATTCAGATCTTTCATAACATATTTACTTTTTCAATGAAAAGCTAATCAGTTAAATATGGGAGCACAGTGCAAAAACTGCACTGCCACACTTTTAATTTGTCAGCATGAGTAGCATATAAGATAGTTCCTTTGGGGGGAAAAAAATCCTTCAAGTTGATGTCCTCCTGATGAGGACATCACCAGCAATTTCATTTGATCGAGGATCCCGATGCTCGCCACCTATGCTACATCTTGTTCACCACTTTATTTCGAGTCATATGATGTAATTTTCATTTTCTTATCATGTACTTTTCCTTTTATTTGAGTCCAATACCTAGGTTAGGTAGCTATTTACCTAAGTCTTATGTCATTATGTGTGTTATTGGGCCCAATTATATGGGCTAGGCCCAGGGGCGCCCCCTTCCCCTTGGTTTAGTGTTAGTAGTCCAAAAGTCAGGGACTTAAGTTAAATTGTGGGATCCCTATAAATAGGACCCCAATCCCTCATTTGTAAGCTAATGAATTGTTGAATGAAAATTTTGAGTAGAATATTGAAACCCTCGTGCTCTCTCTCTCTCTCTTTCTCACTCTACCTCTCTAGCTCTCTCTCTATTTCTCTCTCTCTCTCTAAAGGGGGCGAACCCCATTCTCTCTCCTCCTCTCTCTAAATTTCGAAATTCACTCTCTCTCCTCCCTATTCACCCCTAATTAAGACCCCTCCCCCTTCCCCATACCTCCCATTTAATCCCCCTCCAACCCCTAGGTGGAATCCCCTTCTCCTAGGCACCTCTCCCTCCTCCCAAGCAACCTTTCCCCTTCCCCATACAACCCTTCATTTTCCCAAGAGAGAATCCCCTCTCCCAAGTAACCTTTCCCCTCCCCAAGGCAACTCCTCCCCTTCCCAAGGCCACATTAACCAACCCCACATTAAACTCAGTTCAAATTTCCCTCTCCCTCCAAGCCACTTGCGCCCCCCCTCTCTCTCTCACCATCCACCCTTGGTCGCAACCCCCTCCCCCTCCACCTGCTAGCTGCTTCTCCAGCCTCTCCACCACCTCTATCCACCTCCATCCAAGCCCCACAGCCATTAGCCCTCTCCCCATTGCAGCCCCTTCACCCCTCCCACCACTATCAACTTCATTCACCAACCTACTCTATCCAGTTCGCAGGCAGCAGAAGAAGCTCCACTTGCAGAGATTGCCCTGGTGCTGTCCGACATCATCTGGAGGTACACCATACATCGCCGGAAAGGTCTTCCAGTATTCTTCGCAGGCGAGGTGGAATCGTCTTGTTCTGACTTCCCTACAGATCGTGGTGCCCATTCTCGTCCGACTGCGCAACCGGGACCAGAACCTGAACCAGAGCTGCAGTGCAGAAGCTACTACGGCCACACCCCTCAACTTCTGAAGGCGCCACTTGGCCGAGAGCTGCTACTACAAGGCATCTACCATCACCCACAAGCGGCATCCCGTTCGGCATCAGGAAGAGCAGTTTCCAATTTTTCTCTCCCAGGTGCGCAGAACAGGCCATCAGGGTCTTGTCCTGACCCCCCCTCACTCAACGGACCTCTCCTCACCACCCCGACGTCGTCTGGTGCCCATCTTGGTTGCTGCTCGTAGAAGACTCGTCCACGGTCGTCCTCGACTTGGTCCTGCCACGTTTGGACTTCGGGAGCTGCCGTGGTGACTTCATCCATCTGCTGCTACACCCAGGGAGCAGTCCGAATCTGATTGCAGGGACCCTGTTCCAGAGCCCGTCCCGGCCGGTGTCGACTTCGGAAGCACCCACAAAAATTCACAGACGTACCTGGGTCTGTCAGTGACGTTTTGGCGCCAGTCTCGTCGAATTCTGAGTTCGGAGGAGTGCACAGCAGCGACCACTCCGACCCCCTGTTCTGCTGTTCCAGACCGGGACAGAATCGGCAAGGTGCTCCATCGGCACGATCCAAGCTAATCTCCCCTCCCCGCCTGGCCGGCTTAGCACCCCTCCCTGCGTGGAGGTAGTGTTTGCTTGTACCCTACTCTCCCCACCCCAAGTTCCCCCTCCTGCGTGAGGAGTAGTGCATGTATTAGCAGGTCATCGGCCGAAGCTTCATCGGCGCGGCGTGCGGGTAGCCCACGCTTCCCCGCTCGCCCTCGTCTCCGGCCGGGATCGGCGTCTTCACGCCGATCAGGTGAGCTCCTGGTTGCACTCCTCTTGGTTAGCACTTCTTGCTTAACTAGTATTGCTTCTTAGTTCCGTCGGTGGCGAGGGAGTGCCCGATCCAAAATCAATCAAATCGAGTGTCCGCCGCGGAGCGAGTTGTGAGAGAGCCACTACATCCCACGCCCTTGGCGTGCTGGCCGCCCACGGATTTGGGCATCCCAGGCCCTTAGGGGTTCAGCCCAAGCTAGTCAAATCCTTGGAAAGGCGAGGTCCATCCTCGGACCCTCACCACTATCGCCGGTCCACCTACGGACCCGGGTGTGCGCGACGCGGGTGAAGCCGCTTGAGTGGGTCCGCCGTTCGGTTCGATTGCTTGCAAATCTAGGTCCGAGGGGTCGTGTCACATCAAATTGGTATCAGAGCAAGTTCTAGACTTGTCTCTACTAAGTCTTGTCCTAGGGCCATTGCATGCATCACACTTGTCCTCCATCATGACTACCTCATACTTGGCATATTCGCCACTCTTAGGCCCATTAGAAGCCTTTGTGTTTGATGGAACTCGCCCTAGTATATATATAGAGTGGGAGGACTCCATAGATCGACACTTTGGGAGGTTCACTCTATCAGGGCCTATGAAAGTCAACTATGCCAAGAGTTTGCTCTGGCGCCAAGCTAGGAAAGAATGGGAGAACATTGTAGGATTGAGAGAAGCCAAAGGGGAAGCACCCATTGAATCTTGGGATGAAATGAGGGCCAATCTTAGAAAGATCTACGCACCCCAATCCAAACCTCTTCAACCAACCGATCTTCCACCCCCGACCCCAACTCCAACCCAAGAACTTCCCCGACCAAACCCAACCCAAGTCCACCCATGTTCACCACCCCGAGAGTTACAAGATGACCAACCAAGTCCCCCCACCCATCCCTCCATGAGAATTGTAATTTTAGGGGAACCCCTCATAGAGTGGCTAAAGCAAAACCTCCTCCTCCGCGTCACACGCCCCTCCATGGATAACCACAACCCAATCGTGCCCACCCCACACCTCCACACAACCTACCATTCATTCTACCTTGTAGGGACCCTGAGGGACTTGATTAGGGGAGTACTACGGCAAATAGAGGTGACAAACCTGCTGGCCTTAGGGGAAAGCGACACTGGATACCTTAGTTTCTCACACACCTCTATTGGATCCATCACCTCCATTTACACTAAGGGTCCTTGCACAAGCAAGCTATTATTGATCCTGCCCGAACCCGAAGAATTTTGCCAAAACCAACCCTATGACCCCCACCTCCCTCAAGAAAAGGGCACCCCATCTAGGGAGTCAACCTTGGTGATTGTCCCACTAGGTAACGAGTGCACAGTCCGCACTAGGCAGTGTGTGACTTGGAATACTATAAGTCTAGAAATGGAAGAAGCATCCTTCCCCACAAGCCAAGCCCACCTACATCCTTGTGACCTATTCCCTTGGGAGCCCCAATGCCAACCTGGCCACTTTCCCTCCTTCACCATTGCCCACCCCTCATCCAATCCCAAGGGCCATTTCATTATACGCAACCAGGCCCATTGCTCCCACACCACTACATGCCTAGTAGGCCTCAAACTGATCCCTTGGGGCGAGCAACACCCACCACTCACACCCTTCAATTTTCCCGTTGACGAGGTCCCAACCTACATTAGGGAATCTATGGAATGGACTTTCTTGATCCATGGGATTGAAAACACCCCCTTCACCAAGGGCCTAACCATACTTGACCCATTTGATCCCTCCGCATGGGAACCCCCAAACCTGCCATCCTTGTCCCATTTCTCCAAAGAATTCCTAAGCCTCGCCCCTTGCCGAGACCATTGCGCCAAAGTTGAACCAAACCCCTCCTTGTCAACACCCACGCTTTGGAAGATAAGACTCAACGTTTGGGTAGAGTGGCATGGTAGGATCACATTTGGGTGTCCTGGACCCCCTATAGAAGTCAACATTGTTAGGAGACACATGCATTTTAGGACCACATGTGGATGCCCCGGTCCTCCAACCTTCCGTAGAGAACCTATGCATGATAGGGCCACGTTTGGATGCCCCGGACCCCCAGTCTTCACCCACCTTGATAGGAAACCTAAGCAAGCTAGATCCACCTATGGTTGCCCCGGCCCCCCTGAGTCCATGAAAGTCTTCATCACATCTATGCATGATAGGTCCATGTACGGTTGCCCCGGTCCACCTTTGCATGCTATCCTCCGTCACACCCACTCACCGCATCATGATGCATGGCATGAGCATACACGCAAGCAATTCTTGACGAGCGGTGAGGTTCACAAAGAGCGGGCAAGAGCTCGCGAGCACCACTTGGAATTCCAAGTAGGCAATCTGGTGATGATGACATTGGAGTGGCTCTACCCTAGGGTCACCTCCAATTCGAGGGCACGAGGACTTGGACCTTCCCAAGTTCCGAGTGACTTTGGCAACCCGGCTAACGGGTTGGACTTACTAATGGGTTTTGGGATTCACCCCATTTTCCACGTGGCGGATCCGGCACCCTATATGGGCACCGCGGCGGATCCTAGTGAGTGCCTCGAGCCTTTATCTTCCTTTGAGAGAGACACCCTCGGAGAGCCACCAAAAATCAGCCTGAGAGTCCGACGTGTGCACACGGAGGCAGTACTAGGCAAGCAGGGTTCCATCGCCAGCAAGAGGGTGCGCCTGAGCCACCTCGAGAGGATGAAGGACCGTCCCCTGGTTGCGGACGCAGGGTTGAGTTTGGAGGTTGAGGCTCACTCTGAGCTGCTTGAGAGGACCACTTCCCCGGTGGGCCCATACTCGACGGAGTCGAGTTTTCCGCACCCCGGGGGTATGATGAGGACATCACCAGCAATTTCATTTGATCGAGGATCCCGATGCTCGCCACCTATGCTACATCTTGTTCACCACTTTATTTCGAGTCATATGATGTAATTTTCATTTTCTTATCATGTACTTTTCCTTTTATTTGAGTCCAATACCTAGGTTAGGTAGCTATTTACCTAAGTCTTATGTCATTATGTGTGTTATTGGGCCCAATTATATGGGCTAGGCCCAGGGGCGCCCCCTTCCCCTTGGTTTAGTGTTAGTAGTCCAAAAGTCAGGGACTTAAGTTAAATTGTGGGATCCCTATAAATAGGACCCCAATCCCTCATTTGTAAGCTAATGAATTGTTGAATGAAAATTTTGAGTTGAATATTGAAACCCCTGTGCTCTCTCTCTCTCTCTCTCACTCTACCTCTCTAGCTCTCTCTCTATTCTCTCTCTCTCTCTAAAGGGGGCGAACCCCATTCTCTCTCCTCCTCTCTCTAAATTTCGAAATTCACTCTCTCTCCTCCCTATTCACCCCTAATTAAGACCCCTCCCCCTTCCCCATACCTCCCATTTAATCCCCCTCCAACCCCTAGGTGGAATCCCCTTCTCCTAGGCACCTCTCCCTCCTCCCAAGCAACCTTTCCCCTTCCCCATACAACCCTTCATTTTCCCAAGAGAGAATCCCCTCTCCCAAGTAACCTTTCCCCTCCCCAAGGCAACTCCTCCCCTTCCCAAGGCCACATTAACCAACCCACATTAAACTCAGTTCAAATTTCCCTCTCCCTCCAAGCCACTTGCGCCCCCCCTCTCTCTCTCACCCTCCACCCTTGGTCGCAACCCCCTCCCCCTCCACCTGCTAGCTGCGACCCAGCCCTCTTCTCCAGCCTCTCCACCACCTCTATCCACCTCCATCCAAGCCCCACAGCCATTAGCCCTCTCCCCATTGCAGCCCCTTCACCCCTCCCACCACTATCAACTTCATTCACCAACCTACTCTATCCAGTTCGCAGGCAGCAGAAGAAGCTCCACTTGCAGAGATTGCCCTGGTGCTGTCCGACATCATCTGGAGGTGCACCATACATCGCCGGAAAGGTCTTCCAGTCTTCTTCGCAGGCGAGGTGGAATCGTCTTGTTCTGACTTCCCTACAGATCGTGGTGCCCATTCTCGTCCGACTGCGCAACCGGGACCAGAACCTGGACCAGAGCTGCAGTGCAGAAGCTACTACGGCCACACCCCTCAACTTCTGAAGGCGCCACTTGGCCGAGAGCTGTTACTACAAGGCATCTACCATCACCCACAAGCGGCATCCTGTTCGGCATCAGGAAGAGCAGTTTCCAATTTTTCTCTCCCAGGTGCGCAGAACAGGCCATCAGGGTCTTGTCCTGACCCCCCCTCACTCAACGGACCTCTCCTCACCACCCCGACGTCGTCTGGTGCCCATCTTGGTTGCTGCTCGTAGAAGACTCGTCCACGGTCGTCCTCGACTTGGTCCTGCCACGTTTGGACTTCGGGAGCTGCCGTGGTGACTTCATCCATCTGCTGCTACACCCAGGGAGCAGTCCGAATCTGATTGCAGGGACCCTGTTCCAGAGCCCGTCCCGGCCGGTGTCGACTTCGGAAGCGCCCACAAAAATTCACAGACGTACCTGGGTCTGTCAGTGACGTTTTGGCGCCAGTCTCGTCGAATTCTGAGTTCGGAGGAGTGCACAGCAGCGACCACTCCGACCCCCTGTTCTGCTGTTCCAGACCGGGACAGAATCGGCAAGGTGCTCCATCGGCGCGATCCAAGCTAATCTCCCCTCCCCGCCTGGCCGGCTTAGCGCCCCTCCCTGCGTGGAGGTAGTGTTTGCTTGTACCCTACTCTCCCCACCCCAAGTTCCCCCTCCTGCGTGAGGAGTAGTGCATGTATTAGCAGGTCATCGGCCGAAGCTTCATCGGCGCGGCGTGCGGGTAGCCCACGCTTCCCCGCTCGCCCTCGTCTCCGGCCGGGATCGGCGTCTTCACGCCGATCAGGTGAGCTCCTGGTTGCACTCCTCTTGGTTAGCACTTCTTGCTTAACTAGTATTGCTTCTTAGTTCCGTCGGTGGCGAGGGAGTGCCCGATCCAAAATCAATCAAATCGAGTGTCCGCCGCGGAGCGAGTTGTGAGAGAGCCACTACATCCCACGCCCTTGGCGTGCTGGCCGCCCACGGATTTGGGCATCCCAGGCCCTTAGGGGTTCAGCCTAAGCTAGTCAAATCCTTGGAAAGGCGAGGTCCATCCTCGGACCCTCACCACTATCGCCGGTCCACCTACGGACCCGGGTGTGCGCGACGCGGGTGAAGCCGCTTGAGTGGGTCCGCCGTTCGGTTCGATTGCTTGCAAATCTAGGTCCGAGGGGTCGTGTCACATCACCTCCTCCCCACAGAAGCACATGGGATGTTATCCAAGCACAACAATGGTGTGCATGGAAACCCTCAAGAAATAATGAAGAAAGTCAAAAGATCATGCTGATTAAGGACGAGATACAGATCTTGCCAGCGTGGGAACAAGGAGGAAAAAGAAGTGTATAGGGGCCAAAGGACCAAGAATACAACAGTCTCAACCACCCACATGAGCTCCTCTAAAAATGAAATTAATTCACAATTGTTCATTCTGTAAGAAAAGTTGCACTCTTTTGACCTCTATATCAAAATTGCACGGCTTTTATCAATAAAATATGGTCAATTTCTTTATCAAGTTTTTCACATAGGATGCATACCACACATTCACGCTTGAAGGGGGGAGGACACTTCTTCATTTTTCGGTAAGTTTTTTTTTTAACGGGGAGGGGGAACCGGGTATTGAACATTGGACCTCCCCCTTGCAAAGGGGGAGGGTGTCCACTCAGCCACAGGAGGACTGGGGAGGACACTTTATTGCAAAGTGGTTTACAATCCAAGATTTTGATAAGTCCTTTTTGAGTCCTTTTCTTAAACCTACATGTGATTTCAAAAATCAAAAGATAGTCAAAGGAACAGAGCAGTTTCAAGTTGCAATACCATTTCAAGAACTTTCTTTAGCATGTCACCACCAAATGAATGTCCACAGGAGACAACAACAGCATCTTCAAGAAATTGACCACTGATATCATAGTTTACCACAAGTGAACAAAAAAAGTTAGAAGCAGAATCATTTCAAACTTAACTCTGCAGCTTGGCAAACTATAACAGGGATGAAAATAAGAAGTGGCAAAAACTAGACTGATACAACACTACAGCAGCAATCAGAAACAGGAAAACCAAATGAACTTGCTAATAAAACATTCAACTCTTATGCAGATCACCTAAACTGCTTCTAGCATAAAGTTACACAATTTGTACATGCCATCATGTTAAACAATCCTCTCTTCAACCACCAGATCACCTCAAGGAAACCGTTGAACCACAAGAAATTCAGTCCCCGAATGGTAGACAAGCAAGAGCACAGGTTGCCATGAGATTTGAAGTTGGCAACCCAAGCAACAGAATTGAATTTCACTTCTTGATCTGTGATGAAATTTTACCCTGCTATCTGTCAAGGTTTCACAATCCGTTTGTTTTTAAAATAGTGAGAAGATTATCAAAATAAGAAAAAAGAAGCACAACTGAAGAAAACATGGAACAGGGACACAGTAACACAATGGCGATGCTACAGCAAGATAGCATGGGTCTTGACAAGGAGAAACTAGTGATGATAATACAACCATTGGCTTCAAGCATCCTCAATTCTCACAAGACCCACATAAATTCTACTTGCAGATCTGCAGCACTTTCAGTCCACATGCAGCATGAAGCTCTAGTGTGCTGAATATCTTTCCACCTCACTTGGTACAGATGTCGAATGCCAACCCATTCTCCAGTCTCCAAATCTCTCATCAAACAGAACATGTGATTTACATTCCAAGTCTGCTCACAACACTTGGGGAACTCCAGCAACTCCATACAACCAAGCACATTACAGCACTAATCATGAATTCCCTTATACGATCTTCAAATTCATTGATCAGTAAGTTAGAAGTTTATTTGCATTATGATGCCAAGTGAAAGGAAGTATAGGGGTTAAAAGACAGTAAGAACAGCAGAGTGGAATTAACAGAAAGTTGTGTTAAAGAAAACTGAAACTAAAAGTGAAAAAATGATGACAAAATGTATGAGATATAAGGAAAAAAGAAAAACACAAAAAAGTGACGGCAGCTAATGCTAATTCTTACGTTGCCTAAAGAATCGTTTCATTGGTTTTAACTGTCTAAAGGAATAAAGGATTATTTTAATTGCTTTTACTGCATATAGCCCTGTTCGATCAGCATCTGCTGATATATCCATAAACAAGCCAAACAGCTGATTTTCATAAGACCAAATTCAACTCTTTTATTTTCATTGGATTTGAGTCAACTCTAAGTTTGATAGTTTCCCTATAGAAGAGCATGTTTCCATATGCCAAACTTCCACCTTTTTCGCTTTCCTTCTTCATCTAGACACTTTCAAAGTCTAGAGAAACCTGTCAGTTCCACAATAGCACGAGTTTTAAACTGTGTGGCAAGAAGGTAATTTTCTACCTGCCAACTGGCCTCTTGTGACCTTGACAGAACCTGCCCGCTCCGAGGTTATCTTGGTCAGGTGCTTGGCATGACCTCGTAGAGGTATAGACGTTAGGCTTGCCAAATCCGACTTACTGGATCTAGCTGACCTTTGATTGCAAAGATTGCAAATGGCCCTAGTTATATACTCTGCCAAATGTGAGAAAATGTTGGCATGCTAGCTATAAATGAAACCATCATGTACAATCTAGTAACAGGTTACAGAACCATTACACAATGAAATCAGCAAAGAAAACAACAATAGGGTTCCAGTTCCCCACCAGTTTGTTGTCACTAGGACCGCAGATCCTAAGATGGTTTAAGAACATAATGACTGACTATTAACCTATAGGTAAAAATACGAGATAACAGACTTGGAAGGACAAGAGAGAAGAGATCTATATCTAATAAAAAACATAGAAAAACTTGATCACATGGAAATCAAGAAAATCATAAAACACATAATCATGACAGGCAATTGGATTGGCTTCTGAATCAGTCGGTGAGATCACACTGTTTTGAAATCAGTCATTTCAACAGACCACCAACAAATCTTGAATCAGGAAGATAATAAGAGGGAAAAAGGGTGGCAAGATGGAAGTTGAGACGAGTGGAGAAAATGGGGAGAGAAAAAGGGTAAAGAGAGAAGGAAGAAGGATGAGGAGCGAATAGGAGAATAAGAAGGTAAAAAGAGGATAAAGGTGCAGGGAGTGAAGGTTCCAAGAGAGAAGGAAAAAGGAAAGGGAAAAAAAGGGGAAGGTAGAATGAGAATGAAACGTAAGGGGGATGAGGAGAAGATAAGAAAAAAGAATTTGAAAAAGAAGATGGAGAAAGGGAGAGATGAGTAAAGCTGAATGAAAAGCAAACAGAAAGGGGCAAATGAGTTAATCTCCCTTCATTATTGCAGAAGTAGCAGTATCGGAAGACAAAGTATCAAGAACGCACTACCACAGTTGCAGAAATAGTCAGAAGGGACAGTGATAGAGATGGGAGGCAGCTAGGCAGAGCAAAAGGGCACAAAATGTTAAGATATCAGATATACTAAAAGACACACTCTTGGACATCACGGCATGGTTCGCCGACTCGTACTGTACCGGTGCGAGTCAGGTGTGCCGGATCGTACCTGGCGAATGCCGGGTCGGCAGGTCAGCAGCCCAGGGACGGGTCACAGCAGAGGCGACGGAGGTGGCGGCAAAGGGAGGAGGGGGAGGCCACGGCGGAGGCGGCGAAGGAGGAGAGGGAGGGAGGTCAGGGAGGCTGCAGCGTAGAAGGAGGAGGCTGATGGAGGAGGGGGAGGCCGCGGCTGTGAGGTTCCTCATTTTTACTATTCATGCGAGAAAGCACAACTGGGCACTGTTCATTCCTCATTTTACCAATCATCAGAGAAAGCACTATACTATTCATTTCTCCTTTTACTATTCATCCGAGAGAGAAACAGTTCATTCCTCATGCAAGTGCAAAGAAAATAAGAAAAGAAGGCCAAGTCATGCCGAGTCAGCCGCAGCACAGTCCGTACCGTACCGCACCATCGAGGAACTGGCTCAACCTGGCCTGGCAGCACGGTGAACCACGTATCACAGAAGAGTTGGCGCAATGGTAAGGTTCCAGGTGGCTTCTCAACACAGTGATACATTTGAAGGGATTTCATGAAAAAAAATTGAAAGTGAAGGGATTTGAAAAAATGGATTGGTAAGTGTTGATTACTGGTAATCCATTTGGATTCTTTGAGAGCTCTCGTTTGACATTCTACAAAAATTTACATGCAATTTTATTAATGAATTTATTAAGCTGCGCTTGCTGTTGTACGTAAGGTGAGGATCAGGCTGGACATCGGTGATAAAAAGATTTGGAGATGGGAGTCGAACGGAAATTTTTCAGTCAGGCTAGCCACTAGCATTTTGTTACAGAGGACTTAAGGTGCAGTGGAACAGGAAAGTTTGGAAGAAAAAACTACCCATAAAAGTAAGCCTATTCATGCAAGTTGGAGGGCAAGAAATGATACAAGAGAATTCACCATAAGCACGAGGAAGCTTGATCTATGTGCCTACCAGCTTTGCTGCAGGCAGTATGGAAGGAACAAGAGGATTTTCAGAGAACTTAAACAACCTAGAAAGCAATAAAGAACTACATTGTTTCATCAATGAGTGGCACTTCTGCAGACACAGCCCTAATCCTGGGGAGTCATATATTCTGAGAACATTGTACAGGAAGAGTTTTATTTGATAAGGGGAGCTGAGGGTTTTGTGGGGTTGTTTCGGTTTTTCGGCTTGCCTCTATCATCTTGGTAAAGCTTTACCATTTGATTCCATCTTTTCCCATTATTGTGGGCCTTTTCGTTGCCTTTAAAATGAAATGTGGCCTGCATTCACCTTCCCAAAATACGATGTAAGGTTGCTCCATTATCACTGTGCACTGGAAGTAGCTTCCCTGAGGGGAAAAGGAAAAGAGGGGCATTTGACCTCCAACAGAACCCACATTGGAGTGAACATCATGGCACAGAATGCCCCTTTTTACTAAAAGGTACAAAATGTAGTAATTTAGAAAATCCTTCAATTCTTTTCTTTGCAATTTAGGGATTAAATTGTTAGATCGGGCCAAGCATAGTCACATTGGCTAATTTTAGATTGAGCTGTCCAACTACTGACAAAGTTGGACTAATTTCTTTGCTAAAAACAACAAGACCAGACTCCCAATTAAAACTTGGGTTAGACTTAGAAAGGTCGTCCCAATTTAAACAGCAGACAGAGATCCAGGTGTGTAAATTTTCATAGTCCGTGAAGCTAATGCAAAACCTAATGGGATGTTTGGTTACTACATCAAACATCTCCATCAACACCAGTTTGGATATTGATCGAATAACGGAGCCATATGCTTTAATGTGCCTACTGGACAGGTTCCCAGAGCTTTAACAAGGATTAGTCATCTTGAACTTCAATATCCCATTTCACTTATGCATTAGTACCAAAGTATGCCAACTGTACAGAAATTTGATGCCAGTTTTTTATGAGAAAAATAAGCACAAATTGTCATCCAATTAAGTCATAATCATCTATCAAATAATCAGAAGAAAAACTAACTGAAATTGAAAGCCAGCCACCAGGAGAAGATCATTCAGAAGAAAGGAAATGGACATAAAGAAGATGGAACTCACGATAGAGAATCTGACAACACACTTCTCAGTGATGGTTCCCCTATCAAATTAGGATGTGCTTCCTGTAGTTCCAAAATGACATTAGGCTATCACTTGAACTGCTAGAAAGAAGAGAGTCAAGATAATAAATCATGTATATGATTTCTTTCCTGCGTACATAACCACATATAAACAAAGACAATGACAAGGATATTTTAAAAAGTCATAAAAGCATGTCTTACATTTTGTTTAGAGATCCTAAATTGGCATACTCCTCAGGCATTTAAAAGTATTGTATTCATAGGACACTGGATTAAAATATAAAACACAAAGAAAAAAGTATGGATATCTCTCTTTCTCCTGTTAAGTTCATTTTAACAAAATGGAAAGTGCCTCCAATCCCTCAAATGCCCCTTGGGCATTGTATTCCCATTCTCTCCACTTTCTTCCCACCATTTTGACTGGAGTGCAGATGCTCCTCCGAGTGGCATGTCTAGCCTATTCAGTGCAGAGGCAAGACAAATTTGAAGACTCCTGCTTCGCAACAGTGACCTTGAATTATAATATTAGGGGGAAATTTGAATAGCAAGCTACTATTAGAAACTACCGTCAACACTGCATGAAGCCATGGACTCTACAGTCAGTCTACACTCAGAGGAATTTGGTGAATGTCCTAGGACCCAACATTAACACTAGTTTCTACTTGTTTCTCTTTGCTAAATTGAGAAATATCATAGTTCAGATTCTTTACACCAATATGTGGTAGAAACTCATATAAGCATGACATTGTCCGCGTACAAGATCAATGATTGAGCAATAAGTCGATTAGATGTTAGGGCATTTCAAATATTTTTTGACAATTGAATCCTATTGGAAATGGATTTAAGATCAAACATGCAACCAGAAAATCAAATATTAGAGCTTATTAGATTGGGTCATCCAACTCAAAACCTTAAAGTGTTGAGTGGAGAGGACTCCACTATTATAAGCACATCTTATTTTAGCCCGTTTATAATACGAGACTATTCTAACATGCCCTCTCACATGCAGGTCGATTTAAACTCCGTCGGGTGGACCATGACAAACACGAGATGCGCGGCCCAAATTATAACCATGAGCTCTGATACCATGTAGATTGAGAAAACGGCAAGAGAGAGAAGTTCTGGAAAGAAAGAACTCAGGAGAGAGGGCACTCCAGTTTCTGGGGATCACAAACATATCCTTAACACTTGCTAATCCATCTTTCATCTTTGCAAGTTATTCCCTTCTGGAAGTTCCTTCTTTCTATCATCAAGTTCGTGGATAGCATCCACAAATTGTTGTGACGAAGGGGAATTAAGACGTCTACCAGCCTTGACATTAGAGGCTCACCATGATCCATACCTTTCATATATCCAAATCTCGTACCTAACATTTACGAAGCAACTACATAGTGATCAACAGGAGTCCCCGTACCTTCAGCTTCAGCCATTAATGCGACCATTTTTTCATATGTTTTCTCTACCTCACGAGTGGCCCATCCATGTCCTCGATAATGAGTGCTTTGAAAGAATTGAATCAGATATAATTCTTTCATTTCCTCACGGGCTCGAAGAAATGACCTCTGCCCAGTACTATGTAGAATAATTTGCTTGAAGATATTTTCGACATTTGTCTTGAAACGTTCCTTCCATTTCTCATTATTAAATATGTTATCACATAACTATTCCTAATCATCTTGAGAAATCAATATTTAATGATATATCTATGCTACTTCAAGTGTAGCAAAGGATTTAAAATACTTATGCATGACATTTCTATGACTACGAAATTGCACTTCTCACATAAGATGGACACAATTCTCAACCGTTTCATTCTCCATGATATTGACATCAAATTTATCATTCACATATGGATACAAGTGCTCTAGATTCTCAATTTTTATATCTGAGAATCTCTTCACTTGCACGAGACCATAATGTCTTATTATATACCCCAAATGACTACCAAAATTCTTCGCATTTGGTCCGATTGCCTTACGCTTTCCTGCTGGGACGGTGATAGGCAATGGTTGCCCTTCATTTTGTTTGGATCTTTTTCTCAAGCTCAATGCCTGGAGTAGGTCTTTGCCCTTGTTTCTTTGGACCTTCATCCTCATGCCATTCTAGGAATCTGAACATCTCCTTCCACAGTCGATAGAACTCAAGTGAGGTCATCCTCATTCGATTCCAGGAATCTGAACATCTCCTTCCACAGTCCACTGCCTCACAGGGAAGACATTCCTTATCTTGGAGTTGGATCCCAAAACAAGAGCAATCATAGCCAATGTTGCTAGAGGTGAGGGTAAAGATGTCAATTGTGTTGTTGCTACGGCTCACAAAGCTTTTAGTGAAGGGCCGTGATATTACCGATAGCTTTAACTTTACATTTATTAAACAAAAATGCATTGATCCAAATTCAAGATGTAGGTCGTCGCTTACGTGCTCCTTTGATAGACTCAATGCTTGACCCTCCAGTTGCACCTGCTACATATCATAGTTTAGTTCTTCCAACTCTGCTCCTTTTGGTGGGGCGTAAAGAAAATAAGGGCAAGGCCCCACTCGAGGCATTGAGCTTGAGAAAAAGATCCAAATAATCGAAGAATGGTCATTGTCTATCACCGTCCCAGCAAGAAAACGTACGACAATTGGACCAAATGTAAAGAACTTTGGTAGTCATTTGGGTATATAATAAAGTATTATGGTCCCGTGCGAGTGAAGGGATTTTTAGATATAAAAATTAAGAATTTAGAGCACTTGTACCCATATGTGGAGAATAAATTTGATGTCAATATCATGAAGAATGAAACAGTTAAGAATTGTGTTCATTCTATATGGGGAGCACAATTTCGCAGTCATAGAAATGTCATGCATAAGTATTTTAAATCTATGCTACACTTGGGACAACATCGGTACATCCTTATAGACAGATTTCCCAAGATTGAAATGATTATGTGATAACATATTTAGTAATAAGAAATGGAAGGAACATTCCAAGACATGTCAAAAATATTTCCAAGCAAACTATTCAGCATGCTATTGGGCAGAGGTCATTTCTTCGAGCCCACGAGGAAATGAAAGAATTAGATCAAATTCAATTCTTTCAAAGTACTCATTATCAAGAAGGACACGGATGGGCCACTCGTGAGGCAAAGAAAATATATGAGAAAAATGATTGCATTAATGGCTGAAACTGAGACTATGTAGTTGCTTCACAAGTGTTAGGTACGAGATCTAGATATATGAAAGGCATGGGTCATGGTGAGTCTTGAATGTCAAGCAAGGCTGGTAGACATCTTAATTGCTCTTCATCACAACAATTTGTGGATGCCATTCAAGAACTTGAAAATAGAAAGAAAGAACTTGTAGAAGCAAGGGAGATCTTGCAAACACGAAGGAGAAGTTAGCAAATGTCAAGGATATGTTCGTGATCCCCAGAAACTGAAGCGCCCTCTCTCCTAAGTTCTTTCTCTCCAAAACTTCTCTTTTTCGCCGCTTTCTCAATCTACATGATATTAGACATCGTGGTTATAATCTGGGCCGTGCATCTCGTATTTGTCATGGTCTACGTGGTAGAGTCTAAATCGGCCTCCACGTGAGAGGGCGTGTTAAAATAGTCTCATATTGAAAATAGGCTAAAATGAGATGTTCTTATAATAGTGGAGCCCTCTCCACTCAACACTTTAAGATTTTGAGTTTGACAGCCCAATCCAATAAGCTCTAATATTTGATTTTCTAGTTGCAGGTTTGATCTTAAATCCATTTCTAATAGGATTCATGTCAGAAAATGTTTGAAAAGCATTGAAATGTCTTATCACTTGGGCCATGTTTAAAAACTTCCCTCTCTCGCAGCTTTCTCAATCTACAAAATGAAACCCAAAAAAATGATAATTTGAAAGGAATAAAGGTTCTGACTTCTGAGGATAACAGAGAGACCAACAATTAGCAGCAAAAAGAGACTCAAATGTAATCTACTGTTTCATGCTACAATTTGATGTCTAACTTGCTTCCATCTAACCCCTCAAAGACTGGTATAGTTAACTAGACCTCCGGTACAAGATGTGTTTGAGTGAATATCCCAAACATAAAAGCATGCTACTGACCACAGGAATGATGTGCGCATAAACCCATAAACAGGACCCCTGTTATAGCCTCCAAACTTAGCTATAACAATACAATCTAGAACTTATGTTGTTGCAGACAATCAGACAATCTATCAATAAGCATCTATTACCAAAGACCAAACCCATGGCATTATAAAGAAGCAGAAAAAATTTCAGGCAATTGAAGATTTGTTATACAGGGTGCACACTGACATGTTTATATTCGTTTAAACAAATAATCTTTTAAAATGTGGTCATCTGCATATGAATAAAAACCAATGGCTTTCCAGTGAATCACATAGCAAAGGAATATACGCCTCCTCTTTAATTATCCTACCTTGTTACAACAAAGAAAAAGATGTGCAAAATCATGCCCACTGACTGCTACTTCCCCATGTGGAAAAAAAATCTGGAAATGTGGGGTCGACGGGAGGAGGAAGTGATCTTGGAGTGCGTCTCTGAGACACTGGCCAGATGGGGACCCCCCCCCAAACACTTTTTTTGGTTGGGCTGTGCTGGGTTGTGGAAGGAAAGAGAGGTGAAGGCCACTGCAGAGGGTGAGAACCAGACGCGGACTTTAAAATAGTTTATACATTTGATTCTATATATTTTTATTATTACTGCCCTTCTTCTTAATTCAGCTACAGTTGACTTTGACATTGACACAGTTAATAGCTTTAGTATCTTAAATAAAGAAGTTAGAAACTACTGATAATATATTTTCCTTTTACAATTGTGGGATAATATATTTTCTTCAGAACAATAGAATATATCTAGAACAATAATTTCTTGGTTATCAACTTATCATTATGTAACAGGTATAAAGAAAAGACATGTATATTATCTACTAATCATTATGTAACAGGTATAAAGAGAAGACACAAATAATATATTTTCCTTTTACAATTGCGGGATAATATATTTTCTTTAGAACAATGTTGAACCCCACAATTTTCATGATTATTTTTCTGACATTTTCAAAACAAAGAAATCATGAGATGGCGTAAAGCAGTAGAAAACCGTGGCCACTATACGTGGATTTTAAACGCCCTCGGAATCCCATCGGGCGGAATTATTACACAAACATTACGTGTTCTAATACACAGTAATTCTATCAAACACTTGGTGGGCGGCATCAAGCCACGTACCCACGCACCAAAATCAACAAAAAATGACAACTCCCGACTTCCGTGGAGTGTTCCCAAATGCGCCGCAACGTGATCCCCACGGGCAACAAAACAGCGTCAAGCAAGACCAAGGAAAATTAAAAGAAAACTCCACGTGTCGCCACCTTGGAGAGAGGAGCAGAAAGCATTAAAAAAACCAGAAAAGGACAAGTCAAAGAGGGTTTTATAGCCATTTTGGACCTGGAAACCAGGAGGGACCACCTCCTCCCTCTTTTCCTCTCTCTCTTTGCGCAAGGAAGACCCGGAGGGACCTCCTCCGGGTGTTACAAACCGGAGGAAGCCCCACCGGGTTCCCACCGACCAGGAGGAAGCACCTCCAGGTTCTGCAGACCCGGAGGGAGCCCCTCCGGGTATGGCGAACTCGGAGGGAGTCCCCCCCCCCCGGTTCCTAAACCCGGAGGGTACCTCCCCCGGTACCCCCCCCCCCCCGTGCTCTCTCTATTCTCTCTCGACAGCCAAAAAAAAAGAAGTAGACAATGAGAGGACCCGGAGTTGTCTTTTCCACCCCCAAACCCAGAGGTATTCCCTCTGGATTCTCACTCCCAAAACCTATAAATAGGAGGGGATTTCACACAGCTCAAACTTGGGAGCACTTGAAGCAACAAAGCTTGGGGAGCTTGGAGCGTAGACTTGAGCTTGGGCGGCCATCTCTTAAGACCTTGAAGACTTCGAGAAAATTTTGTTTGTGTAAAACCCTCAATTAAAGGGTATGATTACGTAATTACCCCAACTTGAGGAAATTACTTTATATTTTCAATCAAATGTATGAAAACCATGGAAAAACCATGTTAATTCCAAAAATGATCAAAGTTCTAGAAATTTGTTGTCAAATCAGGGGAAAACCCCATAGTTTGCACAAATTCCAATTCTGTCCTCATACTTTGTAAAATTGTAAAAGTGTCCATGATATTATACAAAGATCTCAGATATTTAGAAGTTCTTCAAGAATTGTTTAAGTTTGAAGAAATGTTATTAAGAGTTATGAAAAACCATGGTTGTGTTCAAGGAATTCAAAAATTACAATTCTAGCCCAAAACTTTACAAAATTGTGTAAATGTCCAAGGGAATTATTAGAAAATCTTGGAATTTCGGAAATGACATGAAAAGCTTCTTGCTGTTCACACAAACCTTTGCTGTTCACACAAATCCTTGCATAAGAGAAAATTGCAAATAAACCCTTATTTAAGGTAAAATTGTAAATATACCCCCATTCAGGGGCAAATTACAAAATTGTCATATGCCAATGGAAATTAAGCATCCACTCTTACCTCCAAGGGGAAATACCAATCACTGCAAATATGTCCTTCCCGGACATATATAAATCCGACGGTCCGATTGCGATCATGCGGCGATCCAACAGTCCGATCGTGATAAAATTTAAATCTAACAGTTTGATCTAGATTAAATGCAAATCTAATGGCTACATCTTGACCCAAAAATAAATCTGGTGGTCCGATTAAGTCCGATTTAAATCCAACATGTGATTTAAATTAAAATCTTCAATATCACAGCGGATATTGTAGAGGTCTAAAGGTCTTTGGCAGTTAATAAAAGGTGTTCGGATTTTACGCCGATATAAATAAACACCGACTACGATCGGTGAGGAAAAGTCTAGTACACGAACCCTAAATCGTCTGATAAACATAAAGCACAAAAATAATCATGCGCATGCTAATGAAAAAGCTAAACAAATGTGCATCTTTGTTCAACAAATGAACACTTAAATCTTCTTCTCTTTTCTTTTTTTAAATTTTTTCCCATTTGTGAAACAAACAATTAAAATATATCTACAACAATAATTTCTTTGCTATCTACATATCATTATATAACAGGTATAAGGAGAAGACGCACATAATTCTCAGGATGGTTGCAAACTGCATCTTCCTCGGCCGAAAGATCATCCATGAATTGGCTCACAGTTATTGGCACAAAACTTTGTGGTATCACATGACCTGCTGCAGCTATTGGAGAGCAGTCCAGTATAGCATTGCTTTGTGGCATAAGCTTAAATGCCAGGGATGCCCTATAAGTTCAAAAGTCGGTCAAAGGCATCAGGTGAAAATCATTTGCCAAGGACAACATTAATAAAAATTATTTGTTGACTGTGTCAAATCAAGATCATGAAAATGAATAACACTTGAGTAAAGTGGTATGCTTAAAAGCATGGATGTTGAAAAGGCAGACCTTCCGCCAATAGTGATTCCTGAACAATAGTCGAGTATTGCCCTATATGTGGCTGCAGGACGAAGACCAGCAGTAGCATGACTGAGAGCTCTGCCAGTAAGCAATAAAAGATCCCCAGACCTAGAAGCCCCGTCTGCTAGGTACCAACGACCATTTGGGTCACACACCTATCCATGAAATGACTGACAAAATGATTTGAGGATCAAGGTAAGAGAAATTGGAAAATCCATGACAACCACAATATGGGAGAGCCAATTTCCTGTTTGGAAAATGTTTCAAAAAGTGAAAAAAAACTACACCGACAAGTGAACTGATTCTGAACTCTGAACCTACTTGAAATGAATAAAATTATAATTCAAAGGTAAGACCAAAGTACCTGGATGCCAGGATTGTCAGAAGCAATCAATGTTAACAACCCCTTCTCAACCTCATTACTTCCAGTCTTCCCAACCCCCATTCCCACCTTGCCATTCAACAGAGAATTGTGAGAAAAGGTTGCAACCAGTACAGATGATGAGACCTCATTTAGAGGCAATGGGTAATCGTCAAGCAGGTGGTTGAAAACACTGCCCAAAAAGAATTTGTTAAAACAAAACAACCATAACCGTCAAGATCAAAGCAGCCATCAACAGAAACATTACCTAATAAAATTTAAAAAAAAACAGAAACATTACTCGCTGCGCAGGCGTAGATGCCTTGCTACTGCACATAGAGCAGCGCGAGCTGCCTTTCCCAAGCATTTGAAAGCATCACTCATACATGGAGGTGATAGGTCTCCATCTTCAAGAGCCCTGAAGCACAAACCACATAATTAGTCCTTTGGCCATGTTGTCAGTAAAATATCTAGGAAGTGCATTTTGAGATCAAATGCTGTCCTTTTTGACCTGGAAGGTGGAGATCAAAGATGGTCATTGCGCAGAAGCAGATGAAGATGAAATCAGTAAAAAAAAAGATTGTGCAAAAAGATCCAAAATTTAACACATATAATGGGTTAAAAGGCCACTAAGTTGTCGGCCTGTGAACTTTCCAGGTTGACCTCCAGTGCAAACTTACAACAACGCATATCCCTCCATCCAACTAATTTGTAGATGATCACTTAAGAAAGTCGATTTACTGCAAAAGCAAAATAAGTAACACTCCACTCGGATACGAGTACCATCAAAGCAAGGTAGAATCCCCATTATAGCCAAACGCCTGCTTTTAAAATGGTTTATATATCAGAAGACCAATATAGCATATTCTTTCCCTCTGCTTAGCCTTGATGGACATAAGAAGCCCCAAACCCAAGATTTTAGATGCAGCACGCTCCTTCGTAAAGAAATTGTTCTTGAGGGTGACATTAAAGTTAGAAAGCTTCAATGAAAATGACCATTAGCCCGATGGCAATATGCCATACTGTGGATGTGTCAGAGTTTTTCCATGGGTAAACATTAAAAATAACAGGCAATTTCTTTCACTTTATTCAGGCCTGAGTTTTAGAGCAGTCTAGAAAAAAGTCGAAGGGGTGAAAAGGTACAAATTTTATGTAATGTGGATGATGTCCAATCGTCCATTTTGGGTTGTTCGGGTGGTCAGTGTGCAGCACAACATCTTGGTGTGACCCATTTGCTTTTGGAAAGAATTTTTGGGAGCATGCGTATATTATACTAATACATTCCCTTATTTTCTTATTCAATAAATGATTGGTACTTTCCACTTTGAAACGTATATAGATATAGGTAGATCCGTAGATGTAGATATGTTAAACCCATACCATAATTAAAAAAACTCCCATTGAGCACCCATTCAACGGGTACAACGGAGAAAAGCCTAACCCTTCTAGTCAATTCAAGCAATCTCTCTAGCTACGAACGCAAATTTCGTTAAGCTGAAGCTCAACTGGAAGCCGAACCCTACCTCCCGGCACGATAGATGTAAACGCCTCGGTTCGACTTCCTCCAAGTGTCCGCCGCGCCTCCAGCGCCACTGCACTGCGCCTTGGCCTTAAAGTACATCCTCGCCGACTCCAACGCGCACCGTATCACCGTCGCGTCCTCGCTGGCGAGCTCAATCACCACCGCATTGTGCCTCGTCAGCGACCCGGACATCGCCTCCACAGCCCTAACGTACGCCCCGCACGGAGCCCCCTCGTAGGGGGCAATATCCGCCAGCCGCACCCGTGCAATCGGGGCCGCCACCGCCGCGTGCTCCCCGGCCACCGGGCGTGCCGTCGCGATCGGCTCCGCGCCGATCGCGTGGTAATGATCCGACGACGGGCGGGCCGCGGAGGACGACGGCGGCGGGTGCGGGAGGAGGCCCAGGGAGAGCGGGGAGGGGACTAGGTGGGGCTGGAGTATGTGGGAGCTCGCGGGCGCCCCCTGCGGGGGGGGCGCCGGCGACGGAGCGGAGGCGGGAGAGGGCGTCTCCATGCCGGTGCCGTTCATCAATCATCTTGCGGCGGGGCCGGGGGGTTGCGTTGTGGGGGGGGCGCTAGGGTTTTGGGGGGAGGCGGCGGCGGGCATGGCGGTCTGCGGGCATCTTCCACCTGTGCGATGGGTTTGAGATTCGAATCCGTGAGAGTTCGTGATGGGATCGTGCAGGCCCTCTTCTGCTTGCTTGCTGTGTCAGTGGGGTTGAGCTGGTCGTCTTCTTCTTTTGCTGCCGCTGCTGCTGCTGCTGCCGCCGCCCGGTGTGGGTACGAGTAGGGTTTTCGGTTGGTCCCTGGGACTGCGAGTGCCAGAAGCCAAACCAAAAAAAATGTGGGTCGGACTCGGGACCGCTGCGAGGACGGGAATGCCCTCAAACTGTAATAATGCGTCTCCATCTAACGGCCTGCGGCCCGTACCCGGCCGCGGCCGGCACGTGACATCCGTGCGGCGGTGGCCAATTGGGGGAGGGACCGTGTCAGGGAGGTTGGTGTTGGTGACACTTGGCCGGGCTGCGGACGGGTATCTGTTTGAGCCGGAGAGGATCCGGGAATGAAGGGAAGGAAAATTGGAAGCCGACGACGTCCGCTCTTTATATTATTTTATGTACGATTTTATTCTAGATGAACTTAAGATTTTTATAAAATAAAAAGTTATATGGGAAACGTTTAGGCTGCGTTTGTCAACCCCAAGCCCGTCTTTGGTTTAGCATTAGTCCTGAGCTAATTTGAAATTAACTCAGAGTTAATCTATTTTATGATTTGATAAGAATTTTAATTTAGTCGGATTGGATTAAGAGTTAATTCAAAGATAACTCTAAATTTTGAAATCCACCGATAGAGGTGAGTTAGGTCATGACTTTCACATTTAAAACCCCCATCCCCCCCTCTCTCTCTCTCTACCTTCTTTATTTAATGCTCCATCTTTCTCTCTCACCCATAATTAATTCTCTCTCGTCCTCTCTCTCTCATATTTATTTATGTTTGACATTCAATTATTATAACTTTCATTATTGTTAAATTTTTAGTTAGTAATATAAATAACAGTTTTTATCAAAAAATTTATTTTTATTATAGTATATTTATCATATATAATCTATTAAAATATTTATAAAAGTTAAAAATAAAGATATTAAAATAAATAGTAACCTTTTAAAAATATTTGTAACTTTTAAATATTAATTAGTGAAATAAATTATTTTCATAGTATATTTAATTTATAGAATATATTAAAAAATTAAAAATTAAAGTATAATAAAAAATTTAAGCTGAATAGTAACCTAAACACATAATTAATGCCATTTTTGACTTTTAAATTTTAATTAGTGAGATCACTAATGTTATTTATGAAAATAATATTTTTAGGATATATTCAATTGATAGAATATATTTAAAATATTTAAAAATTAAGATAAAATAAATTTTTTTAGATGACCAGTAATCCAAACAAATAATTAATGTCACTTTTTTAAAAAAATTTTAATTAGTGAGATTATTGATGTTATCTATAAAAAATTAGTTTCATGATATATTCAATTTATAGAATATATTAAAAAATTAAAAACATAAAGTAAAATAAATTTTTTTAAGATGAACAGTGAGTAAAACCCGTAATTAATGGCATTTCTATCTTTTGAATTTTGATTAGTGATATTAATCATGTTATTTATAAAAATATGTCCACGGTATATTTAATTTATAAAATATATTTAAAAATTAAAGTAAAATATTTTTTAAGATGAACAATAATCAAAATATGTGATTAATGTCATTTTTATGTCTGAAATTTTAATTAGTGAAATTAATTGTGCTATTTATCAAAAATATTAATGATGTTATTTATTAAAAATATTTTTATGATATATTTAATTTGTAGCATATATTTAAAATTTTTAAAATAAAATAAAATAAAATTTTTAAAGGTGAATAGTAATCTAAACTCGTAATTAATGTGTGTGAGAGATAGAGTGACCTGAGAGAGAGGAGAGGGTAGAGAGGTAAAGAGAGAAAATGAGAGACATATTAAAAAATATATACATAAATATAATATTTTGGTTGTCAAGATTGTCGAGTTAACCTAGTACTTGTCAAATCACACTGGATTAAAAATATGTTAGCCCACCTCCTTACTCTCGGATTAACTTCCATCGTATCAAAATAAAAATGAGTTAACTTCGGACTATTTTAAACAAGTTGAGTTAATCCACTCTTAACCTAACTCCCTACCAAATTAAGTCTTGGGACTATAGCTTTTATATAAAAGTAGTTAGTGAGAGAAAAAATTAGTTGAGACGTGTTTTGGAAGATTTTAGAAAGTGAAAATATTTTCTCTCTATTATTTGTATGACCTAAAAGTTTACTTTAATGATTTCATGTGACCAAAGTACATTTAATGTAGTAACCCAATATAAATAAATATTTAAATTAATTTAAATAATTATAATATTAATTTAATGATAGAATTATATTATTAATATATAAAATAAATTTGATAAATAGATTTTTAAAATAAATTAAAATTAAATAGTTTAAATTTAAAAAATGTAGGAGACCTAATTAAATTTTCAAGAATTATATATGATTAACAATTGGGCTATTAGACAACCCTTAATGGACTGAATTTAGAGTTAATGGGCTAAATATGGTGAAATTCGTAGCACATCTTAAACACGAATTTTCTATGACTAAATTAGTCCAAATTCCAAGAGATTTGCTCAAATTTTAAACCTACATCGTAGCCCACCAAGAATCTTGGCTTTTGCCCACATTTTCCAACCCTATTAAAGCTAGGTTAGTGGAAAAGTTTAACAATTTGGCCATGAACATTGAATTCGGAGGTGGAGAAGTTTACTTTTTAGGGAAAAAGAATCTTGACTATTTTTACCAGATTTTTCCTATAAATAGGCCCCTCTAATCACCCACTCTGCCTTTACCACATTGGGGAAAGATTTGGTGGCGATTTGGGAGCGAGATTTGAAGGAGAAAGGGATCTCTTGGACGTTCATCCCGTTTTTCTTCTTCCTCTTTGATTCGATCTAAAGTATGTATTCTCTCGGACTAAACTCAATTGATGCATGAATTAGATGTAGATGCATGTCTACTTTGATTCTATACCATTTTTCTCAAATTTTATTGAGTATTAAGCATGCTAGAGGCATTTTATTGAAGATGTATCATCATTTTTGCCGGAACGGACTCTGTTCTTGAACGCGGTCGCTCCAGGAACCGTGACCAGAACGCGATTGCTCGACAAACCTCGTTCATACATAGAGTTTTCCTGCCCTCCAGCGTTTCAAAAAAAAAAAAGACAGGTCGCAATCATGGGGCGACCGCGACTTGAAGGTCGTGGTTCCTAGAGGAAAAACTTATATTATAAAATTATAAATAATCTTATATTTTATTATTATTTATTTTATTTTTATTATACTTTATTTTAATTGGCCTTCTCCGTCTGAAAAAAAAAATCAGATCGCGGTTCCCCATGGGATTGTGTCCTTCTCGGGTAATATATATATATTTCATATCATATTGCGGTCCCCCAGGGACCGTGACCTTTCATACTGAAGTGTCGGTTCATCCGATTTTCAAAGAAAAAAAGAGCGAATCACCGTCACGTTGTTTCCAGAAGTCCTTGTGGGTAACACAGGCCATGGGTATGTACATACAACTTGACATGAGTTTCTATTCGAGATTCTTAAGCATCGGAAGTTCCGTCTAGGATCACGGTGTCTTTCTAGATCGTGATTCGGATGCGCGATCTTCGTGACGACCGTGTTATTTCTGAACCAATAGATCGTCGAGCATGCTAGATCTGTTAATTTAAGTCCCAAGCTATGTTATGTTGCGTGTCATTTAACTCTACTAATGATTGAGTTAAATATGTGGAAGATAAATAATTCTATTCTATGTGTTATGACACGACCACTCCGACGGATTGAGTGACGCCCCAAGATCTCGATCCGCACAACAAAAAGAAGGGAGAAAGAAGATGAAGGAACAATCACACAAGGTAGGAACACAAGGATTTACGTGGTTCGGAGGTTACCCCTTTACGTCCACGGGCGACGGCGACAGCGGAAACATCACTAGATGTGGAGAATAATACAAGAAGCCTCACACCCCAACCCAGAGGAATAAATCCTCACTCACAAAACTCCCTCAAGTTCTCACCCCAACCCTCTTAGCTCTATCTCTCTAAGGAGCTCTTGGGCTCTCACCTTGGGATGCTAAACATGGAGGACAAGGTCCCCTTTTATAGTGACCAAAAATACCTTACCTCCATCTGTTGCATTGGAATTTAATTCTTTGGAATGGCTTGTGGAGATGAGACACTCCACGTTACAATCCTTCTCCTGGCTCGTCTTCACATGCCGCATCCAGTGACAAACTTCAGCACGATCACCGTTTCCGTGGATGCCCCCATCGGGGCCACCTCACGTGCTCTGCAAGGCAATCAAGCCCAGGAAACGCTTGAACTTCTCTGAAGGAATAGGCTTCGTCAACATGTCTGCAGAGTTCTCTGTTGTAGAAATCTTCTGAATAACTACTGTACCCTAAAAGATAACATCACGAACAAAGTGATACCTGACATCGATGTGCTTGGTCCTCTCATGGTACATCTGATTTTTGGTCAGATGTATAGCACTCTGACTATCACAGTACACCGGAGTCATCTCCTCTACATGACCTAGATCGTCAACCAAACCTCTCAGCCACAAGGCTTCTTTCACTCCCTCTACCGCTGCCATATACTCTACCTCTGTAGTAGACAAAGCTACAGTAGACTGTAAAACAACCTTCCAACTAATAGCACAGCCTGAGAAAGTAAAGACATAACCTGTCAGGGATCTCCTCTTATCCAGATCACCAGCGTAATCTGAATCGACGTAGCCAACCAGCTGACTAGCATCACTACTTCCTTTCTGAAATACTAGGCTCACATCTGAAGCACCTATGAGGTAACGAAGAATCCACTTCACAGCCTCCCAGTGGACCTTCCCAGGATTTCTCATATATCTGCTAACAACACTAACAGCATGAGAAATATCAGGTCGAGTACATACCATGGCATACATAATGCTACCAACTACACTCGCATATGGAAGTTTAGACATTAGTTCCATCTCTTTCTCTGTCTTTGGTGAATCATCAGCAGACAATCTGAAGTGGGTTGCCAATGGAGTGCTCACAGCTTTGTACTCTTTCATGCCATACCACTCCAGCACCTTATCCACGTACCTTTTCTGTGACAAGTGCAACCTTCCAGTGCCAAGGTCTCTGTGAATCTCCATGCCTAAAATCTTCTTTGCTGCTGCAAGATCTTTCATCTCGAATTCACCATTCAATTGAGACCTTAAGTGGTTAATTTCTGACATGTTCTTGGCAGCTATCAACATGTCATCTACGTACAATAATAAGTAAATAAATGAATCATCTGGAAGCTTTTTGTGATACACACAACTATCATAATCACTTCTAGTGTAACTATGACTCAGCATAAAAGTATCAAACCTCTTGTACCACTGTCTAGGTGATTGCTTTAAGCCATATAAAGACTTCTTTAATAGGCACACATGATCTTCTTTACAAGAAATCACGAACCCTTCTGACTGGTGCATGTAGATTTCCACCTCTAACTCACCGTGTAAGAATGTTGTCTTAACATCCAGTTACTCCAGTTCTAAATCAAGTAAAGCAACAATGGCAAGTAACACACGAATCGAGGTATATTTTACGACAAGAGAAAATATCTCATTGAAGTCAATACCTTCTTGCTGTGTGAAACCCTTTGCCACTAGCCGTGCCTTGAATCTAGCATCTTGCACACCATAGATTCCTTCTTTCTTCTTGAAGACCCATTTGCACCCCACAATCTTTTGACCAGGTGGTACTTTCACTAGCTTCCATGTGTTGTTCTTCTGTATAGACTCAATTTCCTCTTGCATGGCCAACTGCCATTTAGAGAACTCTTCTGATACAATTGACTCTCTATAAGAACATGGTTCTTCCCCCTCAACATCAACTGCAACAGATAAAGCAAAGGCTACCATGTCATCATGACTATACCTGCTGGGTGGTCTGATCACCCTTCGCTCTCTGTCTATTGCAATGTTGTACTGCCTTTGAGGGGATTGTCGTTGTGCTGTACTACTCTTTGGCACATAAACTGTCACATCTGGGACTCGCACTGTCTCCTCTTGTACTGCACTTTCTGTTGAGAGCTTCACCTCCAGCAGCTCCCTGCTTGCCACTAACATGATCTCCATTTTCTATTGTTGATTTCTCTCTGGCCCGGAGTATTACAGACTCATCGAAAGTCACATCTCTTTTAATTATGAACTTCGGTGACTGAAGAAATGTACACCACAACCGATATGCCTTCACACCCTGTGTTTGTGCATGTCTTACAAAAATACACTTCTTTGCCCTTGGCTCCAATTTGCCACTTGTGACATGAGCATAGGCAGGACAACCGAAAATTCTAAGGTGAGAATAATCGGAAGGAGAACCAGACCATACCTCTTTGGGAGTTTTCAACTCTATGGCTGTAGACGAAGATCTATTCACCAAGTAACAAGCCGTGTTGACAGCTTCTGCCCAAAATGTCTTTGACAGACCTGCCTGAGACAACATACTTCTCGCTCTTTCTAAGAGTGTCCTGTTCATCCGTTCTGTAATATCGTTCTGTTGTGGTGTTCCTGCTACAGTGCAATGTCGAACGATACCTTCGTTCTTGTAGAAATCATCAAATTCTTTCGAGCAGAATTCCATACCGTTATCAATACGGAGGTGCTTGATCTTTTTACCAGTCTGCCTTTCAATCAACGCCTTCCACTGCTTGAAAGTGACGAACACATTACTCTTTTTCTTTAGAAAATATACCCAGACCTTTCTTGAGAAATCATCAATAAAGGTCAGCAAATAACTTGCACCACCCTTTGAGACAACCGGAGCAGGACCCCAAAGGTCAGAGTGGATGTAATCCACTGTGCCTTTAGTCTTGTGGACTGCTGTACTGAATTTCACCCTGCACTGCTTACCATACACACAGTGTTCACAGAAATCCAGTTTCCCAATCTTCTGACCATCAAGCAAACCTCTTTTGCTCAACTCCACCATGCCTCTTTCGCTCATATGACCCAGTCGCATGTGCCATAGTTGGGTAGAATCATCTCAACTTCGTGCCATATTGGCACTTCCCATCACAGTGTTTCCTTGTAGATGATAAAGGCCACCAATCAGCTTCCCTTTCATCACAACCAATGCACCTCTAGAAACTTTCAGGATTCCATTCTCTACTGAGAACCGGTATCCATGCACGTCCAAAATACTCAAGGAGATCATACTTTTCTTCAATTCAGGAATATGTCGCATTTCTATAGTTCTGATGACATTGTCAAACATCTTGATTCTAATTGTACCGACTCCTGTAACTGCAAGAGTTTTATTGTCTCCCAAGGTTACGGTACCACTACTTAATGTTGTGTAAGTAGAAAACCATTCCTTGCGAGGACACATGTGAAAGGTACAACCAGAATCAAGAATCCAGTCATCCCCGAAAGTGCTAGTAGAGACCGACAAAATAGTCTCATCTTCTACAGTCTCATCTTCTATAGTCTCCTCTTGAACAACGTTCGTTGTATCAGAAGAATACTCCTCCTGAATTTTACATTTCCCCTTTAATTTGGGACAATCTTTCTTGATATGTCCTCTTTGGTTGCATTCATAACATTTTATCTTCTTTACTGACTTGGATTTTGATCTAGCCTTGCTCTTTTTACCAAACTCCTTTTTCTCAATTCTCCCTCTCATCATTAGGCCATCTGCCCAATCTTCACCATGAGTTTCTAGTACCCGTCGTTTCAACTCCGTAGAGTTCAGGGAGGCCTTGACATCTTCTACAGAGATATCATCTCTCCCATATAGCAGAGTATCAACGAAATACTTATATGAAGGAGGTAATGAGCATAAGTGGTGCGGACACCAGAGCACACGACCGGCACGAGTCGGAGAGCCACCGATACCGTACGCTGAGCACCACACGAGCCACTTCGGCATCCATCTGACTCGGAGACAGTCTGGAGACTCCCCCTTGAGTCTCGGCATTTATCACATTTACTGGGACTTTATATGTGTGTAGTGTGTTTTATTTGTCTTTATTCGGTTTGTAATTTGGTTTGAAAGAGGGGTTTATGTGTAATATGGACCACATGGGTCCCGCGGGCCCCCTAGACTGTAAAGACCCGAGAATTCGATTACCAGGAAGGCCCGATAACCCGAGACTCGCATCGCCACCCACGAGCCCGAAGACTCGGAAGGGTTAAAGGAATGGTGTGGATACTACACAAGTATCACAAATAATTGTAGAATTAAACCGTTATAATATTAAGCAGGAAATAAATTAACAGTTTACATAATATATGGTCCACAAGATATAAATAACAACAACAGTAGTCCACAACTAGTACAGAGACAAGAAAGAAAAGTACAGCTACATGGGGCATCCCCCGGCTCTGACCTCTGGCACTACCTTGAGGCACCCGCACCACACTGCACCCCAGACGCGCTCCCTTGGGGAGGCGCCTCACCTGAAACACGGTGAAAACACGCAGGGAATGAGTCTCAGAATAAGACTCAGTAGGGATCACTCGAACCCTACCTCGTAGAATGGGGAACCACTACGCTAGCGGTAGGAGAGTACCTCGGAAAGGAAAGCCATGTACTCTACAGAACAAAGGTCCTACGGCACGTAAACCGACACACGTGCCACGGTGAGACAACCGAAGCTCAACGGTCGACCCGGCAAGGAAAATCCGAAGGTCAAAGTCACAAAACAGACAGTCTGACACTCCGTACTCGACAGGAGTACCTCCCACTAGAAGCATAGCCGGTAGCGTCCCCTAACGACTTACACTGCACCGTAGGTGAACTACCTGACGTGGTAGCGCCTACCAAAGGCACGAACACCGAACAAGTAACCACAAACAAGTGACTAACTGGGGTCACACACGTCGACGTGGGTCCAACCGCCCCCAACCACGTGTGCACACACAGACCGCGCGTACCTGGTATGGCCCTCTGACCGGTTTTCCCCTCAGCCGGACTCTAGCTGCAAGACATGGGGCCCGACGGCAACCGGTCCACAAACCGTCTCTAGGGGTAGCCCGTACACCACTCCCTGGTGCGACCAGCACCGCGTACTGGTAGGCTACGACTAGTGGAGGGTCACTGAAGGAGTAAACTCTCAAGTCAACAGAAAATAACGTCCGCATCCGATGACGTACGGGGACCACCCCACGTACCGGCCCCGTCACACGGTGACCACAGTCGGACTAAAAATGGGGTTGCAACCCTCTCGGGGCAACCAGGAGCCTGACGGTCCACCCGTGGACCGTCATAGGCACGTGACGGTCTAGGCGGGACCGTCACAGGAAGCCTGACGGTCCTAGGCTGGACCGTCACAGGTACCTGACGGTCCGACGCCGGCCGTCACGCTCCCAGCGCAAAGCAAAGTGTAACGCGCCTGCCCTGGCGCGTTACAGACTGTGACGTCCCCACGCAGGTGCGTCACGGGGTGTGACCGTCCACACCAGGAGCGTCACACCGCCTGGGGTTTCAAACGCTCAAAAGCGCCCTGACGCACCCACCCTGGGCCGTCATAAGGATGTGACGTGCCAGGCCTGGTGCGTCACATACCTTGACCCCCAACGGTCAAAAACAACGGTCACATGCCAACGGTCGGATGCCTCTGACGGCCCGACCCAGGCGCGTCACACGCCTGTGGCGGTCTATCGCGGGACCGTCACAGTCCCTGACCCTAGTTGGCTAAACAAAGGGCATGTGACGCACCCACCCAGGCGCGTCACACTGTGTGACGGTCCCTGGAAGGACCGTTACACTCGTCCGACGGTGAAACGGCGGGAAACGCCCAAAAACTCCAACCACGCCCCCATGCCTCCACCGGAGAGGGGAAAATCAAGGGGGAAGACCCCTGGGGACCCTTAGCATGATTCTAGGCCATCAAAATACAAAATCATACATCAAATCCATAGATCGGGCGAGCTCTCCCCAAATCATGGAAAATCTCAAACCCGCTCAATCACGCCCCTCTCGGCCTCCCCTCGGCCTATAAATCACGGAAATGAACGATGTGAACTAGGGAATGTCACCCTACCTCAATGGAGCGAAAGCTCCACCGAATCGACCACGAACGTAATAAATCGCTTTAGAAAACCTCGCCTCTTCACGCTTCCCACGCTCGCCGCACTCCCACGAGATCGCCTCGCCGTCACCCACGTCGTCGCGCCGTCGCCCCGCCGCCGTCTGCAGCCGGAAGGGAGCTCGCCGCGGTCGAATGGGAGAGAGAGAGTGAGAGGGAGAGCTCACGGTGGGAGGAAACGGAGGAGGAAGAAGAAAAAGAAAGAGATGGTGGGGGAGAGAGAGAAAGTAGGGGGGTATTTATAGAAAATCCAGAAAATCTGAAAAATACCGAAAATGGAAAATTACGTTTCTGGAATCCTCGGAACGCACCGATCGCAACGGTACCACTCATGCCCAGGTGAACGGCCCGGTCCACCCGCAGCGAGGTTCCGAAGGAATTATCGAAACACACATCGAGAATCGAAAAACACGCGCGGAAAAGTCGCGGAACGCTTCCGGGCCTCCGAAACGACTCCGGATCACATCGATCCGAACACGAAAGATGTCCGAAACGAAATTTTAGACACAACGAAGCCAGACGCTATGAGAAACCAGATCCGAGACCCACGAAGAAGGATCCGAAATGTCCGAGATATTACAGCCCCCCCTTAAAGAATTTCATCCTCGAAATTGAGAACAACCCAAGGGGAAAGAAAAGGAAGACTCACTCAAACAGATATGGGAACTGCCGACGCATTTTGTCCTCACGCTCCCAAGAAGCCTCACCACCAGAGTGTCGCTGCCACACCACCTTGACCAAGGGGATGACCTTGTTCCGCAGGCGCTGCTCTCGCCTATCCTCCACCCGGATCGAAAACTTTGGGAGAGAAAGATCTGGAGTCACCTCAGGCCAAACAGAAACCTCGAGCACATGAGAGTCATCGGGCATATACTTCCGCAACATTGAGACGTGGAACACGTCATGCACCGACGCCAACTCAGGGGGTAACTGCAACCGATAAGCAACCTCACCGATGCGTTCCACAACGGGAAACAGACCAACATAGCGGGGACTCAACTTCCCACGCCGTCCAAAACGCATCACCCCCTTCATCGGAGAGACTCTCAAGAACACACGATCGCCCACAGTGAACTCGAGGGGCTGCCTCCGCCGGTCGGCATAACTCTTCTGCCGACTTTGGGCCGCCAACATGTTCTGACGAACCAGGTGCACCACATCCACACATTGCTGCACCAACTCTAGTCCCGTCAAAACACGCTCACCAACCTCAAACCAATCAAGTGGAGTCCGACAAGGACGCCCATACAATGCCTCATACAGAGCCATACCAATGCTCGAATGATAGCTATTGTTATAGGAAAACTCCACCAACTGTAGGTGATGAATCCAACTCTCCTGCCACTCTAGGCAGCAGGATCTCAGCATGTCCTCTAAAGTCTGAATGGTCATCTCAGACTGACCATCTGACTGAGGATGATACGCCGAGCTAAAAGCCAACTCCGTGCCAAGAGCTCGCTGGAAACTCCTCCATAATCCAGAAGTGAAGCGCGGATTCCGATCCGACACGATTGAAATGGGAACCCCATGCAACGGAACGATCCGCTCCACATAAAGACGAGCCAACTTGGACACGCTCCAGCTGACTTTGACCGGCAACAACCGAGTCACCTTCGTTAGCCTATCCACCAGCAACCAAATACTGTCCTGCCCACTCAGAGTCCTCCGTAATCCCACCACCAAATCCGTGGTCATGTGGTCCCACTTCCACGCAGGAACATCCAAGGGCCGGAGAGTACCTCCTGGTCGCTGATGCTCCGCCTTCACCTGCTGACAGATCAGGCACCTGGCCACAAACTCGGTGACATCTCTCTTCATGCCAAGCCACCAGAACTGCCTCCGCAAGTTCCGATACATCTTTGTCGCACCCGGGTGTACGGTATACATGCTCCCATGAGCCTCGTGCAACACCGCACGACGAACCTGCACCTCCGCTGGGACGCACAGCCTGCCACGAAACCTCGCAGTACCGTCCTCGCCGAGCTCCACATCAGTCATCGCCAAAATCCGGGGCAACTCAGGGTACGCATGCTGAGCCTCTGTCACCTGACGACGGATAGCAGGAGTGACAGTCAGACTCGCAAGCACTGCCAACCCTGGCTCCTGGGGAATTTTGACCCTGAAAGATACTTCGGACACTTGTTCCTAGAGCCTTCACTTCCTCAATATCAAGGCACTGACAGCGACCTTCCGACTCAAGGCATCGGCGACGACATTCATCCTGCCCGGCTGATAAGAAAGGGTGAAGTCATAATCCTTCATGAACTCCATCCAACGCCTTTGCCTGAGGTTCAAGTCCCTCTGCGAGAACACATATCTCAAACTCTGATGGTCAGTGAACACGTCGAACTTCTCACCGTACAGATAATGTCTCCAGATCTTCAGCGCGAAGATCACCGCTGCCAACTCAAGGTCATGGGTAGGGTAGTTCTCCTCATGGGGCTTTAGCTACCGAGACGCATAAGCCACCACTCTACTGTTAGGTTTTGCACAGCACCTACGGGCGACGTAGCGGATAACAAAAATTTCATTTGCCCGATCCCGGTGTTATGGAAAGCTTAATATGTGCTCTAATCGGTGTTTCTAATACCCTAATTACGGGTTGCGTGTTTCACCTTGCGCGGAATAACGCTGTCTGCTAAGCCCGATGTAGAGAAACCGAGCCGCACTGCTGTACGGCCTCTAGAGCAGATCCACACGGACCCTTGCGCAGTGACGGTACCTCCCCGGCATAACTTTTTCCGGCTCTAACACCTTCTGGAGAGAGAGAGCAAGGGGGAGAAAGGGGGAGGCTAATCCTCTCCTTAATGCTTGATTAGCATTAAGGGGGGATTGGAAGGAGAAGCCAAGAGTTCGAATGAACTCACGTAGGTTGGCTATATATAGAGTTTTGGCCCTTTTCAAAAGACCTCCAAAGGACTAAAATTGTATATATGACCTTTTTTATATTATACATATGTATTAAACTCCATTTACACTCCTTTCCAAAAGGATTTCAATGGAAATAATGCATACATTTGTATAATAAAAATCTGTCACCCAAGAATCCATTGTGTGTGATCCTCTAGGCCCATAGTCACTCTAGTTTAAGGCTTATTAACTTCTAATTCTCAATTAGAAGTAAATTAAACGTATTCTTCGCTTCTACCAGAGCCGAAGAATAGTTTAATTTATTCCGAACCTTTGATCACGTTGGGTCAAGCAAATCCGCGTGATCCTAGAGGACGTCGGGTTTAAACCTGCATGTCAGGTACCTGTAAGTCCACTGTTACCGCATCGATATAATCCCTCGCTCCTTCTATGAGTCTGGTACGATTGAGGGTATGGTTTGTGTCAAACCCCATGATCGTGTCATTTGACTATGACCTCCTTAAAGTGTATGACGTCCGTTCTAAACGAACTCACACGACCCTGACCAGGGATTTAACAGAGCGTCAATGTCATGACCCATTAACTGTCTGATATATACCCGACAGTGAGCGATCCCTTCTTGACCATTGACGATCTTCACACGTATCCTGGAGTGGTTAACGACTCGGCAACTTATGACATGTGGTTAAAGTCACTTAGCTAAGTAATTAAACCATTCCAGTCCTCGTGTAAGATCCGATCAATGTCTCAGGTCAAAGGACCAATGATGCTACTGTCTTAGGTATAATCAACCATCTGAAGATCCAATAGCGGATCAGTTCAGTGCACATCCTCCAAGGACATACACCTACACATATGTGTTGGTGCCCCGCACCAATGACCATGAGACTGGTCACTGACACATCATGTGTACTGGTTTAATAGGTAATCAAAGTCTCCGAGTGATTACCCTCCAACCAGGAACAATTTAAGGTATGTGTTCGTGTAAAGTAAGTCTCATGTTCGAGATCTCATCTCGAGCTGACTTTACAACCACACATCCTAGGGACAACGTAAAGTAACACAATCGCATATTTACGCTCAAACACCACTTTATTAATGAACAAGATCGTACAACTATTGGGCCTACCCGACCCGAAATTGGCATGTAGCACACCAACACTAACAATCTCCCACTTGAACTACAGCCAATTGCCCACAACTTTGAGGCACATCTTATTCCGATGACGCTCAAATATAGTCTGTGTCAAAGGCTTAGTCAGTGGATCTGCTATGTTATCTTCTGACGGTACACGCTCTACCATCACATCTCCACGATCAACAATCTCCCAAATAAGGTGAAAGCGCCTGAGAATATGCTTTGACCTTTGGTGAGATCTCGGTTCCTTCGCCTGGGCGATGGCCCCATTATTATCACAAAATAATAGGATGGGAGCTGATATCTCGGGAACTACGCCAAGTTTCAAGATAAATTTCTTCATCCAGACGGCCTCCTTAGCAACTTCAGCTGCAGCAATATATTCCGCCTCCATCGTCGAGTCTACAGTCGTGTCTTGCTTGAAGCTTCTCCAACTGACTGCCCCTCCATTCAACATGAATACAAATCCAGACATGGATTTGCAGTCATCTGGATCTGACTGGAAACTAGAATCTATGTAAGCTCTAAGTTGTAAGTCCTCTCCTCCATAAAGCAGAAAAAGATCCTTAGCTCTTCGCAAGTACTTAAGGATGCCCTTTACTGCCTTCCTGTGCTCTTCGCCTGGATTTACCTGATATCTACTGACAATGCTCAAAGCATTGACAACATCAGGCCGTGTACATAGCATTGTATACATGATTGACCCTATCGCCGAAGCATAGGGTACTTTATTCATGTGTGCCACCTCCTCAGAAGTTTTAGGACTCATCCCCTTAGATAGGCAAATTCCATGTCTCATGGGAATGAGATCTCTCTTGGAAATTTCCATCCTAAACCTTTTGAGGATAGTGTCTATGTACATGGATTGGGATAATCATAGTATCCTTTTAGATCTATCTCGATAGATCCTTATGCCCAGCACATAGGATGCTTCTCCCAAATCCTTCATGGAGAAGGTCTTGGACAACCAAGACTTAGTTGATGTCAACATCTCTACATCATTCCCAATGAGTAAGATGTCATCAACATAAAGGACCAAGAAGGTAACTGAGCTCCCACTGACCTTATTGTAAACACAGGGTTCATCTTCATTCCGAATGAAGTTGAAAGATTTGACAGCCTCGTTAAATCTTAAGTTCCAACTTCTAGATGCCTTCTTTAATCCATAAATGGACCTTTGAAGTTTGCATACCTTATTAGGATGTAGCTTGGAGATGAATCCCTCAGGCTGTACCATGTACACCACTTCTGATAGGTTTCCATTAAGAAAAACTGTCTTCACATCCATTTGCCAGATCTCATAATCCAGGTATGCAGCAATGACAAGGAGGATTCTGATTGACTTAACCATGGCTACCGACGAAAACGTCTCGTCATAGTCAATGCCTTGCCTTTGACGATATCCTTTCGCCACTAGTCTAGCCTTGTATGTGTCAACCTGTCCATCTGCACCGATTTCCTTTTGAAAATCCATTTGCAGTCGATAGGGACCTTCCCTTCGGGTACATCAACTAAGTTCCAAACTTTATTGGTGTACATGGACTGGATTTCTGAATCCATTGCCTCTTGCCATTTCTCAGAGTCTACACTATGGATCGCCTCCTGGTACGACTGAGGATCATCATCCTCATTGATACATACCTTAGAGGACCCCTCTGAGACATGTCCAACATATCTCTCAGGTTCTCTCGGTAGTCTACCAGATCTCCGTAGTGTCAGTGTTTTACCTTGAATAGGATCAACCGATACCGTCTCATCTAACGAGTTTGTGTCTATGGGTTGTGGTTCTTGGACCTCGTCCAATTCTATCTGGCTCCCACTATTTTTCTGGAGTAGATATTCTCTTTCCAGAAATACAGCTCTCTTGGTCACTAAGACCCTTTGCTCAGCAGGGTGATAGAAATAATATCCAAACGTCTCCTTTGGATATCCCACAAACCTACACTTATCGGTTCTCGACTTAAGCTTATCACTCTCGTTCTTCTTTACATGAGCAGAACACCCCCAAATTTTAATGTGATTAAAATTTGGTTTCCTGCCCTTCCATATCTCATCTGGTATAGAAGGAACGGATTTACTTGAGATCATATTCAATAAATAAGCCGCAATCTCTAACGCATAGTCCCAGAGAGACAAGGGTAGTCCTGACATAGACATCATGGATCGGACCATGTCTAACAAGGTCCTGTTTCTCCTTTCAGATATACCATTGTGTTGTGGTGTATACGGTGGAGTCCACTGAGAAACTATTCCATGGTCTTTAAGATAAGAAGTGAATTCATGACTTAAGTATTCACCTCCTCGATCCGATCGAAGAGCCTTAATACTTTTGCCAGTCTGTTTCTCTACTTCATTTTTGTATTCCTTAAACTTCTCAAAGGCTTGTGATTTATGTCTCATTAAATACACATAGCCATATCTAGAGAAGTTATCAATAAAAGAAATGAAATAGAGATAACCTCCTTTTACTTCTATGGACATGGGTCCACACACATCCGAGTGTATGAGTTCGAGAAGGTCAACAGCCCTCTCACCATGTCCACCAAAAGGAGCTTTGGTCATTTTCTCCATGAGACACGACTCACAGATATCAAATGGCTTGTATTCGAACGAATTCAAATACCCATTTGAGTGTAAGTGAAAGACTCTTTTCTCACCTACATGACCAAGTCTGCAATGCCATAGATATGCAGAATTCACTTCATCGGTATTGGAAATTTGCATAACATTAGAACGTGTATCTAATACATAAAGACCATTGACTAATGAACCATTGACTATATTCAAACCATTATTCATTATAGAGCACCCAGTGCTATTAAAAGCCAATGTGCATCCAATGTTATACATGCCAGAGATTGAAATGATGTTCTTAATAATATTAGGAACATAATAACAGTCATTCAGTTCCAGAATGACTCCTGAAGGTAAACTGAGGCGTGCAGTCCCGACAGCTTTGGCAGCAACTAAAGCTCTATTGTCCATCCTCAGTTCAATCTCCTTTTTACCCAATCGCCTTCTATTTGCCAGCACCTGCACAGAATTACAGATATGAGATGTACATCCAGTATCCAATACCCATGATGTGGATTCCATATATGACAAATTAAGGTCTATGACAAAAATACCTTCATTTAGAATTGCCTTGCAATTCCTTTTCCAATGCCCAGTTTCCCCGCATCGAAAACATTTGTCTTCCTTTTCATTCTTCTTGCCCTTCCCTTTGTCAACTTTGGCGAGTTACTTACCCGTGGCCTTTTTCTTTCCTTTCCCTTTGTTACGTGTAGTGGATATCTGGGTGGCCTTCCTTTTCTTATTGGCCCGACCAATAATCATTACAGAAGAAGATGGTTTATCTTTCTGCATAGTTCCTTCAGCACTCTTTAACATGTTGAGCAGCTCCGGGAGAGTTGCATCAATTCTATTCATGTTGAAGTTTATGATGAAGGAGGAAAAGGAATCGGACAATGACTGGAGTATGAGATCAATGCATAGTTCAAGATCCAACTTGAACCCCAGTGCATTGAGTCTCTCTATCCACTCCATCATTTTCAGTACACGAGCCTGTACTGAAGAACCCTCAGACATCCGTGTCCTGAAAAGTCTTTTGGAGATGTCATACCTCTCAATCCTACCCTGCTCCCCGAAGAGCTGGCGTAGATTGAGAAGTATACTTCTACAATCAGTCTTTTCAAATTGCCTCTGTAGCTCGGGAGCCATAGAGGCCAACATGTAACATTGGGCAAGGGAGGAGTCCTCAGACCACTTGGCATAAGCCAGTAACTCGCCCTCGTCGGCATCAGGAGCCGGCTCAGAATGAACCGTGTCCAACATGTATGCAATCTTTTCGGCGGTAAGGACTATGCGTAGGTTACGCAGCCAATCCGAGTAGTTCGGTCCAGTTAAGCGATTTGCATCCAAGATGCCGCGGAGGGGTTGGACGACGACATTGTAATCTGGATAAGAAATAAAAGACAACTTAGCATGTATTCAAATTTTAACTTAGATGTGATTTTCTATCTTAGTTAGTCCCACTATTTTTCGATCGAACTATATAACCCTCAGTATATAGAACGGGAGATCAACAAGATCAACCTAGTGGGTCGGAATCCCAACGAGACTGATGTACGACCTTGTGGAAAGCACAACAAGCCATACACCAGCTCAAGGGCAGTTAACAAGCACTTGCATCTAATGCAATATCCGATATTCGGCCCCTGAGAAAACATCCCCTTATGGAAAGCACAACAAAGGATATTCTCGGTTAGATCTAACCATCATTATTTCATAGCAATGAGTTCATGACCCGACCCTCGTGGAAAGCACAACAAGGCCGAGTTCAATTCCTCACCCCATTGAGGCCGAGCCTTGGAGTTTAATCCCGTCCCCAAACTCATGGACCTTGTGGAAAGCACAACAAATCCATGAAATGAATACGTTCATTCACTCCATAATGATGGAGGGCCTCGACGACTCCTAGAGCCACGCTTACCAGATCTAAAATTTAAACGCGATGGAATTTAATTTTATCTTGATCTCACCCTAGGTGGTAATATAAATATATACAATATATTTATCGTACCTAGTGGTTTGCACAAAATAAATGCATCCAATGTAAAAATAAATGCAAGTGATCATGGACTTTAACCCTAATGTAACTAAGACATCCGGCCCGCTTCCGAAGCAATTGGATCGTCCTCGTCGGGTGTGCTCCGCGCTTTCAAACTCCGACGCGGGTGCGCCCGCCGGCGCAGTGCGTCCAGCGGCGCAGTGCGCCCGACGGAAAGCCCCCCCAAATTTTTTTTTTTAAAAATTGCTATTTGGATACCCAGCATCTAAGAAGAACAGAGATGTCCAAATCTCTTTCTACAAATAATAATTGAAGTATTTAATGCCCCTACAATACGGTTCTTAACGGCAATAAAAACACCGACCAGAGCGCGAACCTGGCTCTGATACCACTGTTAGGATTCGCACAGCATCTACGGGCGACGCAGCGGATAACAAAAATTTCATTTGCCCGATCCCGGTGTTATGGAAAGCTTAATCTGTGCTCTAATCGGTGTTTCTAATATCCTAATTATGGGTTGCGTGTTTCACCTTACGCGGAACAACGCTGTCCGCTAAGCCCGATGCAGAAAAACTGAGCCGCACTGCTGTACGGCCTCTAGAGCAGATCCACACGGACCCTTGCGTAGTGACGGTACCTCCCCGACACAACATTCCCCGGCTCTAACACCTTCTGGAGAGAGAGAGAGTACGGGGGAGAAAGGGGGAGGCTAATCCTCTCCTTAATGCTTAATGCTTGATTAGCATTAAGGGGGGGTTAGAAGGAGAAGCCAAGAGTTCGAATGAACTCACGTAGGTTGGCTGTCCTTTTCAAAAGACCTCCAAAGGACCAAAATTATATATATGACCTTTCTTATATTATACATATGTATTAAACTCCATTTACACTCCTTTCCAAAAGGATTTCAATAGAAATAATGCATACATTTGTATAATAAAAATCTGTCACCCAAGAATCCATTGTGTATGATCCTCTAGGCCCATAGTCACTCTAGTTTAAGGCCCATTAACTTCTAATTCCCAATTAGAAGTAAATTAAACGTATTCTTCGCTTCTACCAGAGCCAAAGAATAGTTTAATTTATTCCGAACCTTTGATCACGTTGGGTCAAGCAAATCCGCGTGATCCTAGAGGACGCCGGGTTTAAACCAGCCTGTCAGGTACCTGTAAGTCCACAGTTACTGCATCGATATAATCCCTCGCTCCTTCTATGAGTCTGGTACGATCGAGGGTATGGTTTGTGTCAAACCCCATGATCGTGCCATTTGACTATGACCTCCTTAAAGTGTATGACGTCCGTTCTAAACGAACTCACACGACCCTGGCCAGGGATTTAACGGAGCGTCAATGTCATGACCCATTAACTGTCTGATATATACCCGACAGTGAACGATCCCTTCTTGACCATTGACGATCTTCACACGTATCTTGGAGTGGTTAACGACTCGGCAACTCATGACTTATGGTTAAAGTCACTTAGCTAAGTAATTAAACCATTCCAGTCCTCGTGTAAGATCCGATCAATGTCTCAGGTCAAAGGACCAACGATGCTACTAGGGGTGAGCATTATTCGGGTTCAACCCGAAAACCAAACCGAACCGAACGATTTGGTTCCGTTTGGTTTGGGTTGAAATTTAAAAATTTTTGGTTTGGGTTCAAACCGAACCGTATTAAAAAATTTGGTTTGGTTTGGTTTTGAAGTTCAAGAAACCGAACAAAACCAAACCGAACCGAATAACCCGAATTTAAGAATATTTTTATCAAATTAATATAAATGTATATGTAACTATAAATCCGAATTTAAAAAGTCCAATTCTCACCATTCTAATGGGGTTTCCGACTTTATGAAATAGGTTTCAAATCACCTTCTATTTTACTGTAACCGAACTTCTTAATTTCTTATGTGAAAATATTATGGAGCTTGTTCTTACAAGTTACAACTTTATATGTTATTTTTTTAATATTTACTTTATTTGGTAGAAATTCTTTTACCATATCTTTCTCTAATGTTGTTTGAATCCAATCTAATTTATAAAATGGGAGATGAATATGGTTCAAACCGAACCAAACCGAACCAAACCGAATTAATTCGGTTTGGTTTGGTTTGGTTTCAAACTAGTTTGGTTTGGTTTGGTTCGGGTTGAAGCCTTAATTCGGTTTGGTTTGGTTTGAGAAAAATTCTCTTCAAACCAAACCAAACCAAACCGTGCCAACCCCTAGATGCTACTGTGACCGTTGGATCTTCAGTTGACATTAGGTATAATCAACCATCTGAAGATCGAATAGCGGATCAGTTCAGTGCACATCCTCCAAGGACATACACCTACACATATGTGTTGGTGCCCCGCACCAATGACCATGAGACTTGTCACTGACACATCATGTGTACTGGTTTAATAGGTAATCAAAGTCCCCGAGTGATTACCCTCCAACCATGAACAGTTTAAGGTATGTGTTCATGTAAAGTAAGTCTCATGTTCGAGATCTCATCTCGAGCTGACTTTACAACCACATATCCTAGGGACAACGTAAAGTAACACAATCGCATATTTACGCTCAAACACCACTTTATTAATGAATAAGATTGTACAACTATTGGGCCTACCCGACCCGAAATTGGCTTGTAGCACACCAACACTAACATCTACCACGCTGCATCAACATAGCACCCAATCCGACCCTGGAAGTATCTGTACACACCACAAAATCTCCCGAGCCAGAAGGTAAAACCAACACCAGAGCCGAGGTGAGCAATCTCTTCAGTTCCCCGAAGCTCCGCTCACACTCCTCAGACCAGATGAAAGGCACATCCTTCCGCGTGAGTCTAGTCATCGGGGCCGTAATGCGAGAAAAATCGTGGATAAACCGGCGATAATAGTTCGCAAGCCCCAAGAAACTCCGGATCTCCGTCACAGACCTCGGCCTCGGCCACGGCATTACTGCCTCAACCTTGACGGGGTCCACGGAAATGCCATCACCAGAAATCACGTGCCCCAGAAAGTGCACCTCGCAGAGCCAGAACTTGCACTTACTGAGCTTCGCATACAACTGGTGATCTCGCAACGTCTGTAGCACCACACCCAAATGGTACGCGTGCTCCTCGGCAGACCGCAAATAAACAAGGATGTCGTCCACGAATATGACCACAAACTCGTCCAAATACGGATGAAACACCCTCTGCATCAAGTCCATGAAGGCTGCAGGGGCATTGGTGAGCCCGAACGGCATCACCAAAAACTCATAATGCCCGTACCTCGTACTGAACGCAGTCTTTTCCACATCGGACTCACGAATTCTCAGCTGATAGTAACCGGACCGCAAATCACTCCGCGAGAACACTCGCGCAGACTGAAGCTGGTCGAACAAATCATCAATCCGTGGCAATGGATACTTGTTCTTAATGGTCACTTCATTCAGCTGCCGATAGTCAATGCACAGCCGCAGACTACCGTCCTTCTTCTTCACAAACAACACGGGCGCACCCCAAGGGGAAAAGGTAGAACGAATGTACCCCTTGGCCAGCAGCTCCTGCAACTGCCCCCTCAACTCCCTCAACTCCGCAGGGGCCATACGGTAGGGAGCCTTCGCCAAAGGTCCCGTACCAGGCACAACCTCGATCACAAAATCGATCTCCCGCTGGGGAGGTAATGCAGGTAATTCCTCGGGAAAAACGTCAAAAAACTCGCACACCACCAGAACATCCTCGACATTCGGCTCCATCCGTTCAGTCACAACCACGGACGCGAGGAAACCCTGACAACCAGAGTCAAGCAATCGACGAGCTCGAATAACAGAGATAAGGAATCGAGAAGAGGTGGAACGGATACCTCGGAAATAGAAGGTCTGCTTGCTCAGATGCTGGAAGTATACCCTCTTCATTCCACAATCCACCACCGCTCCATGAGTCTCGAGTCAATCCATGTCTAGAATCACATCGTAATCCCGAAGCTGCAACGTATACAACCTGCCTGGCATACTCCGCCCATCGATCCAAATCGGAACCTGATCGAAGCAATATGTGGTGACCATGAAATCACCCGAAGGCAGTTCCACTGTCAAATCACAAGGCAACTGGGTCACCGGCTCCTCGATGCTCAGCGCGAAATCCTCCAAAATAAACGAATGGGACGCGCCAGAATCAAACAAAACCCGAGCCGCGCAATCCAAAATCTGAACGGTACCTTCCACGAGCTGCGACGCCACTGCCTCTGCCCTGGTCATGTGCATGATCTGGCCTTGAGCTCTCTGCATGCCTCCCACACTAGCTGACCTGGGTAGTGGCGGATATTGTCCCTACTGATACTGCTGCCTCTGCTGCTGGGGAACCTGCTGCTGCTGAGGAAACTGCTGCTGCGACTGCCTCTGAGGACAGTCACGTGCCATGTGCCCTGGCTGGTCACACCGAAAACAGATGATCGGCGCCGTGCACTGCCTGCCTGGGTGGAACCCACTACACCATGGACACGGCACTCGCGACCCACCCACTGATCCCTGACGCTACAAGGGAATCGGCTACTGTACACTACCCGATGAAGCTTGCCCATGATCCTTGGACTTCTTCTTACCAAACCCTTTCTTGAAAAACTTCTTGACCTTCTTGCCAAAAGACGCAGATCCCGTCACCAACGCTGCCGGTGCCGGCGCTCCCGAACCACCCGATGCATACTGGAAGGAACCCTGCTGCTGGGTAGCCGACTGCTGGCTGCGACCTGACAAAGACTGCCCCTGGCTGATCGGTCCTCGGGTCCTCTGCATATCCATCTCCAAAGAAACCGCAACACGAGACGCTGTCTCTAGATCAGTGGCCCCGTTCACGATCAGATGGTGCCTCAGTTCCTGCCTCAAGCCCTGAATGAACTGCGCGGTCTTCACCCTCTCATGCTCCATGATATGAGGTGCATACCGACCCAGCTCGACAAACCGACCCCTGTATTGCAACACGGACATGTCGCCCTGCACCAGCTCCAGAAACTCACGCATCCGCTGCGTAGCAACATAGTGTGGACAGTACGTACGCTCAAAAGCACTGACGAAGTCATCTCACTCGACCTGCTCAAGTGGACGAAGCTGAAAAGACGTCTTCCACTCGGAAGACCACCACTTCCGAGCCGTACCCTGCAACTGGTTGGAGGCCAACACCACTCTGTCCTCGGTAGCACTCTTTGCAGAACTGAACACCCGCTCCATCTCATCAAGCCAATCACGAGCCGCATCAGGGTCTGGCTGGCCGCTGAAGTAAGGTGGATGGAACTGCATGAAGTCCCTCACTGCTCGACCTGGCCCACCTCTAGCAGACGAGCCCTCAGCAGCCTCTCCGTCGAACTGCTGAGACATAAGTTGGTACATGCCACGGAAGAAATCCTCGGCCCCCGGAAACCTCGCAGTATCCACTGCCTCGATGGCCGCAGGTGGCGCTCTACTATGCTCCTCCTGGTCCCTCTGGACCCCCTGCTGGATCTCCTGACCTCTAGCCGACTGCCCCTGCTGAGAGCGAGTGCTCCGCCTCGACGCCATGCTCGCTCCTGAAGCAAAAGGCAGAAAACATGAAAACGGCAAGGTTAAGGAAAACACACGATGCCCAATGCCAGTATCAACTGTACATCATTGTTGTGGACTAGTGGACCACCATAATCACTTATGATTCTCGTACAATCCCACAACCCCTGCTCTGATACCAGCTGTAACGACCCGAGAATCTGATTACTGGGAAGGCCCGATAACCCGAGACTCGCATCGCCACCCACGAGCCCGAAGACTCGGAAGGGTTAAAGGAATGGTGTGGAGACTACACAAGTATCACAAATAATTATAGAATTAAACAGTTATAATATTAAGCAAGAAATAAATTAACAGTTTACATAATACATGGTCCACAAGATATAAATAACAACAACAGTAGTCCACAACTAGTACAGAGACAAGAAAGAAAAGTACAGCTACACGGGGCATCCCCCCGGCTCTGACCTCTGGCACTACCTCGGGGCACCCGCACCACGCTGCACCCCAGACGCGCTCCCCTGGGGCGGTGCCTCACCTGAAACACGGTGAAAACACGCAGGGAATGAGTCTCAGAACAAGACTCAGTAGGGATCACTCGAACCCTACCTCGTAAAACGGGGAACCACTACGCTAGCGGTAGGAGAGTACCTCGGAAAGGAAAGCCCTGTACTCTACAGAACAAAGGTCCTACGGCACGCAGACCGGCACACGTGCCATGGTGAGACAACCGAAGCTCAACGGTCGACCCGGCAAGGAAAACCTGAAGATCGATGTCACAAAACTGATAGTCTGACACTCCGTACTCGACAGAAGTACCTCCCACTAGAAGCACAGCCGGTAGCATCCCCTGACGACTTATACCGCACCGCAGGTGAACTGCCTGACGTGGTAGCGCCTACCAAAGACACGAACACCGAACAAGTAACCACAAATAAGTGACTAGCTGGGGTCACGCCCATCGACGTGGGTCCAATCGCCCCCAACCACGTGTGCACACACAGACCGCGCGTCCCTGGTCTGGCCCTCTGACCGATTTTCCCCTCAGCCGGACTCTGGCTGCAAGACGTGGGGCCAGACGGCAACCGGTCCACAACCCGTCTCTAAGGGTAGCCCGTACACCACTCCCTGATGCGACCAGCACCGCCTACTGGTAGGCTACGACTAGTGGAGGGTCAATGAAGGAGTAGACTCTCAAGTCAACGGAAAATAACGTCCGCATCCTACGATGTACGGGGACCACCCCACGTACCGGCCCCGTCACACGGTGACCACAGTCGGACTAAAAACAGGGTTGCAACCCTCTCGGGGCAACCAGGAGCCTGACGGTCCACCCCTGGACCGTCACAGGCACGTGACGGTCTAGGCGGGACCGTCACAGGAAGCCTGACGGTCCTAGACTGGACCGTCACAGGTACCTGACGGTCCGACGCTGGCCGTCACGCTCCCAGCGCAAAGCAAAGTGTAACGCGCCTACCCTGGCGCGTTACAGACTGTGACACCCCTACGCAGGCGCGTCACGGGGTGTGACGGTCCACACCAGGAGCGTCACACCGGTTGGGGTTTCAAACGCTCAAAAGCACCCTGACGCACCCACCCTGGGCCGTCATAAGGATGTGACGCGCCAGGCCTGGTGCGTCACATACCTTGACCCCCAACGGTCAAAAACAATGGTCACATGCCTCTGACGGCCCGACCCAGGCGCGTCACACGCCTGTGGCGGTCTATCGCGGGACCGTCACAGTCCCTGACCCCAGCTGGCTAAATAAAGGGCATGTGACGCACCCACCCAGGCGCGTCACACTATGTGACGGTCCCTGGAAGGACCGTTACACTCGCCCGACGGTGAAACGGCGGGAAACGCCCAAAAACTCCAACCACGCCCCCATGCCTCCACCGGAGAGGGGGAAATCAACGGGGAAGACCCCTGGGGACCCTTAGCATGATTCTATGCCATCAAAACGTAAAATCATGCATCAAATCCATAGATCGGGCGAGCTCTCCCCAAATCATGGAAAACCCCAAACCCGCTCAATCACGCCCCTCTCGGCCTCCCCTCGGCCTATAAATCACAGAAATGAAGGGCGGGGAGCTAGGGAACGTCTCCCTACCTCAATGGAGCGAATGCTTCGCCGAATCGACCACGAACGCAAGAAATCGCTTTAGAAAACATCGCCTCTTCACGCTTCCCACGCTCGCCGCACGCCCACGAGATTGCCTCGCCGTCACCCACGTCGTCGCGCCGTCGCCCCGCCGCCGTCTGCAGCCGGAAGGGAGCTCACCGCGGTCGAATGGGAGAGAGAGAGGGAGAGAGAGAGCTCACGGTGGGAGGAAACGGAGTAGGAAGAAGAAGAAGAAAGAGAAGGTGGGGGAGAGAGAGAAAATAGCGGGGTATTTATAGAAAATCCAAAAAATCCAGAAAATACCAAAAAATAGAAAATTACGTTTCCTGAATCTTCGGAACGCACCGATCGCAACGATACCACTCGTGCCCAGGTGAACGACCCGGTCCACCCGCAGCGAGGTTCCGAAGGAATTGCCGAAACACACACCGGGAATCAGAAAACACGCGCGGAAAAGCCTCGGAACGCTTCCGGGCCTCCGAAACGACTCCGGATCACATCGATCTGAACACGAAAGATGTCCGAAACAAAATTTCAGACACAACGGAGCCTGACGCTCCAAGAAACCAGATCCAGGACCCACGAAGAAGGATCCGAAAGGTCTGGGATATTACACAGACCCCCTCCCATTGATCCACCTCCTCCCCAGGGCCTATGTGGGGACAATCAACATGTCAAATGTGGGCTTCTAGAAGGGTGGGCCAAGTGGGAGACAATGGACCTTAAAGGTCAAGGTTGGCCACCAACCTTGCCTACATGGTCAAGGGGGCGCCCCCCTCTCACCATCAAGCTTTTTATTTTTTGTAAAATGGTATTAGAACTAATTAGTTCTATCCCATTTGTTTATTCTCCAAACCCTAAGTCCAAGGATATTTTGTGTCTTTTGGTCTTTCATATAAATACCATGTATTTCTCAATTTAGTGGAATTAATGAAATCAATTGGAAGAAATTTCTTTGGAGCAGCCTTGGGCGCCCCCCTCCTCTCTCCTCTCCCCGTCTTGCAGCTGGGAAGGTTATGTTCTGGTGGTGTGAAGCCACCCCTATCAGTTCCGGTGATCACCGCCGCCGCCACGAGCCGCCATCGCAACACCACGGTTGCTACCGGTGTTCTGTCCATCCAGGACAAAGGCACCTTCCACGATTTACTACTCTCAGCCACGAGCTTCTCTTGTGCTGAAATTTTCAGGAGGTGTTCCAGAGGTGTCTACCACAATCCACAAAAATTGCTTGGTCATAAAGCTTCCATTTGATAATTTTTCATTTTCGTCCAATTTCTCTTTCCAGATCTGTCTGTTTTCTGTTATGATTTCCACCCGCCCTGAGTTTCCCATCTTCGGAGCACTCTTTGATTTTTCCAGGATCTCCCAAATTTACTGAGCGTTCTATGCACCAACCCCTCCACCCAAGAATTTTCGTGGAATTTTGGAAGACCATCTCATATTTTTTTAAAATTCGTCTTTAGATCCATCTACAGTGCTGTCAGCAAGTTTCCAGATCCGACCACCAGTCAGTGTTAAAATCCTAACAAATCGTAGTCCCTACCAATCCTTCCACAAAAATTATTGCCGTTTTCCTCTCTTTCCCCTCCATAACATTTATGAAGAAGTAGAAGCCTGAATCGGAAGTCTTCCCCGTGGTCAAAGGCAGTTCTTAGGAAGCTGCTCTACTGTTTTGAGAGTTCGGGTACTGTGCAACATAAACTTCAAAAATAGTTTAAGGCCAGATCCGTGCAGATCCAGCTGATCTCTCTGGCTTTATCTTGAAGTACTTCGAAGGAGCTTTCCAACGGTACCTCCTGATCGTCGATCCGACATCAGGATTGGTCGCAACGTACGATCTCGCCGGAGCGCGCGCTGGAAAACAGAAGCTTCAGTCCGTGGACAGTAATTCCAAAGTGTGGCGATCGGAGCCGAACGGCCTCCGACCGGTAGTTCCGGCCGACCGCCGTCCAGGGAGGCGCACCACCATGGGTCGCCATCACAGCGGGTCCCACCTCACCAGATCCGGAGGTTGGAGAGGTCCGTGGGCCCCACGGACCCGTAGATCGCGCCGTCCGGACAACACGAAAACGCGGATTCTGCACCGTCGGGACGACATCAAGATGCTGCCCGTCAACCCAATTGTCGTGATTCCCGGACCCCACATGTGACCTGTTACCTCCCTGCGTGGAGTGGGTCAAATTATTGTATTGCTGTGATAATTGTTAACTGGGAGTCCGCAATTGGCCGAGGTTGTCTTCCCCACGCCGGGAGCGTGGAGGTAACGGTCTTAACTCCTTGGCGTTCATTTGCTAGTTTAGTATATGATTGAATGCCGTTGTCGAGAGCGATAGGTACTAGCCCGTGAGTCCATGTCACCACTGTGAGTGTGAGAGTGACCCGTCCCGTGACTCGATTCGAGTCCGGAAGTGAGTCGACTACCCTTGAACTCTGCCGGTTCTTCAACCGCGCACGATCCGCGTTTCCCTCGCGTGGGACGATGAGTGAGCTTGCGTTTATGTTAGCGACGTATAGCCCATAGGAACTCCTCGTGTCAGGCCAAAGTATCTCCGTAGTTGTGTGTTGCTGGTCGTGTCCCCATCTAGAGTCCGAGGTCCGCATCACTTAGAGTCGGTTCCCATGTCCGTCCCGCATCAGTTTGGTATCAGAGCAAGTCGAGTCTAAGGTAGTTGTTGCATAAGTCTTGCATAGTCTAAGTCAAGTCTAGGATCATCATTATTTTCAAAACAAAAAAAAGAGTGTTTTAAAATTACATTTCATCTCGATAATTCGGTATATTAAAAGGTGCTGTCCGAACGTTAGGCTTCGCCTATCGGGAAGGCCGTACACTTGCGGGAGTGATCTTCGGATCGATTAACTCCGCCACGTACCGGATATTGGTTTAGGTCTAGATGCAGTAGTCAGTGTTTGCATCAGTTTGTGTCTCCTAGTTCGTGTGTAGTCCAATAAGAGTCAGTCGGTCTTGTCCAAGTGTCGACATGTCTAACATGTAGTTCCCCAATTTCCCATGGATTCCCAATCACCCGGGCAATATGGCCGTTGGTCTACCCATGGGCTTGGTAACCACCCTCTCCACTTCCGTAGACCCGAAGCCTCGGATTTTTATGGTTCTAATGACCTAGGCGACTACCTCAAGTGGGAGGTCGCCATGGACAAATATTTTGAATGTTACACCATGTCCGATGCCATGCAAGTCAGTTTTGCCCAAGAGAGGCTTGTCCACAAAGCCGCCTGGAAATGGGAGAGCATTGAGCGCATGAGAGAGGTTAGGAGGCAAAGGCCCATCGAGTCGTGGCATGAGATGAAGGGCGAACTTAGGAAGGTCTACCTACCCGGCCCGGTCACCTCCAACCGACCCCACCCAATCACCTCCACCCAAGTGGGCCATAATCGGAGGCAACACGCCGCGCATGTAGAAGAGCCTAGGTCCACGACTAAGCCGAGTTCATATGGGAGAGTCAATCACATCGCTCCTACTCCAAACCCCACTGTAGATATATTTTTCTCCTCCTACTAAAGATCAATATGCATCATGAATGGAGCAATATGCGATGAGCAAATAACAAGGATAAGAGGAGAATAGAGAACAAAAGGACCGTTATCGCCACCAAGGTGCCGGATGTGATGGACACGCCGTACCTTGGAAAGAGGGGGAGTACTCGCCTAAGCTGCAGCGCTGGAGCGATGAACGGCTCCTGGAGGGCCGCCTATTGGATGTACGGTCTTACGATAGACCGCCTAAGTGCGCTGCAGAGGGTGCGGGAAGAACTACCACTGGAGGACGGACGACGCTCTGTTGGCCGCACCAATGGGATGAACGGCGCTTTATACACCGCACACGATGTTGAACGGTTATCTGAAAGCCGCACAAGTCCACCACGCAGTAAGTTGCAAGGGGTCCAACCTCCACCCTCTCCGGCCGGCCAGAGGGGATGGGCCTCGTGCTGATGATTGCTGACATGCAAAACAACGTAAGAAACATACAGAAAAGACCTAAATTAGAACTGGACGGTGTAGTAAATGTCAATATAAGAAGAAATGAACATAAACGAATGGCAAGGGGGATACCTGGGGGTTTTAAACCTCTAGGGTGACAAAAGCGTGGGTGGATGTGTGCATGATAATGAGAAAGAATGGGGACGTAGGGAGAAAACGATGCATGCGATGAAGGGAAAGTGATGAAAACTATAAATGAAAAGATTCAAGACCAAACTACTCCCTGAACCGGAGGCTTGTATGGACATATAAAGCCTCCCTCCTTGGTGCTAGGTCGCTCAAGAATGCGGCAGGGTTTCACCGTCGACCAAGATTTCCCCCCCTTTTCAGTCCGGCCATTATGGTCTATTTATAGAGCCTAGAAAGCCAGCCCCGAAACTAGCGTTTAGAGCTATTTTTAGGTCGAAATTATAAAAGATAAATCATAGATATTATCATAATCTCTTATCCAGTCGAAACGGCATCAAAAAAGGTTGATTATCCACGGAGAAATCGACAAGAGAAGTCAGGGATAAAATCATGCACAAAAGGGATAAAAATCTGTTAAAAATCACCAATCGAAAGGATGAACGGTCTTATGATAGACCGCTCAATCTGATGGGTGGTACAGTAAAGACCGTCCAACACTGTCGGTGGAAATTCAGAAAATCAGGAAATTAACCCAATTATCACTCGAACTGACCGAAACGTCCGCCGTCGGGCCCTCCAATATGAACGATTAAAATAAGACCGTTCAAATGTAAGGCGGCCAACAACTAACCGTTTTAACCATATCGGTGGTAATTCAAATAATTGGATAATTATCTGAGAAAGTTGGCACGCGTAGAACTCTGAGATATAGGCGGTTGGAATATGCCCGTCCATTGGTTTGAACGGGCTTAATAGGGCCGCACAAAAGCCTGTCGGTGAATATTCAGAAAATCCTCAGAAATTAACTAAAATGTATGAACGGTCTATCTTCAACCGCCCTAGTTATGAACGGCTGATGTTGGACCGTGCATATTTTTGGACACTTGATTTTCATAAAACACGTTCAATTAATCAAAGCCAAGGCCCAATAAGCCCTGAATCGATACGGTCTTCACCAAGGAGGGAGGCTACCCATAAAATGGGCCCAGGATGTGCCACAAAAAATGGCCCAATGAATGATGGACAACTTAGGGCATCAACTAATGGGAGTAAGAGAAACGAATTAGCTTATCGGTGAAAAAACGGGTGTCAACAGATGCCCCTCCTTAACGTCCTCTTTGCAGGGGAGCGAGCGGAGGTGAAGCGGAGGTGACATGGAACATGGAGCTGGAGCGAAAATGCAGCGGAGTGGACCGGAAAAGCGGGCGTTAAGGTAAAACGACACCCGTTTCTACCAACAAGTGTTGAGAATCTTCCGGAAAACTCTGAACCGAATGTAAGGAATGATTAGACCAAAAGTGACGCCAATCTGGAGGAACTAAACAAAAAAATGAAACAAATCGACAAGACCAACCTCATGGGGGACTCAATCCCGCGGTCCAATGAGGGGGCCACAAAAGAAAAATAGGCTAAAGCTCCAGACGGGGACCCTTCAATCAACCAAACCAAACGAATCGACCAAAGAAAACCTTCCAATTCAGAGGGGAATTAGTTCTTCTTACTCAAGCATTCGAACATATAGCTGACCATCACTGATGGGACATTCTTCAAGCAAACCATGGGGTATGAAAGCTCAAAAGATGCGTATGATGCATACTGGGCTAAAATAAAAGAAATTGAAAAAATAAATGCGAAGAAAGATTAAAATATAAAATACTCGAGAATAATATTGCTAAGCTGGAAATATCAGAGTCAAGATACCATTTGCAACCACAGCGTGCAGGATAGAACCATCCTCCCCATGACATCCCAACTTAACGGCCTATCCGAAGATTAAGTACATGTCCTGGATCATCATTGTTTTTGTTGAAGGGGAACATCAGATCCTGGAACACGTAGATAACCGACTGGTTCCCGAGATAATACAATATAATACCATATAGTAATGCAGTAAGGGATATAGGGATAGAAGGCCATACCTGACTTACCTGTGCAGGCAAAACGGCACGTGAAAGCTTGGATTGCTGTACGTGAAATTGTTAGCAAGTTTTACAAAAATATCAAAATCCATCAATTGAAGTGCAACCAACATTAAAGAATGCACGGTTAAGAACAAACCGCTCCAAGTAGAACGGTTATGAGTTAGCCGCATATATCAGGGAATTTGAACCGACTTAAAAGGATTACCGTTGAGTGTAAACGGTCGATGGAGAACTGTACAAAACCATGGACGATCTATCGCTAGACCGCGCAACGTCTGTAACTTCGAAAAAAAATGAACCCTTCGTCTCCCTCCACTATAACCGACGGTGGAGGGAACGAAGGCCAACCCAGGGCCATTCTACCCTTCTCAACCCCTTCTCTCTACCTCTCATTCTCCCTTTCGCTCCCTTTCGCCCTCTCTATGCGCCAGAAGCACCAAGCGAGGCGCTCTGGGATGGCCGGGGAAGAGGCAACCATACCGCCGCCGTCGACGACCGCCGCCGCGGCACACACCGAAGAATCACCGCCGGAGAGGGTCACACCCACGCCTGCGGCAGAGGGAGAAGCCGGCGCGATCGTGGCCGTGGAGGAGGTCCCTACCGCGGATGAGGACGCCGGAGAAGAAGCACCGCCGGAGAAACCGGCCAAAAAACCACGGGACCCAGAGGTAGGTCAAAAAAACTAAAAACCCTCCCCATTTCCATTTTTCCTTTATTTTGAGCCATGCATGCTAGCTTAGGGGGGTTTAGAGGGCTTAGGTGGCTGGTTGGGGGGCTATGGCAGCCTCCCCGCCAGCCGGGGAACCTCCACCATCGTCGGGGAAGACGATGGTGGAACGGTTTAACAGAAACCGCACAAACAAGGACATGCGGCCCTTATCGGACCGCTCAACATCATACGGGCTAGGACTAGCCGTTCAATACCACACAGCAAACGAACCAAACCAAAGCAAGGACGGTGAAGGAGTCACCGTTCAAACAGTAAACGGGCCACATAGGTCCGTTCAAATACCCATTCAATGCCAAACTAAACGGTCCCCATAGGACCGTCCAAGATAAGAACGGTGGAAGGAAGACCGTTCTTTAAGCTGTGAGTTGAATTCTTGAGGATCTTATTTGAATGACACAAAATGCAAAACTAAATTACTAAAATGCATCTAAAAATGAATGAAATGAATGCAGGGGAAGCGTAGGACCCGCACCTCGTGGCTGTAGGTCCGCGTAGTGTACTTGGCACTGCCGGACTTCCAGAGGGAGCGGTTGGCTGCCATGGGGTTCGCCCCCTTCCTGAGTATTGAGGTGTGTCGCTTCGACGCAGCTCTACTCTATGCCCTGCACGACCGCTGGGACTCAGTGAGTCGGACGTTCCTTTTCCCATGGGGGCATATGGTCCCCATGCTAGAGGATGTGGCCAAGCTCACGGGCCTACGCGTGCACGGGTCACCTGTTAGCGGGACTACCTTTCCCGACTACCGGGGGTTGGCTCGGGAGTTGCTGGGCTTACAGCTGCGGCACCCCGAGCGGTAGTCGACCCTCCTACCCCGGGCTGCTCTCCAGGACAGCCTGGGTTTACGACGAGCGGGCGTTGCGGTTGGCGAGCAGCCGGAGGAGCACCTGGAGCGGCTAATGGGGCTGGCACGGCCGAGAGTTGCTGCAGGACCAGGAGCGGAGGCTGACCGAGTGCTGAGGCGGTTTCTGATGCTGATGTTCGGGCAACTCCTCTTCTCCACGCGAGCGGACGTGATGAGTGTAGACACGCCATTCCTGACGTCTCCTGAGGAAGTCTCATATTACTATACGACGCCCCGCGACGGCTTACGCATTTCGAATCACTTGAGTATTTCCTTTTCTTGAGTCTTCTTCCGCCCTTTTCGGCATCCGGAATCGTCTCATCACGGCATTCGGACGGCATCAACACCAGTCAGACGCACCAAAAGGTTCCGGAACCAAGAAGGGTGTCTACCGGGCGGCTGTCGACGCCTAATCCGAGGACCCGAGTGGGTCTTAATGGGGGCGTCCAGGCCCTTGGACGCCCCCATAATTTTAATTTATTTTATTATTTTCTCAGGGCCCAAAATTAAATAAAATATATATATATTAATGGAGGCGTCCAGGCCCCTGGACGCCTCCATAAAAAAAACAAAAATAAAAAATGTGTAAAATGCCAGTTGGCATAGAAAAAAATTAAAAAATAAATAAAAATAATTAATGGAGGCGTCCAGGCCCCTGGACGCCTCCATAAAAACAAAATATAAAAAAAGTATAAAATGCCAGTTGGCAGACAAAAAACAAAAATAAATAAATAAATAAAATATATATTAATGGAGGCGTCCAGGCCCCTGGACGCCTCCATAAAAATAAATAAAAAAATCAAAAATGCCAGCCCTATCATAAAAAGACAAAGAAACGATAAAATAATATATTTTTGGAGGCGTCCGGGCCCGTGGACGCCTCCATAAACTCCCTCACGGGCGCCGGCCACCGAACGACGGTTTGTCGTGTGTGAAAAAATCCAAAATATAGAGACGTCCGGTCAGCTGGACGCGCCCATTTCTGAATCACGAGGCGCCGCTCACAAAACCACGCGTTGTGCCAAACCGCGTGCGGCCGTCGTCGGTTTTCGGTGGACCTGCTTGAGGCGTCCGGGACCCTGGACGCCTCCACAAAAGTATTCCAAAAAAATCAATAAAAATAGAATAAAATATTATTTCGGCCCTGATGGAGGTGTCCAGGGTCCTGGACGCCTCCACCTTCCGGAGCTCTATAAATAGAGGCCCACCCCCCAGTTCTAGATGAGCTAAGCAGTGATCCGATAGGCTGCCGGAGCCCAGAGGCTACGGAGTCATTTTTCTAACCCGTGGGGTCTTTTGTAGGTGGAGGTTCTGCCGGCTTCTCGGGTGCCCACACTCGCGAGAGGAAGGTCGTCTTCATCCACCGCGGTTCTACGTCGTCCCCACGCTGCCGGAGCTCCGCCGAATTTCACCGCCGGCACATCCAATAAGCCAACTCTTTCCTTTTCTTCATAGTTCTTTGCATTCATCATCTCGCATCCATCATCTCATTTTCCTCCTACTCGAGTCCGAGAGGGGTTTAAAAGATAACACCAACCAGGTGTGTGTCTTCCCGTTATTTCGTCATTTTTATTGCAAGGATATGAATACTACACATTCATCTTTCTAAGCCACTTGTCATTTGTTTGTCGTTGTTTTGCAAGGGTAGCCGAGGAAAGCCCTCTCCGTCGGCCGGCCGGAAGGAGAGGAAGAAGCAACCCGCCATCTCCCGCTCTTGAGGTAGGCGCGATCACTTTCTTATTTTGGGGTCTTTCGGCCCCTGGCGATCACATCTTATTTTCGAGGCCGCGGCGAGTCACTTCCCCAATGGCCGTTTAAATTTCTGTTCTCATATTCTCTTTATATCCTGTTATATTCTGCTCATATCATCGAGGCCGCGGCGAGTCACTTCCCCAATGGCCGTTTAAATTTCCGTTCTTACATTCTCTCTATATTCTGTTATATTTTGCTCATATCATCGAGGCCGTGGCGAGTCACTTCCCCAATGGCCGTTTAAATTTCCGTTCTTATACTCTTTCTATATTCTGTTATATTCTGCTCATATTCTCGAGGCCGCGGCGAGTCACTTCCCCAATGGCCGTTTAAATCTCTGTTCTTATATTCTCTTTTATATTCTGCTATATTCTGCTCATATTCTCGAGGCCGCGGCGAGTCACTTCCCCAATGGCCGTTTCAATTTTTGTTATTTAATTTCTGCACCATTCCCGTCCCCCCGAGGTCGCGGTGAGTCACTTCCCGCTATGGCCGTTTGAACCCCATATCTTGCTATATTATACTTGTCCCGCTCGTCCCGCCGGAGCAATCTCCCGTGGTGGCCCCTTCTCTCTCTTCTCTCATCTCTGTGTTGCAGCAAACAGCAAAACAAACAAAAAGAAGAGCCCGCGCGCTCTCCGCATCCTCTTCCCCGCACCATCGAACTCCGAACCGCGTGACGTCGCTCACAGATTGGCGATCACGGTGGGACGTCTACTGCTTCCTCCCGGCTACCCTTGCAAGTTCGGCACCACCCGTGCCTCTCCACCTTGGCGCCCACGCGCGCCCCCGTTGTGCTCACGGCAGCACCGTCAGTTCTGATTGGTTCTTTGTTTATTACATGTTTGTTATTTCTGTTGTTTTCCCACTCCATATATCTGTCAGCATTCCATTGCATACATCCATTCCTCTTTTCTATCCTTTTTTTCATTTTTTTTGAGGATCACCCTTTCCCGGTGAAGGAAGGACTCTCCGTTTGGGAATTCCTCTCAACGGACTAGAATCTCCTACACTGGGACCTCCGTAAGTCCCCGACATCGAAGAATCTCCTCTTCGTTCACTGGGCTGGTTGTACCATTGAAGTTCCCCGAAGTTAGTCATTTCATTCGTGGTGAGACGAGAGACCCTAGCTGACACGGCGGTGAAACAAAAATAAACTAGGGTCCCTATCTTGTGTGAACTTCGGATCTCGCTAAAAACACACAAAAAAATCATCAAAATCAAAACAAAAAAAAGGCGTAAAGGCATCCACTTGTTTGATAATCTCTGCTACCTACTTGCTAGTGTATGTTTTTGCGTTCTGGGAGAACTGTGAGCATGTCTCACGAGTCTTCTGAGGAGAACCACCCTAGCCGTGGTTTGACAGCCGACCCGCGAGTCTATGCTATGGACTCGGGTCCTTCTCATGACCCCTCGCATGAGGTGCAGGTTATTGCCGGGGACACGTCCCCGCCACAGGATATCACTTCCTTACTGGGCGTCCTCGCCAACACGGAGCTTACCTCTGAACAGCTCCGGGCCTTCCAGGCCATTCTAAAGGGGAAATCTGTTTCCCCCACGCCCCAGGAGTCAACTCCGGCTATCGCACCTCTCCACGAGTCCGTGCAGGCCATTCCATCTCCTTCATTGGCGCAAGCCATCCAGTCTCCCTCGCTTCAAGGACAAGCGAGCCAACAACCTCCCTCATTCCAATTCCCGTCACAATCTCAAACTCCCGGTGTTCCTCACACACCGTTTCAGCCAGGGCCAACTGTCGGTGGTCCGACAGTTCCCTCTCATTCCGGGTTTCCCCCTCAAGTCTCCGGGAGACAGTTTCTCCCCCAATGGCAAGTGCCACCTTCACCCCCAGAGGAGCTCGCCCAATCGCTCCTCAATAGGTTCAATCGCATGGACGAGCAGTTTCAAAATCTGAGAAGAATGGTGGACGTGAAAGCCACCCCGGAGGTTGCTTTGCCAATCCTCCCCGTCATTCATCTTCCTCCCTCCGAAATGCCCACGTACCGCAGATACAATGGTACCGGCAACCCCTTCATTCACCTCAAGGACTTCATGTATGAGTCCTCCTATTGGCAAAACGATCAGAGGTCCCTGGCATACCTCTTTCGGAGATCATTGGATGGTCCCGCGCTTGAGTGGTTCTATTCTCTGGAGCCCCGCGAGGCCGAGAATTTTGAAATAGTGCAGAGAAGGTTCTTGCAGAAATATAGGGATAGGGTCGGTCCCTCACTCTCCATTACCGACCTAGTGGCCGAAAAGATGAAACCCGACGAGGATTTTGTCCGATATGCTGATAGATGGAGGTCTCTGGCGGAAAGAATAAGGGATACCCTCTCCGAGCCCGAACAAGTGAAGATGATTGTGTCTAATGCAACCCCGCAGTTCAGACACGTCCTCGCCATGAATAAACTTACTACAATGGAGGAACTCTATGAAAGGGCCCGATACATCCAAACCCAGCTAAAAGACTCCCCCATCATGAACATGTTTGAGTCGCCGAAGCCCAAAGTGGTCAGAAAGACAGGCGCTGGTGTCCCGGGCGGAGCCACAGAAGGGGTCGTGACAAATGAGCAAGTCAGTGCGGTCAACAATGCCAACTATGCAGTCAACCCAAGGCCTCAACAAATGCCCCGACTACCCCTTCAATCAGGTCCTTTCCCTCTCCGTCCTCCACCCCAAAATAATCCACCCCAGGATAATATGCCTCCATTACGCCAACCCCAGCAACAACAACCACAACCTCAACAACAACAACCACCGCTTCAGTACAACCAAGTTCCACCCCCGGGGAACTATGGTCCCCAACAGCAACAAAGGAGGCCGCTCGGTCCTAAGAGAGCCTACTATCCACCATTGCCAGAAACCTTAGCAGATATTTTTAATGCCCTCATGGCATCAAACCAACTCGCCCTACCCAGAGAAAGGCCCGCCTGGCCCCCCAATGTTGATACCTCCAAATACTGCGTCTACCACAGGCAGCCGGGACACACAGTGGATTACTGCTTCCATTTCAAAGATTACATCCATGATATGAATGATGAACATCAAATAGATTGGGATGAGATGAGACGGTACGTCGCGGCTCTCAAGGCTAGGAGACCTCCTCAGAGGCCACAGCAGCAGTTACAACAGCAGCAGCAGCAGCAACCACAACAACAACAACAGCCTCAGCAGGCCCCACAACAACAGCCCGACATGGGCATAATCCAGAATCCACTACCGGAGCACCAACAGCCCAATCATCAGGTTAACCCCATCTCCTCCTTCCCGGAAGTCGGGAGAGAGCAGGTGTGGCACCAGGAAAGTACCTCCATTCTTTATACCTCCAACCCTATCGTCATGCAACCCCCTCACCTTGCCCGGGTAGCACCTCTCTCTCATCAACCCGCATCGGTATCGCCTTCACCATTTCCACTACCATTACGCCCTCTCATCCGCACCCCGACCTCCTATCAACCGACACTTTCTACTACGCCTTCACACCCTCTCACCTTCTCCCACTCCCCCACTTTACCATCCACCTCTACCACATTTACCCCTACGCCTTCTAAACCCCTTATCATCCGTCCACCATACATAACCCCGTCTTTCTCCACCACATCACCACTAATGCCTTCAAAACCACTCATCACCCACCATCCACCTCAAAACCTTTACCCGTTTCAAACCTTACCTCCACCTCCACCTTCCAAACCCCTTATCCTTCATAATCCGCGCGATATCCCCTCTACCTCCGCCATGCCTCCACCTAACAAACCCCTCATCAGAATCCCTGCTCCCGTCATCACCCCTGCTTCATCAACCATTCCTCCACTACTACCCCTCAAACCCCTGTTAAAACCCACTGCTACCCCCACAGAGGTACAAAAGCCGCAGGCAATGGTGCTCCGGAGTGGAAGGATTTTCCACAGGGTTTTCCCCCACAACAGTCAGAATCCCGAGCAATCTCAGCCAGAGAAGGATGATGCAGAACAACCAGAAAGAGCTATCCCTGGAACACAGTATGATCTACTGAAACACTTGGACAAGACGCCTGCCCGGATCTCCATCCTAGAGCTACTTCAAAGATCCACATCCCACCAGGCGGCCTTGATGGAATATCTTCAAAAGGTCATGGTTAATGAAGACCTCCCCGTGGAGAAGATTTCGACCGTCCTAACCCCAACAGACACACAACCAGCCATCATGTTTCACAACTACGAGCTCGCTCCCAAGGAATCTCGGAAATATGCATTGTGCATTTCAATAAAAATTAATGGGGTATCCATAAACCCGTGTCTTGTCGACACGGGTGCGTCCATAAATGTGATCTCCATGAGCACTCTTCAGTTGTGTGGGGTTGGCGAGGAACAAATAAGACCTTCCTCGATCACGGTCACGGCTTATGACAATAGCAAAAGGCCGCCGCAGGGGATGATTATTCTGAAGGCAGAACTAGGCCCCATGGCAATCCCCACGGAATTCCATGTCCTCGACATGGACCCCACATTTAAGGCTATACTGGGTCGCCCTTACATCGAAGCCATGGACGCTGTGCCATCCACCAACCATCAGTGCCTGAAGTTTCCTTACAATGGGAGAATTATTAAAGTGGTCAGTACACCTGTCCTTCACACAGTGGATGCTATCAACACCTCTCTGCCTTCTGTTTGGCCGTCTCATCGGCCCATATTGTCACTGCTGGACGTACGTGATCCATCTCATGTTCCACTAGCACCAAAGGAGCCGGTCAGGGCAACCGCAACATCCTGTCTCCCTTTTCACTCCAAAGGTTGGGAGATTATGAGGAACATCGGCTATCAACAGGGAAAAGGTCTGGGCGCACAGTTACAGGGTATGCTCAAGCCGCCAAAAGAAATTAGGCCGAACCGTAGGTTTGGCCTAGGCTTCAAAGGACCGTTCAAGGCAGATTGGAAGCCCCTCACGTGGACTCTATCAAACCACTTCAACAGAGGGCCCGTTGTTCAGATGGGAGATCACCCACGAGAAGCATATGGAGGATCACATGCTGTATATTTGGCTGAAAAATGTCCGAGGATCACCAAAAGAGGCAAGATCAAAGATCCGGAATGCGAGTGGGACAAATGGTTCGACATATGGGACATTTCCGTTGCACTGGAAAGGATGTTCTCATCTCCACAGCTTGAAGGACCACCATTGATCTCCGAAATACCAGAGAATATTACCACTCTTGCCAAGGTTCCAAACTATCCTCGTCCTCGCCAGAAGGACTCTGTCATCGACGGATCTTCATCCGTCCTCAACATTGCCGTCGACGGCTCATTAGCCGCCATCCTCTCCATCCACTCGTCTCAGCCTTTGCTGATATCTTCTTCCTGGGCCAGACAATTGTCTGATGATCTTCCCAGGTCCCCTTCTTTGCTTACATACCTACGCGGGCTTTTCAACCCGCGCCAGGTCTTCAACCATGATCTGCTCTACGAGCCCCACAATCCTCTAGCCATAACCACTTTCCTCTCTCCTCCAATCTCTTTTCACTGCTTTGTCATTAAAAATGAAAACGAAAAAAAAACGTCAATTTTCAAACTCTCCAACAACACATCTTCGTTGAGGAAACCTCCTACATCTCCCACGGGTGCGTACCGCCTTGCGGACCACCCGTCCAAGGTCCGATGAGCGACCTTTTCTACCCCTCCTCTGAGGGGTCTTCTCCTGTACATTCTACACCATCCTCCTCATCTTCCTCTTCGTCTGTAAATATTGTCAGTCAATCTAGGAATGATAGGCCAAGGGTAGTACCTAGGAAGAAATCCAAGGGTAGGCAGATCCCTCGTCGATTCCTTCTGGATTTGGCCGCCAGGTGTCAGGCCCTTCTTGCCATCCCCCAGTTGTTAGAAAATCCCATCCAGCTACCCGAAATAGAATGCGAGGGCGACTGTGCATCTGATGAAGGGTATGGAGTCTACGAGATCACGAATGAAGAATGCCCCACTGAAGATGAGGGTGAAGAATATGAGGATGCGGCGGGCGCATACGCTAGCGGAATGAGGAGATTCGACGAGCCGTCAACCGCCGTAGAAGAATCCACCAAAGAAGTCAACTTGGGGACTGAGGAAGACCCTAGGATCATCCTCATAAGTGACAACCTACCACCCTCTGAAGAAGAGGCATTAATTGAGGTCCTCAAGGAATATAAGGACACGTTTGCATGGAGCTACGAGGATATGCCGGGTTTGGATTCAACCTTGGTCGAACACCGTTTAACCCTAAAACCAGGGTCCATCTCGGTAAAACAAAGGTTAAGGCGTTTCCACCCTCAGATGGCTTTGAAAATGAAAGAAGAGGTCGATAAGCTCCACAAAGCCAGGTTCATTAGAGTCGTTCTTTATCCTCAATGGGTGGCGAACATTGTCCCGGTCATGAAGAAAGATGGGAAAGTCAGGATTTGCATCGACTTCCGGGACCTTAACCGCGCGTGTCCAAAGGATGATTTTCCCTTACCTCACATTGATGTGTTGATTGATAACACGGCAGGTTTTGAAACCCTCTCTTTCATGGATGGATTTTCAGGATACAATCAAATTCGTTTGGCAGAAGAGGATCAGGAAAAGACGTCATTCACTACCCCTTGGGGAACATATTGTTACGTGGTCATGCCGTTTGGGTTAAAGAATGCTGGAGCTACTTACCAAAGAGCGATGATGGCCATATTTCATGACATGATGCACATATATCTGGAAGTGTATGTGGATGACTTATTGGTGAAATCAAGGACCAGGATGGAACATCCAGAAGTTTTGGCTAAGGTCTTGCAAAGGTCAAGAGAATTCCAATTGAAAATGAACCCGAAAAAGTGTGTGTTTGGTGTGTCGTCAGGTAAATTGCTGGGGTTCATTGTGAGTAAAAGAGGGATCGAGATAGATCCCGACAAAGCCAAGGCTATCAGGGATATGCCGCCTCCCAAGAATTTGAGGGAAGTCCGAGGTTTAATCGGCAGGCTGCAGTTTATTCGTCGGTTTGTGTCTCAACATTCACAAAGGTGTAGACCTCTCTACGAGTTGACCAAGCCAGGAGTAGAATTCCACTGGAATTCTAAATGTCAGAAAGCTTTTGAAGGGTTGAAGGAATATCTGGCTAGTCCACCCGTTCTCATTCCACCTAAACCAGAAAAACCTCTGATCCTTTACATCTCAGTCTTGGATGACTCCGTGGGAGCCGTCCTCGCACAAGCTGATGAAGAAGGCAAGGAACGGGCAACCTATTACTTGTCCAAACTTCTCAATCCCTGTGAGCAGAAGTACACCGGCATGGAGAAAACCTGTGCTGCCCTCGTTTGGGTAGTGCAGAAATTGAAGCACTACTTCTTGGCTCACGAAGTCCACTTGATTGCTCGAATGAATCCTATCAAATTCCTTCTGGAGAAAGCCGTCCTTACGGATAGGCTAGCACGCTGGCAAAGTTTTCTCTCTCAGTTCGACATCACCTACATCCAGCAAAAGGCGATTAAAGGTTATGCCATAGCCGAGCATCTCGCTCACCATCCTCTTCCCAAGTTCGATCCCGTCCAATCAGAGTTTCCAGATGAGGAACTAATGTCCATCAACCAATCAGATGAGCCAATGTGGACGCTATATTTTGATGGAGCTCTGAATTCTCAAGGGAGAGGAATCGGCATCGCCCTCCTGTCGCCGGAAGGCCTCACATTCCCATTGGCATACCAGCTCAAATTTCCAGTCACCAACAATATAGCCGAATATGAAGCTCTTCTAGCTGGCCTAGGACTCGCTCATTCTTTTCGTATCACTGAGTTGCGAGTCGTAGGTGATAGTCAACTCATCCTTCGCCAGGTACTCACTAAGTATCGCACTCGCGATCCCAAACTCAAGCCATACCAAGAACTCACTGCTGCCTTTGCCAAACTGTTCACAAAACTGATCTTTGTTCATATCCCTCGTCATCAGAATATTCTCGCCGATGCCCTCGCCTCATTGGCATCATCCATAAGGTTCCCTCTAGGAAGATGGTTTAAGTCCATTTCCATCTACAAACTTCACGCCCCTGCAGTCGATGATGCTTCCTACGTAAACATCAAAGACAGGATAGCAAGGAAGATCCTGCAGGAAGATATCCTTGAGAAGAGGGAGCTCATGTTGGCAGAGGCCGAAGAAGAACTGGCTGATGAAGAGAAACCATGGTTCTATGAAATTGTCAAATATTGCCAAGATCAGTCTTATCCTGAAGGGGCCACCACAGAGGACAAGAAAGCCATAAGAAGGGTGGCTCAGAAATACACATTGATTGGAGGTCTACTCTATAGGAGGAGCCTTACTGGTATTCTGTTAAGATGTCTTGGTGACGATGAGGTTTGGAAATGTGTAGAAGAGACGCACTCGGGTGTGTGCGGTGGCCACGTGAATAGTCAGATGCTCGCCAAGAAGATCATTCGTCAAGGCTTTTATTGGCCCACTATGGAAGAGGATTGTGCTGTCTATGTCCGTAGGTGTGTCAAGTGTCAACTTCACGCCGATAAAATCCATTCACCATCTTCCTCACTTCATCCAATATCCTCCCCATGGCCTTTCTCCATGTGGGCATTCGACATCATTGGTCCCCTAGGTGATCCCAATTCCCTCACCAAGCAGAAATCTTTCATCCTTACTGCGACGGAATACTTCACCAAATGGGCCGAAGCCGAAGCTTACGCGGAAATCAAGGCGTCAACAGTCTGCAAGTTCATCATGAAGAACATTCTCGCCAGATTCGGCGTCCCAAGCACGATCGTCACCGACAATGGGCCACAATTCATTTCTCAGGACCTACAGGACCTCTGCAAAAGGTACGCAATTGCATTGCATCATTCATCGCCTTATTACCCACAAGGTAACGGCCAAGCGGAGGCCACCAATAAAACATTGCTCAAAATCATCAAAAAAACCTGCGAGTCTAGTAAGTTTTCAGACTGGCCAGAAAAGCTTATCGAAGCCCTATGGGCCTATCGCACCTCAATCCGTACCCCCACCGGGCAGACTCCATTTGCCCTCACTTATGGTATGGAAGCGGTAGTCCCGTACGAGACTCTGATCCCTTCTCTCAGGGTACAATTGGATGAGGAATTTCCCCTCGACGATCGTCGTAATTCACTCCTCGCCCAGTTGGAACTCTTGGATGAGAAGCGGCTGGCCGCCGCCGAACACGCGCGTGTGTATCAAAATAGACTCGCTCGCTTTTACCAAAAGAAAGTCGTTGAGAGAAAATTCAAAGTCGGTGAGATGGTCGTAAAAAGAATTTTTGTCAAACCTGGAGGGCCGCGTTCTAAGCTCCAACCCAATTGGGAAGGACCATTTGTAATTCAAGCCGTGTACCCTGGCAACGCCTACAAGCTAGTCAACGCCGAAGGGACCGAGTTATCCCACCCTTGGAATGGGCTTTATCTTAAGAAATACTACCCTTAGCACAAAACAAAAAAAATGATGATGAAAAGATAAAAAACATCAAAAACAAGGAAATATTGAAAACCACTAAAAATATGGAAAATTCAAAATGCCGATGCCTGGCAGGCACCATGTAGTTAAGTCCCTGCATCTAACCTTCATGTTAGGATAGGGCCCATTAAGGCTTGGTAGGCACCGGGTCTTGGTTTGCCAGAACCGTGGAGACCCCTGTCCGGCCACGTCGGCCTATGCTCGCTCGAAGGAAGCTAACATGTGTTCACTTATGTATTTTATTCAAAAAAGTTGGTAGCATCACCTACGGTAGGGCCACACCTAGAAGATCTCCGGAAGCTGTAATCTTTATTCTTTTCTCTTCGACCAAATGAGACAGTCGGCGCCCTTAAAACGCTGAGCATGAGAAACCGAAACTCAAACCCCAAAGGCAAGAGTAGGACCCATTTCCTCGAGCATCGATCAGAGCACGAGAAGAGGGCAGTGTCCCCGCAGGCATACGAAGAGGGAGCCCACCAACGTCAAACGACTATATCTCCCTCACAGAAAGAAATACAAAATCAAAATCAAGAGAAAAGCCTGGTCGTGACCGTGCCTGGTACGATAAACGGAACCCCTCAAAGCAAAAGTCTGAATCCACAAAGGGGGGCCGTGGAATGTAAATGCTCGAGATTTGGTCCGAAGTTGTCCGAAAGGAAAGAGTTAATGGGCCCTTATTCGCTCGCCGGGTTAACGGCTTTGCCGGTCCTCTCAGGAGGTTTATCCCCTACGCTCTTCCTTCTCCCTCTAAAGATGAAGGTTCGATGGAGTTTCTGAAAGGTGAAAACTGCCCAGGGTCTGCGACCTTATTTTAATATACACATTTTGGTTGCCTACTTTGAAAAGCAAAAGCTATCGCTGCGAAGGAGTCTCTGTGTTTCTGGCTGGTCAAGACCCCTGTTTACCACCTTGATGTCTTCTTGTTTAACCTCGGGCTTAGGCCAATGCAAGCGCGTCACCTATGGGTGCGACGGCGTCTGATTCCGGGTCAGCGTCGCGCGGTTGGTCGTTAGGGTTCCAGGGTGTTCCATCTTATACCATCTAGAGTTGTGAGGAAACAGACCCGGGTCGGGCAAATCATCTACCTCAAACACCTTTTGGGTGAATCCCTGTGGTCGGAAGCAACTGGGAGCCTAAGCATGGCATGACGGTATTGTCATCAGGGTAAGTCTTAGCCGGCGGGATCGTCATTCGAGGGGTCTAGAGGCCCAAATCAACCTAGATGTGCACTTAAGATACCTGGGAGGTTAGTAAGAAACCCCTGTCTCACGTAGGTTAGGTGCCATTTGGGTGCTTGCCGGGCGTTAGCAATAAAAAAAATTGAAATGATAAAAGCACAAAAAAATGGAAAAGAGAAATGTACATATTTGCAAACAAAAAAAATCTTTTTATGATGAAACAAAAAAAATATCAAATATAAAAAAAAGAAAACAAATCAATTTTGCATGATTACATTTGCGTGCAGCATCTCACTTTTTAATATCGCTTGCATTCGTGTGCTTGCCTGTCGCATTTATCATCACCGCATCTTTCCCTTGCCTTCGTTAAATAAAGGCTTGGCCCCTTGACCAGTTATCAAGGACAGTCACAGTGACCATTTGCTTATTGAGCAAGGGGCCAAGTCAGAACAGAAATTCTGATTTGTTTGTTTCAGTGATATGTGCAGGGATTCAGGTAACTGAAGCAAAGGTGAAAAACAAACAAACCAAACCTTGTGTTTTATTCCAAAAAAACCAAAAAATTTACATCAAGTTCCGCCCTCTCTCTCTGCATTACTCGTCCCACTACTCTCCGGGCAAAACACTCTCAAAGGTGCTACCCAACTACGAAAAGCGGTACTCCTGCCGCTCTGTACTCCTCTTCCTATTCCCACATCCCGGCGTTGATCCACGAAGCAGCAGAGAAGCTACCAACACGAAAGCCACGCTCTCGTGCTTTTCGGTAGCGCTCCTCACCATCTCTCAGCCACTGTTCAGCAAGACCAAGGCCGATTCGGAGTTCGAATAGTTGGGCCTCCATGGCCCTTCGCTCCTCCCTTTCAGCCAAACTGTTGGCTCTTTCTCTCTCTGCGTTTCTTTCCCTCTCTGCCCGTTCTCTCTCACGGTCTTCCCTCTCTAACTGGAGAGTGATCCTCAGTTCCATAGCATCCCTGGATGAGTCGTCATCAGGATGACGCCGCAGTTCCCTCTCCAGTTCTGCTATCCTAGCCTCCTTATGCGCAGCTTGGGCAAGCGCTTCTTCCGTCTCCTTTTCCTGCCGAGTGTACCATCTCAGATACGCGATAAGGCGTAAACAAAGAGAACTCAACGCTGAAACTTTTACCTGTATACGGAGCATTCCTTCTGCCTCCGCAGCACGCTGCGTGGCGTGAGCAAGTTGCTCATGAAGCGAGTCAAGTTCTGAGGTGGGAATCCACAAGCTGGAAGAGGCACCACCTACTCCCATCGCTGGGGAGGCTGCGCCAATCTGGGCATGCTGCGACCATGTGAATTAGCAGCCAACATCTGGAATCTGGGGTTTTAACTAGGAACGTACTGTACACCTACCAAGGCGCTCGTAGCTCCGCGGGCATCGCCCAACTGTTGTTCCATCTCTGCCAAGCGAGTTCGTAAATTCGCTATCATGGCATCCCGGACATCCTGCAGCCTTACAAGTCAGCATTTTTACCAAAAAAACCAAGAAAAGGAGAAAGAAGAGAAGAGAAAAAGGGGAAACCTACCTCCACAAGTCCCCGGGGTTGGAACCGTTCTGCGTACTTTGTCCTATATAGACGCAAGTAGTCCTCGCTGTCCCGCGCCTGTGATTCTACAATCGTGCCACCCCGTTGCCAGTCCTCATACTGTTCGGGGAATCGCACGCGCCAGTCAATGCAAGTCGCCGGTCCCCGCGTCTTTCTCCCGACACGAGGTGGCGCAGCTGAATCCACCCATTCTTGAGCCAGTCCTAAAGTCCTCATAACTAATCGTAGCCGAAGCGGCTCGATTTCATTCAGGCAGTGCATCCATAGTTCCCGTCCGAACCGGGCACGACTTGCTAGAACCCACGGCTGGTTGGCATCGACCATGTCTGAGTAGGGTCTCCAGTTTACCATCGCCGTAGGGAACTCCTGTAGCTCCCGCCTTAACACCATCAGTTGGTAGGTTAGGGGTGCCGCACTCATGACGGGTTCCCACCGCCTGGCTAGCGGCACCATCACGGGTCGCCAATGTCGAGCTCTCCCCATAGGGAGGTAATAATAGCTCCATAACTGCTCGGCGCAGGTCATCAGCACCTTGCGAAAACAACAAAAAAAATACAAAACAAGCAAAACCAAAAAAAATACCTGGATGAATGGTGTGAAACCACTCACAGTCATCTCACGATCCGTTTCTTGGAATAGGCCTGCAAACAAGTGTGCCAGCATGGCGGCTCCCCAGGCATAATACCCTACTCTTTCAAGGTCTGACAGCAGCTCCAGGAAGCAACATTGGATACCATCCCCTTTCGAGCTCAGTACCAATCTCCCCAAAAGGAAGAGGAGAAATCTCCTCAAATCTATGTTACATCTTTCCCAGTTGCCGAAATCTGTGCAGTACACGGCACGGCATCCTATTTCCATCCTTTCCATGAACTCTTCTGAGGATTCGTCGTCCCGCCGACGAGTGTCGGTGAGCCCTAATGCATCCATGAGGGACGCCCTAGCTACCGACCTGTTCTTCCGACCATCTAGGTCCAAACCCAGTAACTTCTGGGCACCTTCTCTGTAGTCCGCGTAAGTGACTCCGGTCACTGCCTCGCCTTCTACCTTCAGGCTTGTGATCCGGACCACATCCTCCAAGCTGGGCACCATGTGCCCCCAGGGCATCAGGAATGCCCGGCTCACTGGGTCCCATCTCTCACACAAGGCTTGGATCAGGACTAGGTCAAGTTGGATCGGCTCGATCCGAAGGAAGGTACCAAATCCCATCACGTCTAGCCTCGCCTTCTGAAAATCTGGGAGGCCCCTGTACGCTGCTACTACCAACTCCCATAAGATTTGTGATTTCATCACAACCTACACATACAAGGAATGGGGGTGAGGTTTGGTCAGAAGAAAGGAAGAAAAAATGAGAAAAGGGCAAGAAAACTTGGCTTACGAGTTGTGATTGGGCCCTTTCGCTGAAGTGCCCTTCAAAGTCTGAAAGCCTCCTGGAACTACTACCACTGGACCTGCTTCTCTTCGAGGAATGGGAAGATTCGCCCTCCATCCAACTCTCAGAATTTTGAACTCCTCCTCTCCCGTAAGAACTTGTGCTCCTCGAGTTATTCCTCGATATACCTGGGAAGATAAAAGGGACAAGAATTTATAGAAATGGAAGGAGTGCGGGCCAAGATTGCCTCCATCACCTGTCGATGATAGCCCTCGCAATAAGACACCGGCCAAGCGGCCCCATGTGTCGCTTCACCGCTCGCACAGGGTGATTGACTGGACGAAGAATAGGACGAATAGCCCCTATGTTGTCTAGGGATACCCTATCATGTTTTGGAGGACGCCCGCAAAATTTGGCACAACATCCGGGAAAAGGAACTAGGGCCGTCAGTATTGACTTCGACGGCAGATTCCCGTGGAAAATGGTCACAACAAGACGTGATTCTCCGCTCGAGGCGGAGTCTCGACAGATCCGTCACATGGGAACAGTGCAAAGGAGAAGAAGTGTAGGGAAGAAGGAACGCACAAGAGGACAAACAAGCATCAGAAAATCAAATCACTCCATTCATAATTCTACATAAGCTGTCAAAAACATCATAAACATAAAGAGGTGACGGGTCCACTAGCCCGCCAATCCTCACCATCACTCATCTCTCCGGGCACTCTCCTCCTCTCCCCCGAGGTGAGGGTCCCTCAGAAGCCTCCGGGATCCCCGTGCAGTAGCACCTGCCTCGCCTCTGGGCGCCTGCTCCGCAGCAGTGACTCGCTGCTCCTCCCCTGGCGTGGCGAAGAAGCCACTGGCGGCAAAGCGACCGGACTGGCGGAGTCGCTCCCCGAACTCTCGCGCTCTCTCGTAGCGCGTCTCCATCCCTCCTAGCCTCTGCACGACGGCCTGAAGGCCCAGCTGGAGCTCCCTCACTTGGGCCTCCAAGGCCCTCCTCTCGGTCAGATCCCGCTGTCGCTCGGACCTTCTCTCGGCCTTCTCTCTCTCTACCTCTCTCCTCATCATCTGCAGAAGAACCCTTAACTCCAGGATGTCTGGAGAAGGTCTCTCCTCACCACGATGCCGCAGCTCCGCTACAGTCGCCACCCAGGCGTCACGCTCCTCTTCCGCCCGGGTCGCACGGGCCACCGCACCGGCAAGTTGCTCCCGGAGGGAAGCAATCTCGAGAAAAGGGGCCGAGGAACTGGAAGATGTGCCACCAATCATCCCCGCCGTCACTGTCTGCTGGGCACGCTGGAACAAAATAAACAACGGCCGTCAGTGAAACTCCAAAATCTGAAGTTAAAAGGGCGGCACGTAACTTACCAGGAGCGACAGCTCATGTTGAGCGACGGCCAGTTGCCGCCTAGTCTCTGACAGCTGGGCGCGCGAGCCGCCGATGCCACGCGTGTCCCCAGCTTGGGGAAGCCCCGCGTAACTCTCTCTCTGCCGCCGCAGGAAGTCGGCACTGTCCTGCACCAGTACACCCCCTTGCTGTCCAGGGAGACGTACGGGCCAGTCCTCGAGCCTCGCCTTGCCGCGACTCTCCTTCCTGACGCGGCTCGGCTCGTCCGCACTCGCCCACTCATCGGCCAGGCCCAGGGTCCTTGCCATGTCCTGCACCAAGAAAGGGGTCCCATATCAGTCAAAAGGAACGCGTCCCCTGTCTAGGACGCGTCCATCATTTGAGTGCAACACTCGCCGAACCCTTTCCTCCTCGCACGGCTCGCTTCAAAACCCAAAATGAATTAAAAGAGGAAGAGATCGGAGGACCTACCGGACCGTGTTCACCTCCTCCCACGCCATCGGGCCCCTCGGGTCCCTCGGGGGCCCGAAGCGGCCCTTCCTCCTCCATGGACGCCGTTCCGTGCTCGGGCGCGTCCCTCCTTGGGCGAGGATTTCCTCGTCCCTCTCCACCTTCACCACGGTCGGGCCCACCGAACTCCATCGATCAAAAGAGGAGGAAGACGAAAAAGGGGCAAGCGCGTTTCGGCGGGAGGCGGGCTCGTTTGCGGGTAAGGCACGGGAGAAGAAAGGACCACCCGTCGCTTTAAATTTAAAATCAAGGATTAAGACGCGTCCTCGCGCCTGGACGCGCCCAAAAGGGGGAAAAGGAAACAAAATCCCCCCGTGCAAAACATAGTTCCCCGCTGTTCAGGGCAAGGTCTCGCGGAGCGTGCCTCAAGGGACAACTCAGTGCAAAAAAAGAAAGTGTGGGAGAGAGAAAAGTACACACAACACAAAAGCCATTTCCATTTCATATAATAGCCGAAAGTACATCATACAGTGAGAAGGGTGACGTACAAGCAACTCTCTAACTCTCACCATCACCCTCCTGGTCATCTCTCTCCTCCCTCCTCCGCCGGGGATCCCTAGGGGGCCTCTGCGAACCCTGAGAAGCCGTGCTCGCCTCGCCCTGCGGTGGCACTCCAGCCTCGAAGGCGCGACGACGCTCCTCGGCCGAAGAAACCAGGTAGCTGCCCATGGAAAAAGAACCAGACTGACGAAGTCGCGCCCCGCGTTCCTTCGCCCTCTGGTACCGCTCCTCGCTCTCCCGAAGCCTCCCCTCCGCCGTGCCAAGACTCAATCGGAGCTCCAGCAGCTGGGCCTCTAGAGCCCTCCTCTCGGTCTGATCCCGCTGTCGCTCCTCCCTCTCTCTCTCCCTATCCCTCTCCCTCTCTCTCTCCACGCTCTCCCTATCCCTCTCCCTCTCCTCTCTCTCCCTCATCGCCTCTCTCCTCGACAGCTCGAGGGCGATCCGCAGATCCACTACGTCGCGAGGAAGCTCCTCAGCCTCCCGTCGCCGCTCCTCCTCTAGCTCCGCAATCCGGGCGTCACGCTCTGCCACCCGGGCATCGCGCTCCTGCTCAGCACGAACAGCACGCGCCAGGGCCTCTCGGATCTCGGCCACCTGTCAAGGCACGCATGCACCGTAAGAGAACAGTGATAGAAGGAAAGTAGCTAGAAAAGGGTCGCGGCCAAGCAAGCACTCACTCGAGCCTCGCGGTCACGCTCGGCCTCCTCAGCCCGAGCCACCGCGTACGCCAGCTGCTCCTGGAGGGCAGAAACCTCCGGAGGAGGGCCCCGCGAACTGGAACCCGCTCCACCAGCCATCGCGGCTGCCGCTGTCTGGTGGGCCCGCTGAAACACGGGGCAAACGTCAGTCAAAGGCTAAGCATCAAAAATCCAGGTCACAAAAAAATGCATTGCATAAACTCACCAGGATCTCCAACTCCTGTCGGATGGCCACCAACTGTCGCCTGGCGTCCGCCAACTGGGCCCGCAGGTCGGCGATCATGGTATCACGAGCATCCTGCATTACACATAAGTTAGTATCCCATGCATATACATATAGAAAGGTGGAGCAGTTTCATTTCACTTACCCCTGCCATACCACCCAAGGAGAGGCGGTCCCCGTACGTAGCTCGGTACCGTCTCATGTAGTCTGTGCTGTCCTGTACGTGGGACACTACTGGGACCCCGCCCTGCTGCCAGTCCTGGTACTGTGCTGGGAAGCGCGTACGCCAGTCCACGATCTTCGCCTTCCCCTTGGTCTTCCGCCCAATGCGGGCCGGCGCATCTACGTCTACCCACTCCTGGGCCAGCCCCAACGTCCTCATGACCAGTCTAAGCCGCAGCGGCTCAATCTCGTTCAGGCAATGGACCCACACGTCCCGCCTGAAGCGAGGAAGACCCGCTACAACCCAGGGCTGGCCAGCATCGCCCATGCCCAGGTAGGGCCTCCACACCACCTGCATCACCATACATACATCATGTTAGTTACCATTCAGTCACATGCATAAACACAAAAAAATCATACGCATCATACCATGGCCTCGGGATACTCGCTCAGCTCCCGACGAAGTGACGCCAGCTGGTAGCCGTGGGGTGCTGCAACCACGACCGGCCTCCACTGCCGCGCCAGAGGCACGGCCCTCCTGTTCCCATGCCTAGCCCTCCCCATCGGGAAATAGTAATAGCTCCACACCTGCATCCATCATACATCATTAGTACAATAATTGCATATTTAACTGTGGGAATGCATAAATAAAATGTTTACCTGGAGGAAAGGTGCGAAGCCGCTGACTGTCGTCTCCTTCTCCGAAGTCTGGGAGAGATCGGCAATCAGATGGGCAAGCAGAGCCGCTCCCCACGCATAGTGCCCCACTCTGTCCAGATCCGCCAAGATCCCGAGGAAACGGCAGTGGATGCCATCCCCCTTCGTCCCCAGCAGAAGGCGGCCCAGGAAGAAGAAAAGAACCTCCGAAGGTCTAGATCCACCAGCTCCCTCTCGCTCGGATCCTGGGTGAAAGCAGCACGAGCATCCCCCTCCAGTCGAGCCAAGAACTCTGCTCCAGTCTCGCTAACCCGCTGACGCGGGTCGACGAATCCGAGCGCCTCCATGATCTCCACTCGGCCGACTACCCTGCTGTCTCTATCAGTCACGCTCGTCTCTAACCACAGCAGGTCCAGGGCACTCTCTCGGTAGTCGGGGTAGGTGACCCCGCTGACTGCCTCTCCGTCAACTCGTAGCCCGGTGATCCGAGCCACGTCCTCCAGTGACGGCACCATGTGCCCCCAGGGCATCAGAAACGCCCGGCTCGGTGCGTGCCACCGCTCCCTCAGTGCCTGGATAAGAGGAAGGTCGAGCCGGAAGGGCTCGATCCTAAGGAAAGCTCCAAAGCCCATGGCGTCCACACGCGCCCTCTGGAAATCCGGCAGCCCACGGTATGCTGCCACCACCAAGGACCAGCTGATCCGGCCCTTCATCACGCCCTGCAAACCACAAAACCAACAAAGAACACATCAGCATCATGAACAGTCATAAAACAATAACACTGTATATATACTACTTATTCTTTTATTTTATTTTTTATATTTTTAAAAATATTTATATTTTCTTGTGGAGGCGTCCAGGCCCCTGGACGCCTCCTCTTTTTTTCCCTTTATTTTGTTTTTTTTTTAAAAAAAAAAAAACAAAGCCAAAACAAGAAAAATATATTAAATATATATATTATCATGGAGGCGTCCTGGAGCCAGGACGCCTCCTTATTTTTATTATTCTTATTTTTATTATATTTTATTACTTTTCGTAAATAAATAAATAAACAAAAAGAAAAAGAAAAAGTGGAGGCGTCCAGGCCCCTGGACGCCTCCTTCTCTCACTACCCGCCTTTCTCTCACAGCCTCTCACACACCCGTTTTAGCTTATTGAACCACAAAGTGAGAATTCCGAGGTACTTACCGGGTCGTGATCGTCCTCTCCCGCGTCACCAGCATCCGCAGCGGCCTCCGCGGCCAGGAGAGGCACCTCCATCTCCTCCCCCGCAGCAACCTCCTCTGCTGCGGCCTCCTCGGCATCATCCCTCAACCTCCTCGCACGACGAGCCAGTCGTTTCCGCTTCTCTGGACCCTGACTCGATCCTCCTCGCTCCATTAGGACTAAGAATGGGTCGTTTGGAGTGGCTGGACGGTCGGAATGAACAGTATAAGTGAACAGGGGGGAGCCCCCCCTATATATAGAATGACCTTTCTTTGGGGCGTCCAGGCGCCTGGACGCCCCCACAATTTTTATTTTTTTTCAAAAATTCAAAAAAAATAGGGGCGTCCAAGCGCCTGGACGCCCCCAAAAATAAAATAAATAAAAAAATAAAAAAATCAAAATAGGGGCGTCCAGGACCCTGGACGCCCCCAAAAATAAAATAAATAAAAAATAAAAAATCAAAATAGGGCGTCCAGGACCCTGGACGCCCCCAAAAATAAATTATCAAAAAAATAATAAAATAAAATTAGGGGCGTCCAGGCTCCTGGACGCCCCAATAATAAAAAAATTTTCAAAAAAATATATTTATATAAGAATATGTATATAATCCAAACAAAATAAAAAAAATATATACAAAGAAAAAGGAAAACCATAAAAAAGATAATAATTAAGGGGACGGGGTTCCGAAACATCCATGCCAGATTTTATTCCATCAGAAAAACAGAGTGAACTACATCAGGGGCTTAGGCGCTTTAGGCCTTAACTTCCCCAGTTCGGTTACATAAGCCCTCCACGGCTCGCATTCCTCCACCACGTGCGCTAAGGCCTTTCCCGCAACACTTGTCTTCCAGGGAGCTTTAATGGCCTTCGCTTCCTTCGCGTCCGCTTCAGTGCCCAACTCCCTTTTCTTCAAAGGAACAATGTCAGTCGGTGGCGGGAACGAATGGCGTGGGATGCCAATCTGGAGGCAGCACCGATGCGCGTTGTAAAGAACAAACTCGGTCGCGCCGATCAGTTGAAGATCAACTTCGGGAGAAGGCCTCATGAGGAGATCAAGCGAAAGCAAACATGTCGGTGCGCAAGTGAAGAAGCCTTGTGTCACGGTGCGGAAGTGAGACCGCCAGTCTTCACGTTTCTTCAGCCACGGAACGCGGTTCACTACAGTACCACCAAAGCCTAACACGTCGGCTATGTGGTGAAGCGGGCTTTGTTGGAAGAGCTTCGAAGCGGTTGGCATTCCCTCGCGGTGGTCGAATTTGAAATGCAAATCCAGCCAGCAATTTAAGACAAGTGCACAACCAAATGGAGGCTTACCCATGCTCGAGGCAGTAAGGCCACTATACAGGTAGGCGAGGACAGCGGGTCCCACCCTCTTTCCACGCCAAATCCCGCAGATAGCACTCAGTTGGTCTTCCTCCACTATGTTGTCGGTATAAGGAAACAAGAGAGCACCCGCCAGACAGATAGTGAACCCCTTCATGATTCCCTCCAAATAGTCATCGTCTGGTGACCCTCTCAGGGCGTTCATGACCCACTCCGCAAGCTTTTGGAGATCGATCCCCTTCTGAGTACGGACCTTTCTAGCTGCGTCGGGCGGCATGAAGCTTCCAAGGACGCTTTCAGAAGTCCCCCGTGTCAGCATCCGCATAGCCTTCACCTTCCCGTCACTCTTGAATTTCTTCAATCCGAGCAGAAGTTCCACCTCCTCGAGGAGGATGGTCACCTCGAAGGTCGGGAAGATAAAAGTGTGGGTCTGGGGATGCCAGACCTCCACTAGCGCGCCCATAGCCGCCCAGTCCATACGAATCTTCTCGTAATGCTTGGCGTGAATAAGGAGCCCCTGCAGATGCCACTTCGAGAGTATGGCCCTCATGCCAATGGAGATATTGGAAGTCAGCTTTGAAAGCCATGGCAGCTTGGAAAACTTCCTCGGGCCTGGGAAGAGTGGATATGGCTGGAAAGAAGAAGAAATGAAGGAAGTAAGAAGAAGGTTCACGTGCAGAAATTTGAAAAGAGTCAGCTTACCATATGCGACATGATCGTCCCACTCAGATGACCCTCGAGGTCGGAAAGTCGCCTAATCTCGCTGCTAGGCTTGCTCCTCTTCATAACACGGGAAGACTCTCCTTCCATCCTGAAATCTCTAAATTTTCCTCTCCTTCCTCTCCTGAGCTTCCAAAACCCACCTTGGTGCATTTGAATGAGCTAGCCTAAGGGGAGTTCTTATAGGAAGGGAGGGTGCTTCAAGACAGAACATGTCACATCAGTGGTCATTGTCAAGATTTTGTCTAGATCTCCTTTGAACTGTGGTGCGATTCTGCTACCTTTTGATGTTGCTAACCTTTGCTGGCCTGTGCAGGTTTTACTAACGGACGTCTTTGTCCTATCTCCTGTACCACCTTTCATTGGTTGGTCCCACCATGTCATGCATCATAGTATATGATACCTACGCTACTAGAACATGTCAAGGACCTTGCGGCCCGAACGAATCTGGGATTGGAGTTCCCCTTCAACAAAAACGGTGATGATCCCGGAAGAGTTTGGGTTGTACGGATAGGCCGTCAATTTGTGATAGAATGGGGACGACGGTTCCGCTCAGTGAGTTGGTGCGTGGATAAACGGGCCCCAGCCCAGTATCAGCTCACCAGATCGGTGTCCTGACCCGTTCTTCACAAGTTGGCAATATTATCCTTGGCTATTTTCTATTTTAGTTTGTTTTGAATTTTTCTTTAAACCCAGCATGCATTCATATAGGACTTTGATTTATTGCGGAAGATCATTCAAGTGATTCGATTGTGAAAGCCATTGTGTTTCAATTCCCACAAATATGAGATATTCCACTCCGAATGAAATACCAAGTTTCCTAGAGACGGCCCCGACGCTGCTCTTCCAAAGGAGACCCTTGTTTGGACAGACCCTCAGATATTCCTTTACCTTTTTTTGACCCACCTTGGCCGCAGCACTTCCACATTGGCTGGTAACCGCTCCCCAAAGGTGAAACCTCCGGTTTTATGACCCAGGTACTTCCACACCGAGAAGTTGGTCCCCTTTTGTTTCGTGCCTGAGCGCACATCTCACCCTCCCTTATTTGATCTCCGTCCAAGCAATCGTCAATATTTGAAAGACCTTCTTCAAGGTCGCCTCATTGAAACTCCAGGAAAGATTCCAAACAGTAACGTCAAAAGCGTGTCTCATCACACCTTGGCATCAACTTATCAGTCCGCTCCCACTTCACTCCACTCCATTTCCACTACGTGTCGCTCCCTTGCAAAGCAGACGCCAAGGCGGGGCAGCTGTAGACACGCCATTCCTGACGTCTCCTGAGGAAGTCTCATATTACTATACGACGCCCCGCGACGGCTTACGCATTTCGAATCACTTGAGTAATTCCTTTTCTTGAGTCTTCTTCCGCCCTTTTCGGCATCCGGAATCGTCTCATCACGGCATTCGGACGACATCAACACCAGTCAGACGCACCAAAAGGTTCCGGAACCAAGAAGGGTGTCTACCGGGCGACTGCCGACGCCTAATCGAGGACCCGGGTGGGTCTTAATGGGGGCGTCCAGGCCCCTGGACGCCCCCATAATTTTAATTTATTTTATTATTTTCTCAGGGCCCAAAATTAAATAAAATATATATATATTAATGGAGGCGTCCAGGCCCCTGGACGCCTCCATAAAAAAAACAAAAATAAAAAATGTGTAAAATGCCAGTTGGCATAGAAAAAATAAAAATAAAAATAATTAATGGAGGCGTCCAGGCCCCTGGACGCCTCCATAAAAACAAAAATATAAAAAAAGTATAAAATGCCAGTTGGCATACAAAAAACAAAAAATAAATAAAAAAAAAAATATATATTAATGGAGGCGTCCAGGCCCTGGACGCCTCCATAAAAACAAATAAAAAAATAAAAATGCCAGCCCTATCATAAAAAGACAAAGAAACGATAAAATAATATATTTTTGGAGGCGTCCAGGCCTCTGGACGCCTCCATCAACTCCCTCACGGGCGCCGGCCACCGAACGACGGTTTGTCGTGTGTGAAAAAATCCAAAATATAGAGACGTCCGGTCAGCTGGACGCGCCCATTTCTGAATCACGAGGCGCCGCTCACAAAACCACGCGTTGTGCCGAACCGCGTGCGGCCGTCGTCGGTTTTCGGTGGACCTGCTTGAGGCGTCCGGGACCCTGGACGCCTCCACAAAAGTATTCCAAAAAAATCAATAAAAATAGAATAAAATATTATTTCGGCCCTGATGGAGGTGTCCAGGGTCCTGGACGCCTCCACCTTCCGGAGCTCTATAAATAGAGGCCCACCCCCTCAGTTCTAGGGGAGCTAAGCAGTGATCCGATAGGCTGCCGGAGCCCAGAGGCTACGGAGTCATTTTTCTAACCCGTGGGGTCTTTTGTAGGTGGAGGTTCTGCCGGCTTCTCGGGTGCCCACGCTCGCGAGAGGAAGGTCGTCTTCATCCACCGCGCTTCTACGTCGTCCCCACGCTGCCGGAGCTCCGCCGAATTTCACCACCGGCACATCCAATAAGCCAACTCTTTCCTTTTCTTCGTAGTTCTTTGCATTCATCATCTCGCATCCATCATCTCATTTTCCTCCTACTCGAGTCCGAGAGGGGTTTAAAAGATAACACCAACCAGGTGTGTGTCTTCCCGTTATTTCGTCATTTTTATTGCAAGGATATGAATACTACACATTCATCTTTCTAAGCCACTTGTCATTTGTTTGTCGTTGTTTTGCAAGGGTAGCCGAGGAAAGCCCTCTCCGTCGGCCGGCCGGAAGGAGAGGAAGAAGCAACCCGCCATCTCCCGCTCTTGAGGTAGGCGCGATCACTTTCTTATTTTGGGGTCTTTCGGCCCCTGGCGATCACATCTTTTATCGAGGCCGCGGCGAGTCACTTCCCCAATGGCCGTTTAAATTTCTGTTCTCATATTCTCTTTATATCCTGTTATATTTCGTTCATATCATCGAGGCCGCGGCGAGTCACTTCCCCAATGGCCGTTTAAATTTCTGTTCTACATTCTCTCTATATTCTGTTATATTCTGCTCATATCATCGAGGCCGCGGCGAGTCACTTCCCCAATGGCCGTTTAAATCTCTGTTCTTATATTCTCTTTTATATTCTGCTATATTCTGCTCATATTCTCGAGGCCGCGGCGAGTCACTTCCCCAATGGCCGTTTCAATTTTTGTTATTTAATTTCTGCACCATTCCCGTCCCCCCGAGGTCGCGGCGAGTCACTTCCCGCTATGGCCGTTTGAACCCCATATCTTGCTATATTATACTTGTCCCGCTCGCCCCGCCGGAGCAATCTCCCGTGGTGGCCCCTTCTCTCTCTTCTCTCATCTCTGTGTTGCAGCAAACAGCAAAACAAACAAAAAGAAGAGCCCGCGCGCTCTCCGCATCCTCTTCCCCGCACCATCGAACTCCGAACCGCGTGACGTCGCTCACAGTGGTGATAGAGAAGGGCTTGGTCTTCTTGAACTTTTGCTCTTGCGAGGAAATACCTCCATTGCTAGGCCTCTTCTTGAAGTTGGGTTTAAAGGAACCCGAACCTGTAACTTGTTCCTTCTTATCCTTACCACGAATCCTATCAGATAGTTCCATGGCATCTTCTAATCGTTGAGCTCGGCATACTATCTCCGAGTAGACTTGAATGTCCATCGGCGCCAGTTGGGTAATAGCTTGGGGCCTGAGCCCATTAAGAAACCTCCTAGCTTTCATCTTCTCGGTGCTAACTAAGTGCTTAGCATACCGAGACAATCTAGAGAATTGGGCCTCATACTCGGCCACTGACAAAGATCGTTGCTTTAATGCAGCAAATTCTGCAGCCTTCTTTTCCTGAACTCGGTCCGAGAAATATTTTGCGTTGAAGTGTTCAACGAATTCCTCCCACGTAACCTGATCTTGATTTATAGTAGCCTCTATTGATTCCCACCAGCATCTAGCATCCCTTTCTAACTGAAAAGTAGCTAATAAGACCTTATCTTGATCCGTGCATTACATAACATGGAATATTCGTTCTGTTTCTCTAATCCAGTGTTCAGCGTCATCTGGATCAGTAGAACCCGTGAACTTGGGCGGGTTCATGTTCTTGAAAGTCTGGTGGAGACTTCCTGCTCGTTGTCCACCTCCTTGTGCTACTTGTTGCAGTACTTGAGTCATGCCTTGAAGTGTACGTTGCATGTTGCGCCATTGAGCACGTTCGGCAGCCATTATCCTACAATTACCATAACTATATTAATACGTGATTTGTATTTAAAGACTAGTATTTCTATGTTAATTTTAACCATTGGTTCTACCCAATCTCACTGGTTAAAGGTTTAAAACTTATCCTTGGACTTGGGTTTCCTAGGAATTGAATACCCTAGGCTCTGGTACCACAAAAACTGTCACGCCCCGAGAGCGGAAGATACCTGGAGATGCGTGACGAGTTTATATCAATCATGTCAATCAGAGTAGAAGTGTATTCGACACAAAGACATAGATGCGCAAAAGTAAAGATAGCCCAATCCATTTATTTCTTCATAATAAATAGTCTATTACAAACCCAATACTCTATTCAAAAAAAAGAAAAGTACACATTTGACTCAAAAAATATATAAAAGGCTAGATGACACTTGGAAAAGCTCTAGCTCTTTCACTCTTGATTCTCCCCATCCGATTGACTTCCCTCATCGTCGAACTTACCTGAAAAGTAAGGGAAACACGGAGTGAGCGAACGCTCAGTAGGAAATTATATCTCAGGAACTAGCAAGGGGTTTAAGTAGTTACATCTTTCATGAATGTACTATAGCTATGCATGCTCGCATAAAACGACAAGATAGAAAGAGGATATAACAATAAGATAACAAGAAGGACTAGTCATGAACTTTCAAGAACTTATATCGAAAGATATCAAGATATTCAAGCAAGTACTTTATCATGTCAAGATGAAATTTGGCTATCACGTTCAAGCACGCAAGTAATTACCCTTTTTTCGGGCCACACAAGTCATGTAATAACAAGTCAAGTACAAGATTTATGGAATGTTCAATCAAGCTAGTCATGCACTTCGGTATAATGCCAATACCATGATCAATCAACTCCCATGGGCACAAGTACTTTCGAGTGCTCCTCCCAGGACCAGATCGGGTCCTATATGCGCAGGCATTAGTCATGTATTTTAACATCCACTTTTGTATATAGCCAATATGGAATTTCAAGGCTAAAGCTTGTAGACATGTAGGACAGACTTTGAAAGAATAGAGTCCAAAAATATGATACTTGACATAGATAGGCGATAATAACGGTACAATCACGATTATTGATAAAACCAGGTGGAATTGGCTCCCTTAACTCGAGTACCATGATAAGTAAGTAGAGACACTCTTTTATATAGAATTGAGGTCCATATGAATAGCACCTCAATGGCAAGACGTCCTCATTCTTGATATAGAATTGAGGTTCACAAGAACATCAAGTTTAATATAGAATTGGGGTCTACAAGAACATCATAACAATGTTGATATAGAATTGGGATTTACAAGAACATCATAACAACGTCATATTCTTCCCCGTTCATTAAGATAATTCTCATATCATACCCGTGGCATGACATGAGGGCCGGTATCACCATGTTTCTATAGAGGGACATGGCAAAGATTGTATAATGGGTTTTTATGGTACAACCAGCTCAGTCGGCCTTGAGGGAATCCAAGGCGGCGAGGAGTCTTACGGAGGTCTCTATGACTAACTCGCTAGTCCAAAGGAACGGAATGTCCATTGGAGAGCTTGTATGTCAATGAGAATTGAGTGTGTAATGCGATAAATCATCGTAGAAAACATGGGACTATACTCACGGAGTGGAGTAATAGTGCCAATATATATGTATGTATGTATAATGAAACCCTCGGATAACAGTAATCAGGAAAAAAATCAGTAGTGCAGAAAATAGCGACTTTGGTAAAGTCATTTTTCAGGAAATTAACGCCTTAATCAGGGGCGTTTATATTAAATTTGACGACATGTGTAGAAGTCGTCCTTTCAATATTTCTAATTTTACAGAATATTAAAAATTTGGAAATTTTCATAAAACGCGCCCTGGATAGGGGCGTTAGTTTACAGAAAGTGCCCTGATATGGGGCGTCAGTTCAATAAAAGACGACCTGGACAAGGTCGTTAATTCACAATTTTTACAATTTCGAGATGATGAAATTTCAGGAAAACATGATATAGGGTCAGGATTAGAAAAATAGCAGGATTACAAGAGATTGATCATGCATTAATCTAGAATCATGTTTGAATTGATATATAATTTTTAAACATGGTATTTAGTAATTAAAATAAATTGACGTCCGTGTGCAGGGCGTCAAATATGAAATCGACGACCTAGTCAGGGTCGTTTCTTGTAATTTAGCACCCTTGATAGGGGCGTTTCTTTCAAAAACTCTTTAGAAACTAATCAAAACGCATGAAATCTATATGCATGTATTAACGGATGATGTTATAATTATTAATATGCTAGTTGGGCTACAATCCCTGAGAAAACCTACCTCTATGAAGATTTTGAACGGATGCAGGTTCTGGGAAGAAAAGAACGATACTCTGTTTTATAAATAGAGTATTCTGAAGCTTTGAATTCAATATCAGTAGCAAGGCAGAGGAGGCACGAACAGACACAGTCATTTGTTGATGAAGAACCCACGTTCTTCAGTAGATTAAGAGCTCCTCGACCTGTAAGTGGAAGAAGATGAAGAAGATTTATTCTTCATACTATCCTATCGGAAGAGAAGGAAAACCAAAGGAAGAACCCACCTGTTCTTCACAGACGGCAGTCAGATTCCCAATAAACAAAAGAAGATGAAGAATCAATTCATGTTCTTCACATAATAGTAAACAGAGAAAGAAATAAGGAAGAAATGTTAGTTCTTTACCTACCGTAGCAGAGACGATCGACCAAATAGCTTTCTAGGGTTCGATCCATCAAGGTATTTATAGGATTCTGGAAATCCTAATAAAGTTAGTGTTCGATTGGAAGTAACACTTCCATGATAGAGTTATTACTACATTCGAACTCTTTCTCATAGTTATCCACTTACCTTGGATAAGTTCCTGGTTCGAACGAAACTGGAATGGAATTAACGCCTTATTCTAGGGCGTCGAATTTAAATTGACGCCTTGACGTGCGTCGTTTCTTGTTGAAACGCGTCCATGTAAAGGGCGTTACTCTTTTTATTGTCTTTTTATGCCTTTTATTTATTTTGGCCGTCTGAAATTTGACGCCGTGAAACGTGGGCGTCCTTTCTTAAAAACGCGCCTTAGATGAGGGCGTAGCGCCTTGCTCCAAGGCGTTAATTTCATCAGGGATTTGTTCTTCTTGTTTCAACCTTTTTCATTTGTTCACTTAATCTTTTAGTTTATTTCAATTTATCTAAATTTATTTCTTTTAATTTTTATACGGGTTGCTACATTCCATTGCTGGCACGAGTGGTTAAGCTCATGCATCATCACTCCAGCATGTCTGTACATTGACCTTCAATGTGCATACTTCGTCATATACAAAATGCATTACATGAATTTAAAGTCTGTACACTCGTGGATGACATGACCATGCATTCATTCCCTTTGTACATACTCTCTTCTATGCACACTGCATCTTGAGCATCAAGTATGTACAGGCTCTGTTAAAATATCAAACTTACTCGATGCATCATTTCTCTCCTATCCGATTAATTCACACTGATAACAAGCCTGATCTGACAGGACTGCTGCTTGAAGTGATTAAGAAAGGCACGTGATCCAAGAAGCCAGGATCGTGACACGTGTAGTGCAGCAGGCTGAAATGCTGCCACGTGGTCAAGGCGCTTGGGCGGGAATCGTGGAGAGCACACGCCCTATTTGTTCACTGCTCTATAAATAAGAAGCTTCTTCTAGAGGAGCATTACGATCGTGGATATACTTTAGAGGAGCAGAAGAAAAGAGAGCCTGCCCGATCCAGAGAGAAGAGAAAAAGAAAGAGAGAGTAGCAGAGGAGAAAAGAAGAAGCGAAAGAAAGAGAGCTCGTGAGATCGAGAGAGGTCGAGAGAGAGAGAGAGAGTTAAGAAAGAGCTTGAGGAGAAGAAGATAGAAGCTTTTCCTGAAGATTAGTCCCACTGGTCCTTGGATCAAATCCAGGCCAGTCAGCTCTCTAAGAGCCACATTTATGCTATCATCGTATACAACTTTCTGTTGCTGTGATTTTCAGTTTCTTGTTTTTCTTTTGAACTGTCTTTCAAGCTGTTAGTCAGCAAAGCTAAGCTGTATTGCTCAGCGGTGCAGAGGAGGATTCCTCTGCTCAGCAAGCTGTGTTGCTCAGCAGGCGAGGTATATACCTCGGACAGCAAGCTGTGAGGCTCAGCGGTTGTAGGCAAGCTGTGAGGCCCAGCGGTTTAAGCTCTGTATCAGCGGAATCCACACTCGGGTTTGAGTGTGGGGTGGACGTAGGTATGGAGGACCGAACCACCTAAAAATCGTTCGTGTTGTGGTTTGAATGCTAATTATTTTGCTTCCGCTAGATGAATGCTTAGGCTCGATTTGTCTTTCTATGTCTAGAGAGCCAATTGATTGCATGCTTCTTGTTTGATTGAACACATCACTGAACTTCAGTTTCAGTAGAACTGAATCTGCTTCTAATTTCATATCTGAGTGTTCTAAGTTTTTATTCGGACAATATTTTTAAAGGGAAGATTCATTCACCACCCTCTGAATCCATCGCACCGATCACAACAGGTCCCACGAACCCGTAGATCGCGCCGTTCGGACAGCACCAAAACGCGGATTCGGCACCGACGGAGCGACATCAAGATGCTTCCTGTCAACCCAATTCCCATGACTCCCGGGCCCCACGTGTGACCTTTTACCTCCCTACGTGGAGTGGGTCAAAATTTTTGTATCACAATAAAAATTTGTTAACCGGGAGTTCAGAATTGGCCGGGGTTGTCTTCCCCACACCGGGAGCGTGGAGGTAACGATCTCGACTTCTTGGCATTTACTTGCTTAGCAAGTATATGGTCATGTGACGCTGCTGAGTGCGATAGGAACCTAGCCCGTGAGTCCATGTCACCGTTGTGAGCGAGGGAGTGACCCGTCCCGTGGCTCGATCCCAGCACGGAAGTGAGTCGACCACCCTTGACTCTGTCGGTTTCTCAACCGCGCGGATTCGTGTTTCCCCTCGCTTGGGATGACGAGTGAGCTTGCATTTCTATTAGCAACGTATAGCCCATAGGAACTCTTAGTGTTGGGCCAAAGCGTCTCCATTGTTGTATGTTGCTGGTCATGTCTGCATTTAGAGTCCGAGGTCCGCATCACTTAGAATCGGTTCCCGTGTCCGTCCCGCATCAGTTTGGTATCAGAGCGAGTTGAGTCTAGGGTAGTCTTTGTTTCTAAGTCCACAAAAATATAAAAAAAGAGTCATTTAAGTCGAGTCTAAGTTTAAGTCGGTCCAAGGTTGCATCGCATACCTTTATTTGGTATATTATAAGGTGTTGTCCGAATGTTAGGTTACGCCTATCGGGAAGACCGCTCACTTGCGCGAGAGGATCTTCGGATCCCGTAACTCTGCCAACGTACCAGATCTTGCTTTAAGTCTAGGGTCCTTAGTGTGCATTAGTCCGCACTCCAACATTGCATTAGTGTTTAAGGTCGTGTCCAGTTGGTTTGTCTTGTCACTTTGTGTCGGCATGTCCATCGTTTAGTCCCCAGTTTCCAATGGACTCCCGGTCGCCTAGGCGATATGACCGTTGGCCCACCCATGGGCTTGGCAACCACCCTCTCCACTTCCGTAGGCCCGTAGCCTCAGATTTTTATGGCTCCAATGACCCGGGTGACTACCTCAAGTGGGAGGCTGCCATGGACACATACTTTGATTATTATACCATGTCCGAAGCTAGGCAATTCTATTTTGCCAAGGAGTGGCTTCTACACGAGGCCACCGAAAAGTGGGACCACATTGAGCGCTTGAGAGAGGTTAGGAGGCAATGGCCCATCGAATCATGGTGGGACATGAAGAGAGAGCTTATGAGGGTCTACCTTCCCCATCCGGTCCCTTCCAACCCGTCCCACCCATTTACTTCCAACCACGTGGGTAACACCTCCAGTCGACCCCACCAACTCACTTCCAACCAAGTGTGTAATATCCAGAGGAAAGAAGCCCTTCAAGTACCCAAGCTTGGGCCGGTTGATTATGGGCGAGTCCATCACATTACTCCTACTCCAAACCCCACCATTGCCAAACTCTTCCAAATCATTTTGGATAGAGTGGATAAGAGGTGTGCTTATATCGAGTCCCTGGTTCCCCCTTGCCTACCTCCTAGCCGAGATGGAACCAAGCACGAGCCTAAGGAGGTAGCATCCGGTAGTCCCAATCCGGTGCCATCTATGGTTCCATCCCAACGTCCTCTCCCCATCATGGTGGATCCTCTTAACCCACCCATGAGAGCCCCATTGCCTACACCCCTTGTCCGTCAGGAGGATAAGGGTAAGGACCCACTTATCAGGGAGCCTAGTGGGTCACGACAACAGTGTTATCGCTGCCAGGGGTTTGGCCACTTTGCTGGACAGTGTCCCACTCGAACATCTCTAGCCCTAGGGAAAAGGGTTGGAGAAGCCTCACTCTCCGATCTTTATTCGGAGCCACCTCAGCCATAGCTACCCGTGTTTCTAACGGGAAAGCTACTCATAGCCGAGCCACTCCTTAGTTGGCTCAAGCATGGCTTGGTCCCACCTCCCTACCCATCCATGGACCCCACCCTAACATTAGTGCCAGTCAACTCATTTCATACCACATTCTGGTCTAATAACCACATTGATACCTTGGGTGACCTTATTATGGGTCTACACCGGCAATAGACGTTGACGCACTCATTGGCCCGAGGCTTCGACCAACCCACTAGTCTTAGCTTCACCCATCTGGCCTTAGGGTCCATTACCTCCGTATGCACCGTGGGTTGTGTCACCACGGAGATTCTTCTATTCCTCCCTATGCCGGTCGAGCCCGAATTCATTCCATTTTGCCCAAGGGAGGAATCTTATTTTCTACACATGATCACCGTCCCACCTACCACAATGCATGAAGGTGATCATCCACACCTTCACAACTACCATACATGGGATCGTGACTTGTGGGAACCCACAACAAGGGTTCATACCTTCTTTGATCACTTTGACCCATTCCCTAGTGGACCCCTAGACCCACCATATATACTTCACTTCTTCGAGGGAGTCCACTACCACACCCCTCCCACTCGGGCCTGGCAACCTTCACATGGCAATAGGTCCGAACCGTCATTTGGGGGTAATGAAGACTTTGGTTCCCCTGGCCCACCTAAACCACCAGAACCTCCTGGACTTCCCACATCCAAGCCCAATGTCCATGATTGGTGCATCGTAGGATGTCTAGGAGTCCACCATGACGTTAACCTCCGGTTACGTCAAATGCATGCATGGCACACATTCGGATGTCCTGGACCACCTTGCATATGATTGGCTCAGACTAACCGTAGGGTTGTTTGGGGTTGTGTGTCCATCCGTGTGTTTTTATTTTTACTAAGCATGTTAGGAGTCTGCATGATGACGCCCATCATCACATTGAGGCCATCAATGTACAGTATAAGGAGCTAGCTGATGCCCATAGACACCACCGTGAGTTCCAAGAGGGTGAATATGTCATGATCAGGGTAAGACCTGAACGGTTTCCCTCTGGAGCCGTAAAGAAATTGCAAGCTCGCGGAGCCGGTCTATTTAGAGTGTTGAAACACGTTGGATCCAATGCGTATGTTGTGGACCTGCATGAGGAATATAGTATAAGCTCTACTTTCAATGTGTCTAATCTAGTTGCATATAGGGACCCAGCGGTTATCCCTAGTGAGCCTTTCGAGCCATCTCCTCCCATTGAGAGTGATCCCACACCTGAGTGTACACCACCGGCCCCATTTCCACAACAGTGAGAGCATATCGATCATATACTGGATGAGCAGGTAACAGTTACTAGGAGTGGATCCTGCCCGCGCTACCTAGTGCGTTGGAGAGGGCGACCTGCCACTGAGGATACTTGGATCACCCGTGGAGAGTTGCAGCGGATAGATCCGGACCTACTGGAGCGCTACCAGAGCGATGCTGACCCTTACTCGACAGGGTCGAGTTTCTCCCACCCAGGGAGAATTGGTGCGGACACCAGAACGAGCGAGAAGCACGAACTGGCGAGCCGTCGGTACCGTATGCGGAGCACCACTCGGGCTACATCGGCTTCCATCTAGCTCGGAGACAGTTTGAAGACTCCCCCTTGAGTCTCGGTATTTATAGTATTTATTTGGACTTCGTGTGTGTAATGTATGTTTTATTCGGATTGTAATTCGGATTGTAACAGGGGTGTATTTGTAATTTGGGACCACCTGGGTCCCACGGGCCCCCCATCCTTTCTCCCATTGATCCACCTCATCTCTTGGGCCCATGTGGGGTCAGTCAACCATCCATGGTGGGCTTCTAGAAGGGGGGGACAAAGGGTAACAAAATTCAAAATTTGTAACACATAAGTCAAGGGGGTGCCCCATGTATAATATAGTTTATTAGGATTGAAATATTATTTTATTTGTTCCAAATCACATGGGAGAAATAAATTGTAAACTCCCTCTTTTACCCCCCACCAATCCTAGATCTAGGGATTGAACTAGTCTTTTTGTATTTTCTATAAGAGACTTGTATTTTCATTTTGAGTGGAATTAATGTATACATTTTATGAGAAATTTCTTAGAGCCCCCAGCCTTGTGAGACCTCCCCCTCCTCTCTCCCCCTTCTGCAGCTGAGATGGCTGTATTCTGAGGTGAGACGCCTCCGGTATCCGTTCTTGAAGCTCACCGCCGCCGCCATTGCACCGCCACCGTCGTCGCCGGAGTTCTGTCCACCCAGGATAGACCCTTCTTCCATGAATTCTTGCTCCCAACCTCGAAATCTTTTGGAGTCCAAATCTTCCGGGTGAGTTCCAGAGGTCACCCCTACGTCCCAGAAAATTTGGTTTGGCTTCTAGTTTCCATTTTTCATTTTTCCATTTTTGATAGGATGGGTGCGCTGAATTCAGAGGGGGGGTGAATGAATCCCACCCTTAAAAACTTTTCGCTCAATAAAAACTAGAACAAGATAGACAAACTGGGTAACTAATCAGAATCTCTTTTGAACCGAAGAACAAACATCTATCTCGCGCCTAAACAATCAACTAGCAGAAGCAGAAGAAGGTAAACAACCTACTGCACAGATAGCAATATGAAAGCTCAGACAACCTGTGAAGGGTGGTAGAAGATATGGAGCTAACGCACAAGGCAAACCACTGCACATACAATTTTTTGGGTGGTTCGGTCACCAAGACCTACATCCACCCCTCACTCCAAACCGGAGTGAGGCTTCACTAGCAAATGCTAGAACCAGCAGACTCAGTCTGCGAACACTTGCTGCCAAATAGCTTGACCAGGGGAACAGCCTCCCCTCTTCCTCCAAACCGGAGGGACACTCCAAGTGACTCCCAGCCACTTGGAACCAGAGACTAGGTCTCTCTTCCTCCAGACCAGGAGGGAACACCTGGACTTGCAACCCACAAGACCAGAACCGGAGACAAGTCTTCCTTCCTCCAACCCGGAGGGAACCCAACAAGTGACTCCCAGCCACTTGCAACCGGAGACACAATGTCTCCCTTCTCCTGAGTCCAAAGGAGGAACCCAACCTCAATCCAGAGAGTCGGAAGAACAATGATGAACAGATAACAAAAGAAAAGGAAAAATAAGAAAGGAAAAATACACAACGATCAGAAAGTTGTAAAGAAAGGTAACATAGATATGGCTCCCATGGAGCTGACTGACCTGGATTTGATTTACGGTCCAGCAGACAAATCTTCAGTCGAGACTTCTTTCTTCTTCTCCACAAACTCTCACTCTCTCTCTCTTCTCCTTCTCTTTTTCTCTTTCTTTTTCTGTCACTCGATCGTGCAGGCTCTCTCTATCTCTTCTTTTCTCTTCTTCTTCTTTTTTCTCTTATGCTCACTGCCTTTCTGCAGCTCTATCTTCTATCTCGATCACTCTCTTCCTCTTTCTTATCTGATCTCTTATCCTTCTTCCTCCTGATCTCTCTGCTCCAGATGGAGGCGGCTGTGTATTTATAGCTGCAGCATTTAGGGCGTTATCCTCGGATCACGTGTGTAGCAACCCTGATAAAATATTAATAATGATAAAGATTTATAAATAAATCTTGTAAATAGAAAAAAAATAAAACAAAAATAAATAACGCCTCTGATAACGGCGCTATTCAAATTAGAAACGCCTCTACCTAAGGCGTTATTCAAGAAAGGACGCCCTCACCACCAGACGTCAAATTCCAAACGCCAAAGAGGGCAAGGACAAGAAACGCCCTTTTCTTGGGCATTTTTTTAAACAAGGAACGCCCTTATACAAGGCGCTTCTTAAGAAACGACCTGAACAAGGTCGTCAATTCAAGAATCGACGCCCGGACCGAAGTCGTTAATTCCATTCGGGAACCGTTCGACCCAGAGCTTATCTAGGGAAAGATCAACCTAATCTAGTAAGTGTCTATTAGAGTAAGGACTCTATTAGGGATATATTACCCTCACACAATCACTAACCCCAATAGGATTTCCACAGTCCTATAAATAAACTGTTCGATCAAACCCTAAATCTATTTGGACGGACGACTGCTGCACGGTACGTGAAGAACATATGTTCTTCTTATTTCCTTGATTCTCTGCTTCGACTACATGAAGAATTAATATTCTTCATTTTCTTCTCTTCTTACAGGTTAAGAAGCCCCTACGTTCTGAAGAAACAGAGTTCTTCATCCGGGTAAAAGTTCTTACTTTTGTGTGATGTTCAGATTACAAAGAAACTGATGCAGTTTCTTCATTCTCTTATAGGAAAGCTGCAGTTGAAGAAACGAAGTGTTCTTCATTTACGACCTTTTCATCAAAGCCATCATCCAATAGCAACTTGTTCAGGAGTCTCTGTTCTGAACAGAGCGTCGTTCCTTCTCACAGATCCTTCACGGTTATCTCCAAATCAAGCTATCAAGGTATATTTTCTCAAGTTACTGTAGCCCAAATGAAATTAATGCAAGATATATATATATATATAAGCATGTCATGCATACGGTTATTATAGTTTCCATGCGTTTTCTGAAATATTTTGAAAGAGACGCCCCTGGCAAGGGCGCTAATTCACATGAAACGACCCTCCCCAGGTCGTTAATTTCATATTTGACGCCCTGTACTCAGGCGTTAATTTCTTTAAACCGTTAATCACCCATCTTAAGAACTGATTATCTATGAAATCATGATTATAAAATAATGCATGATCCTTTGTCTTCAACCTGCTAACTTTACTGTCATGATATTATATTCGTTCCTCTGTTATCCTGGAATTATTACTGTCCTTAAAAATTTCTGAATAAACTTGAATTAACGACTTGGACAAAGTCGTTTTCCATATGTTAACGCCCCAGAACAGGGCGTGAATCTGAAAGGTAACGCCCCTTCCAAGGGCGTGTTTTAGATAAATCCTGAAAATTATTTATGTTCTGTCAAATATGTAAATAATGAGACGCCTGCAAATGTAGTCGTCAAATCTTGAAGAAACGACCCTGACCAGGGCGCGTTTTAGACAAATTATTGAATTATTGAAATTTCTGCAAAATGGATACATATGTAAACGCCCTTCTGTTAGGCGTTAATTACTTGAGAAACGACTTGACCTAAGTCGTTATTTTCTGTAAACTGATTTTTATCCTGATTCTGTTAACCGATGGTTTCATATTATACATATACGTATATATATCGGCACTATTCTCCACTCCGTGAGTATAGTCCCACTTTTCACGTTGTTTTATCGATCACACTCAACTCTCATTGACATACAAGCTCTCCATTGGACATTCCGTTCCTTTGGACTAGCGAGTTAGTCATAGAGACCTCCGTAAGACTCCTCGTACCTTGGATTCCCTCAAGGTCGACTGAGCTGGTTGTACCCTAAAAACCCATTACACCATTGATGCCATGTCACTCTAAAGAAACATGGGATACCAGCCCTTATGATTATACAAAGAGTATATCATAAGAAATTCTTAATGGGATGATGATATCATGCCATATCATGTCATTCTTGTAAACCTAATTCTATGATAAGAATGAGGGTATCTTACCTTTATATACTGTTCATGTGGACTCAATTCTATATAAAGAATGTCCATACTGATTTGTCATGGTACCCAAGTTAAGGGAACCATATTCTACCTAGATTTTTATCGATATCGTGATTATACCGTTATTATCGCCATTCTATGTCCTTTGTCATATTTTTTGGACTCTATTCTGTCAAAGTTGTCATACGTGTCTACAAGCTTGATGATTGAAATTCTATATTGGCTATATAAACAAGAGTGGATGTCAAAACACATGATAAATGCCTGCGCATATAGGGCCCGATCTGGTCCTGGGAGGAGCACCCGAAAGTACTTGTGCCCATGGGAGTTAAAATGATAAGGTATCTGGCATTATACCGAGTACTTGACTTGCTTGATTGGACATTCCATACACATCTTGTACTTGAATCGTACTTGACTTGACATGAATTGCGTGGCCCGAAAAAGGGTAATTTACTTGCTTGATACATGATAGCCAAAGTTCTTGACATGACTTGTTAAACGTACTTGCTTGAATATCTTGAATACACTTGTTATCTTGTTGGAAGTTCATGATTAAGTTCATCTTATTTCTTTGATATTACATTCTCTCTATCTTGTCGTTTTATGCGAGCATGCATAGCTTTATTGCATTCATGAAAGATGTAATTACTTAAACCCCTTGCTAGTACTTGAGATATAATTTCCTACTGAGCGTTCGCTCATTCCGTTTGTCCCTTTTTACTTTTCAGGTAAGTCCGACAACGATGGAAGTCAATCGGATGGGAATGGTCAAGAGTGAAAGTGATAGAGCTGCTTTAGTGTCATCTAGTCTTATCTATAATTTCTTGAGTCAAATATGTATTCTTTTCCTTTTTATTAAACAGAGTATTGGATTTGTAATAGTCTATCCATTATGAGATAAAGGATTGGGTTATTTTGCTATTTGTGCATCTTTATCTTTGTGTCGAATACACGACCACTCTGATTGACATGATTGATATAAACTCGTCACGCGTCTCCGGGTATCTTCCGCGCTCGGGGCGTGACAGTTTTTGTGGTATCAGAGCCTAAGGTATTCAATTCCTAGGAAAAACCCAAGTCCAAGGATAAGTTTGAACCTTTAAACTAAGTGAGATTGGGTAGAACCAAGGGTTAAGAGTCAATGAGTCTTTTAATAAGATCACAGTAATATAATACTAACGTAGCTATTGAATTGTAGGATAATGGCTGCCGAACGTGCTCAATGGCGCAACATGCAGCGTACCCTCCAAGGGATGACTCAAGTGCTACAACAGGTAGCACAAGGTGGTGCTCCACGAGCTGGAAGCTTACACCAAGCCTTTGAGAACATGAATCCCCCGAAGTTTATGGGATCGACCGATCCGGACGATGCCGAGCATTGGGTTCGGGAAACCGAACGCATATTCCGTGTCATGCAATGCACGGACCAGGACAAAGTTCTATTAGCTACATTCCAGTTAGAGAAAGATGCTAGATGCTGGTGGGAGTCTATTGAAGCAACCATCGATCCTACTCAAGTGACATGGGAAGAATTTGTGGAATACTTCAATGCTAAATATTTCTCGGACCGAGTCCAAGAAAAGAAGGCTGCAGAATTCACTGCATTAAAGCAACGATCCTTATCATTAGCAGATTATGAAGCTCAGCTCTCTAGGTTGTCTAGATATGCTAAGCATCTTATAAGCACGGAGAAGATGAAAGCCCGTAGATTTCTTAATGGGCTTAGGCCCCACTATATTACTCAACTGGCGCCTATGGACATCCAAGTTTATTCTGAAATAGTGCGCCGAGCTCAATTACTTGAAGATGCCACGGAACTATCTGATAGGATCCGTGGAAAAGACAAGAAGGAGCAAGTCACATGTTCGGGTTCTTTCAAACCCAACTTTAAGAAGAGGCCCAATAATGGAGGTTCATCCTCTCAAGATTCCAAGTTCAAGAAATCCAAGCCCTTCTCTATCACCACTACACCTTCTAATACAGTATGCAAGCATTGTGACAAGGCTGGTCACAAGACAGAAGAATGCTGGAGGAAATTAGGAGCTTGTCTCCGTTGTGGGAGTCGCGAACATCGGATTCCCGAGTGTCCATTAATGAATGACCAAGCCGGTGATGGTAAACGCCCGGTGACGAAGAATGCTCGTCTTCATGCAATCCAGGAGACCGAACCTGAAGAAGAAGGCGGATTAGTGGAAGGTACATTGAAAATTTGTTCCAAAAGTGCTTATGTCTTATTTGATACGGGTGCATCGCATTCCTTTATTTCTAAGAAGTTTGCCGACCCGTTACCGTTAGAACCAGAATGGATAAAAATAGTTCTAACTACTCCTCTTGGAAGTGAAAATGATATTACTCATCACTACCAAAACTGTGAGGTAATGGTTCAAGGTAGGAATTTACCTATAGATCTCATATGCCTCGATCTAAAGGAGTATGATGTTATACTGGGAGCGGACTGGTTATCCAAATACCAGGCAACGGTTGATTGCCGCAATAGCCAAATTGCTTTCAAAGATTTTCCAGAGTTAGTCTTTACTCGCCCCAAGAGTCGGAGCAAATCCCCTCTTATTTCGGCTCTTCGAGCAAGCAAGCTCGTCAGGAAAGGATGTGTATCCTTCCTTGCTTTTGTCACTGTTAAAGAAGCTAAGGAAACCAAGATAGAAGACATTCAGGTAGTGCAAGAATTTCCAGACGTATTTTCGGAAGATTTGCCGGGATTACCTCCTCAAAGAGAAGTGGCCTTCACCATTGACTTAGTCCCTGGTGCTGGTCCAGTTTCAAAGGCACCCTATAGAATGTCCCCGGCTGAACTCAAAGAGTTGAAGGAGCAGTTGATGGAACTGATTCGAAAAGGGTTTATTAGACCAAGTACTTCCCCGTGGGGAGCACCAGTCTTATTTGTGAAGAAGAAGGACGGATCCATGAGATTGTGCATCGACTATCGACAGTTGAATCATCTCACTATCAAGAACAAGTACCCACTGCCGAGAATCGATGAGTTATTTGATCAGATTTCAGGATCCAAATATTTTTCCAAGATTGATCTCAGGTCGGGATATCATCAATTAAGAATCAAAGATGATGACATTCATAAGACTGCATTCAGAAGCAGGTATGGCCATTACGAATTTGTTGTTATGCCTTTTGACTAACAAATGCCCCTGCTGCCTTTATGCAGTTAATGAATAGCATATTCAGGCCTTATCTAGATCAATTTGTGGTGGTTTTCATTGATGATATATTGATATATTCCAAAACTAAGGAAGAACATGAGGAGCATTTAAGGATCGCATTGCAAGTATTGAGGGAAAATCAATTATATGCAAAGCTCAGCAAATGTGAATTCTGGCTTGAAGAAGTGACTTTCCTCGGACATGTGATATCCAAGGATGGTCTATCTGTTGATCAGTCAAAGGTTGAAGCTGTTAGAAACTGGGAAAAACCAACCAATGCAAGCGAGATCAGAAGTTTCTTAGGTCTTGCAGGCTATTATCGGCGATTCATCAAAGATTTCTCTAAGATCGCCGTACCACTTACAAGATTAACTCGTAAGGAGATCCGATATGAATGGAGTGAGGAATGTGAAAGAAGTTTCCAAACTCTCAAGGATCATCTCACTACAGCTCCGGTGTTAGCTCTACCAATAGAAGGAGAGAAATTCGAGGTCTACACAGATGCTTCTGGCATTGGCCTCGGATGTGTCCTAATGCAACAAGGAAGGGTCATAGCATACTCTTCACGTCAACTGAAGAAGCATGAGGAGAATTACCCCGTCCATGACTTAGAACTGGCCGCGGTGGTATTTGCCCTAAAGATATGGAGACACTACTTATATGGAGTGCAGTTTACTGTATACTCCGATCACAAGAGTCTCAAATATCTATTCTCACAAAAGGAGCTAAACATGAGACAAAGACGCTGGCTCGAATATCTCAAGGACTTCGACTTCAATATACAATACCATCCCGGAAAGGGTAATTATGTTGCTGATGCCCTTAGTCGAAAGCCGAGAGCAATGATAGCCAATTGTATGATACAAGAATGGAGGTTGCTAGAACAATTCTCCGAGCTCAATATAAGCTTGGACAAGGAAGCCAAATTTGTCACATTATCTCATGTAAGCATACAGTCAGATTTATTATACAAGCACTTCAGGATGATGATCCTATATTAGTGGAAATCAAAGGAAGACTACAAGGACAATCTGATTTTCAATTAGCTTCTGATGGAAGATTGTTGTTCAAGAATAGAACTTGTATACCGGATTGTCCAGAATTAAAGAAGAAGATCTTAGATGAAGCTCACCGATCAAGGTACACTATTCATCCAGGATCAACCAAAATGTATCAAGATGTAAAGAGGAACTTTTGGTGGCCTAATATGAAAAGAGAAATAGCAGACTATGTATCACGCTGTCTTACATGCCAACAGGTCAAGGCGGAACACCAAAAGCCTGCTGGAAAACTACATCCTCTAGATATTCCTAAGTGGAAGTGGGAGGATATTGGAATGGACTTCATCATGGGTTTATCAAAGTCAAAAGGAGGACATGATGGAATCTGGGTTATCATTGACCGTTTAACTAAGTCGGCGCATTTCTTGCCAATCAAAAGCCGATGGTCAATTGATGTGCTAGCTGCACTATACATCAAGGAAATAGTCAGGTTACATGGAATTCCTGTCTCGATCGTGTCTGACAGAGACCCTCGCTTTACTTCTCATTTCTGGAAGGGTCTACAACATTCATTGGGAACAAGGCTTAACTTTAGTACAGCTTTCCACCCACAAACGGATGGTCAGACCGAAAGAACTAATCAAGTTGTTGAAGATATGCTTAGAGCATGCATCATTGACTTTGGTGGAAGCTGGCATGAACACTTGCCACTAGTGGAATTTGCATACAATAACAGCTACCAGGCAAGTATTCAAATGGCACCTTTCGAAGCCTTATACGGAAGGAGTTGCCGATCACCCTTATGCTGGAACGAAGTTGGAGAGAAACAACTATTAGGTCCAGACATGGTAAGGGATACAACTGAGAAGATACAAGTAATCCAAGAAAGATTGCAAGTTGCTCAGACCAGGCAAAAGGCTTATGCTGATACAAGAAGGAGAGATCTTGAATTCCAAGTCGGAGATCATGTATTTCTCAAGATATCGCCTGGACGTGGCATACGAAGATTTGGTGTTAAGGGCAAGCTTACGCCAAGATTCATCGGACCATTTGAGGTACTCGAAAGAGTTGGCGAGGTTGCTTATCGCATCGCGTTGCCTCCTCAATTGTCCGACGTGCATAATGTGTTTCACATATCTATGTTGAAGAAGTATGTGCACGATCCATCTCATATTATTGAACATGGAGATCTGGTGATCCAGAAAGATCTCACCTATGAACAGAAGCCTATGAAGATCTTAGATCGAGAAATACGAGCTCTAAGGAATAAGGTTATTCCCATGCTCAAGGTGCAATGGAATAAGAATCCTGAACACGAAGCGACATGGGAGACCGAGGAATCTATGAAGAAACGATTTCCCGAGTTGTTCTAAGAGGTATATACTCTACACACTCCGCGTGTATACATGATATGCAATTGAATTTGGGGACCAAATTCTTTTTAAGTGGGGGAGGGTGTAGCAACCCTGATAAAATATTAATAATGATAAAGATTTATAAATAAATCTTGTAAATAGAAAAAAATAAAACAAAAATAAATAACGCCTCTGATAACGGCGCTATTCAAATTAGAAACGCCTCTACCTAAGGCGTTATTCAAGAAAGGACGCCCTCACCACCAGACGTCAAATTCCAAACGCCAAAGAGGGCAAGGACAAGAAACGCCCTTTTCTTGGGCATTTTTTTAAACAAGGAACGCCCTTATACAAGGCGCTTCTTAAGAAACGACCTGAACAAGGTCGTCAATTCAAGAATCGACGCCCTGACCGAAGTCGTTAATTCCATTCGGGAACCGTTCGACCCAGAGCTTATCTAGGGAAAGATCAACCTAATCTAGTAAGTGTCTATTAGAGTAAGGACTCTATTAGGGATATATTACCCTCACACAATCACTAACCCCAATAGGATTTCCACAATCCTATAAATAAACTGTTCGATCCAACCCTAAATCTATTTGGACGGACGACTGCTGCACGGTACGTGAAGAACATATGTTCTTCTTATTTCCTTGATTCTCTGCTTCGACTACATGAAGAATTAATATTCTTCGTTTTCTTCTCTTCTTACAGGTTAAGAAGCCCCTACGTTCTGAAGAAACAGAGTTCTTCATCCGGGTAAAAGTTCTTACTTTTGTGTGATGTTCAGATTACAAAGAAACTGATGCAGTTTCTTCATTCTCTTATAGGAAAGCTGCAGTTGAAGAAACGAAGTGTTCTTCATCTACGACCTTTTCATCAAAGCCATCATCCAATAGCAACTTGTTCAGGAGTCTCTGTTCTGAACAGAGCGTCGTTCCTTCTCACAGATCCTTCACGGTTATCTCCAAATCAAGCTATCAAGGTAGGTTTTCTCAAGTTACTGTAGCCCAAATGAAATTAATGCAAGATATATATATATATAAGCATGTCATGCATACGGTTATTATAGTTTCCATGCGTTTTCTGAAATATTTTGAAAGAGACGCCCCTGGCAAGGGCGCTAATTCACATGAAACGACCCTTCCCAGGTCGTTAATTTCATATTTAACGCCCTGTACTCAGGCGTTAATTTCTTTAAACCGTTAATCACCCATCTTAAGAACTGATTATCTATGAAATCATGATTATAAAATAATGCATGATCCTTTGTCTTCAACCTGCTAACTTTACTGTCATGATATTATATTCGTTCCTCTGTTATCCTGGAATTATTACTGTCCTTAAAAATTTCTGAATAAACTTGAATTAACGACTTGGACAAAGTCGTTTTCCATATGTTAACGCCCCAGAACAGGGCGTGAATCTGAAAGGTAACGCCCCTTCCAAGGGCGTGTTTTAGATAAATCCTGAAAATTATTTATGTTCTGTCAAATATGTAAATAATGAGACGCCTGCAAATGTAGTCGTCAAATCTTGAAGAAACGACCCTGACCAGGGCGCGTTTTAGACAAATTATTGAATTATTGAAATTTCTGCAAAATGGATACATATGTAAACGCCCTTCTGTTAGGCGTTAATTACTTGAGAAACGACTTGACCTAAGTCGTTATTTTCTGTAAACTGATTTTTATCCTGATTCTGTTAACCGATGGTTTCATATTATACATATACGTATATATATCGGCACTATTCTCCACTCCGTGAGTATAGTCCCACTTTTCACGTTGTTTTATCGATCACACTCAACTCTCATTGACATACAAGCTCTCCATTGGACATTCCGTTCCTTTGGACTAGCGAGTTAGTCATAGAGACCTCCGTAAGACTCCTCGTACCTTGGATTCCCTCAAGGTCGACTGAGCTGGTTGTACCCTAAAAACCCATCACACCATTGATGCCATGTCACTCTAAAGAAACATGGTATACCGGCCCTTATGATTATACAAAGAGTATATCATAAGAAATTCTTAATGGGATGATGATATCATGCCATATCATGTCATTCTTGTAAACCTCAATTCTATGATAAGAATGAGGGTATCTTACCTTTGATATACTGTTCATGTGGACCTCAATTCTATATAAAGAATGTCCATACTGATTTGTCATGGTACCCAAGTTAAGGGAACCATATTCTACCTAGTTTTATCGATATCGTGATTATACCGTTATTATCGCCATTCTATGTCCTTTGTCATATTTTTGGACTCTATTCTGTCAAAGTTGTCATACGTGTCTACAAGCTTGATTATTGAAATTCTATATTGGCTATATAAACAAGAGTGGATGTCAAAACACATGATAAATGCCTGCGCATATAGGGCCCGATCTGGTCCTGGGAGGAGCACCCGAAAGTACTTGTGCCCATGGGAGTTAAAATGATAAGGTATCTGGCATTATACCGAGTACTTGACTTGCTTGATTGGACATTCCACACACATCTTGTACTTGAATCGTACTTGACTTGACATGAATTGCGTGGCCCGAAAAAGGGTAATTTACTTGCTTGATACATGATAGCCAAAGTTCTTGACATGACTTGTTAAACGTACTTGCTTGAATATCTTGAATACACTTGTTATCTTGTTGAAAGTTCATGATTAAGTTCATCTTATTCTTGATATTACATTCTCTCTATCTTGTCGTTTTATGCGAGCATGCATAGCTTTATTGCATTCATGAAAGATGTAATTACTTAAACCCCTTGCTAGTACTTGAGATATAATTTCCTACTGAGCGTTCGCTCATTCCGTTTGTCCCTTTTTACTTTTCAGGTAAGTCCGACGACGATGGAAGTCAATCGGATGGGAATGGTCAAGAGTGAAAGTGATAGAGCTGCTCAAGTGTCATCTAGTCTTTTCTATAGTTTCTTGAGTCAAATATGTATTCTTTTCCTTTTTATTAAACAGAGTATTGGATTTGTAATAGTCTATCCATTATGAATAAAGGATTGGGTTATCTTGCTATTTGCGCATCTCTGTCTTTGTGTCGAATACACGACCACTCTGATTGACATGATTGATATAAACTCGTCACGCGTCTCCGGGTATCTTCCGCGCTCGGGGCGTGACAGTTTTTGTGGTATCAGAGCCTAAGGTATTCAATTCCTAGGAAAAACCCAAGTCCAAGGATAAGTTGAACCTTTAACCAAGTGAGATTGGGTAGAACCAAGGGTTAAGAGTCAATGAGTCTTTTAATAAGATCACAGTGATATAATACTAATGTAGCTATTATAATTGTAGGATAATGGCTGCCGAACGTGCTCAATGGCGCAACATGCAGCGTACCCTCCAAGGGATGACTCAAGTGCTACAACAGGTAGCACAAGGTGGTGCTCCACGAGCTGGAAGCTTACACCAAGCCTTTAAGAACATGAATCCCCCGAAGTTTATGGGATCGACCGATCCGGACGATGCCGAGCATTGGGTTCGGGAAACCGAACGCATATTCCGTGTCATGCAATGCACGGACCAGGACAAAGTTCTATTAGCTACATTCCAGTTAGAGAAAGATGCTAGATGCTGGTGGGAGTCTATTGAAGCAACCATCGATCCTACTCAAGTGACATGGGAAGAATTTGTGGAATACTTCAATGCTAAATATTTCTCGGACCGAGTCCAAGAAAAGAAGGCTGCAGAATTCGCTGCATTAAAGCAACGATCTTATCATTAGCAGATTATGAAGCTCAGTTCTCCAGGTTGTCTAGATATGCTAAGCATCTTATTAGCACGGAGAAGATGAAAGCCCGTAGATTTCTTAATGGGCTTAGGCCCCACTATATTACTCAACTGGCGCCTATGGACATCCAAGTTTATTCTGAAATAGTGCGCCGAGCTCAATTACTTGAAGATGCCACGGAACTATCTGATAGGATCCGTGGAAAAGACAAGAAGGAGCAAGTCACAGGTTCGGGTTCTTTCAAACCCAACTTTAAGAAGAGGCCAATAATGGAGGTCTTCCTCTCAAGATCAAAATTCAAGAAGACCAAGCCCTTCTCTATCACCACTACACCTTCAAACGTAGTGTGCAAGCATTGTGACAAGGCTGGTCACAAGACAGAAGAATGCTGGAGGAAATTAGGAGCTTGTCTCCGTTGTGGGAGTCGCGAACATCGGATTCCCGAGTGTCCATTAATGAATGACCAAGACGGTGATGGTAAACGCCCGGTGACGAAGAATGCTCGTCTTCATGCAATCCAGGAGACCGAACCAGAAGAAGAAGGTGGACTGGTAGAAGGTACATTGAAAATTTGTTCCAAAAGTGCTTATGTCTTATTTGATACGGGTGCATCGCATTCCTTTATTTCTAAGAAGTTTGCCGACCCGTTACCGTTAGAACCAGAATGGATAAAAATAGTTCTAACTACTCCTCTTGGAAGTGAAAATGATATTACTCATCACTACCAAAACTGTGAGGTAATGGTTCAAGGTAGGAATTTACCTATAGATCTCATATGCCTCGATCTAAAGGAGTATGATGTTATACTGGGAGCGGACTGGTTATCCAAATACCAGGCAACGGTTGATTGCCGCAATAGCCAAATTGCTTTCAAAGATTTTCCAGAGTTAGTCTTTACTCGCCCCAAGAGTCGGAGCAAATCCCCTCTTATTTCGGCTCTTCGAGCAAGCAAGCTCGTCAGGAAAGGATGTGTATCCTTCCTTGCTTTTGTCACTGTTAAAGAAGCTAAGGAAACCAAGATAGAAGACATTCAGGTAGTGCAAGAATTTCCAGACGTATTTCCGGAAGATTTGCCGGGATTACCCCCTCAAAGAGAAGTGGCCTTCACCATTGACTTAGTCCCTGGTGCTGGTCCAGTTTCAAAGGCACCCTATAGAATGTCCCCTGCTGAACTCAAAGAGTTGAAGGAGCAGTTGATGGAACTGATTCGAAAAGGGTTTATTAGACCAAGTACTTCCCCGTGGGGAGCACCAGTCTTATTTGTGAAGAAGAAGGACGGATCCATGAGATTGTGCATCGACTATCGACAGTTGAATCATCTCACTATCAAGAACAAGTATCCACTGCCGAGAATCGATGAGTTATTTGATCAGATTTCAGGATCCAAATATTTTTCCAAGATTGATCTCAGGTCGGGATATCATCAATTAAGAATCAAGATGATGACATTCATAAGACTGCATTCAGAAGCAGGTATGGCCATTACGAATTTGTTGTTATGCCTTTTGGACTAACAAATGCCCCTGCTGCCTTTATGCAGTTAATGAATAGCATATTCAGGCCTTATCTAGATCAATTTGTGGTGGTTTTCATTGATGATATATTGATATATTCCAAAACTAAGGAAGAACATGAGGAGCATTTAAGGATCGCATTGCAAGTATTGAGGGAAAATCAATTATATGCAAAGCTCAGCAAATGTGAATTCTGGCTTGAAGAAGTGACTTTCCTCGGACATGTGATATCCAAGGATGGTCTATCTGTTGATCCGTCAAAGGTTGAAGCTGTTAGAAACTGGGAAAGACCAACCAATGCAAGCGAGATCAGAAGTTTCTTAGGTCTTGCAGGCTATTATCGGCGATTCATCAAAGATTTCTCTAAGATCGCCGTACCACTTACAAGATTAACTCGTAAGGAGATCCGATATGAATGGAGTGAGGAATGTGAAAGAAGTTTCCAAACTCTCAAGGATCATCTCACTACAGCTCCGGTGTTAGCTCTACCAATAGAAGGAGAGAAATTCGAGGTCTACACAGATGCTTCTGGCATTGGCCTCGGATGTGTCCTAATGCAACAAGGAAGGGTCATAGCATACTCTTCACGTCAACTGAAGAAGCATGAGGAGAATTACCCCGTCCATGACTTAGAACTGGCCGCGGTGGTATTTGCCCTAAAGATATGGAGACACTACTTATATGGAGTGCAGTTTACTGTATACTCCGATCACAAGAGTCTCAAATATCTATTCTCACAAAAGGAGCTAAACATGAGACAAAGACGCTGGCTAGAATATCTCAAGGACTTCGACTTCAATATACAATACCATCCCGGAAAGGGTAATTATGTTGCTGATGCCCTTAGTCGAAAGCCGAGAGCAATGATAGCCAATTGTATGATACAAGAATGGAGGTTGCTAGAACAATTCTCCGAGCTCAATATAAGCTTGGACAAGGAAGCCAAATTTGTCACATTATCTCATGTAAGCATACAGTCAGATTTATTATCTGAGATACAAGCACTTCAGGATGATGATCCTATATTAGTGGAAATCAAAGGCAGACTAGAAGGACAATCTGATTTTCAACTAGCTTCTGATGGAAGATTGTTGTTCAAAGATAGAACTTGTATACCCGATTGTCCAGAATTAAAGAAGAAGATCTTAGATGAAGCTCACCGATCAAGGTACACTATTCATCCAGGATCAACCAAAATGTATCAAGATGTAAAGAGGAACTTTTGGTGGCCTAATATGAAAAGAGAAATAGCAGACTATGTATCACGCTGTCTCACATGCCAACAGGTCAAGGCGGAACACCAAAAGCCTGCTGGAAAACTACATCCTCTAGATATTCCTAAGTGGAAGTGGGAGGATATTGGAATGGACTTCATCATGGGTTTATCAAAGTCAAAAGGAGGACATGATGGAATCTGGGTTATCATTGACCGTTTAACTAAGTCGGCGCATTTCTTGCCAATCAAAAGCCGATGGTCAATTGATGTGCTAGCTGCACTATACATCAAGGAAATAGTCAGGTTACATGGAATTCCTGTCTCGATCGTGTCTGACAGAGACCCTCGCTTTACTTCTCATTTCTGGAAGGGTCTACAACATTCATTGGGAACAAGGCTTAACTTTAGTACAGCTTTCCACCCACAAACGGATGGTCAGACCGAAAGAACTAATCAAGTTGTTGAAGATATGCTTAGAGCATGCATCATTGACTTTGGTGGAAGCTGGCATGAACACTTGCCACTAGTGGAATTTGCATACAATAACAGCTACCAGGCAAGTATTCAAATGGCACCTTTCGAAGCCTTATACGGAAGGAGTTGCCGATCACCCTTATGCTGGAACGAAGTTGGAGAGAAACAACTATTAGGTCCAGACATGGTAAGGGATACAACTGAGAAGATACAAGTAATCAAGAAAGATTGCAAGTTGCTCAGACCAGGCAAAAGGCTTATGCTGATACAAGAAGGAGAGATCTTGAATTCCAGGTTGGAGATCATGTATTTCTAAAATATCGCCTGGACGTGGCATACGAAGATTTGGTGTTAAGGGCAAGCTTACGCCAAGATTCATCGGACCATTTGAGGTACTCGAAAGAGTTGGCGAGGTTGCTTATCGCATCGCGTTGCCTCCTCAATTGTCCGACGTGCATAATGTGTTTCACATATCTATGTTGAAGAAGTATGTGCACGATCCATCTCATATTATTGAACATGGAGATCTGGTGATCCAGAAAGATCTCACCTATGAACAGAAGCCTATGAAGATCTTAGATCGAGAAATACGAGCTCTAAGGAATAAGGTTATTCCCATGCTCAAGGTGCAATGGAATAAGAATCCTGAACACGAAGCGACATGGGAGACCGAGGAATCTATGAAGAAACGATTTCCCGAGTTGTTCTAAGAGGTATATACTCTACACACTCCGCGTGTATACATGATATGCAATTGAATTTGGGGACCAAATTCTTTTTAAGTGGGGGAGGGTGTAGCAACCCTGATAAAATATTAATAATGATAAAGATTTATAAATAAATCTTGTAAATAGAAAAAAAATAAAACAAAAATAAATAACGCCTCTGATAACGGCGCTATTCAAATTAGAAACGCCTCTACCTAAGGCGTTATTCAAGAAAGGACGCCCTCACCACCAGACGTCAAATTCCAAACGCCAAAGAGGGCAAGGACAAGAAACGCCCTTTTCTTGGGCATTTTTTTAAACAAGGAACGCCCTTATACAAGGCGCTTCTTAAGAAACGACCTGAACAAGGTCGTCAATTCAAGAATCGACGCCCTGACCGAAGTCGTTAATTCCATTCGGGAACCGTTCGACCCAGAGCTTATCTAGGGAAAGATCAACCTAATCTAGTAAGTGTCTATTAGAGTAAGGACTCTATTAGGGATATATTACCCTCACACAATCACTAACCCCAATAGGATTTCCACAATCCTATAAATAAACTGTTCGATCCAACCCTAAATCTATTTGGACGGACGACTGCTGCACGGTACGTGAAGAACATATGTTCTTCTTATTTCCTTGATTCTCTGCTTCGACTACATGAAGAATTAATATTCTTCGTTTTCTTCTCTTCTTACAGGTTAAGAAGCCCCTACGTTCTGAAGAAACAGAGTTCTTCATCCGGGTAAAAGTTCTTACTTTTGTGTGATGTTCAGATTACAAAGAAACTGATGCAGTTTCTTCATTCTCTTATAGGAAAGCTGCAGTTGAAGAAACGAAGTGTTCTTCATCTACGACCTTTTCATCAAAGCCATCATCCAATAGCAACTTGTTCAGGAGTCTCTGTTCTGAACAGAGCGTCGTTCCTTCTCACAGATCCTTCACGGTTATCTCCAAATCAAGCTATCAAGGTAGGTTTTCTCAAGTTACTGTAGCCCAAATGAAATTAATGCAAGATATATATATATATAAGCATGTCATGCATACGGTTATTATAGTTTCCATGCGTTTTCTGAAATATTTTGAAAGAGACGCCCCTGGAAAGGGCGCTAATTCACATGAAACGACCCTTCCCAGGTCGTTAATTTCATATTTAACGCCCTGTACTCAGGCGTTAATTTCTTTAAACCGTTAATCACCCATCTTAAGAACTGATTATCTATGAAATCATGATTATAAAATAATGCATGATCCTTTGTCTTCAACCTGCTAACTTTACTGTCATGATATTATATTCGTTCCTCTGTTATCCTGGAATTATTACTGTCCTTAAAAATTTCTGAATAAACTTGAATTAACGACTTGGACAAAGTCGTTTTCCATATGTTAACGCCCCAGAACAGGGCGTGAATCTGAAAGGTAACGCCCCTTCCAAGGGCGTGTTTTAGATAAATCCTGAAAATTATTTATGTTCTGTCAAATATGTAAATAATGAGACGCCTGCAAATGTAGTCGTCAAATCTTGAAGAAACGACCCTGACCAGGGCGCGTTTTAGACAAATTATTGAATTATTGAAATTTCTGCAAAATGGATACATATGTAAACGCCCTTCTGTTAGGCGTTAATTACTTGAGAAACGACTTGACCTAAGTCGTTATTTTCTGTAAACTGATTTTTATCCTGATTCTGTTAACCGATGGTTTCATATTATACATATACGTATATATCGGCACTATTCTCCACTCCGTGAGTATAGTCCCACTTTTCACGTTGTTTTATCGATCACACTCAACTCTCATTGACATACAAGCTCTCCATTGGACATTCCGTTCCTTTGGACTAGCGAGTTAGTCATAGAGACCTCCGTAAGACTCCTCGTACCTTGGATTCCCTCAAGGTCGACTGAGCTGGTTGTACCCTAAAAACCCATTACACCATCTTTGCCATGTCACTCTAAAGAAACATGGTATACCGGCCCTTATGATTATACAAAGAGTATATCATAAGAAATTCTTAATGGGATGATGATATCATGCCATATCATGTCATTCTTGTAAACCTCAATTCTATGATAAGAATGAGGGTATCTTACCTTTGATATACTGTTCATGTGGACCTCAATTCTATATAAAGAATGTCCATACTGATTTGTCATGGTACCCAAGTTAAGGGAACCATATTCTACCTAGTTTTATCGATATCGTGATTATACCGTTATTATCGCCATTCTATGTCCTTTGTCATATTTTTGGACTCTATTCTGTCAAAGTTGTCATACGTGTCTACAAGCTTGATTATTGAAATTCTATATTGGCTATATAAACAAGAGTGGATGTCAAAACACATGATAAATGCCTGCGCATATAGGGCCCGATCTGGTCCTGGGAGGAGCACCCGAAAGTACTTGTGCCCATGGGAGTTAAAATGATAAGGTATCTGGCATTATACCGAGTACTTGACTTGCTTGATTGGACATTCCACACACATCTTGTACTTGAATCGTACTTGACTTGACATGAAATGCGTGGCCCGAAAAAGGGTAATTTACTTGCTTGATACATGATAGCCAAAGTTCTTGACATGACTTGTTAAACGTACTTGCTTGAATATCTTGAATAACTTGTTATCTTGTTGAAAGTTCATGATTAGTCATCTTATTCTTGATATTACATTCTCTCTATCTTGTCGTTTTATGCGAGCATGCATAGCTTTATTGCATTCATGAAAGATGTAATTACTTAAACCCCTTGCTAGTACTTGAGATATAATTTCCTACTGAGCGTTCGCTCATTCCGTTTGTCCCTTTTTACTTTTCAGGTAAGTCCGACGACGATGGAAGTCAATCGGATGGGAATGGTCAAGAGTGAAAGTGATAGAGCTGCTCAAGTGTCATCTAGTCTTTTCTATAGTTTCTTGAGTCAAATATGTATTCTTTTCCTTTTTATTAAACAGAGTATTGGATTTGTAATAGTCTATCCATTATGAAATAAAGGATTGGGTTATCTTGCTATTTTGCGCATCTCTGTCTTTGTGTCGAATACACGACCACTCTGATTGACATGATTGATATAAACTCGTCACGCGTCTCCGGGTATCTTCCGCGCTCGGGGCGTGACAACGTGCCAGGTGCCAACCTCGGATCACGTGCACTTCATAGTCTTTACGAACTGTACCTGTCACACAGACATAAGAAGATATCACTTGGATGTATATACTTGGTTCAGGCTGTTAACAAAGTGTGTACAGGCAAGATGCAGCTTGAGTGTATAGACTTGAAGGTTAACTGAGTGTACAGACTTCGTGTGAAGGATAGAGTGTATAGGCTTGAACACTTAACAATCGAGTGTATAGACTTGAGGTTAACAATCGAGTGTATAGGGTTGAAGGCCTAACAATCGAGTGTGTAGACTTGAAGGTGATATCGAGTGTATAGGGTTGAGGGATAATTGAGTGTATACAGTCTTCACAGAAGGATGTTCAGACTTTAACTTCGGAAGAGTATAGACTCTGTTGAAGAACGTTCAGTTGATGTACAAGCCACAGGTTGTATAGACTTTGATGCAAAGGCTTAACAACGAGTGTGTAGACTTGAATGCTTGGAAGGATGTATATACTTCATCTTTGAAAGGGATGCACATATGCTGAAGTGTGTATAGACTTGCTGATCAAAGGAACAGAATGTATAGACTTGGTTGAAGGCAATGCAATGTATGGACTTTTGATGAACATATGCATTGTATGGACTTAACGACCCAACCGATGTATAGACTTAGAAACAACAATGAAGCAAGTGTGTACAATGTGAGAGAGTGTATAGACTTAGCCAACTTGAGACACTGTACAGACTATAATGCACAAGCAATGCATAGACTTCATGATGCCAACAGACAATGACTGTGCAGACTTGTTTTGAACAATGCATGCTGTATAGACTTGCAATGCAAAGGCTGATGTATAGACTTGGTAGTCTGGGGGGTCGACGCATCAAAGAAAGGGGTCGACCCATGATGCATGGATGTATGGAGTTGAAGATTCGAAGCCCCACAATGTTTAGACTTTAAGATGCATACGCCAAGGCTGTACATACTTGAAGAGACGATGCACTGTAGACTGCCAGACTCTGTACAGACTTGCAGCTTGAGACGCTTACAGAGACGGACCAATGTATAGACTTCAAGTCCAAGTGAGACAGTGGTTGTACAGACTTGGGAAGCTTGACACAGTGATGTATAGACATTGGGATGTATAGACTTTGGCAAGAGACTGGCTGTACAGACTTCAACACAGCTGCGATGTACAGGCTTCACTTCGTGCAAACTACAATGCAGTGTACAGACTTCAGACATGATGCACTGTAAAGACTTCAAATGAGACTGTACAGACTTGGTCTGATGTACAGTGCAATGTGTAGACTTTCGTTCAGCAGAGACGTTAAGAGAGACTGTACAGACTTTGACTTCAAAAGAGACACTCTCTATGAGACAGACAATGTATAGACTTCTAGACATTGTAGACTTGAACAGCGTGAGACGTTAACTAAGACAGATGAGAGTGTATAGACTTTATGAGCACAGTCCAATGTATAGACTTTGCGAGATGCAGATTGGGCAATGTACAGACTTGAAGATGTGAACGACACAATGTATAGACTTGGCCCCTTAACGAATGTACAGACTTGGCTTCGTGCTTGCTACAGGACAAAGTCTAGACTTGATGCAACTTCAAAGCACAATGTGCAGACTTTAACAATGTGACGCAATGTACACACTTCATGAGACGATGGATCTACACACTTCAGCTAAACAAGCTACAGTGAGTGTATGGACTTTATGTAGACGATGCATGAGACGCGAACTCTGTACAGACTTGGTGTGCCGTGCATGAACAGTGCAATGTAACGACTTGCGTGAATGCAACAACGATGTTCAGACTTGGAAGTCGATGTGTAGACTTGCTGAGATGCAAGGCAACACAGACACTGGCTGTATAGACTTGCATTCACACAGCAGTGTATGGACTTCGATGCCTGCCTGCATGCGATGTACAGACTTGAGTTATGCAACTGAAGGCTGTACAGACTTGCTATGAAGGTGAGATGCAACGTGAGACGCTCGAATGTACAGACTTGCTGATTGTGTTAAGACACAGCATGAGATGCTATGATCTGGGGGGTCGACCCATCTGGAAGGGGGGTCGACCCACTTGTGTCCAGACTGTGCTAGAATGTAATGATGCATGGATGTTTAGCCTGTACAAATTTCCACAAGTAGAGTAAAGCAACTGATGTATATGTATATAGGTGCTTTATGCAGCAGATAACATGACTGAACATCAAATGCAATGCTTTAGATCTGATAAACTGACATAATGTGCATGACAAAGAAATGATGTGTGCACACAGTGTATATAATGGAATGTCATTCACAAGCACACATTCACAAATACATGAACACATATGAATGCACTTAACTGAATCAACAAGGTCTTTCATGCACACATGCATATGGTGACTTATAGTGTTTGCTATCATCAAAACCAATCATCAAGACCACATGGGCACAACAATCTCCCCCTTTTTGATGATGGCAACACTATGAGTCACACTGACTCAAGTCAAAACATTCTCCCCCTTTGACTTCAGCAAAAAAACATTAGTTTGAGAGAGGAAAAATAAGCAGATATGAAACAATTGAAATAACATTTCTCCCTTTAACTACATGAAAGCACATTCTCCCCCAAAGAGCAATATGACTCAAATCAATTTCTCCCCTTTTATTTTTTTTTTAAAAAATCATGCAGAGGTATGAATGCAGAGATGCAGATGCAGCAAGAAATGCAAAACCTCCCCCTAAGAATATGAAGGCAGGGTCACAATTGATATGAACATGATTCAATATGACAAGGAAGCTCCTCCTGAATAGATACCAATTGATATGCATCTGTTGCATTTCTCCCAATTGATGTGGTTGAGATGGAGACCACAGTGACATTCAAGGGTAAGTTCAGGTCAAAGAACCAAGGACAGTGAGGAGAAGAGTTTCAAACACACGAAGTTCAAAGCACGATTTTCAAGGAGATATCAATCTTATAAATCTAAAACATAATTTTTTAAAGTCTTCCATTATAAGGGCTTATGAATGAATTTTATTGATCAGCATGGTTTAAACATGATGTATGCAAGGTTTATCAATAAAATTCTGTATTGATATCTAAAACTAAGATTTAATAAAAATGAACCAAGCCCTCATAATTCTATCTTGATTATCCTCCCTTTCTCTTACACAATCAAATTTATTGACTTCTTTCAGAAATACATGCACTAGTATTGAGATAAAGCAATTATGAAATCATGAGATTTTGTCTAGGGTTATAACAATTTGATTTTTGCATCAATATTCAAATATTGTAATTTGTTCAACAAATTTTTCATGTTACCAATTTTACGAGCACTCCAGTTCAGTGTACACTTTGTAACTAGAGGATATACCTTGATCAGAGGCCAATATCCCTAAGCACTTAGTGTGACTAACAGTCATGCTTTATATGAACAGAGGTAGCATTTACACATCATGACACACTGCAAATCATTTCTTTGATGAGTGAGTTGTATTTCTCAGTGTGCATGTCATTGCTCTGCCTGATTAACAATCATTCTTAAGCAGAGTTAACTATGGCACCTCATGACACAGTCCTTTGGACATGTGTTTCTCAGTAACCAAAGTTATTGCTCTGACTGAAATTAACCCTTTAGACAATTCAGACAAATTCATTTGCTTCAAGTCAATAATAATTTTATGTACTTAACCAATTAAAGCCATGTATTCAATAGTGCAGTTTTCAGAAGGTTTTACAAGGCACATCATGAAATAGTTGGTTAAGGTTTATTAAACATGATTCAGATATTTTTAAGAGAATTACAGACAAACTCCATGAATACATTAAACTTAAACCACATGAGTTATTTCAGACATTCATAAAATCGTATAATAGAAGATTCCTAGTTCAAGTGTTTTCAGATTTATGATCGAAATAGTCCCATTGAAATCTTTATGAAGGACTGATAGAATTCTGATACCAAAAGATAGAAGTGATTTTGAAGCTCAATGTTTTCAGAATATGATCAAGGTTTGTCAACAAAATCAATAAGGAAGGATATGCAATGAATTCTGACAAGTGTATGCATTTGACAACCTACATTCAATGCATTGGCTCCCCCTCACAATATGCATTCAGTCAATCTTTTTGGCTTTTTCAATGTAGTGAAATGTAATGCTATTAACTACATGTATGCAAAGACATGCAAGGACTCAACATTGTTTGCTATGCAAAGACATGCAATTAACTACCCCTGAAAACATGCAATGTTTGCCATGAAAGCTGAACATATGGATTTGTGATTCATGCTCATTCAGACTGCCCTATCAAGCACTATGACCCATGGTACTAGGCGGAGTACTTGGTCTAAAAGACCACCTCACTCATAGTAAGAACCTCAAGATAGATTTCCCTGCCTTTTGGTAGCTTACTATTTATATACCATAGTGGTCAATCATGATAATTCAACATGCAGTCCTATAGGCAATCCAGATTTTCAGTGAGCTATGCAACAGACAGATTTCAAACAACATTCATATGCAGTTCAGATTTTCAGAAGTTGCAATTTGTTTTCAGAGATCATGCATATCAACAATTATCAAACACCTGCAATTGGCATATGTATGCATCAGATGCAGACAACCCTTTAAACTCATACATGCACAGTACGCTCAGCAAGTGCATGATCAGAAACTAATGCAAATGGTAGATGATGAATGAATATGAAAAAACAAATTTAATGTGCTATGCAGTAAAACTAAAAACAGGAAATGCAAGAAATTTACCTGAAAGGTTCAGGAAGGGATTTTCATTCTTGAGTGCCTTGGATTAATCCTCTCTTTATTAATCAGCTTCCAAGGAACACCTGTAATTTAGCAAACTATTTTACACACATAGGCACCCAAGAAGTCTTGGGTCCTGACATATCACTTCTAGTAGGTTTTCTCAGCATATTTTTAACTTGATGATCATTAAATTTCATCAGAGGATAACCATCCATCAAATGTCCATATTTGCCAGAATGATGGCAAGAAGCAGCAGATTTCTGATTTGATTTATGCACATTCTTATTAGCATGAATTCTATGTGTATATGCATGAACCTTTTTGTTAACAGAATAAAAATTCTGTTTACCAAAACCAATTTGGTTTTGATATCCTGCCAGCCAACATGTTGTAGCCCTGTGACCTGGCTTTCCACATTTATAGCATGAAAAACTCACAGATTTTTTGGCATAGAATTTGATAACATAGGGGTTAACATAGTTCTTCTGAGCATGCCAACAATCTCTAGCTCTGTGGCCTAACTTACCACACTCAAGACATGCAAGAGTTTTCCTTTCAAAAATATTTTTATTGTCATGGAAATTAATGAACTCAGAATGAAATTTCTTCCCCTTAACATGCCAGCAATAAGCTGCAATGTGGCCCATCTTACCACAATTGGAGAAATGAATTTTCTTATTTTGAAAAACATGATTTCTAGCATGAAATTCTTTAATATTCAGATTATCCTTTTTCTGCCGGACACATGTTTTCTAGCATGCCTTTTGTCATCTTGTTTCATCACAAAACAGTTACTCATAAAGTGTCCATGCTTACCACAATAATGACAGGAGCCATTTGATTTCTTTAAAACATGGCATTTTTCTGATGAGTTCTTAGCATGCAGATTGTTCCTTTGAATTTTTGATGTTTTATGATCTTTATTTTGTTTTTATGTTTTGTTAGCCTTGTTCTGAGGTGGAGATGTGGTAGAAGGCTTTTCTTGTTCTGAAGATTTAACCAAAACAGTTTTCAGGTTGGATCCATCAACCTTCCTCATGACTGGATTGTAACCCAGTCCCTCTTTCTTACAATTAACCTTTGTTCCCAGCATTTTCTGAACAATGGGCTGTTTATCTTTTGATGTAGAGGCTACATTTGAAGCATTTACAAATGATGTCATTACTTTGTTCTTAAAATCCTTTTTATTCAGATCATTGTAGCCCAGCCCTTCCTTCCTAGGGTTGATTTTTATACCTAGCAGCTTGTCTAGGTTTTTCTGCCCATCAACAAACTTTGACAGAGAGTTCCTCAAGTCTTGGATTTCATCTTCTAAAGAGGTAATGTGTAACTCGTAACTGGCAATCTCTTGCTCACTGCAATTCATAGCTTCATTCAAAACTTTGTTAGCAATTTTGTATTTCTCAACTTCCTATTCTAGATTGCTCAGTTTATCAGAATCTTCAATGCAAACAGTTTTTCCTCTTTCTAAGGCTAGAAGTCTCTCAGACATAGTGGAGTTCATCACTTTTAACTTCTCATTTTCTGTAACCAAAGTATCATTTTGAATTAACTCATCAAGAAGAATCTAGTCATCTTGAGATACTTTTGGATAATTTGGAGTTTCATACTCCCTTTGCAAGTTTTCAATATTTTTCTGCAACTCCATGTTTACAGATTTTATGGCATCAGATTTTTCAATCAGCAATGTGTTCTCCTTTTCAAGTTTATCTAATTTTTCTTCATTTCCTTTAACAGATTTTCTAAGAGAATCATTTTCAGATTTTAGCTTGTTCAAATCTGAGTTCACACTTTCGAAAATTTTCAGCAATTTTTCATACTGGTCATGATAGTTAACAAGAGTCTGATTATCATTATTTGAACTGAGTTTCTCTTTGAGTTCAGATATCTCATTTACATGATCTTGATTATCAATTTTTAGCAACGAAATTTATTTTTTCAGCATTTGAAAATCAGACATACAAACATCATGAACATTTTTCAATTCAGTACAATTTTTACATGGAGAACTTGAACTATCTAACCCAGTACCCTTCTTCAATTTTTTATACTACTTTCTTAACCTCTCATGTGACTCTAATAATTCAGCATATGCATTCTCCCAATCATCTAGACAAAAATTCTCGAAGAGATTTACCTCCTCATCATCCTGTTCTTCTTCTTGATTGCTGCTTTGTCCACTTCCTCGAGCCATCATGCAGCTTGTTTGATTTCCTTTCCCAGCTCTCTTCATCATCTCCAATATATCACTTACAGATCTACAATCAAGGAAACATGAATGAAAAGCTTTGTTAGTAGCTGCCTTCATCAGATTCCAAGTCTTCTGATTTTCTGCACACATAGATCGATGCTTATTAGTCCATTTGGACTGATCTTTGGGTAGTCTATGTGGACCATGTGAAATGATTTTCCACAGATCTGGATCAGTAGTCGTAACAAACATATGCAAGCTTTTAAACCAGACATTAAAGTCCGTACCACTGAAAATCGGTGGATGAGCCATGAAGACAAATCAACATGCAATTTTTTGAAACAATGTGTAGAAGACAATGATGCATCAAAACGCTAGCAGGATCCTCTGCAGATCGTTGGATCTGTAAGTCAGAAACCTGGCTCTGATACCAATTGATAGGATCGGTGCGCTGGATTCAGAGGGGGGGTGAATGAATCCCACCCTTAAAAACTTTTCGCTCAATAAAAACTAGGACAAGATAGACAAACTGGGTAACTAATCAGAATCTCTTTTGAACCGAAGAACAAACATCTATCTCGCGCCTAAACAATCAACTAGCAGAAGCAGAAGAAGGTAAACAACCTACTGCACAGATAGCAATATGAAAGCTTAGACAACCTGTGAAGGGTGGTAGAAGATATGGAGCTAACGCACAAGGCAAACCACTGCACATACAATTTTTTAGGTGGTTCGGTCACCAAGACCTACATCCACCCCTCACTCCAAACCGGAGTGAGGCTTCACTAGCAAATGCTAGAACCAGCAGACTCAGTCTGTGAACACTTGCTGCCAAACAGCTTGACCAGGGGAACAGCCTCCCCTCTTCCTCCAAACCAGAGGGACACTCCAAGTGACTCCCAGCCACTTGGAACCAGAGACTAGGTCTCTCTTCCTCCAGACCAGGAGGGAACACCTGGACTTGCAACCCACAAGACCAGAACCGGAGACAAGTCTCCCTTCCTCCAACCCGGAGGGAACCCAACAAATGACTCCCAGCCACTTGCAACCGGAGACACAATGTCTCCCTTCTCCTGAGTCCACAGGAGGAACCCGACCTCAATCCAGAGAGTTGGAAGCACAATGATGAACAGATAACAAAAGAAAAGGAAAAATAAGAAAGGAAAAATACACAGCAATCAGAAAGCTGTAAAGAAAGATAACATAGATATGGCTCCCATGGAGCTGGCTGGCCTGGATTTGATCCACGGTCCAGTAGATAGATCTTCGGTCGAGACTTCTTTTTTCTTCTCCACGAACTCTCACTCTCTCTCTCTTCTCCTTCTCTTTTTCTCTTTCTTTTTCTGTCACTCGATCGTGCAGGCTCTCTCTATCTCTTCTTTTCTCTTCTTCTTCTTTTTTCTCTTATGCTCACTGCCTTTCTGCAGCTCTGTCTTCTATCTCGATCACTCTCTTCCTCTTTCTTATCTGATCTCTTATCCTTCTTCCTCCTGATCTCTCTGCTCCAGATGGAGGTGGCTATGTATTTATAGCTGCAGCATTTAGGGCGTTATCCTCGGATCACGTGCCAGGTGCCAACCTCGGATCACGTGCACTTCATAGTCTTTACGAACAGTACCTGTCACACAGACATAAGAAGATATCACTTGGATATATATACTTGGTTCAGGCTGTTAACAAAGTGTGTACAGGCAGGATGCAGCTTGAGTGTATAGACTTGAAGGTTAACTGAGTGTACAGACTTCATGTGAAGGATAGAGTGTATAAGCTTGAACACTTAACAATCGAGTGTATAGACTTGAGGTTAACAATCGAGTGTATAGGGTTGAAGGCCTAACAATCGAGTGTGTAGACTTGAAGGTGATATCGAGTGTATAGGGTTGAGGGATAATTGAGTGTATACAGTCTTCACAGAAGGATGTTCAGACTTTAACTCCTGAAGAGTATATACTCTGCTGAAGAACGTTCAGTTGATGTACAAGCCACAGGCTGTATAGACTTCGATGTAAAGGCTTAACAACGAGTGTGTAGACTTGAATGCTTGGAAGGATGTATATACTTCGTCTTTGAAAGGGATGCACATATGCTGAAGTGTGTATAGACTTGCTGATCAAAGGAACAGAATGTATAGACTTGGTTGAAGGCAATGCAATGTATGGACTTTTGATGAACATATGCATTGTATGGACTTAACGACCCAACCGATGTATAGACTTAGAAACAGCAATGAAGCAAGTGTGTACAATGTGAGAGAGTGTATAGACTTAGCCAACTTGAGACACTATACAGACTATAATGCACAAGCAATGCATAGACTTCGTGATGCCAACAGACAATGACTGTGTAGACTTGTTTTGAACAATGCATGCTGTATAGACTTGCAATGCAAAGGCTGATGTATAGACTTGGTAGTCTGGGGGGTCGACGCATCAAAGAAAGGGGTCGACCCATGATGCATGGATGTATGGAGTTGAAGATTCGAAGCCCCACAATGTTTAGACTTCAAGATGCATACGCCAAGGCTGTACATACTTGAAGAGACGATGCACTGTAGACTGCCAGACTCTGTACAGACTTGCAGCTTGAGACGCTTACAGAGACGGACCAATGTATAGACTTCAAGTCCAAGTGAGATAGTGGTTGTACAGACTAGGGAAGCTTGACACAGTGATGTACAGACATTGGGATGTATAGACTTTGGCAAGAGACTGGCTGTACAGACTTCAACACAGCTGCGATGTACAGGCTTCACTTCGTGCAAACTACAGTGCAGTGTACAGACTTCAGACATGATGCACTATAAAGACTTCAAATGAGACTGTACAGACTTGGTCCGATGTACAGTGCAATGTATAGACTTTCGTTCAGCAGAGACGTTAAGAGAGACTGTACATACTTTGACTTCAAAAGAGACACTCTCTATGAGACGGACGATGTATAGACTTCTAGACATTGTAGACTTGAACATCGTGAGACGTTAACTAAGACGGATGAGAGTGTATAGACTTTATGAGCACAGTCCAATGTATAGACTTTGCGAAGCACAGTCCAATGTATAGACTTTGCGAGATGCAGACTGGGCAATGTACAGACTTGAAGATGTTAATGACACAATGTATAGACTTGGCCCCTTAACGAATGTACAGACTTGGCCTCGTGCTTGCTACAAGACAAAGTCTAGACTTGATGCAACTTCAAAGCACAATATGCAGACTTTAACAATGTGACACAATGTACACACTTCATGAGACGATGGATCTACACACTTCAGCTAAACAAGCTACAGTGAATGTATGGACTTTATGTAGACGATGCATGAGACGCGAACTCTGTACAGAATTGGTGTGCCGTGCATGAACAGTGCAATGTAACGGCTTGCGTGAATGCAACAACGATGTTCAGACTTGGAAGCCGATGTGTAGACTTGTTGAGATGCAAGGCAACACAGACACTGGCTGTATAGACTTGCGTTCACACAGTAGTGTATGGACTTCGATGCCTGCCTGCATGCGATGTACAGACTTGAGTTATGCAACTGAAGGATGTACAGACTTGCTATGAAGGTGAGATGCAACGTGAGACGCTCGAATGTACAGACTTGCTGATTTTGTTAAGACACAGCATGAGATGCTATGATCTGGGGGGTCGACCCATCTGGAAGGGGGGTCGACCCACTTGTGTCCAGACTGTGCTAGAATGTAATGATGCATGGATGTTTAGCCTGTACTGATTTCCACAAGCAGAGTAAAGCAACTGATGTATATGTATATAGGTGCTTTATGCAGCAGATAACATGACTGAACATCAAATGCAATGCTTTAGATCTGACAAACTGACATAATGTGCATGACAAAGAAATGATGTGTACACACAGTGTATATAATGGAATGTCATTCACAAGCACACATTCACAAATACATGAACACATTTGAATGCACTTAACTGAATCAACAAGGTCTTTCATGCACACATGCATATGGTGACTTATAGTGTTTGCTATCATCAAAACCAATCATCAAGACCACAGGGACACAACAATTTTTGTTCATCCCCTCCTTCCAGATCTGTCAGCTTTCAGTCCAGATTCACAGTAGCTCTGAGTTTTCCCTCTTCGGACATCTTCTTGATTTTTTATTGAGCCCCCAATTTTACTGGAGGTTTTTTCCAACACCCTCTCTATCCACGAATTTTCGTGGAATTTCTAAATGCCGTCACCTATTTTCTAAAAATCACTTTCAGATCTCCACTCAGTTCTATCTGCCTCTATCCAGATCTGACCAACCACCAGTATAAAATATCTTTCCCCATCCAAATCTCAACAAAACCTTACATAAAAAATATTCTCATTTTTCTCTTTTTCCCCTCTACAACTTTCATGAAGAACTCATCTTCTTATTCAGAAGTCTACCCCACAGTCAACGGCAGTTCTTAGGAAACTTCCCTGCTGGCCTGAGATTTCGGGCCCTGTCCAATAGCAACTTGAAAAATCGACTAAGGCCAGAGCTGTGAAGTTCCAATTTTTCTCTCTAGCCCTAGATCGAAGCACTTCGAAAGAGCTTTCCAACGATATCTCTTGTGCATCGATCCGACGTTGAGAGTGATTGCAGCAAGCTTCCTCGTCGGGTCGCTCGCTACAAAACAGCAGCATCAGATCCGAGGACAACACCTCCAACGAGTGGAGGTCGGAGCCGCCCGGCCTCCTACCGACACTCCCGCCCGGCCGCCGTCCAGGGAGGCGCATCTCCAGGGGCCACCATCACAGTAGGACCCACCCCACCAGACCCAGAGGATAGAGTGGTCCGTGCGTCCAACGAACCCGTAGATCGCGCCGTCCGGACAGCACCAAAACGCGGATTCGGCACCGACGGAGCGACATCAAGATGCTGCCCATCAACCCAATTACCGTGACTCCCCGGCCCCACGTGTCACCTTTTACCTCCCTGCGTGGAGTGGGTCAAAATTTTTGTATCACAGTAAAAATTTGTTAACCGGGAGTTCGGAATTGGTCGGGGTTGTCTTCCCCCCGCCGGGAGCGTGGAGGTAATGATCTTGACTTCTTGGCATTTACTTGCTTAGCTAGTATATGGTCATGTGCCGCTGCTGAGTGCGATAGGAACCTAGCCCGTGAGTCCATGTCACTGCTGTGAGAGAGAGAGTGACCCGTCCCGTGGCTCGATCCGAGCACGGAAGTGAGTCGACCACCCTTGACTCTGCCGATTTCTCAACTGCGCGGATTCACATTTCCCCTCGCTTGGGACGACGAGTGAGCTTGCATTTCTGTTAGCGACGTATAGCCCATAGGAACTCTTAGTGTTGGGCCAAAGCGTCTCCATTGTTGTATGTTGCTGGTCATGTCCGCATTTAGAGTCCGAGGTCCGCATCACTTAGAATCGGTTCCCGTGTCCGTCCCGTATCAGCATGGCAGTGGACACGATAGGGCATTGGAACGACTCAGTCGTCGGCATAGGGATCAGGTCAACCAGTGGTTGAATGGTAGGGGCGAGACCCGGGGGTCAGGCCATAAGAGCCTCGAATTGGGCCACCAGGGATGACCAATCTGACACATGGTCTCTGGGAAAGGCCATGGGGCTGGCGGGTAGCTGGACATACAGACAACTGAGACATGTAATAACACAGAGATTGGAATGCACTGACTAATGTGAAATGAAGAACCTAGACTCGACCAATATCCAGTATGTGGCGGAGATAGGGATCCAAAGATCCTCTCACGCAAGGATGTTACCTTCCCGATAGGCGTAACCTATCATTCCGGCAACACCTTTTGATATACCGAATAGAGGAGTGACATGCAAACCTAGGACAAGACGACCCTAGACTTAAACCATGCCGTGATAGACTACCCTAG